>LR778283.1:44864470-44894470 GCA_902810595.1 Coregonus sp. 'balchen'
TTTATTATAATGACTGTCTGCCTTTATATTAAAAGACGATGATCCCTTTAATTAAAATAAAAGCTGCCTTATATTAAAGACTGTGACTGCCTTTTTTAATAAAAGACCCCTTATATAAATGATGATGAGTCCTTTTAAATTTTAAAACTGACTGACTGCACCTTATATTATAATGACTGGGCTGCCGTTTAATTAAAAAGACTGAACGGACTAACCTGCCCTTTATATTAGAATGGAACTGGGCTGCCTTATATTAAAATGACTGGCTGCCTTTATATTATAATGACTGACTGGACTGCCTTATATTATAATGACTGACTGCCTTTATATTATAATGACTGACTGGCTGCCTTTATATTATAATGACTGACTGCCTTTATATTATAATGACTGACTGGCTGCCTTTATATTATAATGACTGACTGCCTTTATATTATAATGACTGACTGCCTTTATATTATAATGACTGACTGACTGCCTTTATATTAAAATGACTGGCTGCCTTTATATTATAATGACTGACTGCCTTTATATTAAAAATGACAGACTTCCTTTATATTATAATGACTGACTGCCTTCATATTAAAATGACTGACTGACTTTATGTTATAATGACTGACTGCCTTTATATTATAATGACTGACTGTGTCACGCCCTGGCTCTGGGGACTATGTTATGTTGAGCCAGGGTGTGTAAGTCTATGTTTTGTATATCTAGGTTGGCCTGAGTGACTCCCAATCAGAGGCAACGAGTGTCAGCTGGTTGTCTCTGATTGGGAGCCATATTTAACTATCGGTCTTTTCACTTTGTGTTGTGGTTTCTTGTTCCTTTTGGTTTGTGTGTATCGAAGGACTTCACGTTTCGTTCGTTGTTTTGATCGGGTGATCTGTTTAATAAATAATATGTACGCATTCAACGCTGCGCATTGGTCCTCCTCCTTAAGCGAACGTGACAGAAGAAACCACCAAGACAGGACCAAGCAGCGTGAAGAGGAGAGAGGAAGGACCTTGGATCAGGGGAGTAGGAGTTTCGGCTGGGCCACTCTAAGTGAAGAGGAGAGAGGCTGGTCTATGAAGCAATGGATCGAGAGTCTGGCGAGAGCTAGGGAGGCCTGGTCCACGGGGAGGAGAGAACCCTAGAAAATTTTTAGGGGGGGCTCACGACGTGGACGACGGGGCAGCAGGAGGCCGCGATGGAGCGGTCCAGCGGGTGTGAAGAGGAGGCCGCCAGGTTAAGGGGGCCACTGGTCACAGAGGAGAGGGAAAGTGTGGAGGCACGGCGAGAGGTACTGGGGTGTATTACCAGTCCGGTCCGGCCCGTTCCTGATCCCTGCATAGGGCCAGTGGCGTGTGTCCCCAGTACGATTCGGCCTATTCCTGCCTCTTGCACCGAGCCTGTGGTGCGCGTCGTCAGCCCTGTCCGGCCCGTTCCTGCTCTCCGTACCAAGTCGGTGGTGCGCGTCGCCAGCCCGGTCCGGCCCATTCCTGCTCTCCGCACCAAGTCTGTGGTGCGCGTCGCCAGCCCAGTCCGGCCCATCCAAGCTTCCCGCACCAAGCCAGTGGTGTGCGTCGTCAGTCCGGCACGGCCCGTGCCTGCTCTCCGCACCAAGTCTATGGTGCGTTTCGTCAGCCCTGTCCGGCCCGTTCCTGCTCTCCGTACCAAGTCTGTGGTGCGCGTCGCCAGCCCAGTCCGGCCCATCCAAGCTCCCCCGCACCAGGTCAGTGGTGCGCGTCGTCAGCCCGGTCCGGCTCATTTCCTGCTCCCCGCACCAAGTCAGGGGTGCGCTTCGTCAGCCCGGTCCGGCCCGTTCCTCCTCCACGCATCAAGCCAGGGGTGTGCGTCGTCAGTCCAGCACAACCCATGCCTGGGTCATGTCCTGGAGCCGGATCCGCCGCCGAGGCGGAGTGCCCACCCGGTCCCTCCCCTGTTGTGGTTGTTTGGCGCGGCCGGAGTCCGCCCTTTGGGGGGGGTACTGTCACGCCCTGGCTCTGGGGGACTATGTTATGTTGAGCCAGGGTGTGTAAGTCTATGTTTTGTATATCTAGGTTGGCCTGAGTGACTCCCAATCAGAAGCAACGAGTGTCAGCTGGTTGTCTCTGATTGGGAGCCATATTTAACTATCGGTCTTTTCACTTTGTGTTGTTTATTCTTGTTCCTTTTGGTTTGTGTGTATCGAAGGACTTCACGTTTCGTTCGTTGTTTTGATCGGGTGATCTGTTTAATAAATAATATGTACGCATTCAACGCTGCGCATTGGTCCTCCTCCTTAAGCGAACGTGACAGACTGCCATTATATTATAATGACTCACTGGCTGCCTTTATATTATAATGACTGACTGGCTGCCTTTATATTATAATGACTGACTGCCTTTATATTATAATGACTGACTGCCTTTATATTATAATGACTGACTGCCTTTATATTATAATGACTGACTGACTGCCTTTATATTATAATTACTGACTGCCTTGATATTATAACGACTGACTGACTGCCTTTATATTATAATGACTGACTGACTGCCTTTATATTATAAGTACTGACTGTCTTGCCTTTATATTATAATGACTGACTGCCTTTATATTATAATGACTGACTGCCTTTATATTATAATTACTGACTGACTGCCTTTATATTATAATTACTGACTGACTGCCTTTATATTATAATGTACTGACTGCCTTTATATTATAATGACTGGCTGCTTTTATGTTATAGTGACTGGCTGCCTTTATCATGCATCATGGTCTTCATCAGTGTAATGTTTGGCATATCTCTGGCCAGACTATTCATGTTCACTATATAGGGCAAAGTACTCTGATTTGGATTGTGCTACAATTTGTCAGAGAAAGAAATGTACTATTCGATGTTGAATCAAAGCCCTATACTAGGTATATAGCATATGGACGAGCCTAATGTTGGAGACAACGTGTAAATTGTGTTTCCATATAAATAAAAGAGCGCAAAGTGGGCCTATAGCTAATTCTATTAAAATGTGATTCTCCCTCTCTATTCTAATCCATTAGTCTTATTCCTCTTGTGGAGAAATCTCCAACGTCTTGCCTTTAACATCAATAAAATACAGAGGATGTAGGCGGTACAGCAGCAGTTACCAACCAATGATGTATGTATACATTGTTACCAACCCTGAGAAATCACACCCATGCACGCCCCTTTCCCCCTTACTGTCTGACTGCGGGACTGAAAACGCATAGCCTATATCGATCTGGAGACAGCTTTGGTGTGAACAGCACCCCGTCCGTCTCCAGAGAGTAGCTGACTGGCTGGGCATGTGGTGTGGAGGTGGCTCAGCAACGAGCGACACCCAGGAACGGTTAGCCTAACACAACAGCCAGCTGGAGGGACGCGAGTCAGCGTACAGCGTCGCCGCCAACTGTACGTTGCACTTCTCGGTTTATTTTCGCCGAGTACAGTAAACAGTACACTCCCATTTCTCCCTCCTCCCAGCCCGTGCGCCTCCCTCCGTTCGAGTGAGGGGGGAGACCCTTAAACGCTGCTGCTCTCGTCTATACGTTTACGTTACCGTGCTCATAACCGACCACGCACTGCTCACGACAACGGCACCCCCGGCTCGGTTGGCACGGGCTATTGAGGACCTAGGACATATAATCTCCACGCATTCTGGACCAACCTGGACCAACCGTTGCAGTTCCAGTAGCGAGCAGAGAGGAACTATACCCTGGTTTCGCTCCGTAGCTGGTCCCTCCAAGCGCTCTGCTCGCTCACAGGCAGACATGGAAGATGGTCCGTCTTCGACAAGCTGTTTTCGAAGGATTACGGACTGTTTTCTGGGCTCAAGTAAGTACTTTTCTGTGCAACAGTCAACCTGTTGAATGTGATCTTTTTACCAATGGGAACATGTATCCCACACGCATGTTTTATTATCCACGATTTGAACACGGGATTTTGTGGCTCTAGTTTTTTATTTTTGCCTCGATCAGAATTACATATTAAGATAATCCTCGATTATGAATAGTTAATACACATTTCTCATTATGATCAATTGCAACTAGAACAATTTAGAAATATCCACCTTTCTGAATGACAAAAGATTGATAGCTGATCAGTGATAACATCCTAACATGGGTGGGGATTTAACAGGAGGAGAGAACAGTAGAAACCACACCAGGTAGTGAATATGGAGTATGCACAGCCCTATACTTTACCAAGAAAGTAGCCTATATTTCTCAGCAGTAACGGGAGAAAAAAATCCCCGGTCCACCACGTGTAGTACGGTTGATGTAGACATACGGCGCGGGTGGAGATGTTCACCGCACTGCTGTTTGACCCGTTTCACCACAACCGACTGACTGAAATAACATGGAATTGCCATTGACGATACCATAGTAAGGTTGGAGACTAAGGTGCCACTCGCAAGGAAGAATGGCCTAAAAACAAATCCTTCATCCCCTTTGCAGTGACGAATCTAAATAATACTCTGGTGAACTGACATGTACATATTCAAAGTGTGATGTGTATGTTTAATGGCTGTTTTTGATTATTTTACTCTCAGCCAGAGCGCCAAAGACACATTTGCATTACGTGTAAACTTTTAATTACACATAAAAAACAAACATTTGTACAGTTAACTGATGCGAATGTAATGATTTAAACTGTGTTACCACACAGTAATACACAGCTACACTGTTACACTGACGAATACATGTTGTGGTTAATAACGGTTAACTACACAACACAAGTCAATTTATCGGTCTACATTTGAGAAGAATATTTAATTCAGGAATATTTTTAAAATAATCTAGGGACATGAAACAGATCGTAGAGCTATGATCTGAAAGCACAGCATTTGTGTTTCAGTATCAAAGTAGGCGTAGTTTGGTAGCCTACTCAGTGGCATCATGTCAGTATATCTTAGTTTGTTGGTTGTAAAACTGAAATACAGGTATCTGCCAAGGCGCGTTGAAGCTGTTATGTCGGCTCGTGGTGGCCCAACACCCTATAAAGACACTTTAGTTGGTGTTTCCTTTATTTTTGGCAGTTACCTGAATCATTGAAAGGTCTTTTTAATTTAGGATAATCCTGACAGCACTTCCTGGGCCAGGTGAGGGGAACTGAAGTCTGTCTCGCTGGGGGAAAATACATACTTTTCATGCATCATCATCCTGTGTAATTTGTTTAGACAATAGCTTTTTGTCTACAGATTGAATAGAGCATTAGGACTCTGATGTCAGAACAAAACACAGGCACTTCAGCGATACAGATTCAAATCAAATCACATTTTATTTGTCACATACACGTGTTTAGCAGATGTTATAGCGGGTGTAGCGAAATGCTTGTGCTTCTAGCTCCGACTGTGCAGTAATATCTAACAAGTAATATCTAACAATTTCACAACATATACCCAATACACACAAAACTAGTAAGGAATGGAATTTAACAATATATACATATATGAACAAGCAATGACAGAGCGGCATGGACTAAGATACAGGAGAATATTATGGAATATAATGCAGTATATACATTTGAGATGAGTAGTGCAAGGTATGTAAACATTATTAAAGTGACTAGTGTTCCATTTCTTAAAGTGGCCAGTGATTTCAATAGGCAGCAGCAGCCTCTAATGTGCTAGTGATGGCTATTTAACAGTCTGATGACCTTGAGATAGAAGCTGTTTTTCATTCTGTCGGTCCCAGCTTTGATGCACCTGTACTGACCTCGCCTTCTGGATGATAGTGGGGTGAACAGGCAGTGGCTCGGGTGGTTGATGTCCTTGATTATCTTTTTGGCCTTCCTGTGACATCGGGTGCTGTGGGTGTCTTGGAGGGTGGGTAGTTTGCCCCCGGTAATGCGTTCGGCAGACCGCACCACCCTCTGGAGAGCCCTGCGGTTGCTGGCGGTGCAGTTGCCGTACCAGGCGGTGATACAGGCCGACAGGATGCTCTCAATTGTGCATCTGTAAAAGTTTGTGAAGGTTTTAGGTGCCAAGGCGAATTTCTTCAGCCTCCTGAGGTTGAAGAGGCTCTGTTGCGCCTTCTTCACCACACTGTCTGCGTGGGTGGACCATTTCAATTTGTCAGTGATGTGTACGCCAAGGAACTTGAAGCTTTCCACCTTCTCCACTGCGGTCCCGTCGATGTGGATAGGGGGGTGCACCCTCTGCTGTTTCCTGAATCCACGATCCTCTCCTTTGTTTTGTTGACGTTGAGTGAGAGGTTATTTTCCTGGCACCACTCCGCCAGGGCCCTCACCTCCTCCCCGTAGGCTGTCTCATCATTGTTGGTAATCAAGCCTACTACTGTTGTGTTGTCTGCAAACTTGATGATTGAGTTGGAGGCGTGCTTGGCCACGCAGTCATGGGTGAACAGGGAGTACAGGAGGGGGCTGAGCATGCACCCTTGTGGGGCCCCTGTGTTGAGGATCAGCGAAGTGGAGATGTTGTTTCCTACCTTCACCACCTGGGGGCGGCCTGTCAGGAAGTCCAGGACCCAGTTGCACAGGGCGGGGTTCAGACCCAGGGCCTCGAGCTTAATGATGAGCTTGGAGGGTACTATGGTGTTGAATGCTGAGCTATAGTCAATGAACAGCATTCTGACGTAGGTATTCCTCTTGTCCAGATGGGATAGGGCAGTGTGCAGTGTGATGGCTATTGCATCGTCTGTGGATCTATTGGGGCGGTAACAAATTGAAGTGGGTCTAGGGTGACAGGTAAGGTAGAGGTGATATGATCCTTGACTAGTCTCTCAAAGCACTTCATGATGACAGAGGTGAGTGCTACGGGGAAATAGTCATTTAGTTCAGTTACCTTTGCTTTCTTGGGTACAGGAACAATGGTGGCCATCTTGAAGCATGTGGGAACAGCAGACTGGGAAAGGGAGAGATTGAATATGTCCGCATGCTCTGAGGACACGGCTAGGGATGCCGTCTGGGCCGACAGCCTTGCGGGGGTTAACATGCTTAAATGTCTTACTCACATCGGCCACGGAGAAGGAGAGGCCACAGTCCTTGGTAGTGGGCCTCGTCGGTGGCACTGTGTTATCCTCAAAGCGGCCGAAGAAGGTGTTTAGCTTGTCCGGGAGCAAGACGTCGGTGTCGGCTACGTGGCTGGTTTCATTTTGTAGTCTGTGATTGCCTGTAGACCCTGCCACATACGTCTCGTGTCTGAGCCGTTGAATTGCGTCTCCACTTTGTCTCTATACTGATGTTTTGCCAGTTTAATTCCCTTGCGGATTGAGTAGCTACACTGTTTGTATTCTGCCATATTCCCAGTCACCTTGCCATGGAGTCGTGGTCAGATTTGCCGAAAGGAGGGTGGGGGAGGGCCTTATAACCATCCCGGAAGTTCGAATAGCAATGTTCGACGATTTTAGCAGCGCGAGTACAACAGTCGATATGTTGATAGAACTTCGGCAGCCTAGTCCTGAAATTTGCTTTGTTAAAATCCCCTCGGCTACAATAAATGCAGCCTCAGGATATCTGGTTTCCAGTTTGCATAAAGTCCAGTGAAGTTCTTTGAGGGCCGTCGTGGTATCGGCTTGAGGGGGGATATACACAGCCGTGACTTTAACCAAAGTAAATTCTCTTGGGAGATAATACGGTCTGCATTTGATTGTGAGGTATTCTAGGTCGGGTGAACAAAAGGACTTGAGTTCCTGTATGTTACTACAATTACACCATGAGTCGTGTGAAACACACACCTCCGCCCTTCTGCTTCCCAGAGAGATATTTATTCCTGTCTGCGCGATGAACTGAGAACCCATCTGGCTGGACCGATTTCGACAGAATATCCCAAGAGAACCATGTTTCCGTGAAACAAAGTATGTTACAGGCCTTGATGTCTCTCTGGAAAGAAATCCTTGCCCGGAGCTCATCGACCTTGTTAACCAGAGAGGGAACATTAGCGAGTAGATTACTTGGAAGCGGTGGGTGGTGTGCGCGCCTCCTAAGTCAAACCAGCAGGCCGCTCCGAGTGCCTCTCCTCCGCCGGCAATGTTTTGGGTCAGCCGCTGGAATCAGTTCAGTTGCCCTGGGGAGAGCAAACAAAGAATCTGCTTCGGGAAAGTCGTATTCCTGGTCGTAATGCTGGTGAGTTACCGTCGCTCTGATATCCAATAGTTTTCCCCGGCTGTATGTAATGATACAAAACACTTTCTGAGCTAATAATGTAAAAAAACAAAATACCGCAAAGTTTCCTAAGAGCTAGTCGCGAGGCCGCCATCTTCGTCGGCGCCAGGTACAGAGCATTAGGACTCTGAGGTCAGAACAAAACACAGGCACTTCAGCGATACAGATTGAATAGAGCCCTAGTGTGTGTTGGAGACTGTGCTTCGTTCTAGGGATGGGCACGGCTATTCGAATATTTCGAACGGACGTTAGTATTTGATTACTTGAGAGAGAATTCATTTTTTAGAGAAAAAAATACACCTATTAAAAAAAAATAAAAAAAAGGCTTTGTCTAAGATTAAAATGATCTATGTGACAATTTCTTCATAGCCTACAAGGATAGACCATTATATTATAAATGCTTTATAAAACAACAGTTTTATGACAGTTGTTCTGAGTGCTCCTCATAAAACAGACACACAGGTATCCTACACACTTTCACTGTGTAGCTTGTTGTTATTGTGGGAGATTTCTAATCAATGCAAATTGGAATAAAAATTACGAAATTAAGTTGGCTAAATGAGAAGGAGTAGGCTCCCGAGTCAGCAGTCTAAGGCACTGCATCTCAGTGCTTGAGGTGTCACTACAGACCCCCTGGTTCGATTCCAGGCTGTATCACAACCGGTCGTGATTGGGAGTCAACAGTCTAATTTTGAGGGCCTCTTGTCCTTAGGTAAGTCATATCAACCAATTCCTGTACTTCACCATGTTTATCTTCACCTCACTTAATTCACTTTCTCCACTAACCTCTAACCCTTATGGACTGCTCTAAGATCTCATTGCTAACATCTAGCATTTCACCTCCTGAGTGTCTAACTACCTGCCTCTCACCTTCACATCCTCGACCTACCATGGTCCCCCTACTCACCTCCCCGTCTCCTTAACCTTACTCTCCCCCATCCTCCCCCCTCTCCCATCCTCCCCTCCCTCCTATCACCTCCCCTTCCCCGTCACCCCCCGTCTCCCCCCTCCCTCTCCTTCTCCCCTCCCCTCCCTTCCCCTCCTCCCCCTCTCACTCTCTCCCCACCCTCACCCCGTCTCCCCCTCCTCACCCTTCTCACCCCTACACTCACCCCTCTCCCCCCTCCTACCTCCCTCCCAACCTCTTCCCTCCCCTTCCTCCCCCATCTCCCCCCTCACTCCCTTCCCCCCTCCTCTCCTTCTCCCCCTCACCCTCCTCCCTCCTCACCCTTCTCCCCCTACTCCCCCCCTTCTCCCCCTATCCCCTCCTCACCCTTCTTCACCTCCTCACCCTTCTTCCCCCTTCCCCCTCCTCCCCCTCTCCCCCCTCTTCCCCTCTTCCCCCTTTTCCCCCCTCCTCACCCCCCCCCTCCTCCCCCTTCTCATTTCCCCCTCTCCCCACCTTCTCCCCCCCTCCCCCTCCCCTCCCCCCCCTCCGCACCTGCCTCCCCTCCCACCTTCTCCCCCTCCCCCCTTCTTCCCCTTCTTCTCCCCCCCTCCCCCGTCTCCCACTCCCCTCACTCCTTTCCGCCCCCTCCCCACCCTCCTCCCCCTCCTCCCACCTCCTCCCTCCCTCCCCCCTCCTCACCCGCCCCCCCTCCTCCCCCTTCCTCCTCCCCCTCCTCCCCCTACCCTCCCCCCTCCTCACCCCTCCCTTCCCCACTCCCTCCCAACCTTCTCCCCTTCTCCCCCCTCCTCCCCCTTCCTCCCCCCTCCTCCCCTCTCCCCCTCGCCCCTTCTCCCTCCCTCCCCCTTCTTCCCCCTCCTCACCCCTTCTCCCCTCCCACCCTTCCCCCTCCTCAACCCCCCTCCTCCCCTTCTTCCCCCTCCTCCCCCTCCTCACCCTTCCCCCTCCTCCCCCTTCTCCCCCTCCTCCCTTCTCCCCCTCCTCAGCCGTCTCCCCCTCCTCACCCGTCTCCCCTCCTCACCCGTCTCCCCCTCCCCAATCGCTCATCTCCCCCTCTCCACCCAGTCTCTCCTATAGCAGGTCTCCCAGCCCTACAGGGCCATCATCATGCAGGGTCTCCAGCAGTACAGGAGCATCATAGCAGGGTCTCCAGCAGTACAGGAGCATCATAGCAGGTCTCCAGCAGTACAGGAGCATCATAGCAGGGTCTCCAGCAGTACAGGAGCATCATAGCAGGGTCTCCAGCAGTACAGGAGCATCATAGCAGGGTCTCCAGCAGTACAGGAGCATCATAGCAGGGTCTCCAGCAGTACAGGAGCATCATAGCAGGGTCTCCAGCAGTACAGGAGCATCATGGACAAAACTGAAAGACTTGCCAATAGTTTCTACCCTCAGACCCCCCCCCCCCCCCCCCCCCCCCCCCCCTCATGTGATACTGTGTATAAAAGTACCATGTATGTAAAATATATGAACAATGTATATGTAACAGAATAGCTGTAAAAAAATACAAAAATAAAATGCAAAATACAGTTACTTTTGCCCTCCAAAGAGGGGAGTGTGGATTGGTCGATGGGCCAATAAAAATAAATAAATACAATGTTGCACATGAGATGCTAGATAGGTTGTGTGAGGGTCCGGGTGGGGAGTTGATGACATCTGAGGCTTGAACTCAGTCCTGTTCCCCTCGAGGACCAGTTCTCTTTCACTCAAACACAGGCTGGAGAAGAGGCTAGGAGGAGTGATGCAGACCACGATCTCCAGAGGGAATATACCCAGCTAGGACATTGGTTCCTTGGAAGTTGTGGGAACGTACATTTTTGGTTTCCCATTGGTTCTAGGAACGAAGGCATACGTTTCCGGACCAGTAAAACATAACTTTTTTAAACGTTCTAAGAACGAGTGGCGCAGTGGTCTAAGGCACTGCATCGCAGTGCTAGCTGTGCCACTAGAGATCCTGGTTCGAATCCAGGCTCTGTCGTAGCCGGCCGCGACCGGGAGACCCATGGGGCGGCGTACAATTGGTCCAGGGTAGGGGAGGGAATGGCCGGCAGGGATGTAGCTCAGTTGGTAGAGCATGGCGTTTGCAACGCCAGGGTTGTGGGTTCGATTCCCACGGGGGGCCGGTATGAATAAATAAAAATAAATAAATAATGTATGCACTCACTAACTGTAAGTCGCTCTGGATAAGAGCGTCTGCTAAATGACTAAAATGTAAATGTTGCCTGTTCTGGGAACGTAGATTTTTAGGTTGCAGGGAGGTTCTGAGAACGTTTTACTATGCTTCCCTGAACGTTTTTCCTGGTAGGTTTTATTAACGTTCTGAGAACGGAAATTATAGGTTATTTGAAGGTAATTAAATAACGTTCTGAGAACATGTTTCAAGAAAACTTTTAATAGTACTGCTAGCTTAGTTTTAACCTCCAAGCACATATAGGACACATGGAAATGTATTTGCTTAGGCATTAATCATGCAAACACATTACTTTTTTTATTGTGTCACAGAGTCAGTGAGATTTGAATCTATGAGCTTATGTTCTCTATCCATGGAATTCCGTTTTTTTTTTACTCATACAAAGATGTTAATTTTAGTCTATTCAAACAGACCCCATTTCAAAGGAAACAAGCACTCATCAAGATCAGGTTTGGCCAATTAGTGGGCGTGGTCAACACACCTGAACACACTGAACAAGATAGAGGATAGACAGAGTTTTGTCGACGCGGAGAACAAAATGTATATGTGTTTAAATAACATTCTTAGAACGTTCTATGAACGTTACAAATGTTTTCTTGTGGTTTTTATGGAAAGTTTTCATGTTTTGAGAACATGACTTTAAATAGAGCCATGAGGAAACCTGCAGAAAAAAATGATGCTGAAGTACTGAAATTCCCACAGAAGAACGTTGTTTCTTAACGTTCTCTGAACATTCTGAGAACATTTCTTTAAATAGAACGATGAGGAAACATGTAGGAGACTTTATGCTGAAGAACGTTGTCGGAAGGTTCAATGCAAAATGACCATAGGACAGCCACCGAGCACTAAGAAACATATGGTTCTCAGAACGTTGTGTGCTAACTGGGTAGTGACAGCGTAGAGCAGAGCAGACCTAAAAAAAAAGAATAAAGATTTGCTCTGCTTTGTAGAATGACAGAGATAAGGATGTAGGGCCTACTGTATCCACAGGCTGAATTGAGCAGACCTAAAAAAAAAAAAAATTTAATAACTAAAAGATCTGCTTTGTAGAATAAGGACAGATTGTTGATGGTTTGGGTGGATTTTAGTATAGTTTCTCTCCCTGTTCTCCCATGGTAACCTATCAAGAAGGCGTCACATTTCGAGATGTTGTCCTTTGTAGTGCTTTTCTTCCCTCGTGTCTTCTCGTGGACTTTGTGTTTCCTTCTGAACGTTCTGTAACACTGTAACCTTCTGAATATAGACGCCGGGTTTTACTCAGTAAACTCAGGACAGAGAGATTGGGTTTCAGTTTGATGTAAAACATATGAAGAATACAGGTATTACTGTCACCACATAATGCCAACGGAAATAACAGTTTATCCAGATACACAAAAATAATACTTAAAGAGCAATGGCATTGACAGTAGAAGAACTGCCTACCGCTGTTATTTGGCTACATGAAACTGACACCAGACTGATTTGATAGAGTTGAAACTGACACCAGAGACTGATGGATAGGGTTGCTTGCTGGGTGCAGACTGATGGATAGGGTTGCTTGCTGGGTGCAGACTGATGGATAGGGTTGCTTGCTGGGTGCAGACTGATGGATAGGGTTGCTTGCTGGGTGCAGACTGATGGATATGAGTTGCTTGCTGGGTGCAGACTGATGGATAGGGTTGCTTGCTGGGTGCAGACTGATGGATAGGGTTGCTTGCTGGGTGCAGACTGATGGATAGGGTTGCTTGCTGGGTGCAGACTGATGGATATGAGTTGCTTGCGGGTGCAGACTGATGGATAGGGTTGCTTGCTGGGTGCAGACTGATGGATATGAGTTGCTTGCTGGGTGCAGACTGATGGATAGGGTTGCTTGCTGGGTGGCAGACCGATGGATAGGGTTGCTTGCTGGGTGCAGGACTGATGGATATGAGTTGCTTGCGGGGTGCAGACTGATGGATAGGGTTGCTTGCTGGGTGCAGACTGATGGATAGGGTTGCTTGCTGGGTGCAGACTGATGGATAGAGTTGCTTGCTGGGTGCAGACTGATGGATAGAGTTGCTTGCTGGGTGCAGACTGATGGATAGGGTTGCTTGCTGGGTGCAGACTGATGGATATGAGTTGCTTGCTGGGTGCAGACTGATGGATAGGGTTGCTTGCTGGGTGCAGACTGATGGATATGAGTTGCTTGCTGGGTGCAGACTGATGGATAGGGTTGCTTGCTGGGTGCAGACTGATGGATAGGGTTGCTTGCTGGGTGCAGACTGATGGATATTACTGTTAAGAGAAATATGGAAATAAAGAGAGAAATGTTCCAGAACCTCTCACTTTCGGTTATTTGGAAATGAAATCATCTTCAAAATATCGCTATTTTTAAAACAAGCCATAGAAAGTTGGTTGCAATTTCAGTTTAATCCACCAGAAAATACAGAACAAATATTACATCAAATATTATGGTTAAATTCAAATATACTAATTGATAAAAAAAGCAATATTTTTGGAATAAATGTTTAAAAACGGTATAATTTTTGTAAATTATATCATAAATAGGACTGGTGGAGTTATGTCACACATGCAGCTAACAAAAATATATGGACATGTCTGCTCTAGTCAAAATTACAACCAACTAATTGCAGCCTTACCGCTAAAATGGAAGAGGCAAGTGGAAGGGGGAGAAGGTGAGGAACTTGTCTGTCGGCATTAAAGACCAAAATTGGATAAAGAAAATTGTGATAAATAAAAAGTATAGCAGTGCCATATAGATTCCATGACACACGGTTTATGAACTGATACACAAAACGACGCTGGATTCAAAATGTAGAGTTTTTCAATTAAAATTATTATTTAAAAAATCTTGCAACCAATATAATGTTATATATATATGGGGGTTACAATCTTCCCAGCTCTGCAGATTTTTCTGCGAAGAGACAGAATCATTAGATCATTTGTTTTGGTACTGTCCATTTGTAGCTTGTTTTTGGTCGAAGGTTCAGGAATGGCTGAAGAATTGCAACATTTACCTGGAGCTAACTCTGCAAATGGCACTGCTGGGTGATTTAAAAAGTCATAGTCAATCGATCAATAATATAATAATACTCTTAGCAAAAATATTTATCTTTAATTTACAATATGTAGAATCTATGAGAATAGAAAGGTTCAGAACTTTTGTGAAACATCACAGCACAGTAGAAAAATAAATGGCAAATAGAAACTGGATGGTGTTCAGAGATAGATGGGAGGGGTTGAGTGGAGCTGAAGGATGGGACGAATAACAAATTAAAAGATAATTATTGTAAAATATACTGTGTCCGTAAAATGTATATAGTATGTATAAACTGGAAGTAGAAGCCTAAGTGTTGTTGTCCAATAGTTTACTCCAATTAGGGTATGGGGAAAATAATAAAGGAAAATATACAAAAATATATATAAAGGATAAAAAGAGATGGAAATAAAGAGGGAAATATATATAAAATGTGTTTTAAGGTTTTTAGTCAATTGTCCTAACAACATCTTAAAAGATGGCTGTGATGTGTTTTCATGTTCGATAGAATTAGGAGAGATATTTTTCTTTAGTGGTTTAACGATGGTGCTATTAGATGACTAGAGGAGCATGTTAGGGTGAGTGTGTGTGTGTGTATATGTGTGTGTCTGTGTGCATCCGTGTGTGCGTGTGTGTGTGTGCGTGTACATGTTCACGACTGGGAAGGATAATTGTTTTACTGTAACTGTTAAAACGACGAGAGAATGCAAGGCATTTAGTACACAAATATGTTCAACAATTTGACCTCTTCAAATAACCATGTCCACTGTTCTGTCCATCTTTGTTTCACAACAAACATTAAAATTATGTGATGATAGAAGCAGTTTTTCCCATTTATCATTGATGTGGTATCAGCGATCCCAGAGAGGGAAAGAGACATGCTATTAAATTCCAAATGGCACTCTATTCCCTATGGACCCTGTTTAAAAGTAGTGCACTATATAGGGAATAGGGTGCCATTTGGGACTCAGACCCAGAGGTCAATCAAGACACTGACCAAGACCTGACTTGGCCACAGTGGTCTGAGGGGAGAAGCACCAGCACACATACACGCACACACACCTCATGATGAGCGGTAGACCATACTATTTACCAAGAGAGTTTTCATCTATGTTTTTTTGTAGCTGTCTGTTTACCACCACAAACCGATGCTGGCACTAAGACCACACTCAACGAGCTGTATAGGCCATAAGAAAAAACAAGAAAATGCTCATCCAGAGGCGGCGCTCCTAGTGGCCGGTGATTTTAATGTAGGAAAACGTACATCCGTTTTACCTAATTTCTACCAGCATGTCACCTGTGCAACTAGAGGTGAAAAAACTGTAGATATCCTTTACTCAACACACAGAAACAAATACAAAGCTCTCCCTCGCCCTACATTTGTCAAATCTGACTATAACTCTATCCTCCTGATTCCTGCTTACAAGCAAAAACCCAAACAGGAAGTACCAGTGACGCTCTCAACATGGACTGTTTCGCTAGCGCAGACTGGAATATGTTCCGGGACTTATCCTTTGGCATTGAGGAGTTTACCACATCAGTCACCGGCTTCATTAATAAGTGCATCGAAGACGTCGTCCCCACAGTGACCGTACGTACTGGCTTGGTGCGGGGAGCAGGAACGGGCCGGACCGGGCTGACGACGCGCACCACTGGCTTGGTGCGCGTCGCCAGCACCGGCCCGGCCCGTTCCTGCTCCCCGCACCAAGCCTGTGGTGCGCGTCGCCAGCCCGGTCCGGCCTATTCCTGCTCCCCGCACCAAGCCAATGGTGCGCGTCGTCAGCCCGGTCCGGCCCGTTCCTGCTCCCCGCACCAAGCCAATGGTGCGCGTCGTCAGCCCGGTCCGGCCCGTTCCTGCTCCCCGCACCAAGCCAGGGGTGTGCGTCGTCAGCCCGGTCCGGCCCATTCCTGCTCCCCGCACCAAGACAGTGGTGCGCGTCGTCAGTCCGGCACAGCCCGTGCCTGTTCCCAGGCACCGGTCAGCTGCTCCACACCGGAGCCTGAGCAATCCGCTCCACCGGTGTTCAGTCCAGCTCCGTCCAGCAGGGCCAGACCACGAGGGCGAGAGAGAGAGTGGTGGTCACGCCCGGAGCCGGATCCGCCTCCGAGGCAGAATGCCCACCCGGCCCCTCCCCTGTTGGGTTTAGTTGGCGCGGTCGCAGTCCGCGCCTTTGGGGGGGGGGGGGGGGGGGGGTACTGTCACGCCCTGGCTCTGGGGACTCTTTAAGGTTGAGCCAGGGTGTTAGTTTCTATGTTTAGTTTTCTAGGTTTCTGTTCTAGATCGTTGTATTTCTATGTTGGCCAGGGTGGTTCCCAATCAGAGGCAGCTGATTCTCGTTGTCTCTGATTGGGAACCATACTTAGGCAGCCTGTTTGGCACAGTTAATTGTGGGATCTTGATCCGTAAGGTTTGTGTTTAACCCTAGGACTTCACGTATCGTTTATTGTTTTGTTCGTTTATTGTTTTGTTCATTAAAAGAATGTACGCTTATCACGCTGTGCCTTGGTCCGCTTCATGTAACGATCGTGACACTATTGCACAAACCTCATTGCTACAGTACTGTTTTTAATTGGTTAATGTTGCATAGGCTTACGTTTTTTACGTCATGTTAAAAACATATCTGAGCGGTAGATCTCGGCATGCATTTTCAAGTGATCTTGACTCAGGAAAGGTTGGTGACCACTGCTCTAGAGTTTCCCCTGTTAACACTACCAACGTTTCCCTTTACTGTGGCAAGTGTGATCGAATCAACATAATATTAGGTACTTTCAATGCAAAATACCCTAAAACAAAACAAACTATGCAAGAGATTTTGTTGTAGGCAGAATGCATCGAAGTAGGATTCTGTTGCATTGACATGCACTACTCAGCCCGTACTCTACACAGACCGGTGTGGCATAACCAATCAGAGCTGCTGTAGGCCTGTATGCAAATAGATCATTGCCATATATGGATCTGTGCCATTTACTTTGAACTGGACTGTGTTTACAGCATGAGCGGTCGTGAGTAGATGTGCTTGTTTTGAGATCAAAGCGAGAGCTGCATGTAGCCAGGTGTGAACATTTAGTTCATATCCTTTGCTAGTTAGTGAGTTATTAGCCCAGTTATAGATCATTTGTAGTCAGCAATAAGGGAGTGGTTGCTTCCTACAAGAGCACAACACGTGTACATTTCTAGACATCTTTGAAAAGCGAGTCAGGTAAAGAGCTTTTTTTTGTCTTAAAGGGGCAGTGTTTTATTTTGATACAGGCTTGAATAAGCTAAGTAGCCAATAGGCAGAGGGTAGCATAATTTGTCTTGATTCTCTGTAATAATGGTATGGGAATAATAATGCATTTTATTTTGTAAAGTGGTTTCTTGCATCAAACAACACAACAACATTTTCAGTCACCTCCTTGTCTGAAGGACAAGTGGATGAACAGGTTAATGTCAAGCCCTGCATGTTTTTTTTCAAAAGTCTCATGGAAAGTAGGCCTACATTGAACACCACACATTGGCTGCTCCTGTAGGCTGAGTGATAGAACATCTAGTTCCATGTTAAAATGTTATGGGATGCATTATCTCCATTGTTTTTGATGGTAGGCCACTCTAGTAGTATCTGTCCTCTATCTCTCTCTGTCCTCTATCTATCTCTGTCCTCTATCTCTCTCTGTTCTATATCTCTCTCTGTTCTCTATCTCTCTCTGTCCTCTATCTCTCTCTGTCCTCTATCTCTCTCTGTCCCCTATCTCTGTCCCCTATCTCTGTCCTCTATCTATCTCTGTCCTCTATCTCTCTCTGTCCTCTATCTCTCTCTGTCCTCTATCTCTCTCTGTCCTCTATCTATCTCTGTCCTCTATCTCTCTCTGTCCTCTATCTCGCTCTGTCCTCTATCTCTCTCTGTCCTCTATCTCTCTCTGTCCTCTATCTATCTTTGTCCTCTATCTCTCTCTGTCCTCTATCTATCTCTGTCCTCTATCTCTCTCTGTCCTCTATCTCGGCTCTGTCCTCTATCTCGCTCTTGTCCCTCTATCTATCTCTGTCCTCTATCTCTCTCTGTCCTCTATCTCTCTCTGTCCTCTATCTCTCTCTGTCCTCTATCTCTCTCTGTCCTCTATCTCATCTCTGTCCTCTATCTCTCTCTGTCCTGTCCTCTATCTCTCTCTGTCCTCTATCTCTCTCTGTCCTCTATCTATCTCTGTCCTCTATCTCTCTCTGTCCTCTATCTCTGTCCTCTATCTCTCTCTGTCCTCTATCTCTCTCTGTCCTCTATCTCTCTCTGTCCTCTATCTCTCTCTGTCCTCTATCTCTCTCTGTCCTCTATCTCTCTCTGTCCTCTATCTATCTCTGTCCTCTCTCTCTGTCCTCTATCTCTCTCTGCCCTCTATCTCTGTCCTCTATCACTCTCTGTCCTCTATCTCTCTCTGTCCTCTATCTCTCTCTGTCCTCTATCTCTCTCTGTCCTCTATCTCTCTCTGTCTTTCTCTCTACTGTATACATAGTTCCCATATGCACTAAAGATACTCCACCACAATGGACAGTCCTCTCCTACTTAAGTTCAGGTGGTTGTCTTACTTAGAGTTGGAATGTTACAGGTGGTGGGGTGTATTCTGTCTGTGCATAAAGGTTGTCATCTTCATTCTTCCTCCCATCTGGTTTGGTCTGAGTGTTTTGGAGCATTGTCATGCTTTTGTCTACATCCCCAAGTAGTGCACTACATAGGGAATAATGTGTGTGTGTGTGTGTGTGTGTGTGGTGTGTGTGTGGTGTGTGTGTGTGTGGTGTGTGTGTGTGGGTGTGTGTGTGTGTGTGTGTGGGTGACAGTGTGTGACAGCCAGGGATAGCGAGGGGTTACAGGCTGTTTTGGGAGCAACAAATCCAACAGCAAAAGACAAAGGCTGCGTCTCAAATGGCACCTTATTCCCTATATAGTGCACTACTTGGGACACGTGAAGGCAGCAGCCTTATTCCCTATATAGTGCACTACTTGGGACACGTGAAGGCAGCAGCCTTATTCCCTATATAGTGCACTACTTGGGACACGTGAAGGCAGCAGCCTTATTCCCTATATAGGGCACTACTTGGGACACGTGAAGGCAGCAGCCTTATTCCCTATATAGTGCACTACTTGGGACACGTGAAGGCAGCAGCCTTATTCCCTATATAGTGCACTACTTGGGACACGTGAAGGCAGCAGCCTTATTCCCTATATAGTGCACTACTTGGGACACGTGAAGGCAGCAGCCTTATTCCTTATATAGTGCACTACTTGGGACACGTGAAGGCAGCAGCCTTATTCCCTATATAGTGCACTACTTTGGGACACGTGAAGGCAGCAGCCTTATTCCCTATATAGTGCACTACTTTGGGACACGTGAAGGCAGCAGCCTTATTCCCTATATAGTGCACTACTTTGGGACACGTGAAGGCAGCAGCCTTATTCCCTATATAGTGCACTACTTTGGGACACGTGAAGGCAGCAGCCTTATTCCCTATATAGTGCACTACTTGGGACACGAAAAGGCAGCAGCCTTATTCCCTATATAGTGCACTACTTGGGACACGTGAAGGCAGCAGCCTTATTCCCTATATAGTGCACTACTTGGGAGACGTGAAGGCAGCAGCCTTATTCCCTATATAGTGCACTACTTGGGACACGTGAAGGCAGCAGCCTTATTCCCTATATAGTGCACTACTTGGGACACGTGAAGGCAGCAGCCTTATTCCTTATATAGTGCACTACTTGGGACACGTGAAGGCAGCAGCCTTATTCCCTATATAGTGCACTACTTGGGACACGTGAAGGCAGCAGCCTTATTCCCTATATAGTGCACTACTTGGGACACGTGAAGGCAGCAGCCTTATTCCCTATATAGTGCACTACTTGGGACACGTAAAGGCAGCAGCCTTATTCCCTATATAGTGCACTACTTGGGACACGTGAAGGCAGCAGGACACATGCTCCTGACATCCTGGCATTTCGTGAGAAAATTAAGTGTTCAGAATCCACTGGAGTTTTGGGAGCTAGTTATCTATACTTTCAAGCATAATATCTTATCTGACTGAAAGCTATAATCTCTGTAGTGGTTTAGATGGTACCCAGCTAGCACATTTGTTTCCTTGGAAGTTGTGGGAACATATATTTTTGTTTTCCAATTGGTTGTTGTGGTAAAACAGAAAGTTTTTTTTAAAACGTTCTGAGAACAGAAGTGAACGTTTTGCCTGTTCTTGAAACGTACATTTTTAGGTTGCAGGGAGGTTCTGAGAACGTTTTACTCTGGTTTTGAAAATTTTCCTGGGAGGTTTTATTAACGCTCTGAGAACTGAAATTATAGGTAGTATATCCTTAAACCTTTCAATAAGACGTTTAATAACACTGCTAGCTCATTTGGAACTCCAAGCACATACGGAAATTCATTTCCTTAGGCATTAATCATACAAACACATAATTTTTTTCTTATTGTTACACGGCATCAACAAGATTCGAACCTATGATCTTCTGTTTTCTATCCATGGAATTAGTCCACTGCGCCACCAGGATGGAGCTAGCATGCCATGTTTTTATTTATTTGAGAACATTCCCAACGTCAAACCATTTGGAGAACGTTCCTAGAACATTACCAAAATTGAAATGAAATGTAACCATGATTGAACTTTTAGGAAACGTTCTGTTAAAGTAATGAAATACCTTAAATTTAAGTTCCTTAAATTTGCTCAGAATGTTCCAAAGCTAAGCAACTATCCTGCACCATTCCCAGAAAGTTGTGGGAAGGTTGTATACAAAATAACCACAGGACGACCACACTCTCTCCAAGCTCTAAGAAACAGAGGGTTCTCAGAACGTTATGTGCTAGCTGGGCAGAGCATGGTGTTTTAGATGTCCTGTAGTGTTTTTATGTACTCTTTTATTGTATTATTTTAAGTCTTGGAACGATTCTTAAACGCATTTTAAATAAAGTTGGATTTAATTTGGATACATTTGGGACGTGACCACTTCGGTAATCCAAACTACAGTAGATATCCTCCGTCTTCCTAGTGTCATGTAAAAAATGTATTCATCAATAATGCAGAAACCTCAATGGCCCAACTCTCTAAATACATGGCTCTGACCCAAACTAGATATCTTCCTTCTTCTCTGTGAGTAACAGAAACCTTCCTGTCTGATTCTCCATATTGTGATGTTACAATAGAGATCAAAAGAGGTCTCATCTTTGTCATTTTAATAATTTAGGAGACACTCTTATCCAGAGCGACTTACAGGAGTAATTAGGTTTAAGTGCCTTGCTCACGGGCACATCGACAGAGTCTTGTCGGCTCGGGAATTCAAACCAGCAGCCTTTCAGTTACTGGCCCAACGCTCTAACCACAAGGCTAACCTGCCGTAGTATGGGCAGTGCTGTTGAGGCTATCTCCGTGTTAAAGTAGTCCATTTTCTTCTTCTTTTGTGTTTGAAAAAAGTGTAAAGCTAATATTGGTGATTTACCGCCGCTTTTTGTATTGATGGAGTCCTGAATCAAATCTTGTGTCT
The DNA here is from genome assembly GCA_902810595.1 of Coregonus sp. 'balchen'. Classification (NCBI taxonomy): domain Eukaryota; kingdom Metazoa; phylum Chordata; class Actinopteri; order Salmoniformes; family Salmonidae; genus Coregonus; species Coregonus sp. 'balchen'. Next base: position 44,886,200 of record LR778283.1, read on the forward strand.
CATTCATTTATTGTGGCAGCTAGATGGCGGTGATATAGCTTCTAGCCATTTACTAACCATAGGACCCAATTTGAAGAAGAAGACAATGCTCTGATCATCGGCTGATCGCTCCCAACCCCCATAGGAATCCCCGCCCAGTTGACTACTTTAAAATGGCGGAAGCTCTCAATGGCAATGTCCATGCAAAAAACAGGGTTATATCCAAGTTGAGTCCTATAACTATCTCTATGGATGTCACACATCCAGTCCCCTTTGCTGGGGCTTGGGCATAGACCACAGTCAGTGTTTATTCTGTCTACAGAACAGGTGGTGCCAAACTAGTGGGCTATTCAGAAAACTAGGCGCAAAATCAATAGTCTCAATACTTACAAAATACACACACACACACACACACACACACAGAGAGAGAGAGAGAGGACAGTGCAGACAGTCAGTGATGGTTCACTGATGTCCTGGCAAATGGCTGTTCTCCCCGTCGTCCCCGACAACACACATAATAAACAGCAGCTCTTAACAGAGCTCTCAACAACCTAATTGGCCATTAAGCAACACTCCAGTCCTCTTCTCCCCCCCTTCTATCCCTCCTTCCTCTAGCTGCCTCTGTTGGTCCCCCCCTGTCCCCAGAGACGCAGCAGCAGTACCGCCACTGTCTTGGTCACCACCATCCCAGCGGACAAAGCTGGTTGGAATGACGTCATGATATTAATCAGCGTTGCCACCTGGGACACTGTGTTATGTGTTTACGTGAAGCTAAATCCCCCTTGGTCAAAAAACAGACTCCTCCTCTTTTCTGTTCTCTGCCAATAGAATTAAATATATCATGAATTAGTAAATAAAAGAGGTAACATATAATACATTATTGAATGAATGATGTAATGAATGAATAAAAAATATATAATAAATGAAAAATGTAATGAATGAATGAAATATATAATGAATGAATGATGTAATGAATGAATGGTCTAATGAATGAATGAAATATATAATTAATGAATTATGTAATGAATGAATTAAATATATAATGAATGAAATATGTAATGAATTAAATATATAATGAATGAATGACGTAATGAATGAATGGTGTAATGAATGAATGAAATATATAATGCATTAATTATGTAATGAATGAATGAAATATATAATGAATTAATGATATAATGAATGAAATATATAATGAATTATGTAATGAATGAAATTCAACATATAAGGAATAAAAGATGTATTGAACGAATGAAGAGCTAGATGTCATCCTCTGTCCTGTGTTGTCGTGTAGGTCTGACGGATGACCAAGTGAAGGCGTATCTTTCCCTTCACCCTCAGATGCTGGATGAGTTTGTGTCGGAGAGCGTGAGTTCAGAGACGCTGGACAGATGGCACAAGAGGAAGAGCTGTGGCATCCAGCCTGCAGGTAACACACTCACGACACTCTGGTACAATCTGTCTCAATGGAGCAGCTGCTAGTCTATAAAGGATTTGTTTCGTTTTTTAATGAAGACTTTATGAATGCCCTATAAAGCCTTTATACGAGCAGTGGGTCTACACATCCATCTCCACGGAGGACAAGCTAACCACAGTTGTTTGTAAGTGATTCGTGAATCATTTATGCAGTGCTTATGAAGTCCTTTATGAATTGCCGTTTTTAGTAGATTTTTTTTATACAAAGCGACTTACAGTCATGTGTGCATACATTTTTTACGTATGAGTGTCCCCGGGAATCGAACCCACAATCTTGGTGTTGCAAGCACCATGCTCCACCAGCCGAGCCATACAGGACCATGGGAACGACCACCGCTCCTGTCGCATTGGTCACCACCACCATCTCAATGGAGCGTCAGCTAGCAGCTATCCATTGTTAGCATAGGTTAACCTCGTTGGGTACAGAGCCCATTGTTTTGGATGTGAGGCTGCATGCACATTGTTACATTTCGATTTTTACATTTTTAGTCATTTAGCAGACGCTCTTATGCAGAGCGACTGACTTACAGTTAGCGCATTAATTTTAAGGTATCCAGCCTTGTGTGTCTACTTTAATCACGTACAGTGAGGGAAAAAATGTATTTGATCCCCTGCTGATTTTGTACGTTTGCCCACTGACAAAGAAATCATCAGTCTATAATTTTAATGGTAGGTTTATTTGAACAGTGAGAGACAGAATAACAACAAAAAAATCCAGAAAAACACATGCCAGAAATGTTATATATTGATTTGCATTTTAATGAGGGAAATAAGTATTTGACCCCCTCTCAATCAGAAAGATTTCTGGCTCCCAGGTGTCTTTTATACAGGTAACGAGCTGAGATTAGGAGCACACTCTTAAAGGAAGTGCTCCTAATCTCAGTTTGTTACCTTTATAAAAGACACCTGTCCACAGAAGCAATCAATCAGATTCCAAACTCTCCACCATGGCCAAGACCAAAGAGCTCTCCAAGGATGTCAGGGACAAGATTGTAGACCTACACAAGGCTGGAATGGGCTACAAGACCATCGCCAAGCAGCTTGGTGAGAAGGTGACAACAGTTGGTGCGATTATTTGCAAATGGAAGAAACACAAAAGAACTGTCAATCTCCCTCAGCCTGGGGCTCCATGCAAGATCTCACCTCGTGGAGTTGCAATGATCATGAGAACGGTGAGGAATCAGCCCAGAACTACACGGGAGGATATTGTCAATGATCTCAAGGCAGCTGGGACCATAGTCACCAAGAAAACAATTGGTAACACACTACGCCGTGAAGGACTGAAATCCTGCAGCACCCGCAAGGTCCTCCTGGTCAAGAAAGCACATATACAGGCCCGTCTGAAGTTTGCCAATGAACATCTGAATGATTCAGAGGAGAACTGGGTGAAAGTGTTGTGGTCAGATGAGACCAAAATGGAGCTCTTTGGCATCAACTCAACTCGCCGTGTTTGGAGGAGGAGGAATGCTGCCTATGACCCCAAGAACACCATCCCCACCGTCAAACATGGAGGTGGAAACATTATGCTTTGGGGGTGTTTGTCTGCTAAGGGGACAGGACAACTTCACCGCATCAAAGGGACGATGGACGGGGCCATGTACCGTCAAATCTTGGGTGAGAACCTCCTTCCCTCAGCCAGGGCATTGAAAATGGGTCGTGGATGGGTATTCCAGCATGACAATGACCCAAAACACACGGCCAAGGCAACAAAGGAGAGGCTCAAGAAGAAGCACATTAAGGTCCTGGAGGTGCCTAGCCAGTCTCCAGACCTTAATCCCATAGAAAATCTGTGGAAGGGAGCTGAAGGTTCGAGTTGCCAAACGTCAGGCTCGAAACCTTAATGACTTGGAGAAGATCTGCAAAGAGGAGTGGGACAAAATCCCTCCTGAGATGTGTGCAAACCTGGTGGCCAACTACAAGAAATGTCTGACCTCTGTGATTGCCAACAAGGGTTTTGCCACCAAGTACTAAGTCATGTTTTGCAGAGGGGTCAAATACTTATTTCCTTCATTAAAATGCAAATCAACTTATAACCTTTTGACATGCGTTTTTCTGGATTTTGTTGTTGTTATTCTGTCTCTCACTGTTCAAATAAACCTACCATTAAAATTATAGACTGATCATGTCTTTGTCAGTGGGCAAAATCAGCAGGGGATCAAATACTTTTTTCCTTCACTGTACGTGTGTGATAGAGAGAACAGTAGACACAGAAAGAAAGGAGGAAGAGAAAAAGAAAAGGGGAGAAAAAAAAAAAAAAAAAAGAAAAAAGGGGGGGGGGGGGGGGGGGGGGGGGGGGGGGGGGGGAAAAAAAAAAGGGGGGGGGGGGGGGCCCCTTTTTTTTTTTTTGGGGGGGGAAAAAAAAAACCCCCCCCGGGGGGGGGGGGGGGGGGGGGGGGGGGGGGGGGGGGGGAAAAAAAAAAAAAAAAAAATTTTTTTTTTTTTTTTTTTTTTTTTTTCCCCCCCCCGGGGAGGGGGGGAAAAAAAAAAAAAAAAAAAAAAGGGGAAAAAAAAACCAAATTTTTTTTTTTTTTCCCGGGGAAAAAAGGAGAGAAAAAGGGGGGGAAAAAACAAACCCCCCCCCCCAAAAAAAAAAACCCCCCAAAAAAACCCCCCCCCCCCCAAAAAAAGGGGGGGGGGAAAAGGGGGAAGTCGGGGGGGGGGGCCAAAAATCTTGGGGGGGGGGGGGGGTTTTTTTTGGGGGAAGGGGTCTGTTTGGGGCCCTCTACGGGTCATTGGGAGGTTTTTGGAAGGGGGCAAGTTGAGAAATTCCCGATGCGCACACACACAAGGGGCCTTGCCCCACAGCCCAAGGGCACTCCTCAAGGGCCCACAGGCCCCGGGGCCCTCCGCCCACTCTCCTACTGCCCGTCCAGAAAAAACCCTCCGGGGACCAGGGGCCCGGGCCCCCTGAATGGGGGCAGGTTTTGTTTTTGTTTGGGGTTTTGGTGTTTTTGGGGGCTTGTTTTTTTTTGCGTTTTGTTTTTTATGTGGGGCTTTTTCGTGGGGGCCTTTGTGTTTTTTGGAGTTTTTTTACCGGGGTTTTTTTTTTTTTGGTAAATGTATTTTTTTTTTTAAATTTTTTTTTTTAAGTCGCTTTTTGGACCCCTTTTAAAAAAGAAAAGGTTATCAGCAATAAAAGTTGCCCAAACCCCCCCCCCCAAAAAAAAAAAAAATTTAAAGGAAAGGGGAAGGGTAAGAAAAGGCCCCCCTGTACTCGTTGGAGACAGGGCGCTTGCAACCCCAGGGTTGGGGGTTTCCCGCTTCCCAGGGGGGCCCAAATTTTAAAAATGTATGCCTAAACTAACGGAAGTCGTCTGGATAAGGTGCCCTGAAAATGACTAAAATGCCCCTTTGTAAATAAGGTAGGGTAGATTAATTAGAGTAGGGGAGGGGTATTTTTAAGGCAGTGTAGGGTATTTTTGGGTAATCTACCCCGGTGGGTCTCTCTAAAAGGACTGTTGGGCTTCTGAGAGGGGAAACTGCCTCAGACCCGGTTTCAGTTTGAGAAAAACACAAATGCCTCACAATACTCTTGTGCCTGTGTGGTAAATCAGGTCATCTTTTTGGGTGTGTAAATTTAAAACTTTTTTGGCAGTATGAAAAAAAAAAATGTATCCCCCAAATCGCTCTGGAAAGAGCGTCTGCAAAATGCAAAAGTAAATGTTATACGAATAGAGTGCCTTTGGAATGCAAAAGGGGGTTTTCCCCTTTTAAAACCGGGAGTGGGCCCAAAATTGGGAAAACCCCGTTTTTTCCAAGACATAACTGACCAGGTGAACCCAAAGGTGAAAAACGGCCCTTGGACCCCCTTTATTTTTGATTTTTCCCCTTTTTCAATCCACTTCATTCAGTGTAGATGGGGGGGGAAGGAAAAACCGGTTTTAAAAAAAAATGAAGGGTTTAAAAAGGTAGATCAAAACCCCGGGAATTTTGTCAGAAGTCTTTCAAAAAGGGAGATGATGTTTGGGGTGGGGCCGGGAAAGGGGAAAAAGGCTTAGGCCCGGAGGGGCAAGTTTTTTGGGAAAAATTTGGGAATCTTTGGTTATGACAACAAAAAAGGCTGATTTTTTTTAAAACCCCCTCTTTAGTTGTAAGGGGGAACCCCGGGCTGTTCAAAAAACTGTCAAATCCCTGAAGGGTTTCTTTCCCCCCTCTCGGCCAAAAACCAAATTAATTCAACACGGGCCTCATTCGGGGAAAAGACCCCTCATTGGGCTTTAATAAACCTTTTTATTTCAGCAGGCATCTCTTTTGAAAATTTCTAAGCTCATTCAAAATTTAAGGGGCTGGTGCTGATGGGGGAAAATTTTACTAAATGATCAGAGAAAGGACAGTAAAAGTTTTTCCTTTTAGGGTTTTTACAGAAAAAAAATTTTAAGAAATTTTTTATTGAATAAACGGACCAAAAGGCCTCCTGGGGGGAACGGGGGGTGGGTTAAAAAATACAAAAAACAATAAATAGGGGGACAAAACCACATCCCCACAAGAGAGACCCAAAAAAACTACATAAAGGAAACAAAAAAACACTACATAAAGGGGGGAAACCCAACCTACAAAAAAGAGAGACCCCAAAAACACTACTTTAAAAGAGAGAAAAACCAAAAACACTACAAAAGAGAGAGACACCACAACCACTACATAAAGAGAGACACCACACCACATTAACATAAGAGAGAACGCCACAACCAAAAACTACAATAAAGATAGAGACACCACAACACTACATAAAGAGAGACACCACAGAAGACACTAGCATAAAGAGAGACATACCACAACACTACATAAAGAGAGACAACCACATACACTTACCGTAACCGAGAGACACCACAAACACTACATAAAGAGAGACCACCACAACACTACATAAAGAGGAGACACCACAACACTACATAAAGAGAGACCAACCACCAACACTAACATAAAGAGAGACAACCAACAACACTACATAAAGAGAGACAAACCACACACACTACATAAAGAAGAGACACCACAACACTACATAAAGCAGAGACACCACAACACTACATAGAAGAGAGACAACCCACAAAACACTACATAAACGAGAACACCACACAACACACTACATCAAGAATGACGCCAGAACTAATAAAAAGACCCACAACACACATAAAGAAGATACTTAAGAAACAACAACATAGCATGGCAGCAACACATGACAACACAGCATGGTAGCAACACCACATGACAACAACATGGTAGCAACACCACATGACAACAACATGGTAGCAACACCACATGACAACAACATGGTAGCAACACCACATGGCAACACAGCATGGTAGCAACACAACATGACAACAACATGACAACAACATGGTTGGCGACACAAAACATGGTACAAATATTATTGGGCAGACAACAGCACAAAGGGCAAGAAGGTAGAGACGACAATACGTCACGCCAAGCAGTCCTGGATGCTTTAGTAGCAATAGACAACAAGAAATCCACAGGGACCGACCAATTGGATCCCGGTCTGCTTAAGTGTGCAGCGCCCATCACTGGTGGCTCAATAACCACCATTTCTATTTAACATTGATATCAGGAAATATTGAAAAAGTATTGAATCAGCTCTTGTGCTGCCACTCCATAAGGGCCGGGATAGTAGTGATCTTAATAATTATCGCTCCATTTCAAGGCTTCCTTGTCTAGCTAAGATTCTTGAATCCTTGGTAAATGTACAACTTTGTTCTTTTTTTTTTATCTGAGAAATGTATCTTGAATGTAAACCAATCAGGGTTTAGGCCTGGGCATAGCACTGTTACAGCAACCACTTTAGTTGTTAATGATCTTGTCAATGCTTTAGACACTAAAATGAAATGTGCTGCTTTGTTTGTGGACCTGTCAAAAGCTTTTGATACTGTTGATCATGTTATTTTATTGAATAAGTTGTCCTGGATAGGCCTGAGCTCTGACGCCTGTTCATGGTTTCAGGATGATCTTAGTGACAGAACTCAGGCCATGGTGATTGATGGGGTTAAGTCTGAATTTCTTGTTGTGCTTAAAGGTGTACCACAGGGGTCAATCTGTTTCTATAAACACCGTTGGTCAATCTGTTAAAAAATGGTAAACTTCATCTATATGCGAATGATACTATTATGTATGCTATTGGCCTTATTGTTGATCTGGCTGTGTCAAAACTACAGTCAGAGTTTATAGCTATGCAGGAATCCCTTGCTGATTTTAAAACTTGTGCTTAACACGGGCAAAACGAAATACATTTTGTTTTTAAACTGTCGTAAGAATGTTTCAGATGGACTACATGTTCACTCATTAGATGGTTTTCCAATTGAACGTGTTGTTTGGTTCCTCTCTACCCGGTGAGTGGCGCAGTGGTCTAAGGCACTGCATTGCAGTGCTAACTGTGCCACTAGAGATCCTGGTTCGAATCCAGGCTCTGTTGCAGCCGGCCGTGACCGGGAGTCTCATGGGCGGCGCACAATTCGACCAGGGTAGGGGAGGGAATGGCCGGCAGGGATGTAGCTCAGTTGATAGAGCATGGCGTTTGCAACGCCAGGGTTGTGGGTTAAGAAGTGTCACGCCCTTTCCTATAGAACTCTAGTTAGTTTGGTCAGGGCGTGCATGTTTAGTATCTATGTTGTTTTTTCTATGTGTAGAATCTAGGTATTGTGTTTCTATGTTTGGCCGGGTGTGATTCCCAATCAGAGGCAGCTGTCGCTCGTTGTCTCTGATTGGGGATCATACTTAAGTAGCCTGTTAGTTATCATTAGTTGTGGGATCTTGTTCCATGTAGAGGCTTGTATTGTGTTTAGCCTGAGGACTTCACGTTACGTTGTT
>LR778283.1:44899470-44928620 GCA_902810595.1 Coregonus sp. 'balchen'
TTGCTAATTTATTCAACATAAAAAACTGAAATATCACATTTACATAAGTATTAAGACCCTTTACTCAGTACTTTGTTGAAGCACCTTTGGCAGCGATTACAGCCTCGAGTCTTCTTGGGTATGACGCTACAAGCTTGGCACACCTGTATTCGGGGGAGTTTCTCCCATTCTTCTCTGCAGATCCTCTCAAGCTCTGTCAGGTTGGATGGGGAGCGTCGCTGCACAGCTATTTTCAGGTCTCTCCAGAGATGTTAGATCGGGTTCAAGTCCGGGCTCTGGCTGGGCCACTCAAGGACATTCAGAGACTTGTCCCGAAGCCACTCCTGCGTTGTCTTGGCTGTGTGCTTAGGGTCATTGTCCTGTTGGAAGGTGAACCTTCACCCCAGTCTGAGGTCCTGGTGCATCCGGAGCAGGTTTCATTCAAGGATCTCTTTTGGTACTTCAGCCTGTTCATCTTTCCATCAGATCCTGAGATCTCGGTCCCTGGCCACTGGAAAGACATCCCCACAGAAGGAGTGCAGGTTTCTGTCCAACTGACCTAGGCATGTAGGCCGCATGACGTTCAAGTCTTGGTTCGTCAGACCAGAGTATATCTATTGTTTCTCATGGTCTGAGAGTCTTTAGGTGCCTGTTGGAAAACTCCAAGTGGGCTGTCATGTGCCTTTTACTGAGGAGTGGCTTCCATCTGGCCACTCTACCTTAAAGGCCTGATTGGTGGAGTGCTGCAGAGATGGTTGTCCTTCTGGTCTCGGAGCTCTACGGACAATTCCTTCGACCTAATTGCTCAGTTTTTGCTCTGACATCTGTGGGACGTAATATAGACAGGTGTGTGCCTTTCCAAATCATGTCCAATCAATTGAATTTACCACAGATGGACTCCAATCAAGTTGTATAAACATCTCAAGGATGATCAATGGAAACAGAATCCACCTGAGCTCAATTTCGAGTCTCATAGCAAAGGGTCTGAATATTTATGTAAATAAGGTATTTCTGTTTTTAATTTTTAATAAATTTGCAGAAATTTCTAAAAACCTGTTTTTGCTTTGTCATTATGGGGTATTGTGTGTAGATTGCTGAGGATTTGTATTTATTTGAATCAATTTTAGAATAAGGCTGTAACGTAATAAAATGTGGAAAAAGTCAAGGGGACTGTATGTGTGTGTGTGTTTGTGTGTGGTGTGTGTGTGTGTGTGTGTGTGTGTTTATGTATGTGTGTGTGTGTGTTTATGTATTGTGTGTGTGTGTGTGTGTGTGTGTGTGTGTTTACAGTATGTATGTGTGTGTGTGTGTGTGTGTGTGTGTGTTGATGTGTGTTTGTGTGTGTGTCAGAGTATGTGAGCACGGTTGGGAAATCCCGCTCATCACTCATGAAGAGGTGCTTGCACACCGCGACGGCGTTCCACGTCCCTTCTTTCCAACTGCTCCGCTAACAGCTCCAAATTGGCTCCATTCATTAAAATCACCATTTAACCAACACCCCTCTGTTTTTGTGACTACCTGGACCTACCATTTGGTTTTGAAGTATTGAAACCAAACCATATGGATTTGAATGAAAAGTATTTTAATAAACAACAGGAAAAGGTGACTGTAAGAAGCGCTCGTCATTTCAAACAGGCTACATGTGGTATTAAACAGCATATAAACACTCTGAATAGGTCAGGAGCCAGACAGGGAGCCTAAGAAGGAACAAAAAATGAATTATTTAGGCTATATTATTTAAATGATTTCAAGGCTATAGCCTACAAAATAAATACATTTTGAAGCATTTGCGAGTACGACACACTAGGCTGGCAGGGACATTTAAGCTCTCAGCATTTAAACAACATTTCGTGGTTTTTAAATCGTTACAGTCTATTAATTGTGCATATAGGCTTTGACTTACTTAAATTAATTAAACAAAAAAATGCCTTATTAGGCTCCGTGCCTTTGAATTTATTTTTAGAAACACGAGGTTGGCCAGAGTCTGTGGCTTTAGACTCATGCGTTGGTGCCCTGGAGAGCAGGCCAGCAGCGGAGAATCACTGGGGATGCTAAACATCTTTCGGGCCACTCTTGCCAGGCTGGGCAGGATGTGTATATATATATTTTTTTTTTTTGGAGGAAGGCCTAAAGGATTTTAGGTAAAATAACCGTATCAAAACGGAAAGCTCCTTGAAAGAGGTAATATGCCAGGCCTATTGGGCCAAAATCAATGATGGCCTATTGTATAGCTAATAGAACTAAAAAGAACGAAACTTTTAAGAGATCAGATTTTTTGTTTATAAATACTTTGCTACAATGTCACACTTAACTTGCTACCCACGTCATTCCTTTCTGTTAGCATGTGCATGGAGTAAGTACACGATCATGCTTTCGGGATATGTCTATTCAGATTCCACAGTGATTCTTTAGTTGTGGACACTACATCACCACACTCTCTCTCTTGATCTAAGATAAGGCGGGGATTTGCCTAGAAGTGATTTATAGATGGCCTGGAGCCAGTGGGTTTGGCGACTAATATGTAGTGAGGGCCAGCCAACGAGAGCGTACAGGTCACAATGGTGGGTAGTGTATGGGGCTTTGGTGACAAAACGGATGGCACTGTGATAGACTACATCCAATTTGCTGAGTAGAGTGTTGGAAGCTATTTTGTAAATGACATCGCCGAAGTCAAGGATCGGTAGGATAGTCAGTTTTACGAGGGCATGTTTGGCAGCATGAGTGAAGGAGGCTTTGTTGCGAAATAGGAAGCCGATTCTAGATGTAACTTTGGATTGGAGATGCTTAATGTGAGTCTGGAAGGAGAGTTTACGGTCTAACCAGACACCTAGGTATTTGTAGTTGTCCACATATTCTAAGTCAGACCCGCCGAGAGTAGTGATTCTAGTCGGGCGGACGGGAGCAAGTAGCGTTCGACTGAAGAGCATGCATTTAGTTTTACTAGCGTTTAAGAGCAGTTGGAGGCCACGGAAGGAGTGTTGTATGGCATTGAATCTCGTTTGGAGGTTTGTTAACACAGTGTCCAGTGAAGGGCCAGATGTATACAAAATGGTTTCATCTGCGTAGAGGTGGATCTGAGAGTCACCAGCAGCATGAGCGACATCATTGATATACACAGAGAATAGAGTGGGCCCGAGAATTGAACCCTGTGGCACCCCCATAGAGACTGCCAGAGGTCCAGATAACAGGCCCTCCGATTTGACACATCGGGCAGGGCAGGATGGATATAGCTCTGTAACAGTTTGGATCTAGAGTGTCACACCCTGTGAAGAGGGCAGCTCTTTCAGGACATCAGCTATCTGAAATTTGGTGAAGGAGAAGCGGGGAGGGCATGGGCAAGTTGCAGCGGAGGGTGCAGAGCTGGTGGCCGGGGTAGGGGTAGCCAGGTGGAAAGCATGGCCAGCCGTAGCAAAAATCTTATTGAAATTCTCGATTATTGTAGATTTATCGGTGGTGACAGTGTTTCCTAGCCTCAGTGCAGTGGGTAGCTGGGAGAAGGTGCTCTTATTCTCCATGGACCTTTGGAGTTAGTGCTACAGGATGCACTATTCTGTTTGAAAAAGCTAGCCTTTGCTTTCCTAACTGATTGTGTATATTGGTTCCTGACTTCCCTGAAAAGTTGCATATCGCGGGGGCTGTTCGATGCTAATGCAGTACGCCACAGGATGTTTTTGTGCTGGTCAAGGGCAGTCAAGTCTGGGGTGAACCAGGGGCTATATCTGTTCTTAGTTCTGAATTTTTTGAATGGGGCATGCTTATTTTGAAGAACATCCAGGCATCCTCTACTGACGGAATGAGGTCAATATCCATCCAGGATACCCGGGCCAGGTCAGTTAGAAAGGCCTGCTCGCTGAAGTGTTTTAGGGAGCGTTTGACAGTGATGAGGGGTGGTCTTTTGACCGCGGACCCATTACGGATGCAGGCAATGAGGCAGTGATCGCTGAGATCCTGGTTGAAGACAGCGGAGGTGTATTTAGAGGGTAAATTAGTCAGGATGATATCTATGAGGGTGCCCATGTTTACGGATTTAGGGTTGTACCTGGTAGGTTCCTTGATGATTTGTGTGAGATTGAGGGCATCTAGTTTAGATTGTAGGACGGCCGGGGTGTTAAGCATATCCCAGTTTAGGTCACCAACAGTACGAACTCTGAGGATAGATGGGGGGCAAGCAATTCACATATGGTGTCCAGGGCACAACTGGGGGCTGAGGGGGGTCTGTAGCAAGCGGCAACAGTGAGAGACTTATTTCTGGAAAGGTGGATTTTTAGTAGAAGCTCTGTTTGGGCACAGACCTGGATAGTATGATAGAGCTCTGCAGGCTATCTCTACAGTAGATTGCAACTCTACTAAATGTTGTAGTTCAGAATGGACATTTCTGAATTGTTGGTGGACTTCCTAAGCCAAGATTCAGAAACTGCTAGAACATCAGGGTTGGCAGATTGTGCTAACGCAGTGAAAAACTCAAACTTGGGGAGGAGACTTCTGAGGTTAACATCCAAGAAACCAAGGCTTTTACGGTTACAGAAGTCAACAAATGATAGCGCCTGGGGGATAGGAGTGATACTGGGGGCTACAGGTCCTGGGTTAACCTCTACATCACCAGAGGAACAGAGGAGGAATAGCATAAGGATACGGCTAAAGGCTTTAAGAACTGGTCTTCTAGTGCGTTGGGTACAGAGAAAGGGGGAAGATTTCCGGGCGTTGTAGAATAGATTCAGGGCATTATGTACAGACAAGGATATGGAAGGATATGAGTACAGTGGAGGTACACCTAAGCATTGGGTAACTATGAAAGAGAGAGCATCACTGGAAGTACTGATTGAGCCGGTCTCCACGTGTATGGGGGGTGGGACAAATGAGCGCTCTGAGGCTTGTTGAGCTGAACTTGGGGCTCTACAGTGAAATTGTATAATAAGAACTAACCCAAACAGCAATAGGCTAGGCATATGGACATGGGAGAGAGGCATAACGTAATCACAGGTGTTATTCGAGAGGGCTAAGACAACAACTGGTAATGGCGACGAAAGTTTGGGCTGAGGCTAAACAGATAAACAGGATGGGGTACTGTGTAAAGGAACAGTCCAGCAGGCATCAGCTGTGTAGCTGAGTGATCATAAGGTCCAGTGAACAGCACTAAGTAAGTCCGGGAGCAGATCGTAGGCTGCTAAAGCACAGGCGAGCAGGAGGCACGGCTGTTGATTGCGCATGCTAGCGGGCCGGGAATAGCAGATGGATCTTCGTGGTCGTCGCAACGGGAAGCCTGTTGAAACCACATCAGACGATTACGTCGGCAGACCAGACATGATGGATCGGCAGGGCTCCGTGTCGACACTAGGAGGTCCCGTCCGGTTGACAGAGAGGTAGATAGGCGGGAGATGGGCCTGGCTCGAGGCTAGCTCAAGGCTAACTGGTACGTCAGAAAGTGGATATTAGCCAACAACAGCCATTTGGTTGCAGCTAGCTAGTTGCGATGATCCGGTGTTAAGGTCCAGTGATTCAGTGATTCCGGCAGAAAATCCGATATGCTCTTAGTCGATAGCACGTTGTGCAGACTGGCCGATAATTGTCCAGACTAGAGCTGGCTAGTAGGTAGTGCAGGCCACGGACAGTGGTGAAAACCGCTAAAGGTGGCTAATAGCAAGTAGCTTGCTAGCTGGCTAGTTTCAGCCGTAGGTTCTTGATAAAAAAAATATATATAATAGAATCCGTTCCACATTGAGGCGGGATGCAGGAAAGTATATTTAATTAAAGGATGGAAACTGAGATATATACGAATAAAAGACAAAAATACAAAAAAACTGACTATTTACACGAGGACACAACACAATACACGACCGCACTTCTATGCCATCTTGGATTAAGATGAAGGTCAGCATCCCGGAGCCGCCTCTTCACTGTTGACTTTGAGACTGGTGTATTACGGGTACTATTTAATGAAGCTGCCAGTTGAGGACCTGTGAGGCGTCTCTTTCTCAAACTAGACACACTAATGTATTTGTCCTCTTGCTCAGTTGTGCACCAGGGCCTCCCACTCCTCTTTCTATTCTGGTTAGAGCCAGTTTGCGCTGTTCTGTGAAGGAAATAGTACACAGCGTTGTACGAGATGTTCACTTTTTGGCAATGTCTCGCATGGAATAGCCTTCATTTCTCAGAATGAGAGTAGACTGACGAGTTTCAGAAGAAAGTTATTTGTTTCTGGCCATTTTGACCCTGTAATCGAACCCACAATTGCTGATGCTCCAGATACTCAACTAGTCTCAAGAAGGCCAGTTTTATTTATTCTTTAATCAGCACAACAGTTTTCAGCTGTGCTAACATAATTGCAAAATGGTTTTCTAATGATCAATTAGCCTTTTAAAATGATAAACTTGGATTAGCAAACACAACGTGCCATTGGAACACAGGACTGATTCTTACTGATAATGGGCCTCTGTACGCCTATGTAGATATTCCATTGGAAAATCAGCCATTTCCAGCTACAATAGCCATTTACAACATTAACAATGTCTACATTGTATTTTTGATCAATTTTATGTTATTTTAATGGACAAAAAAAATGCATTTCTTTCGAAAACAAGGACATTTCTAAGTGACCCCAAACGTTTGAACGGTACTGTGTATATATATATACAGTGGGGGAAAAAAGTATTTAGTCAGCCACCAATTGTGCAAGTTCTCCCACTTAAAAAGATGAGAGAGGCCTGTAATTTTCATCAAAGGTACACGTCAACTATGACAGACAAATTGAGAAAAAAATATCCAGAAAATCACATTGTAGGATTTTTTATGAATTTATTTGCAAATTATGGTGGAAAATAAGTATTTGGTCACCTACAAACAAGCAAGATTTCTGGCTCTCACAGACCTGTAACTTCTTCTTTAAGAGGCTCCTCTGTCCTCCACTCGTTACCTGCATTAATGGCGCCTGTTTGAACTTGTTATCAGTATAAAAGACACCTGTCCACAACCTCAAACAGTCACACTCCAAACTCCACTATGGCCAAGACCAAAGAGCTGTCAAAGGACACCAGAAACAAAATTGTAGACCTGCACCAGGCTGGGAAGACTGAATCTGCAATAGGTAAGCAGCTTGGTTTGAAGAAATCAACTGTGGGACCAATTATTAGGAAATGGAAGACATACAAGACCACTGATAATCTCCCTTGATCTGGGGCTCCACGCAAGATCTCACCCCGTGGGGTCAAAATGATCACAAGAACGGTGAGCAAAAATCCCAGAACCACACGGGGGGACCTAGTGAATGACCTGCAGAGAGCTGGGACCAAAGTAACAAAGCCTACCATCAGTAACACACTACGCCGCCAGGGACTCAAATCCTGCAGTGCCAGACGTGTCCCCCTGCATAAGCCAGTACATGTCCAGGCCCGTCTGAAGTTTGCTAGAGTGCATTTGGATGATCCAGAAGAGGATTGGGAGAATGTCATATGGTCAGATGAAACCAAAATATAACTTTTTGGTAAAAACTCAACTCGTCGTGTTTGGAGAACAAAGAATGCTGAGTTGCATCCAAAGAACACCATACCTACTGTGAATCATGGGGGTGGAAACATCATGCTTTGGGGCTGTTTTTTCTGCAAAGGGACCAGGACGACTGATCCGTGTAAAGGAAAGAATGAATGGGGCCATGTATCGTGAGATTTTGAGTGTTTTTTTTCTCTCATTTTGTCTGTCATAGTTGACGTGTACCTATGATGAAAATTACAGGCCTCTCTCATCTTTTTAAGTGGGAGAACTTGCACAATTGGTGGCTGACTAAATACTTTTTTCCCCCACTGTATATATTTATACTTTTTTTAATGGTATTGAAAATCATACCATCGGTATTAATCGAAATACCCCGATATACGGTATAAACGGCCTAGTGTGTGTCTCTCTAGATCGATGGAGCTGGCCTGGCAAGTATTTTGCACATTAGGGCCAGCTGACTGGTTTCTGGCTGTGAAAAGGCTCTCTGTGTGTGTGTGACAGAGAGTGTTGTTGATGTTGCGCAGTGTTTGTCCCCATTATCGACTATAGTGCATTATCACATGGCCCACTGAATGCACTGTGTGTGTGTGTGTGTGTGGAGTATAGTACATTGTGTACAGCTAGATTGGCCTGGGGTTACCAGACAGGCATTTTAAGGTGAAATCACACAGTAAATACAGTGCATTCTGAAAATATTCAGACCCCTTGAATTTTTCCACATTTTCTTACGTTACAGCCTTATTCTAAATTGTATTAAATTGTTTTTTTCCCTCATCAACCTACACACAATACCCGATAATGACAAAGCAAAAACAGTTGTTGTTTTTTGATCGCACTTTGATTAAGCACCTTTGGCAGCGATTACAGCCTCGAGTCTTCTTGGGTATGACGCTACAAGCTTGGCACACCTGTATTTGGGGAGTTTCTCCCATTTTTCTCTGCAGATCCTCTCAAGCTCTGTCAGGTTGGATGGGGAGCGTTGCTGCACAGCTATTTTCAGGTCTCTCCAGAGATGTTCGATCGGGTTCAAGTCTGGGCTCTGGCTGGGCCACTCAAGGACATTCAGAGACTTGTCCCGAAAAACATCCCCACAGCATGAGGCTGACACCACCATGCTTAACCGTAGGGATGGTGCCAGGTTTCCTCTAGATGTAACGCTTGGCATTCAGGCTAAAGAGTTCAATCTTGGTTTCATCAGACCAGATAATCTTGTTTCTCATAGTCTGAGAGTCCTTTGGGTGCCTTTTGGCAAACTCCAAGCGGGCTGTCATGTGCCTTTTACTGAGGAGTGGCTTCCGTCTGGTCACTCTACCATAAAGGCCTGATTGGCGGAGTGCTGCAGAGATGGTTGTCCTTCTGGAAGGTTTTCCCATCACAGAGTAACTCTGGAACTCTGTCAGAGTGACCATCGGGTTCTTGGTCACCTCCCTGACCAAGGCCCTTCTCCAAGGCCCTTCTCCCCGATTGCACAGTTTGGCCGGGCTGCCAGCTCTAGGAAGAGTCTTGGTGGTTCCTAACTTCTTCCATTTAAGAATGATGGAGGCCACTGTGTTCTTGGGGACCTTCAGTGCTGCAGAATGTATTTGGTACCCTTCCCCAGATCTATGATTCAACACATTCCTTTCTTGGAGCGCTACAGACAATTCCTTCGACCTCATGGTTTGGTTTTTGCTCTGACATGCACTGTCAATTGTGGGACGTTATATAGACAGGTGTGTGCCTTTCTAAATCATGTCCAATCAATTGAATTTACCACAGTTGGACTCCAATCAAGTTGTAGAAACATCTCAAGGATGATCGATGGAAACAGGATGCAGATGACCTCAATTTTGAGTTTCAGAGCAAAGGGTCTGAATACTAATGTAAATAAGTTATTTCTCTTTTTATTTTTCGCTTTGTCACTATGGGGTATTGTGTTTAGATTGATGAGAATATATTTTTAAAAATCAATTTTAGAATAAGGCTGTAATTTAACTAAATGTGGAAAAAGGGAAGGGGTCTGAATACTTTCCAAATGCACTGTACACACGATTGTGTAAAACATATCAAAATGTAAATGTTGCCCTGCCCCTGGTCGCGTTCATGTTACTCAACCTTTAAATGTCAAGTTCAATGAGCTTGGCAACCATGCGCCTTTGAATCCCGGCGTAGTAGTTCTGTATTTCATTCAGTGGTTCTGTGTGGCTCAGTTGGTAGAGCATGGCGCTTGCAACGTTACGGGTAGTGGGGCCACCCATATGCAAAAGATAGGCACACATGACTGTATATCGCTTTTGTATAAAATCGTCTGCTTGATACAAAAAACTCAATATTTTATTATTTTCAGTGATGGAATATTAGGGTGGAGTTTGCAAAATGGCATTCAGGTCCAAAAAGTACCTTTCTGACCACTTATACCAATGTATGCTTCGTTCAAATCAACAACCCTGAAGTCGTGAAATCATATGGAACGACCCCTATTAAACACAAAAACAATGTTTCAAGTGAGAATTAGGCTGAAATCACCTTGACCTGAATTGAATTACCACCAAGCTACTGCAAAATGTAGTTCAAATCAAGTACAGTCCCCCCCCCCCCCCCCCCCCCTCTCTCTCTCTCTCTCTCTCTCTCTCTCTCTCTCCCCCTCTCCCCCTCTCTCTCTCTCTCTCTCCCCCTCTCTCCCCCTCTCTCCCTCGCTCCTCTTTTTCTCTCTCCTCCCTTTCTTTCTGTGTCTACTGTTCTCTCTATCACACACTTACAGTGAGGGAAAAAAAGTATTTGATCCCCTGCTGATTTTGTACGTTTGCCCACTGACAAAGAAATGATCAGTCTATAATTTTAATGGTAGGTTTATTTGAACAGTCAGAGACAGAATAACAACCAAAAAAATCAAGAAAAACGCATGTCAAAATTTTTTATAAATTGATTTGCATTTGAATGAGGGAAATAAGTATTTGACCCCTCTGCAAAACATGACTTAGTACTTGGTGGCAAAACCCTTGTTGGCAATCACAGAGGTCAGACGTTTCTTGTAGTTGGCCACCAGGTTGCACACATCTCAGGAGGGATTTTGTCCCACTCCTCTTTGCAGATCTTCTCCAAGTCATTAAGGTTTCGAGGCTGACGTTTGGCAACTCAAACCTTCAGCTCCCTCCACAGATTTTCTATGGGATTAAGGTCTGGAGACTGGCTAGGCCACTCCAGGACCTTAATGTGCCTCTTCTTGAGCCACTCCTTTGTTGCCTTGGCCATGTGTTTTGGGTCATTGTCATGCTGGAATACCCATCCACAACCCATTTTCAATGCCCTGGCTGAGGGAAGGAGGTTCTCACCCAAGATTTGACGGTACATGGCCCCGTCCATCGTCCCTTTGATGCGGTGAAGTTGTCCTGTCCCCTTAGCAGAAAAACACCCCCAAAGCATAATGTTTCCACCTCCATGTTTGACGGTGGGGATGGTGTTCTTGGGGTCATAGGCAGCATTCCTCCTCCTCCAAACACGGCGAGTTGAGTTGATGCCAAAGAGCTCCATTTTGGTCTCATCTGTCTCATCTGACCACAACACTTTCACCCAGTTCTCCTCTGAATCATTCAGATGTTCATTGGCAAACTTCAGACGGGCATGTATATGTGCTTTCTTGAGCAGGGGGACCTTGCGGGCGCTGCAGGATTTCAGTCCTTCACGGTGTAGTGTGTTACCAATTGTTTTCTTGGTGACTATGGTCCCAGCTGCCTTGAGATCATTGACAAGATCCTCCCGTGTAGTTCTGGGCTCATTCCTCACCGTTCTCATGATCATTGCAACTCCACGAGGTGAGATCTTGCATGGAGCCCCAGGCCGAGGGAGATTGACAGTTCTTTTGTGTTTCTTCCATTTGCAAATAATCGCACCAACTGTTGTCACCTTCTCACCAAGCTGCTTGGCGATGGTCTTGTAGCCCATTCCAGCCTTGTGTAGGTCTACAAATCTTGTCCCTGACATCCTTGGAGAGCTCTTTGGTCTTGGCCATGGTGGAGAGTTTGGAATCTGATTGATTGATTGCTTCTGTGGACAGGTGTCTTTTATAAAGGTAACAAACTGAGATTAGGAGCACTCCCTTTAAGAGTGTGCTCCTAGTCTCAGCTCGTTACCTGTATGAAAGACACCTGGGAGCCAGAAATCTTTCTGATTGAGATGGGGTCAAATACTTATTTCCCTCATTGTCACGCTCTGGCTCCGGGACTTTGTATTTTGAGCCAGGGTGTGTTCGTATTGGTTGTGTTTTCCTTGTTTGGTCAAATGACTCCCAATCGGAGGTAACGAGTGTCAGCTGTCGGCTCGTTATCTCTGATTGGGAGCCATATTTAAACTGTCTGTGTTCACCTTGTGTTTGTGGGTTTTTGTTCCATGTTCCTTGTCAGTCATTGTCTGAGGACGTTACGTATCGTTTATTGTTTTGTATTCGTGTATGCACTTTACTATTAAAGTATGTTCGCTCAACACGCTGCGCCTTGGTCCTCTCTAACCAACGATCGTGACAGAAAAACCCACCAAGACCACACCAAGCAGCGTGTCCAGGAGCCATCGCTAATTGATCTCCGTGGCAGCTTCGACTGGGTCAAGCCCATTGAGGAGCTGAGTGAAGAGGGTTGGAGACAGAGGAGCGAGAGGTGGGAGAGAATGTTGGAGGCCTGGTCCACGGGGAGGAGAGACCCCCAGAAAATTTTTAGGGGGGGGCTCACGACATCGGGGCAGCAGGAGGCCGCTATGGAGCGGTCCAGCGGGGTTGCAGAGGAGGCCGCCAGGTTACGGGGGCCACTGGTAGAAGAGGGGATGGAATGAGTAGAGGCACGGCGAGAGGTACTGGCGGGTGTTGCCAGTCCGGTCCAGCCCGTTCCAGATCCCGGTGTAGAGCCAGTGGTGTGTGTCCCCAGTACGGTCCGGTCTATTCCTGCTCCCCGCACCAAACCTACGGTGTGCGTCGACAGCCCAGCCCGGCCCGTTCCTGCGCTCCGCACCGAGTCTGTGGTGCGCGTCGCCAGCCCAGCCCAGCCTGTTCCTGCTCCACGCACAAAGCCTACGGTGTGCGTCGCCAGTCCAGCCCGGCCGGTTCCTGCTCCACGCACAAAGCCTACGGTGTGCGTCGCCAGCCCGGCCCGGCCTGTCCCTGCTCCACGCACAAAGCCTACGGTGTGCGTCGTCAGCCCGACCCGGCCTGTTCCTGCCACTCGCACCAAACCAGGGGTGCGAGTCGCCAGTCTGGTCCAACCCGTTCCTGCTACTCGCACCAAGCCAGGGGTGCGAGTCGTCAGCCTGGTCCAGCCCGTTCCTGCTACTCGCACCAAGCCAAGGGTGCGAGTCGTCAGCCTGGTCCAGCCTGTTCCTGCTACTCGCACCAAGCCAAGGGTGCGAGTCGTCAGCCTGGTCCAGCCCATTCCTGCTACTCGCACCAAGCCAGGGATGCGAGTCGTCAGCCTGGTGAGGTCCGTTCCGGCTCCACGCACCAAGCCTAGGGTGCGTATCGTCAGCCAGGTCCGGTCCGTTCCTGCCTCACGCGCTAAGCCAGGGGTGCGCGTCGTCTGTCCTGATCCAGCCAGCTGGGTCAGATCGGATCGGGGCCATTACGGGGGGATTGAAGTAGGGTGGTGGTCAAGCCCGGAGCCGGAGCCGCCTCCGAGGAGCAACACCCACCCAGCCCTTCCCTATTTGGGGTTTTGAGGCGCGGTCGCAGTCCGCGCCTTTAGGGGGGGGTACTGTCACGCTCTGGCTCCGGGACTTTGTATTTTGAGCCAGGGTGTGTTCGTATTGGTTGTGTTTTCCTTGTTTGGTCAAATGACTCCCAATCGGAGGTAACGAGTGTCAGCTGTCGGCTCGTTATCTCTGATTGGGAGCCATATTTAAACTGTCTGTGTTCACCTTGTGTTTGTGGGTTTTTGTTCCATGTTCCTTGTCAGTCATTGTCTGAGGACGTTACGTATCGTTTATTGTTTTGTATTCGTGTATGCACTTTACTATTAAAGTATGTTCGCTCAACACGCTGCGCCTTGGTCCTCTCTAACCAACGATCGTGACACTCATTAAAATGCAAATCAATATATAACATTTTTGACATGCATTTTTCTGGATTCTTTTGTTGTTATTCTGTCTCTCACTGTTCAAATAAACCTAACATAAAAATTATAGACTGATCATTTCTTTGTCAGTGGGAAAACGTACAAAATCAGCACGGGATCAAATACTTTTTTCCCTCACTGTATAGGCTTAACTGAATGACAAAAAACAGAATGCACACGTTTCTACTGCTCCAGAGTCCAATGGCAGCGAGCTTTACACCACTCCAGCCTACACTTGGCATTGCACATTGTGATCTTAGGCTTGTGTGCGGCTGCTCGGCCATGGAAATCAATTTCATGAAGCTCCTGATTAAAAGTTATTGTGCTGACATTGCTTTCAGAGGAAGTTTGGAACTCGGTAGTGAGTGTTGCAACCGAGGATAAACCATTTTTACGCACTTCAGCACTCGGCGGTCCCGTTCTGTGAGCTTGTGTGGCCTACCATTCGCCACTGAGCCGTTGTTGCTCCTAGACGTTTCCACTTCACAATAACAGCACTTACAGTTGACCGGGGCAGCTCTAGCAGGGCAGAAATGTTACGAACTGACTTGTTGGAAAGGTGGCATCCTATGACAGTGCCACATTGAAAGTCACTGAGCTCTTCAGTAAGGCCATTCTACTGCCAATGTTTGTCTATGGAGATTGCCTGGCTGTGTGCTCGATTTTATACACCTGTCAGCAAAGGCTGTGGCTAAAATAGCCGAATCCACTAATTTGAAGGGGTGTCCACATACTGCTGTATATATAGTTTATCATTCAGTGGACACCTTAAAGCCAATTTATGCTTGATCTGAAAATGTGGTCACAGGTTCCGTATGGAGGGTGAGATGTAATTGCGGAGCCTCCGCTATTCGCATTCTATGAGCTTGGAAATGGCTTGTGTGTCCTACCATTTTGCAGATGAGCCAATGTTGCTCCTAGATATTTCCACTTCACAATAACAGCACTTACAATTGAGCAATTGTGGGTTCGATTACAGGCTCAAAATGGCCAGAAACAAACAACTTTCTTCTGAAACTCGTCAGTCTATTCTTGTTGTGAGAAATGAAGGCTATTCCATGCGAGAAATTGCCAAGAAACTGAAGATCTCGTACAACGCTGTGTACTACTCCCTTCACAGAACAGTGCAAACTGCCCATCTTAAGTTTTTATTTTTATTGGCCAGTCTGATATATGGCTTTTTTCTTTGCAACTCTGCCTAGAAGGTCAGCATCCCTGAGTCGCCTCTTCACTGTTGACGTTGAGACTGGTGTTTTGCGGGTACTATTTAATGAAGCTGCCAGTTGAGGACCTCTGAGGCAATTTACAACATTAACAATGTCTACACTGTATTTCTGATCAATTTGTAGTTTGTAGTTATTTTAATGGACAAAAAAAAAATGCTTTTCTTTCTAAAACAAGGACATTTTTAAGTGTGTATATATATATATATATTTCCTGATCTCTAGATATAGGGAAGCCACTTCAAAACCCTATTCTTTATGTATTTTTTTGCCATTTATGAATATTTAATGGGCTGTAGTTGTAAAATTCAATATTTTATCAAATTACTTTTTTATATATTTTTGATATATTAACATTATATTATTATTATATTTAGGTTAATATATAATATATTAATATATATTATATATTAACCTAAAGGGGTCCTAAAAGGGTCCTAAAATTCAAAATCAAATAGCTAAATGGGCATCTTAAAACAATTCCAAATGTCAGCTTAAATTTGTAAAAGATAAAGATACAAAAGTGGTAATTAGAAAACAACAGCGTCATTAATGACAATTTTAAAAGCTTCCATGAAAATCTACATAAATCAGAATTAAACAACAGTTGGACTGATCCTACATTCTTCTTAGACTCAACAACCCTGAAGCATACGGTTGAAGTCGGATAGTTTACATACACTTAGGTTGGAGTCATTAAAACTCGTTTTTTCAACCACTCCACACATTTCTTGTTAACAAACTATAGTTTTGGCAAGTTGGTTAGGACATCTACATTGTGCATGACACAAGTAATTTTTCCAACAATTGTTTACAGACAGGTTATTTAACTTATAATTCACTGTATCACAATTCTAGTCACAACACTAAGTTGACTTTGCCTTTAAATAGCTTGGAAAATTCCAGAAAACGATGTCATGACTTTAGAAGCTTCTGATAGGCTAATTGACATAATTTGTGTCAATTGAAGGTGTACCTGTGGATGTATTTCAAGGCCTGCCTTCAAACTCAGTGCCTCTTTGCTTGACATCATGGGAAAATCAAAAGAAATCAGCCAAGATGGCGGAGTAGTGCAGTTGTGTTTTTATCGTATGTCTGTAAATGTCTGTAAATAGCCTGTAAATACCCTATTTTTCGTACATATTTCCCTATCAGACTTTTCATCCTTCTACAAGATATACTTTCCTGCAACCCGCCTCACTCAATGTGGAACGGATTCCATTATTGACTTACCTTTATCTAGAATCTAGAATCTCCAGTTGAAACTAGCTAGCCAGCTAACTAGCTACTTGCTATTAGCCATAGCTAGCGGTGTTTCACCCAGAACATTGGATTTTTTTCTGCGGGATTAATTTTAATCACTGGACATTGATCACCGGATATTCGGCCAGTCTGCACAGCGCGTTATCGACCCAGAACATATCAGTTTTTCCGCCGGAATCACTGAATCACTGGACCTTTAACTCCGGATTCGTCGCTACCAGCTAGCTACAACAAAACGACCGCTGTGGTCTGGCTAATCATCCTGAGCTAGGCCCATCTCCCGGCTATCTACCTCTCTGTCAACCGGACGGGACCACCTAGTGTTGACACGGAGCCCCGCCGATCCTACACGACTGGTCTGCCGACGAAATCGTCTGCTGTGGTTACGACGTTAACCACGAAGATTCCATCCATCTGCTAGCCCTGGCCCGCTAGCACACGCTAGCCGTGGCCTCTTAGTCACTAGTACTTCACCACCGGACCTTATGATAACTCAGCTATACAGCTGATATCTGCTGGACTGTTCCTTTTTACGACCCCCCAGCCTAGCTAAACCTGCCAGCTAGCTACAACAAAACGGATGCTGTAGTCTGGCTAATCATCCTGAGCTAGGCCCATCTCCCGGCTATCTACCGCTCTGTCAACCGGACGGGACCACCTAGTGTTGACACGGAGCCCCGCCGATCCTACACGACTGGTCTGCCGACGAAATCGTCTGATGTGGTTACGACGTTAACCACGAAGATTCCATCCATCTGCTAGCCCTGGCCCGCTAGCACACGCTAGCCGTGGCCTCTTAATCACTAGTACTTCACCACCGGACCTTATGATAACTCAGCTATACAGCTGATATCTGCTGGACTGTTCCTTTTTACGGTACTACATCCTGTTTATGTTTAGCCTCAGCCCAAACATGGTTAGTTTATTGTTGTTTCGGTTATTTCTAATTGTACTATATCACTGTAGACCCCCCAGCCTAGCTAAACCTGCCTTAGATAGCTCCTTTGCCCCTCCCCCAATACACGCGGAGACCGACTCAATTGATGCCTCCAGCGATGCTATCTCTTTCATTGTTACCCAACGCTTAGGTTTACCTCCACTTTACTCATATCCTTCCATATCCTTGTCTGTACATAATGCCCTGAATCTTTTCTATAACACCCGGAAATCTGCCCCCTTTATTCTATGTACCCAACGCACTAGAAGACCAGTTCTTAAAGCCTTTAGCCGTATCCTTATTCTAGTCCTCCTCTGTTCCTCTGGTGATGTAGAGGCTAACCCAGGCCCTGCAGCCCTCAGTATCACTCCTACTCCCCAGGCGCTATCATTTGATGACTTCTGTAATCGCAAAAGTCTTGGTTTCTTGCACATAAATATCAGAAGTCTACTTCCTAAGTTTGAGTTATTCACTGCGTTAGCACACTCTGCCAACCCTGATGTTCTAGCAGTGTCTGAATCCTGGCTCAGGAAGGCCACCAAAAATTCTGAAATTTCCATCCCCAACTATAACATTTTCCGTCTAGATAGAACTGCCAAAGGGGGTGAAGTTGCAATCTACTGTAGAGATAGCCTGCAGAGCTCTATCATACTATCCAGGTCTGTGCCCAAACAGTTTGAGCTTCTACTTCTAAAAATCCACCTTTCCAGAAATAAGTCTCTCACTGTTGCCGCTTGCTACAGACCCCCCTCAGCCCCCAGCTGTGCCCTGGACACCATATGTGAATTGATTGCCCCCCATTTATCCTCAGAGTTTGTACTGCTTGGTGACCTAAATTGGGATATGCTTAATACCCCAGCCATCCTACAATCCAAGCTAGATGCCCTCAACCTCACGCAAATTATCAACGAACCTACCAGGTACAACCCTAAATCCGTAAACATGGGTACACTCATAGATATCATCCTGACTAACATACCCTCTAAATACACCTCAGCTGTCTTCAACCAGGATCTCAGCGATCACTGCCTTATTGCCTGCGTCCGTAACGGGTCCGCGGTCAAACGACCACCCCTCATCACTGTCAAACGCTCCCTAAAACACTTTAGCGAGGAGGCCTTCCTAATTGACCTGGCCCAAGTATTCTGGATGGATATAGATCTCATTCCGTCAGTAGAGGATGCCTGGTTGTTCCTTAAAAGTAATTTCCTCTCAATCTTAAATAAACATGCCCCATTCAAAAAATACAGAACTAAGAACCGATATAGCCCCTGGTTCTCCTCAGACTTGACTGCCCTTGACCAGCACAAAAACATCCTGTGGCGTACAGCATTAGCATCAAATAGCCCCCGCGATATGCAACTTTTCAGGGAAGTTAGGAACCAATATACACAAGCAGTCAGGAAAGCAAAGGCTAACTTTTTCAAACAGAAATTTGCATCCTGTAGCACTAACTCCAAAACGTTTTGGGACACTGTAAAGTCCATGGAGAATAAGAGCACTTCCTCCCAGCTGCCCACTGCACTGAGGCTAGGAAACACTATCACCACCGATAAATCTACAATAATCGAGAATTTCAACAAGCATTTTGGTACAGCTGGCCATGCTTTCCATCTGGCTACCACTAACCCGGCCACCAACTCTGCACCCTCTGCTGCAACTTGCCCATGCCCCCCCCCGCTTCTCCTTCACACAAATTCAGACAGCTGATGTTTTGAAAGCGCTGCAAAATCTGGACCCCTACAAATCAGCTGGGCTAGACAATCTGGACCCTTTCTTTCTAAAACTAGCGCCGCCGAAATTGTCGCTACCCCTATTACTAGTCTGTTCAACCTCTCTTTCATAACGTCTGAGATCCCCAGAGATTGGAAAGCTGCCGCGGTCATCCCCCTCTTCAAAGGGGGTGACACTCTAGATCCAAACTGCTACAGACCTATATCCATCCTGCCCTGCCTTTCGAAAGTATTCGAAAGCCAAGTTAACAAACAGATCATCGACCATTTCGAATACCACCGTACCTTCTCCGCTATGCAATCCGGTTTCCGAGCTGGTCACGGGTGCACTTCAGCCACGCTCAAGGTCCTAAACGATATTATAACCGCGATTGATAATAGACAGTACTGTGCAGCCGTCTTCATCGACCTGGCCAAGGCTTTCGACTCTGTCAACCACCGCATTCTTATTGGCAGACTAAATAGCCTTGGTTTCTCAAATGACTGCCTCGCCTGGTTCACCAACTACTTCTCAGATAGAGTTCAGTGTGTCAAATCGGAGGGCCTGTTGTCTGGACCTATGGCAGTCTCTATGGGGGTGCCACAGGGTTCAATTCTTGGGCCGACACTTTTCTCCGTGTATATCAATGATGTCGCTCTTGCTGCTGGTAACTCTCAGATCCACCTCTACGCAGACGACACCATTTTGTATACATCTGGCCCTTCATTGGACACTGTGTTAACAAACCTCCAAACGAGCTTCAATGCCATACAACAATCCTTCAGTAGCCTCCAACTGCTCTTAAACACTAGTAAAACTAAATGCATGCTTTTCAATCGAACGCTGCTGGCACCCGCCCACCCGACTAGAATCACCACTCTCGACGGGTCTGACCTAGAGTATGTGGACAACTACAAATACCTAGGTGTCTGGTTAGACTGTAAACTCAACTTCCAGACTCACATAAAGAATCTCCAATCCAAAGTTAAATCTAGAATCGGCTTCCTATTTCGCAATAAAGCCTCCTTCACTCATGCTGCCAAACATGCCCTCGTAAAACTGACTATCCTACCGATCCTTGACTTCGGCGATGTAATTTACAAAATAGCCTCCAACACTCTACTCAGCAAATTGGATGTAGTCTATCACAGTGCCATCCGTTTTGTCTCCAAAGCCCCATACACTACCCACCACTGTGACCTGTACGCTCTTGTTGGCTGGTCCTCACTACATGTTCGTCGTCAAACCCACTGGCTCCAGGCCATCTATAAATCACTGCTAGGCAAATCCCCGCCTTATCTTAGCTCATTGGTCACCATAGCAGCACCCACCCGTAGTCTGCGCTCCAGCAGGTATATCTCACTGGTCATTCCCAAAGCCAACACCTCCTTTGGCCGCCATTCCTTCCAGTTCTCTGCTGCCAATGACTGGAACGAATTGCAAAAATCTCTGAAGCTGGAGACTCTTATCTCCCTCAATAACTTTAAGCATCAGTTGTCAGAGCACCTTACCGATCACTGCACCTGTACACAGCCCATCCGAAATTAGCCCACCCAACTACCTCATCCCTATATTGTTATTTATTTTGCTCTTTTGCACCCCAGTATCTCTATTTGCACATAATCTCTTGCACATCTAGCATTCCAGTGTTAATACTATTGTAATTATTCTGCACTATAGCCTATTTATTGCCTTACCTCCATAACTTGCTACATTTGCACACACTGTATATATATTTTCTGTTGTATTTCTGACTTTATGTTTTTTACCCCATATGTAACTCTGTGTTGTTTTTATTGCACTACTTTGCTTTATCTTGGCCAGGTCGCAGTTGTAAATGAGAACCTGTTCTCAACTGGCTTACCTGGTTAAATAAAGGTGAAATAAAATAAAAAATAAAGTAAAAAGACCTCAAAAAAATTTTGTAGACCTCCACAAGTCTGGTTCATCCTTGGGAGCAATTTCCAAACGCCTGAAGGTACCACATTCATCTGTACAAACAATAGAATGCAAGTATAAACACCATGGGACCACGCAGCCGTCATACCACTCAGGAAGGAGACGCGTTCTGTTTCCTAGAGATGAATGTACTTTGGTGCGAAATGTGCAAATCAATCCCAGAACAACAGCAAAGGACCTTGTGAAGATGCTGGAGGAAACAGGTACAGAATTATCTGTATCCACAGTAAAACGAGTCCTAAATCGACATAACCTGAAAGGCCGCTCAGCAAGGAAGAAGCCACTGCTACGGTTTGCAACTGCACATGGGGACAAATATTGTACTTTTTGGAGAAATGTCCTCTGGTCTGATGAAACAAAAATAGAACTGTTTGGCCATAATGACCATCGTTATGTTTGGAGGAAAAAGGGGGTAGCTTGCAAGCCGAAGAACACCATCCCAACCGTGAAGCACGGGGGTGGCAGCATCATGCTGTGGGGGTGCGTTGCTGCAGGAGGGACTGGTGCACTTCACAAAATAGATGGCATCATGAGGAAGGAGAATTATGTGGATATATTGAAGCATCATCTCAAGACATCAGTCAGGAAGTTAAAGCTTGGTCGCAAATGGGTCTACCAAATGGACAATGACCCCAAGCATACTTCCAAAGTTGTGGCAAAATTGCTTAAGGACAACAGTCAAGGTATTGGAGTGACCATCAGAAAACCCTGACCTCAATCCTATAGAACATTTGTGGGCATTTGTGGGCAGAACTGAAAAAGCGTGTGCAAGCAAGGAGGCCTACAAACCTGACTCAGTTACACCAGCTCTGTCAGGAGGAATGGGCCAAAAATTCACCCAATTTATTGTGGGAAGCTTGTGGAAGGCTACCCGAAACGTTTGACACAAGTTAAACAATTTAAAGGCAATGCTACCAAATACTAATTGAGTGTATGTAAACTTCTGACCCACTGGGAATGTGATGAAAGAAATAAAAGCTGAAATAAATCATTCTCTCTACTATTATTCTGACATTTCACATTCTTAAAATAAAGTGGTGATCCTAACTGACCTAAGACAGGGACTTTTACCTGGATTAAATGTCAGGAATTGTGAAAAACTGAGTTTAAATGTATTTGGCTAAAGTGTATGTAAACTTCCGACTTCAACTGTATATCAGCAGACAAAAAATAATCACTAAAAACATCAAGAAGAAATACACTGTTAAAACATTCATACAGAGAAAAGCACCAAGAATTTACGGCTTTCCCATAGAATTCTATTTAAGAATATTAGAATTCTATTTAAGAATATTAGAATTCTATTTAAGAATATTAGAATTCTATTTAAGAATATTAGAATTCTATTTAAGAATATTATAATTATATTTAACATTTTGGGGCAAAGTAGTGCCCCTATTTATACAGTTCACTCAATTCAGTACTTCCTAGTTCCATGTATCAACCAGTTATTTCAGGTACAGTGGGGGGAACAAGTATTTGATACACTGCCGATTTTGCAGGTTTTCCTACTTACAAAGCATGTAGAGGTCTGTAATTTTTTATCATTGGTACACTTCAACTGTGAGAGACGGAATCTAAAACAAAAATCCAGAAAATCACATTGTATGATTTTTAGGTAATTAATTAGCATTTTATTGCATGACATAAGTATTTGATACATCAGAAAAGCAGAACTTAACAGAAACCTTTATTTGCAATTACAGAGATCATACATTTCCTGTTACGCTATGGTTCAACCCAGCACTCAGAGAAACAAACACGACTAAGGGAGTGGAGGAAACAAAAATACTTTTAATAAAAGTTCAATTTGTCATAGTCCAAAAAACAACAGAAGAAAAGGAACAGAGTGGGCTAGTCGGCTCCGGAGGAAGGGGAGGCTGAGGCAGGCAGGCAGGCAGGCACGAAGGCAGGCAGGCCGGGAGGTATGTCTGAACTGAAGACAAAACAAACGACAGGTTAAGGAGAGTAAAACGCCAGGCTGAAGACTAAGATAATATAACTTTACTGGTGAGCCAAGTTACCGCTCTAGTAAGAACAACGATCTGGCGCCGGTGGAGAGCCATGCCCAGGAATTAGTAGTGCAGGTTGATGAGAGAATAGGATGCAGCTGCGTAGTTAGGAATCACTGGAAACAACCCGCAGCTGCACAGGAGAGGCAGATCCTGAGCACGCCCCCTGATCCACTCCAGACACACCCACATAAAGGGGACAAACACACATACAGATACAACAGACAAAGAGGGGACAAAACAAGGAGGAAGGGAAACAGAAAAGGGAGAGACAAGCTGCCCACATAACATTTCCTGTAGGTCTTGACCAGGTTTGCACACACTGCAGCAGGGATTTTGGCCCACTCCTCCATACAGGAGGAACTGCCTTAGTGGGCTGAAGTTAATAGGTGAATGACATGACGCATGCTTGCTAATAGTAAAAGAGGAGAGACATTAGACGCTTTGCTGATGAGGTAACATTATGACACCACCATATAAATTACCTGCTATGCTGATGAGGTAACATTCAGCTAATCATGGCTACCCGGACTATTTGCATTGAATAACATTTGATTTGATTTGATTATAACACCACCATATAAATACCAGCTATACTGATGAGGTAACATTATAAACGCTACCCTATAAATAAATGCTATGCTTATGAGGTAACTGTGTAGACACTAACATGCTACGCTGATGAGGAAAGATAGGAAGCGATGTGAATAATATTGTGCTGACTATATGAATTAAAAGTGACAAACCATTCAGACCAGCCTTCCTGATTGAACCTTCCTAAACTACATTTCAAATACTAGTTGAACTACAACTCCCAACACTGTGTATGCTACATTTCAAATACTAGTTGAACTACAACTCCCAACACTGTGTATGCTACATTTCAAATACTAGTTGAACTACAACTCCCCAACACCCTGTATGCTACATTTCAAATACTAGTTGAACTATAACTCCCCAACACTGTGTATGCTATATGCATGAGATCTGAAACGTGGCTACTTATCCTACTACTCACCCGGGATGATACAGGAGAGGAGTTGCTTGTTTTGTGACGGGATGGTAGCCTACTCTCGTGTGACAAGGATGTTAGTGTATATTTTGTAGGAGAATGTTTATCCTTGTGTGCGTGTGTGTGTGTGCGTATGTGTGTGTGTGTGTGTGCGTGTGTGCGTGTGTGTGTGTGTGCGTGTGTGTGTGCGTATGTGTGTGTAAGGGATGTCAGTGGAGCACTTTATCCTATCCTCCTCTTCTATGTTTAGGCTGCTGAAAGCACTGTGGACCTCTCTCTCTCTCTCTAATAAATAATAATATGCCATTTAGCAGACGCTTTTATCCAAAGCGACTCTCTCTCTCTCTCTCTCTCTGTCTCTGTCTCTGTCTCTGTCTCTGTCTCTGTCTCTGTCTCTCTTTCTTTCTTTCTTTCTTTCTTTCTTTCTTTCTTTCATTCTTTCTCTCTCTCTCTCTCTTTCTCAAAGCACTGTGGGCCTCTCTCTCTCTCTCTCTCTCTCTCTCTCTCTCTCTCTCTCTCTCTCTCTCTCAAAGCAATTTCAGGGCTTTATTGGCATGGGAAACGTATGTTAACGTTGCCAAAGCAAGTGAAATAGATAATAAACAAAAGTGAAATAAACAATAAATATTAACAGTAAACATTACACTCAGAAGTTTCAAAAGAATAAAGACATTTCAAATGTCATATTATGTCTATATACAGTGTTGTAACAATGTGCAAATAGTTAAAGTACAAATGGGAAAATAAATAAACATACATATGAGTTGTATTTACAATGGTGTTTGTTCTTCACTGGTTGCCCTTTTCTTGTGGCAACAGGTCACATCTTGCTGCTGTGATGGCACACTGTGGTTTTTCACCCAGTAGATAAGGGAGTTTATCAAAATTGGGTTTGTTTTCTAATTCTTTGTGGGTCTGTGTAATCTGAGGGAAATATGTGTCTCTAATATGGTCATACATTTGGCAGGAGGTTAGGAAGTGCAGCTCAGTTTCCACCTCATTTTGTGGGCAGTGTGCACATAGCCTGTCTTCTCTTGAGAGCCAGGTCTGCCTACGGCGGCCTTTCTCAATAGCAAAGCTATGCTCATTGTGTCTGTACATAGTCAAAGCTTTCCTTAATTTTGGGTCAGTCACAGTGGTCAGGTATTCTGCCACTGTGTACTCTCTGTTTAGGGCCAAATAGCATTCTAGTTTGCTCTGTTTTTTTGTAAATTCTTTCCAATGTGTCAAGTAATTCTCTTTTTGTTTTCTCATGATTTGGTTGGGTCTAATTGTGTTGTTTTCCTGGGGCTCTATGGGGTCTGTTTGTGTTTGTGAACAGAGCCCCAGGACCAGCTTGCTTAGGGGACTCTTCTCCAGGTTCATCTCTCTGTAGGTGATTGCTTTGTTATGGAAGGTTTGGGAATCGCTTCCTTTTAAGTGGTTGTAGAATTTAACGGCTCTTTTCTGGATTTTGATAATTAGCGGGTATTGGCCTAATTCTGCTCTGCATGCATAATTTGGTGTTTTTCGTTGTACACTGAGGATATTTTTGCAGAATTCTGCATGCAGTCTCAATTTGGTGTTTGTCCAATTTAGTGAATTCTTGGTTGGTGAGCGGACCCCAGACCTCACAACCATAAAGGGCAATGGGTTCTATAACTGATTCAAGTATTTTTAGCCAGATCCTGATTGGTATGTCGACATTTATGTTCCTTTTGATGGCATAGAAGGCCCTTCTTGCCTTGTCTCTCAGATCGTTCACAGCTTTGTGGAAGTTACCTGTGGCGCTGATGTTTAGGCCGAGGTATGTATAGTTTTTTGTGTGTTCTAGGGCAACGCTGTCTAGATGGAATTTGTATTTGTGGTCCTGGCAACTGGACCTTTTTTGGAACACCATTATTTTTGTCTTACTGACAGAATCTGTGCAGAATATCTAGGTGCTGCTGTAGGCCTTCCTTGGTTGGGGACAGAAGCACCAGATCATCAGCAAACAGTAGACATTTGATTTCAGATTCGAGAAGGGTGAGGCCGGGTGCTGCAGACTGTTCTAGTGCCCTCGCCAATTCGTTGATATATATGTTGAAGAGGGTGGGGCTTAAGCTGCATCCCTGTCTCACCCCACGGCCCTGTGGAAAGAAATGTGTGTGTTTTTTGCCAATTTTAACCGCACACTTGTTGTTTGTGTACATGGATTTTATAATGTCGTATGTTTTTCCCCCAACCCCACTTTCCATCAATTTGTATAGCAGACCCTCATGCCAAATTGAGTCAAAAGCTTTTTTGAAATCAACAAAGCATGAGAAGACTTTGCCTTTGTTTTGGTTTGTTTGTTTGTCAATTAGGGTGTGCAGGGTGAATACGTGGTCTGTCGTTCAGTAATTTGGTAAAAAGCCAATTTGACATTTTCTCAGTATATTGTTTTCTCTGAGGAAATGTACGAGTTTGCCGTTAATGATAATGCAGAGGATTTTCCCAAGGTTGCTGTTGATGCATATACCACGGTAGTTATTGGGGTCAGATTTGTCTCCACTTTTGTGGATTGGGTTGATCAGTCCTTGGTTCCAAATATTGGGGAAGATGCCAGAGCGGAGGATGATGTTAAAGAGTTTAAGTATAGCCAATTGGAATTTGCGTTCTGTATATCTTATCATTTAATTTAGGATACTATCAACACCACAGGCCTTTTTGGGTTCGAGGGTTTGTATTTTGTCCTGTAGTTCTTTCAATGTAATTGGAGAATGTTTTTGGTTTGGTTGGATAGGTTTCTCAATTAATTTTCTTAGGTTTTTGCATTCTTCATCAAACCATTTGTCATTGTTGTTTCTTTTCTTACTTTTTCTGCTTGAAATTTTTAGATTTGATAGGGAAGCTGAGAGGTCAAATATACTGTTTAGGTTTTCTAGTGCCAAGTTTACACCTTCACTTTTACAGTGAAACGTTTTTTTCCAGAAAGTTTGAATTTGTTGCCTTATTGTTTTTTGTTGTTTCTACACTACTTTCCTTCCATCTATAGCATTTCTTAATATTATTCAGTTCCTTTGGCTTTGATGCCTCATGATTAAGTATTGCTCTGTTCAAGTAGACCGTGATTTTGCTGTGATCTGATAAGGGTGTCAGTGGGCTGACTGTGAACGCTCTGAGAGACTGAGTTGAGGTTAGTGATAAAGTAATCTACAGTACTACTGCCAAGGAATGAGCTGTAGGTGTACCTACCGTAAGAGTCTCTCTCTCTCTCAAAATATGGGACCATCGATCATCAGAGGGGCTACTGAACTATGTTCTCTCTCTCTCTCTCTCTCTCTCTCTCTCTCTCTCTCTCTCTCTCGTCTCTCTCTCTCTCCTCTCTCTCTCTCTCTCTCTCTCTCTCCGAGCACTGTGGGCCTCTCTCTCTAAATATAGGACCATCAGAGGGGCTACTGGGACTATATCTCTGTGACAGTGTTAATGCTGACTGACCAATGAGGAAGCTTGTTCAGATTGACAAACTGTATTTGTGGTACATTTATTTTTAGAAGGTGTCACAATACACGCAACAGTCATTAATCCACAGGCCTGTTAGTTAACAAAGGTGTTATGACACAATGTTACCTGTCATGTGTGAATTTTATATCTTAATATTTATCTTATTCGACGTGCCACAACTGAATATTCTTCTGGAAAAATAAATAATAATATTATATTCTTAATGTAATAAACAAAATCAAAACTATCTGTAGTGCATTTGTGAACAATTGTCACAATACACGTTACAGATACAGTGGCTTGCGAAAATATTCACCCCCCTTGGCATTTTTCCTATTTTGTTGCCTTACAACCTGGAATTAAAATTGATTTTGGGGGGTTTGTATCATTTGATTTACACAACATTGCCTACCACTTTGAAGATGCAAAATATTTTTTCTTGTGAACACAAACAATAAATAAGACCAAAAAAACAGAAAACAGGAGCGTGCATAACTATTCACCCCCCCAAATCAATACTTTGTAGAGCCACCTTTTGCAGAAATTACAGCTGCAAGTCTCTTGGGGTATGTCTCTATAAGCTTGGCACATCTAGCCACTGGGATTTTTGCCCATTCTTCAAGGCAAAACTGTTCCAGCTCCTTCAAGTTGGATGGGTTCCGCTGGCGTACAGCAATCTTTAAATCATACCACAGATTCTCAATTGGATTGAGGTCTGGGCTTTGACTAGGCCATTCCAAGACATTTTAAATGTTTCCCCTTAAACCACTCAAGTGTTGCTTTAGCAGTATGCTTAGGGTCATTGTCCTGCTGGAATTTGAACCTCCGTCTCAGTCTCAAATCTCCGGAAGACTGAAACAGGTTTCCTTCAAGAATGTCCCTCTATTTTTTTATTTTTTTTATTTTTTGTTCTATTTTTTGGGGGGGGGGGATGGATCAGCTTAATATTGGCAGATAGATTGCATCTTCTATCAATGTAATTGTCTGCATCACTTCCAATCCCTCATGTTTATTTTTTATTTTTTATATATATATTCCCCTTTATTACTTTTCAACCCCCCCATCCTTTCCCTACTTGGAGTAATTAGTGAACAACAACGCCCAGGCCTCTACTTCCGGTCTATACTTACTATCTACACCTTATGGACAGAGTTAATTTTACAATAATTCTATATCTCTATATATATATATATATATATATAGATATATTTATTTTTTTGGCTCCTGAACTTCTTCTACTCTCAACCTCTCCGATCATTTTCATGATGTCCATCCGGTTTGCTTCTAAATGCCATATCTTTCTAACTGTGCTCTTCCCAAAAGCTCCCAACATACAACCTATATACTTATTATGGACACAGTATGCTTACATATTAGCTATCTTTGTTATTATTTGTTGTTATTTGTTATTAGTCCCATCCTTCAACTCTATTCAATACCTCCCATCTATCTCTTAACACCATCCATATAGGATTTCTATTTGCCATATATATTTCAACCGTACTGTGATGTTTTACAAAAGTTCTGAACCCTTTCTATTCTCATTGCTTCTACAGATTGTGAATGTAAAATAAACATTTTTGCATAATAAGTATTATTAATTATTGATTGATTGACTATGACTTTTCAGATCACCCAGTAATGCTATCTGCAGGTTAGTTCCAGTAAATATTGCAATCCTTTAGCCATTCCTGGACCTGTGTCCAAAAACAAGCTACAAATGGGACCAGAACCAAAACAAATGATCTAATGATTCTATCTCTTCACAGCAAAATCTGCAGAGCTGGGAAGAGTATCCCCCATATAAATAACATTCTATTGGTAGCAAGAATTTTATATAATAATTTAAATTGAAAGATTCAAATTTTTGAATCCGGTGTCGTTTTGCGTGCCAGTTCATAAACACTATGCCATGGGATTGGTACGTCAAAGATCTCTTCCAACTATTTGCATCTATATGGGACAGACGTCAATCCTGTTGGTCCTTAAGTGAAAACTGATATACTTTTTTATTTATCACAGTTTTCCTTAACCATTTTGTCTTTAATG
>LR778283.1:44928720-45084226 GCA_902810595.1 Coregonus sp. 'balchen'
ATAATTTTTCAGCAACAAAAAATTCACTAAAAACATCAGAAAAATACACTGTTAAAACATTCATACAGAGAAAAGCACCAAGAATTTAGGGCTTTCCCATAGAATTCTTAAATTTAGAATCTATTAAGAATTAAATCTATTTAAAAATTTTTAAGAATTCTATTTAAGAATATTAAAGAATTTTAAAATATTTTAACATTTTGGGGCAAAGAAAGTGCCCCTTTTTATACAGTTCACTCAATTCAGTACTTCCTAGTTCCATGTATCAACCAGTTTTTCAGGTACAGTGGGGGAACAAGTATTTGATACACTGCCGATTTTGCAGGTTTTCCTACTTCCCAAAAGCATGTAGAGGTCTGTAATTTTTTATCATTGGTACACTTCAACTGTGAGAGACGGAATCTAAAACAAAAATCCAGAAAATCACATTGTATGATTTTTAGGTAATTAATTAGCATTTTGCATGACATAAGTATTTGATACATCAGAAAGCAGAATTTAAAAACAGAAAACCTTTATTTGCAATTACAGAGATCATACATTTTCCTGTTACGCTATGGTTCAACCCAGCACTCAGAGAAACAAAACACGACTAGGGAGTGGAGGAAACAAAAATACTTTAATAAAAGTTCAATTTGTCATAGTCCAAAAAACAACAGAAAAAGGAACAGAGTGGGCTAGTCGGCCCCGGGAGGAAGGGGAGGCTGAGGCAGGCAGGCAGGAAAGGCACGAAGGCAGCAGGCCGGAGGTATGTCTGAACTGAAGACAAAACAAACGACGGGTTAAGGAGAGAAAAACGCCAGGCTGAAGACTAAGAAAATAATAACTTTACTGGTGAGCCAAGTTCCCCGCTCTAGTAAGAACAACGATCTGGGCGCCGGTGGAGAGCCATGCCCAGGAAAATTAGTAGTGCAGGTTGATGAGAAAATGGGATGCAGCTGCGTAGTTGGAATCACTGGAAACAACCCGCAGCTGCACAGGAGAGGCAGATCCTGGCACGCCCCCTGATCCACTCCAGACACACCCACATAAAGGGGACAAACCACATACAGATCCCAACAGACAAAGAGGGGAAAAAAACAGGAGGAAGGGAAACAAAAAGGAGAGACAAGCTGCCCACAAAAACTTTTCCCTGTAGTCTTGACCAGGTTTGCCACACACTGCAGCAGGGATTTTGGCCCACTCCTCCATACGGAGGAACTGCCTTATGGGCTGAAGTTAATAGGTGAATGACATGACGCATGCTTGCTAATAGTAAAAGAGGAGAGACATTAGACGCTTTGCTGATGAGGTAACATATGACACCACCATATAAATTACCTGCTATGCTGATGAGGTAACATTCAGCTAATCATGGCTACCCGGACTATTTGCATTGAATAACATTTGATTTGGATGTGATTATAACACCACCATATAATACCAGCTATACTGATGACGGTAACATTATAAACGCTACCCCTATAATAAATGCTATGCTTATGAGGTAACTGTGGTAGACACTAACATGCTACGCTGATGAGGAAAGATAGGAAGCCGATGTGAATAATATTGTGCTGACTATAGGAATTAAAAGTGACAAACCATTCAGACCCAGCCTTCCTGATTGAACCTTTCCTAAACTACATTTCAAATACTAGTTGAACTACAACTCCCAACACTGTGTATGCTACATTTCAAATACTAGTTGAACTACAACTCCCAACACTGTGTATGCTACATTTCAAATACTAGTTGAACTACAACTCCCCCAACACCCTGTATGCTACATTTCAAATACTAGTTGAACTATAACTCCCCAACACTGTGTATGCTATATGCATGAGATCTGAAACGTGGCTACTTATCCTACTACTCACCCGGGATGATACAGGAGAGGAGTTGCTTGTGTTTGTGACGGGATGGTAGCCTACTCTCGTGTGACAAGGATGTTAGTGTATATTTTGTAGGAGAATGTTTATCCTTGTGTGCGTGTGTGTGTGTGCGTCATGTGTGTGTGTGGTGTGTGCGTGTGTGCGTGTGGTGTGTGTGCGTGTGTGTGTGCGTATGTGTGTGTAAGGGATGTCAGTGGAGCACTTATCCTATCCTCCTCTTCATGTTTAGGCTGCTGAAAGCACTGTGGACCTCTCTCTTCTCTCTAATAAATAATAATATGCCATTTAGCAGACGCTTTTATCCAAGCGACTCTCTCTCTCTCTCTCTCTCTCGTCTCTGTCTCTGTCTCTGTCTCTGTCTCTGTCTCTCTTCTTTCTTTCTTTCTTTCTTTCTTTCTTTTCATTCTTTCTCTCTCTCTCTCCTTTCTCAAAGCACTGTGGGCCTCTCTCTCTCTCTCTCTCTCTCTCTCTCTCTCTCTCTCTCTCTCTCTCTCTCAAAGCAATTTCAGGGCTTTATTGGCATGGGGAAACGTATGTTAACGTTGCCAAAGCAAGTGAAATAGATAATAAACAAAAGTGAAATAAACAATAAATATTAACAGTAAACATTACACTCAGAAGTTTCAAAAGAATAAAGACATTTCAAATGTCATATTATGTCTATATACAGTGTTTGTAACAATGTGCAAATAGTTAAAGTACAAATGGGAAAATAAATAAACATACATATGAGTTGTATTTACAATGGTGTTTGTTCTTCACTGGTTGCCCTTTTCTTGTGGCAACAGGTCACATCTTGCTGCTGTGATGGCACACTGTGGTTTTTCACCCAGTAGATAAGGGAGTTTATCAAAATTGGGTTTGTTTTCTAA
Source organism: Coregonus sp. 'balchen' (assembly GCA_902810595.1). Classification (NCBI taxonomy): domain Eukaryota; kingdom Metazoa; phylum Chordata; class Actinopteri; order Salmoniformes; family Salmonidae; genus Coregonus; species Coregonus sp. 'balchen'. The sequence continues at coordinate 44,931,467 of LR778283.1, forward strand.
TTCTTTGTGGGTCTGTGTAATCTGAGGGAAATATGTGTCTCTAATATGGTCATACATTTGGCAGGAGGTTAGGAAGTGCAGCTCAGTTTCCACCTCATTTTGTGGGCAGTGTGCACATAGCCTGTCTTCTCTTGAGAGCCAGGTCTGCCTACGGCGGCCTTTCTCAATAGCAAAGCTATGCTCATTGTGTCTGTACATAGTCAAAGCTTTCCTTAATTTTGGGTCAGTCACAGTGGTCAGGTATTCTGCCACTGTGTACTCTCTGTTTAGGGCCAAATAGCATTCTAGTTTGCTCTGTTTTTTTGTAAATTCTTTCCAATGTGTCAAGTAATTCTCTTTTTGTTTTCTCATGATTTGGTTGGGTCTAATTGTGTTGTTTTCCTGGGGCTCTATGGGGTCTGTTTGTGTTTGTGAACAGAGCCCCAGGACCAGCTTGCTTAGGGGACTCTTCTCCAGGTTCATCTCTCTGTAGGTGATTGCTTTGTTATGGAAGGTTTGGGGAATCGCTTCCTTTTAAGTGGTTGTAGAATTTAACGGCTCTTTTCTGGATTTTGATAATTAGCGGGTATTGGCCTAATTCTGCTCTGCATGCATAATTTGGTGTTTTTCGTTGTACACTGAGGATATTTTTGCAGAATTCTGCATGCAGTCTCAATTTGGTGTTTGTCCAATTTAGTGAATTCTTGGTTGGTGAGCGGACCCCAGACCTCACAACCATAAAGGGCAATGGGTTCTATAACTGATTCAAGTATTTTTAGCCAGATCCTGATTGGTATGTCGACATTTATGTTCCTTTTGATGGCATAGAAGGCCCTTCTTGCCTTGTCTCTCAGATCGTTCACAGCTTTGTGGAAGTTACCTGTGGCGCTGATGTTTAGGCCGAGGTATGTATAGTTTTTTGTGTGTTCTAGGGCAACGCTGTCTAGATGGAATTTGTATTTGTGGTCCTGGCAACTGGACCTTTTTTGGAACACCATTATTTTTGTCTTACTGACAGAATCTGTGCAGAATATCTAGGTGCTGCTGTAGGCCTTCCTTGGTTGGGGACAGAAGCACCAGATCATCAGCAAACAGTAGACATTTGATTTCAGATTCGAGAAGGGTGAGGCCGGGTGCTGCAGACTGTTCTAGTGCCCTCGCCAATTCGTTGATATATATGTTGAAGAGGGTGGGGCTTAAGCTGCATCCCTGTCTCACCCCACGGCCCTGTGGAAAGAAATGTGTGTGTTTTTTGCCAATTTTAACCGCACACTTGTTGTTTGTGTACATGGATTTTATAATGTCGTATGTTTTTTCCCCCAACCCCACTTTCCATCAATTTGTATAGCAGACCCTCATGCCAAATTGAGTCAAAAGCTTTTTTGAAATCAACAAAGCATGAGAAGACTTTGCCTTTGTTTTGGTTTGTTTGTTTGTCAATTAGGGTGTGCAGGGTGAATACGTGGTCTGTCGTTCAGTAATTTGGTAAAAAGCCAATTTGACATTTTCTCAGTATATTGTTTTCTCTGAGGAAATGTACGAGTTTGCCGTTAATGATAATGCAGAGGATTTTCCCAAGGTTGCTGTTGATGCATATACCACGGTAGTTATTGGGGTCAGATTTGTCTCCACTTTTGTGGATTGGGTTGATCAGTCCTTGGTTCCAAATATTGGGGAAGATGCCAGAGCGGAGGATGATGTTAAAGAGTTTAAGTATAGCCAATTGGAATTTGCGTTCTGTATATCTTATCATTTAATTTAGGATACTATCAACACCACAGGCCTTTTTGGGTTCGAGGGTTTGTATTTTGTCCTGTAGTTCTTTCAATGTAATTGGAGAATGTTTTTGGTTTGGTTGGATAGGTTTCTCAATTAATTTTCTTAGGTTTTTGCATTCTTCATCAAACCATTTGTCATTGTTGTTTCTTTTCTTACTTTTTCTGCTTGAAATTTTTAGATTTGATAGGGAAGCTGAGAGGTCAAATATACTGTTTAGGTTTTCTAGTGCCAAGTTTACACCTTCACTTTTACAGTGAAACGTTTTTTCCAGAAAGTTTGAATTTGTTGCCTTATTGTTTTTTGTTGTTTCTACACTACTTTCCTTCCATCTATAGCATTTCTTAATATTATTCAGTTCCTTTGGCTTTGATGCCTCATGATTAAGTATTGCTCTGTTCAAGTAGACCGTGATTTTGCTGTGATCTGATAAGGGTGTCAGTGGGCTGACTGTGAACGCTCTGAGAGACTGAGTTGAGGTTAGTGATAAAGTAATCTACAGTACTACTGCCAAGGAATGAGCTGTAGGTGTACCTACCGTAAGAGTCTCTCTCTCTCTCAAAATATGGGACCATCGATCATCAGAGGGGCTACTGAACTATGTTCTCTCTCTCTCTCTCTCTCTCTCTCTCTCTCTCTCTCTCTCTCTCTCTCTCTCTCTCTCTCTCTCTCTCTCTCTCTCTCTCTCTCTCCGAGCACTGTGGGCCTCTCTCTCTAAATATAGGACCATCAGAGGGGCTACTGGACTATATCTCTGTGACAGTGTTAATGCTGACTGACCAATGAGGAAGCTTGTTCAGATTGACAAACTGTATTTGTGGTACATTTATTTTTAGAAGGTGTCACAATACACGCAACAGTCATTAATCCACAGGCCTGTTAGTTAACAAAGGTGTTATGACACAATGTTACCTGTCATGTGTGAATTTTATATCTTAATATTTATCTTATTCGACGTGCCACAACTGAATATTCTTCTGGAAAAATAAATAATAATATTATATTCTTAATGTAATAAACAAAATCAAACTATCTGTAGTGCATTTGTGAACAATTGTCACAATACACGTTACAGATACAGTGGCTTGCGAAAATATTCACCCCCCTTGGCATTTTTCCTATTTTGTTGCCTTACAACCTGGAATTAAAATTGATTTTTGGGGGGTTTGTATCATTTGATTTACACAACATGCCTACCACTTTGAAGATGCAAAATATTTTTTCTTGTGAAACAAACAATAAATAAGACCAAAAAAACAGAAAACAGGAGCGTGCATAACTATTCACCCCCCAAATCAATACTTTGTAGAGCCACCTTTTGCAGAAATTACAGCTGCAAGTCTCTTGGGGTATGTCTCTATAAGCTTGGCACATCTAGCCACTGGGATTTTTGCCCATTCTTCAAGGCAAAACTGATCCAGCTCCTTCAAGTTGGATGGGTTCCGCTGGCGTACAGCAATCTTTAAATCATACCACAGATTCTCAATTGGATTGAGGTCTGGGCTTTGACTAGGCCATTCCAAGACATTTTAAATGTTTCCCCTTAAACCACTCAAGTGTTGCTTTAGCAGTATGCTTAGGGTCATTGTCCTGCTGGAATTTGAACCTCCGTCTCAGTCTCAAATCTCCGGAAGACTGAAACAGGTTTCCTTCAAGAATGTCCCTCTATTTTTTTATTTTTTTTATTTTTTGTTCTATTTTTTGGGGGGGGGATGGATCAGCTTAATATTGCAGATAGATTGCATCTTCTATCAATGTAATTGTCTGCATCACTTCCAATCCCTCATGTTTATTTTTTATTTTTTATATATATATTCCCCTTTATTACTTTTCAACCCCACCATCCTTTCCCTACTTGGAGTAAATTAGTGAACAACAACGCCCAGGCCTCTACTTCCGGTCTATACTTACTATCTACACCTTATGGACAGAGTTAATTTTACAATAATTCTATATCTCTATATATATATATATATATATAGATAGATATATTTATTTTTTTGCTCCTGAACTTCTTCTACTCTCAACCTCTCCGATCATTTTCATGATGTCCATCCGGTTTGCTTCTAAATGCCATATCTTTCTAACTGTGCTCTTTCCCAAAAGCTCCCAACATACAACCTATATACTTATTATGGACACAGTATGCTTACATTATTAGCTATCTTTGTTATTATTTGTTGTTATTTGTTATTAGTCCCATCCTTCAACTCTATTCAATACCTCCCATCTATCTCTTAACACCATCCATATAGGATTTCTATTTGCCATATATATTTCAACCGTACTGTGATGTTTTACAAAAGTTCTGAACCTTTCTATTCTCATTGCTTCTACAGATTGTGAATTAAAAATAAACATTTTTGCTAAAAGTATTATTATATTATTGATTGATTGACTATGACTTTTCAGATCACCCAGTAATGCTATCTGCAAGGTTAGTTCCAGGTAAATATTGCAATCCTTTAGCCATTCCTGGACCTGTGTCCAAAAACAAGCTACAAATGGACAGAACCAAAACAAATGATCTAATGATTCTATCTCTTCACAGCAAAATCTGCAGAGCTGGGAAGATTGTATCCCCCATATAAATAACATTCTATTGGTAGCAAGAATTTTATATAATAATTTAAATTGAAAGATTCAAATTTTTGAATCCGGTGTCGTTTTGCGTGCCAGTTCATAAACACTATGCCATGGGATTGGTACGTCAAAGATCTCTTCCCAACTATTTTGCAATCTATATGGGACAGCTGTCAATCCTTTGGTCCTTAAGTGAAACTGATATACTTTTTTATTTATCACAGTTTTCCTTAACCAATTATGTTCTTTAATGCAAGGCCGACAGACAAGTTCCTTACTTTCTCCCCCTTCAACTTTCCTCTTCCACTTTTGCGGTAAGGCTGCAATTATTTGGTTGTAATTTTGGGTAGAGCAGACATTTCCATATGTTTTTGTTACCTGCATGTGCGACATAACTCCACCAGTCCTACCGATGATATCATTTACGAAGATTATACTTTTTTTAAACATTCTGTCAAAAAATAAAGGTTTTTTGTCAATTAGTATATTTGAATTTAACCACAATATTTGTTGCATTATTTGTTCTGTCGTTTCTGGAGGATTCAATTGAAATTGCAACCAACTTTCTATGGCTTGTTTTAGAAATAGTGACATTTGGGAGATTATTTCCTTTTCAAATAACTGAAAGTGAGAGGTTGTAATCTGAATAAAGGGAAAAAGGCCTTTCTTGAACAGTGGGTGAGACAATCTTACTAATTTGCTTGAGAACCAGTTCGGATTTAAGTATAACTTTTGGATGACTGAAGATTTTAGTGATAGGTCTAATGCTTTAATATTTAATAATTTCTGTCCTCCGAATTCATATTCATTATATAAATATGCTCTTTTAATTTTGTCTGGCTTGCTGTTCCAAATAAAATTGAATATTTTTTTCTCATATAATTTAAAAAACTGTTTGCTAGGCGTAGGCAAGACCATAAGCAAATAGGTAAACTGGGATAATACTAAAGAGTTAATCAGGGTGATTTTTCCACAAATTGACAGGTATTTTCCTTTCCATGGTAGTAAGATCTTATCTATTTTTGCTAACTTTCTATTAAAATGTATTGAAGTGAGATCATTTATTTCCTTTGGGATATGTATTCCGAGTATATCTACATCACCATCAGACCATTTTATTGGTAAACTACATGGTAATGTAAAATTTTTATTTTTTAGTGATCCAATACGTAATATAGTACATTTGTCATAATTTGGTTTTAATCCAGAGAGGTTAGAAAATGTATCTAGATCCTCTATGAGGCTGTGGAGGGATTCTAGTTGTGGATCTAAAAGAAAATATGAATCATCTGCGTACAATGACACCTTTGTTTTTAAGCCCTGTATTTCTAATCCTCTGATTTTATTATTGGATCTGATTTTAATAGCTAACATCTCAATGGCCACAATAAATAGATATGCCGATAGTGGACAACCTTGTTTCACTCCTCTTGACAGTTTAAAACTTTCTGAGAAATAGGCATTATTTACTATTTTACACCTAGGGTTACTATACATGATTTTGACCCATTTTATAAGAGATTCTCCAAAATTGAAATGCTCCAGGCATTTATATATAAATTCCAGTCGAACTTTATCAAATGCCTTTTCGAAGTCTGCTATGAATAGCAGGCCTGGTTTCCCATATTTTCCATAGTGTTCTATTGTTTCCAATACTTGCCTTATATTATCTCCAATGTATCTTCCATGTAAAAAACCTGTCTGATTAGAATGAATAATATCCGACAATACCTTTTTAATTCTATGCGCTATACATCTTGCTAGGATTTTTGCATCACAACACTGAAGTGTAAGTGGCCTCCAATTTTGTAAATGGACTGGATCTTTATATTTTCCACTTGTATCCTGTTTCAGTAATAATGAGATCAGACCTTCTTCTTGAGTGTCAGATAATCTACCATTTACATAGGAGTGGTTAAAACATGCTAATAACGGTCCTCTTAGTATATCAAAAAAGGTTTGGTATACCTCGATTGGTATGCCATCCAACCCTGGAGTTTTCCCGGACTTAAAGTCTTTAATTGCATCCAGAAGTTCCTCCTCTGTAATTTCACCTTCACATGAGTCTTTCTGTGTGGCTGTTAATTTGACATTATCAATAGAAAAAAAATCTCTACAATTAGCTTCAGTTAGAGGAGATGGAGGCGACTGAAAAGAAAACATATGCTTAAAATACTTTGTTTCTTCCTTCAAAATATCATTAGGTGAAATATGGGTGACTCCGTCAATTGTAACCAGTTTCATTAAGTTCTTTTTGGTAGCATTCCTATGTTGAAGATTAAAAAAGAATGTTGTGCATTTTTCCCCATATTCCATCCAGTTTGCTTTATTTTTATAATATATTACACTTGATCTTTCTTGAATAAGTTTTTCCATTTCTTTTTGTTTTTCCTCTAATTTATTCTGAGCCTCTATGTTACAGTTTTTATTGCCATCTATCTGTTCTGTTAGACTTTCTATTTCCTTTCTTAGTATAAACTCTTTTGACCTAAATTGCTTTTGTTTTCGAGATGAGTACTGAATTGCATGGCCTCTAAAGGCATATTTAAAGGTGTCCCATACAATAAGGGGATTCGCTGTACCTATGTTATGTTGGAAAAAGTCAGTTATAAATTCCTTTGTTCTAATTATAAATAAATTATCATCTAATAGGCTTTGATTAAATTTCCAATATCCTCGCCCACGTGGAAATTCAGTCAGAGTAATGTATATGCCTATTATATGATGGTCCGACCGCATTCTGTCCCCTATCAACACTTTTTTTACTTTTGGTGCCAACGAGAATGAGATAAGAAAGAAGTCAAGACGACTAGCTTGATTCAGTCTCCGCCATGTATATCTCACTAGATCAGCATATTTAAGCCTCCATATATCTACTAGTTCTAATGTATCCATGACATTCACAATTTCCTTAAGAGCATGTGGGTGATTGTTTGTGGTGTGATTTCCTTTTCGGTCCATTGAGCTATTTAAAACAGTATTATAATCCCCCACCATAATAATATTGTCTTGAGTTGCTTGCAGGCTTGATAATTTATTATATATATTGTCAAAGAATTGTGGATCATCATTATTTGGTCCGTAAAGGTTAATGAGCGATATTTCTGTTTATTGTCCAATACCATATTTAAAATAATCCATCTACCTTGCGTATCTATTTGGACAATTTGCACATTCGGATCGAAATTACTATTAATTAATATCATCACCCCTTTTGAATTTCTTTGCCCATGGGAGAAGTATATTTCCCCCCCCCCATTCTTTTTTCCACGCTACTTCATCTCGAATTGTTGAATGAGTTTCCTGTATACAATATATATTATATTCCTTCTCTTTGAGCCATGTAAATATTGTTCTTCTTTTGTTATTATCAGCTAAGCCATTACAATTATAACTGGCTATACTTATTTCACCATACACCATAATGAGATACAAGTTTCAAGTCTATTTATCATTATATATGTTTGTAAATTTACCAATAAACAATAGCGTAATGATTGAGTGTCCATATAGCTGTACCGTGATATTTGCATTGCTACGGAGTAACCCTTCAATTGTTCTCCACTAATTCCCCCGCTAAAGCCCCTCCCCATCCCAAGTTGAGCCGTCATCCCAGTGATCAGCATCCCACCCACGTCCCTCCGTATCCCTAAGGCCCCGAGAGGCCAGGACCCATCCATCGAAAACAGCACACAGTGCCACCCACAAAACAGAAGCAGGTTAACCGCCAAAAGCATTTCCAATGCTTTCACCTCTATATATATATATCTATATAACTATTATTTTTTTTTAAATTATGCATATCCTATTTTCCATCATTATCAATTAATATGCGTAATAATGTCGGCAGTTCACGCGTAGGATTCTAACATATAACCAGGATTGCCATTGTATTACATTTAATTCATTGACAAGCAATTATTATCCTAGCAAATAATTCCCGCGGTCCATCCCATACCCCCCCCCCCCCAACATCAAATACAATGTCCCTGTATTTAGCGCCATCCATCATTCCTTCAATTCTGACCAGTTTCCCAGTCCCTGCCGATGAAAAACATCCCCACAGCATGATGCTGCCACCACCATGCTTCACTGTGGTGGTGTTCTCGGGGCGATGAGAGGTTTCGGGTTTGCGCCAGACATAGCGTTTTCCTTGATGGCCAAAAAGCTCAATTTTAGTCTTAATCTGACCAGAGTACCTTCTTCCATATGTTTGGGGAGTCTCCCACATGCCTTTTGGCAAACACCAAACATGTTTGCTTATTTTTTTCTTTAAGCAATGGCTTTTTTCTGCCCACTCTTCCGTAAAGCCCAGCTCTGTGGAGTGTACAGCTTAAAGTGGTCCTATGGACAGATACTCCAATCTCCGCTGTGGAGCTTTGCAGCTCCTTCAGGGTTATCTTTGGTCTGTTTGTTGCCTCTCTGATTAATGCCCTCCTTGCCTGGTCCGTGAGTTTTGGTGGGCGGCCCTCTCTTGGCAGGTTTGTTGTGGTGCCATATTTTTTCCATTTTTAAAAAATGGATTTAATGTTGCTCCGTGGGATGTTCAAAGATTCTGATATTTTTTTATAACCCAACCCTGATCTGCACTTCTCCACAACTTTGTCCCTGACCTGTTTGGAGAGCTCCTTGGTCTTCATGGTGTTGCTTACTTGGTGGTGCCCCTTGCTTAGTGGTGTTGCAGACACTGGGGCCTTTCAGAACAGGTGTATATTTACTGAGATCATGTGACAGATCATGTGACACTTAGATTGCACACAGGTGGACTTTATTTAACTAATTATGTGACTTCTAAAGGTAATTGGTTGCACCAGATCTTATTTAGGGGCTTCATAGCAAAGGGGGTGAATACTAATGCTGTGAGAATGTGATTTGAAGGAGTCAGGCGCAGGAGGCTAAATCACAGAATACAGAGTTTATTCCATAGGACACAGTTCCGCTGGATAGCGACAACAAAATACAGGCACACGGGGAAACAATATCCCCGGAAATACAAGGTACGGGTAGCTCAACCGAGCTACACTCAACTCACAAATAACAATCACCCACAAGGACAAGGGGGGCAGAGGGAACACGTATACACAGACTAATGAGGGGATATGAACCAGGTGTGTGTAATTGACAAGACAAGACAAATAGAATGATGAGATATGGAGCGGCAGTGGCTAGAAGGACAAGACAAGGGGGGCAGAGGGAACACTTATACAGGTACTGATGAGGGGATATGAAACAGGTGTGTGTAATAGACAAGACAAAACATGAGATATGGAGCGGCAGTGGCTAGAAGGCCGGTGACGACGAACGCCGAAGCCTGCCCGAACAAGGAGGGGAGGCAGCTTCGGAGGAAGTCGTGACAAATGCACGCACCACTTTTCCGTTATTTATTTTGTATAATTTTTTGAAAACATGTTATTTTTTTACATTTCACTTCACCAATTTGGACTATTTTGTGTATGTCCATTACATGTAATCCAAATAAAAATCAATTTAAATTACAGGTTGTAATGCAACAAAATAGGAAAAACGCCAAGGGGGAAGAATACTTTTGCAAGTCACTGTAGTTATTGATAGAGGATAGCATCTTCACTGGCTTCGGTATGAGGGCTTGCGGTATGATGCAGAACGTGTGGTACTGTTGTACTGTGGGCGTGGGTGTAGTATCATATAGTATGTTTACAATTGTAACTTATTCTTCGTCTGCTGTTGGCCTATAGCGTTATACTATTGTATTGTAATTACTATTCTATTGACGTCATTGTGAGGACTTATTCATGAGGGGTTCAGACACACACACATGTTTTGTTTCCTCGTGGGGACCTAAAATTAATTCTAACCCTAACCCTAATTATAACTCTAACCATAAACCTAACCCCAAAGCTTAAAATAGCTTTTGTCCTCATGGGGATGTGGGAAATGTCCCCACAAGGGAGAATTTTCCTTGTTTTACTATACTTTTGGTGACTTTGTGGGATAGAAGAACCCCCCCCCCCCCCCACAAACACACACACACACACAAACACACACACAGACACACACACACAGACAAACACAAACACACACAGACACACACACACACACACACACAAACACAAACACACACAGACACACACACACACACACAAACACACACAGACACACACACACACACACACACACACACACACACGTTGGGATTGGGCCTATAGCATTGTGTCTCTGTATTGACGTCATTGTGAGGACGTACTGCTGGGCTTCTGTGCAAAATAGCTCCCTGGGCTATAGTTTGGAAAGCCAGTGCTCTCTGAAGGAATGTTTAAACCAACAAACACACGACAGCTCCCTCTTCATTTGAGACACACACACACACACACACACACACACACACACACACACACACACACACACACACACACACACACACACACACACACACACACAATACAGCCACATGTTACAAATACTGCTTTCACATAGGAGTTATGGTGTCTTGGCTGTATGAAAAATGTATGCACTCACTAATTGGAAGTGGCTCTGGATAAGAGCGTCTGCTAAATGACTAAAATGACCCAACTATTATCCTCCCGCTCCTGCTGGCTTTCACAGATTCTGCCATTCCTCTCCTGAAGTTGCCGGTAATAGGCTACATGAGGAGTCAACAACCTTTCTCATGTGGAATGCTAATTTATCTAACCATTTCTACCGATCTGCGCGCCAGTTATGGTTTTCATATGTACATTTTCGTGGAACAGTTTCATTTAATTTATAATAACGTCTTCATATTTCAAAATCATTGTCATGTGGTTAATGTATGAAAAATGAAAAATAAAAAATTTATGCATTCGCTAACTGTAAGTCGCTCTGGATAAGATCGTCTGCTATATGACTTAAATGTAACAAATGTAAATGTTAATCAAAATTCTATCCAAATCTAAATTAAAATGATACAAACCTAAAAAGTAACTTAAATTGCCATTGCCAATATGTAAAAATAGCCTACATAAAGCCAACAAATAAAAACATTTCAGCCTGCAGTTAGAAAATATCCTGATAAAAATAAATATCCTATAAATCCCGTTGGCTACACATTGACCTGTCGGCAAGGAACTGGAAACATTGTATCAACTATTAACTTGGGTCAGGCACAAAGCTTGCGCTAGCGAACTTGCAACATTGCTGTCGAACTTCGCCTCTCCCAAGTCCGTTGGGGAGTTGCAGCGATGAGACAAGATCGTAACTACCAATTGGATATTACGAAATTGGGGAGAAAAAAAACAAGTTCTATTTTTTTAAACAGAGCTTTTTTATCCATGTTTCATTCCAATCCTCACTCCACATTGTTAGGGAACAGACGTAGGGTCTTATCTTCATCATGATACCGATAGAAAATAATAGCAATCCTATAATAGCAATGTGTGTCTCGGGTTCATATTTGTCAACCTCCGCGGGCTTTTGGAGTTGCCTATTTGCGATCAAGCAAAATAATAGGCAGACTCTTGATTTATTTATTTACATTATAGCATGCTACATGTTTCTGATCAGTGATAGATGAGCACTTGATTTAGGCTACATTATAGCATGCTAAATGTTTCTGATCAGTGATAGATGAACACTTGATTTAGGCTACATTATAGCATGCTAAATGTTTCTGATCTCCTGAGTGGCGCAGTGGTCTAAGGCACTGCATTGCAGTGCTAACTGTGCCACTAGAGATCCTGGTTCGAATCCAGGCTCTGTCGCAGACGGCCGCGACCGGGAGACTCATGGGCGGCGCACAATTGGCCCAGCATCGTCCAGGGTAGGGGAGGGGAGGGAATGGCCGGCAGGGATGTAGCTCAGTTGATAGAGCATGGCGTTTGCAACGCCAGGGTTGTGGGTTCGATTCCCACGGGGGGCCAGTATAAAAAAAAAAAAAAAGATGTATTCACTAACTGTAAGTTGCTCTGGATAAGAGCGTCTGCTAAATGACTCAAATGTAGATGAACACTTGATTTAGGCTACATTATAGCATGCTAAATGTTTCTGATCAGTGATAGATTAGCTACACCACCTCCACAGAAACCATTTAACCAAATAGCCAATACAGACGGAGATTGGGTGAAACAAAATCACATTGATTGATTATCAGACAAGACAGTGAAGTCACAGGCATTTGGTCGGGAATAAAAATGTATCAACCGCTACAAAAATGTCCGTTATTTATAATCCACGTAATAATTTACATTTGCTGACTATTATCCTGCTGTTGCAAACTGGCTCAAATGAAGGTCCCATGTAGCTCAGTTGGTAGAGCATGGCGCCTGATACTCCAGGGTTGTGGGTTCGATTCCCATGGGGGGGACCAGTATGAAAATGTATGCACTCACTGCTGTAAGTGGCTCTGGATGTGAGCGTCTGCTAAATTTTTAAGATCCTACATCTGTAGAACATTCAGATGCTTAAAAACCTATTTAAATTATGTTGTTATTCTAAACTGCATTGTCTGTCCATAATGCCATTTTCCACATACAGTGTGTTCCCTGCTGTCTTTCTGGCTTTTAATATGTTTTCTACTCCCTTCATTGACTTGACAGTTGTTACCTTTTTTTATAGCTTGTTTCATCTTCTTCTTTCAGATGACACGTCATCAGCTAAAGAAGGCAGCAGGGTAAGTGTTGCGACCTATCTGTCTGTCTGTCTGTGTGTCTGTCTGTCTGTGTGTCTGTCTGTGTGTCTGTCTGTCTGTCTGTCTGTCTGTCTGTCTGTCTGTCTGTCTGTCTGTCTGTCTGTCTGTGTGTCTGTGTGTCTGTCTGTCTGTCTGTGTGTGTTTGTGTGTGTGTGTGTGTGTGTGTGTGTGTGTGTCGGTCTGTGTCTGTCTCTCTCTCTGTCTGTCTGTGTCTGTCTGTCTGTCTGTGTCTGTCTCTCTCTCTCTCTGTGTCTGTCTCTCTCGCTCTCTGTCTGTATGTCTGTGTCTGTCTGTGTCTGTTTTAACGTTTTATATAGTATCCAACCAGACTAATATCCTTAAGGTATCCCCCAAATGTGATCCCATTATATTCAAAGTGCTAACGTCAGTGGCCTGTCCTGTGATGGTGCCTGTGGGTGAACTTTGAACATTAAAAACCTTCTCTGTGAAGATTTTAAATAGTTGGGATCTACTTAGATTAAGACACAGATGCAGACTCCTTATTGTAACTTTAATAAATGTGTTTTGACTATCCTTTGCTTTGTTTTCAGTTTTTAAAAACTTTATTACTTTATAAAGAAAAGCCCATATAAAGTCTGTCTACTGAGTTGATAAAACATTGATTGAAAGGAACACACTCAATATGGTCTGGAACACAAAAATACACTCAGTTGGTCAGGACAGTAAGATGGCGCCAACAGACATGGCAGCTCTGCTTCTAGCTCCTCAGCAACAGACATGGCAGCTCTGCTTCTAGCTCCTCAGCAACAGACATGGCAGCTCTGCTTCTAGATCCTAAGCAACAGACATGGCAGCTCTGCGTCTTGCTCCTAAGCAACAGACATGGCAGCTCTGCTTCTAGATCCTAAGCAACAGACATGGCAGCTCTGCTTCTAGCTCCTAAGCAACAGACATGGCAGCTCTGCTTCTAGCTCCTCAGCAACAGACATGGCAGCTCTGCTTCTAGCTCCTCAGCAACAGACATGGCAGCTCTGCTTCTAGCTCCTAAGCAACTTTGCAGTATTTTGGTTTTTTGTGTGTTATTTCTTACATTATTAGCCCAGAACATTTTTTTGTGTTATTACATACAGCCAGAAATAAATGTTGGATATCAGAGCGGCGGTAACTCACCAGCATTACGACCAGGAATACGACTTTCCAAAATTGGATCCTTTTTTCGTAACCCCCCAGGGCAATTTAACTTATCCCAGAGGCTGCTCCAAGACGCAGCTGGCGGAGAAGAGGTATCTGGAGTGGACTTCTAGTCCGACTCAGGAGGCGTGCATACCATCCCACCGCTTCCAAGTATATTACTCGCTAATGTTCAGTCTCTGGAAAATAAAGTAGATGAGCTCTGGGCGAGGATCTCCTTCCAGAGAGAGACATCAGGGACTGTAACATACTCTGTTTCACGGAATGATAGATCTCTCAGGATATACTGTCCCCAACTATACAGCCAGCTGGTTGTAGTCACAGCCTTGTATATTCCCCCTCAACGCTGGTACCCCGACGGCCCTCAAGGAACTACACTGGACTTTATGCAAACTGGAAACCACATATCCTGAGGCCGCATTTATTGTAGCTGGGGATTTTAACAAATACAATTTTGAGAAGAACGCTACCGATGACCTATTAACACATTGACTGTAGTACTCGCTTAGGAAAAACATTAGATAACTGCCACTGGCCTTTTCGAGACGCCTACAAGGCCCTCCCCCGCCCTCCCTCACGACTCCATTTTGCTCCTCCCTTCCTATAGGCAGGAACTTAAAATGGAAGTACCCATGCTAAGGTCTATTCAACTCTGGTCTGACCAATCAGAATCCATTCTTCAAGATTGTTTTGATCACGCGAACTGGGATATGTTCCGGGTAGATTCAGAGAATAACATTGACGTTTACACAGACACGGTGACTGAGTTCATCAGGAAGTGTCTAAGGGATGTTGTTCCCACGGTGACTATTACAACCTACCCAAACCAGAAACTGTGGATATACGGCAGCATTCACGCTAAACTGAAAAGCACAAACCACCGCATTTAACCACGGCAAGGTGACTGGGAATATGGTCGAATACAAACAGTGTAGTTATTCCCTCCGTAAGGCAATCAAACAGGCAAAATGTCAGTACAGAGACAAAGTGGAGTCGCAATTCAATGGCTCAGACATGAGACGTACAGTGAGGGGAAAAAAGTATTTGATCCCCTGCTGATTTTGTACGCTTGCCCACTGACAAAGTCAGTCTATCATTTTAATGGTAGGTTTATTTGAACAGTGAGAGACAGAATAACAACAAAAAAATCCAGACAAAAATGTATAACAAAAATTTTATAAATTGATTTGCCTTTTAATGAGGGAAATAAGTATTTGACCCCCTCTCAATCAGAAATATTTCTGGCTCCCAGGTGTCTTTTATACAGGTAACGAGCTGAGATTAGGAGCACACTCTTAAAGGGAGTGCTCCTAATCTCAGTTTGTAACCTGTATAAAAGACACCTGTCCACAGAAGCAATCAATCAATCAGATTCCAAACTCTCCACCATGGCCAAGACCAAAGAGCTCTCCAAGGATGTCAGGGACAAGATTGTAGACCTACACAAGGCTGGAATGGGCTACAAGACCATCGCCAAGCAGCTTGGTGAGAAGGTGACAACAGTTGGTGCGATTATTTCAAATGGAAGAAACACAAAATAACTGTCAATCTCCCTCGGCCTGGGGCTCCATGCAAGATCTCACCTCGTGGAGTTGCAATGATCATGAGAACGGTGAGGAATCAGCCCAGAACTACACGGGAGGATCTTGTCAATGATCTCAAGGCAGCTGGGACCATAGTCACCAAGAAAACAATTGGTAACACACACTCGTGGATGGGTATTCCAGCATGACAATGACCCAAAACACACGGTCAAGGCAACAAAGGAGTGGCTCAAGAAGAAGCACATTAAGGTCCTGGAGTGGCCTAGCCAGTCTCCAGACCTTAATCCCATAGAAAATCTGTGGAGGGAGCTGAAGGTTCGAGTTGCCAAACATCAGCCTCGAAACCTTAATGACTTGGAGAAGATCTGCAAAGAGGAGTGGGACAAAATCCCTCCTGAGATGTGTGCAAACCTGGTGGCCAACTACAAGAAACGTCTGACCTCTGTAATTGCCAACAAGGGTTTTGCCACCAAGTACTATGTCATGTTCTGCAGAGGGGTCAAATACTTATTTCCCTCATTAAAATGCAAATCAATTTATAACATTTTTGACATGTGTTTTTCTGGATTTATTTGTTGTTATTCTGTCTCTCACTGTTCAAATAAACCTACCATTAAAATTATAGACTGATCATGTCTTTGTCAGTGGGCAAACGTACAAAATCAGCAGGGGATCAAATACTTTTTTCCCTCACTATACAGACAATCATATATTACAAAGGGAAAACCAGCCACGTCACGGACACGACGTCTTGCTCCCAGCTAAACAACTTCTTTGCCCATTTTGAGGATAACACAGAGCCACTGACGCGGCCCGCTCCAAGGGACTGTGGGCTCTCGTTCTCCGTGGCCGACGTGAGTAAGACATTTGAGTGTGTTAACCCTCGCAAGGCTGCCGGCCCAAATGGCATCCCTAGCCGTATCCTCAGAGCATGCGCAGACCAGCTGGCTGGTGTGTTTACGGACATATTCAATCTCTCACTATCACAGTCTGCTGTCCCCACATGCTTCAAGATGTCCACCATTGTTCCTGTACCCAAGAAAGCAAAGGTAACTGAACTAAATGACTATCGCCCTGTAGCACTCACTTCTGTCATCATGAAGTGCTTTGAGAGGCTTTTTAAGGATCATATCACCTCTACCTTACCTGTCACCCTAGACCCACTTCAATTTGCTTACCGCCCCAATGATCCACAGATGATGCAATCGCCATCACACTGCACACTGCCCTATCCCATCTGGACAAGATAAATACCTATGTCAGAATGCTGTTCATTGACTATAGCTCAGCATTCAACACCACAGTACCCTCCAAGCTCATCATTAAGCATGGGGCCCTGAGTCTGAACCCTGCCCTTTGCAACTGGGTCCTGGACTTCCTGACGGGCCGCCCCCCAGGTGGTGAAGGTAGGAAACAACACCTCCACTTCGCTGATCCTCAACACTGGGGCCCCACAAGGGTGCGTGCTCAGCCCCCTCCTGTACTCCCTGTTCACCCATGACTGCGTGGCCAAGCACGCCTCCAACTCAATCATCAAGTTTGAGGACGGCCTGGCGGAGTGGTGCCAGGAAAATAACCTCTCCCTCAACGTCAACAAAACAAAGGAGCTGATCGTGGACATCAGGAAACAGCAGAGGGAGCACGCCCCTATCCACATCGACGGGACCGCAGTAGAGAAGGTGGAAAGCTTCAAGTTCCTTGGCGTACACATCACTGACGATCTAAAATGGTCCACCCACACAGCCAGTGGGGTGAAGAAGGCGCAACAGCTTTTTCACACAGGGCCATGTGGGTTTGGATTTTGTTTTCCCTTAATAATAACAACCTTCATTTCAAAACTGCCTTTTGTATTTACTTGTGTTATCTTTGATTAATATTTCAATTTGTTTGATGATCTGAAACATTTAAGTGTGACAAACATGCAAACAAATAAGAAATCAGGAAGAGGGCAAACACTTTTTCACACCACTGTATGTTGAAGAAGCTCTTTCCCACCCCGAGCGAGTCAGACCAGACCCCCTCCATAAACAGCCCTACAGACGAGCAACCCCAAGCGGAGGGTCTCCCAGGTGGAGCTCGAACAACAGGTCAACATACTCCAGTCAACCAGACCCAGACAACAGTCAAGCACAACAACACCCCCTCAACCAGACCCAGACAACAGTTCAGCACAACAACACCCCCTTCAACCAGACCCGGAGAGCAGGAGTGGGAGAGAGACGTGCCTGCACTCTGGACTGTTGTGAGACAGCATCAACAGGAGAAAGAGGAGGAGCAGAAGGAGGCCCAGTGGCAGGAGAAGATGAGAGCACTAGAGGAGAAGATGAGAGCACTAGAGGAGAAGATGAGAGCACTAGAGGAGAAGATGAGAGCACTAGAGGAGAAGATGAGAGCACTAGAGGAGAAGATGAGAGCACCAGAGAAGAAGATGAGAGCACTAGAGGAGAAGATGAGAGCACTAGAGGAGAAGATGAGAGCACCAGAGGAGAAGATGAGAGCACCAGAGGAGAAGATGAGAGCACTAGAGGAGAAGGTGCGACAGGGAACAACCCATGAGAGAGCTGGCCCCCACAGCAGAGAAGCTAGCAGCACAACCTCAGATCCTGGCCTCGACACCACAGCAGAACAGATAAATGAAGACCCATCAACCCCACCAAGAAAATACACTTTTCCCCAAACACACAGTGGCTAAACTCTGGTGCCCAAACACCCAGTGCACCCCACACCTGCTATCTGAGGACCAACTAGGAACACCCAGCCACATAATAATACACACAGGCACAAACGACCTGAGAGCACAGCAGGAAAGGGTGGCCACAGCACTCAAGGGAGTGATAGAAAAAGCTTCTTACACTTTCCCCAACTCACGAGTGGGGAAATGTCCACCCTGCTACCACAAAAATACTTCCACCCTGCTACCACAAAAATACTTCCACCCTGCTACCATACAGCAGGTAAACGTAAGTATTTCCCCTGACTGTGCCTCAAAACCTAATGTCTACCTGGGCCACCACTCCACCCTGGACTTCAATAGCCTTTATGACCAGGCCCACCTCTACAAAGCTGCAGTCCCCACCTTCGCCCGGACCCTAAAGGATATCACATTGTATTTGTAAAAGGTCCTGTAATTGTAAAAGGTCCTCTGTAGCTCAGCTGGTAGAGCACGGCGCTTGTAACGCCAAGGTAGTGGGTTCGATCCCCGGGACCACCCATACACAAAAATGTATGCAGGTATGACTGTAAGTCGCTTTGGATAAAAGCGTCTGCTAAATGGCATATTATTATTATTTGTCACAAGCCCTTAACCAACAATGCAGTTTTAAGGAAGAATACCCCAAAAAATCACACAAAAAAATACAATATAAAATAATATGAAATAAAAGTTACAAATAATGAAAGAGCAGCAGTAAAATAACAGTAGGGAGGCTATATACAGGGGGTACCGGTACAGAGTCAATGGGAAATACAGTAGGGAGGCTATATACAGGGGGTACCGGTACAGAGTCAATGGGAAATAACAGTAGGGAGGCTATATACAGGGGGTACCGGTACAGAGTCAATGGGAAATAACAGTAGGGAGGCTATATACAGGGGGTACCGGTACAGAGTCAATGGGAAATAACAGTAGGGAGGCTATATACAGGGGGTACCGGTACAGAGTCAATGTGCGGGGGAACCGGTTAGTCGAGGTAGCTCAGTTGGTAGAGCATGGTGCTTGCAACGCCAGGGTTGTGGGTTCGATTCCCACGGGGGACCAGTATGAAAATGTATGCACTCACTAACTGTAAGTCGCTCTGGATAAGAGCGTCTGCTAAATGACGTAAATGTAATATGTACATAGGTAGGTAGAGTTATTAAAGTGACTATGCATAGATAATAAACAGAGAGTAGCAGCAGTGTAAAAGAGGGGGAGGGGGAAATGCAAATAGTCTGGGTAGCCATTTGATTAGATGTTCAAGGGTCTTATGGCTTGGGGGTAGAAGCTGTTTAGAAGCCTCTTGGACCTAGACTTGGCACTCCGGTACCGCTTGCCGTGCGGTAACAGAGAGAACAGTCTATGACTAGGGTGGCTGGAGTCTTTGGCAATTTCTAGGGCCTTCCTCTGACACCGCCTGGTATAGAGGTCCTGGATGGCAGGAAGCTTGGCCCCAGTGATGTACCAAGCTGTACGCACTACCCAATGTAGTGCCTTGCGGTCGGAGGCCGAGCAGTTGCCATACCAGGCAGTGATGCAACCAGTCAGGATGCTCTCGATGGTGCAGCTGTGGGATCTGAGGACCCATGCCAAATCTTTTCAGTCTCCTGAGGGGGAATAGGCTTTGTCGTGCCCTCTTCACGACTGTCTTGGTCCCGGAACATATTCCAGTCTGTGCTAGCAAAACAGTCCTGTAGCTTAGCATCTGCTTCATCTGACCACTTTTTTATTGACAGAGTCACTGGTGCTTCCTGCTTTAGTTTTTGCTTGTAAGCAGGAATCAGGAGGATCGAATTATGGTCAGATTTGCCAAATGGAGGGCGAGGGAGAGCTTTGTACGCATCTCTGTGTGTGTAGTAAAGGTGGTCCACAGTATATAACCCGCCAGCTGTATGTTATTCATGTCTTCGTTCAGCCACGACTCAGTGAAACACTAGATATTACCGTTTTTAATGTCCCGTTAGTAGGATATACGTGCCTGTAGTTCGTCCACTTTATTATCAAGCGATTGTAAGTTGGCCAATAGTATCGATGTCAAAGGCAGATTAGCTACTCTTCGCCGGCTCCTTACCAGGCACCCCGATCTCCTTTTCTTTCTACTGCGAATGACAGGGATGAGGTGTCTGGAGCAAATCCCTCTCGTCCAACTCATTAAAGAAAAAGTATTTGTCCTGTTCAAGGTGAGTAATCGCTGTTCTGATGTCCAGAAGCTCTTTTCGGTCATAAGAGATGGTAGCAGCAACATTATGTACAAAATAAGTTACAAACAATGCAAACAAACACACACAATAGCACGGTTGGTTAAGAGTCCATAAAACGGCAGCCCCAACACCTCACACAGGAGCAACAGAGCAACGGACACACCGCCCAGACCAGACCAAACACTCTCTCAGACCTGCAGGACCCCCTCCCCCCCGGACCTACACATAGAGGACCCACACCGATAGGACCTACATCCAGACCACATCATCACCAGCCACATTCACACACCCACCCACCCCAAGTCAACCATGACCACACCCCATTTAGGCCCCCTCAGATCAGATCTATGCCCCTCCCACCGCCCAGACCTGCGGGACAAACACCTACCTGGAAGTGACAGCATTCCCTCCCCCATATGCCCCCCTAGACACAACTACAACAAAACAACCAATGTTAATGGACAATGGTAGGCTTCAAGGGGACTCCTACGGTAGGTACAGCTCATCCCTTGGCAGCAGTACTGAAGATTACTTTATCACAGACCTCAACCCATAAGTCTCTCAGAGCATTCACAGTCAGAACCACTGACACCACAGCCAAATCACAGCCTACTTGAACAGAGCAATACCCAACCATGAGGCATCAAAGCCCAACAAACTGCATGCTATTAAGGAATGCTATAGATGGAAGGAAGATCCAATCCCTCCTAGATAACTTCCTGGGCAAAATGTTTCCCTGCAATAGTGAAGGTGTAAACTTAGCAGTAGAAAGCCTGAACATTATATTTATCATATCAAATGTAAAAAATTCAAGCAGAACAGTAAATCCTCTGCAGTATCATCAACAGCAGACTCTAACATTTCCTCAGTGAAAACAATGTCCTGAGCAAATGTCAAATGGCCTTTTTACCAAAATATCATACAACAAACCACGTACACACCCTACAAACCCTTATTGACAAACAAACAAAACAAAACCAAAGCAAAGTCTTCTCATTGTTTGTTGATTTAGAAAAAGCTTTTGACTCAATTTGGTATGAGGGCCTGTTGTATAAAATGATGGAAAGCGTTTTTCTGGGGGAAAACCTACGATATTATAAAATAAATGTACACAAACAATAAGTGTACGCTCAAAATTGGCAATAAACGCACAGATTTCTTCCCTCAGGGCTGGGGGTGAGACAGGGATGCAGCTTGAGCCCCACCCTCTTCAAGATTTATATCAATGACTAGAATAGTCTGCAGCACACGACCTCACCCTACTAGACTCTGAAATCAAATGTCTACTGTTTGCAGATTATCTGGTGCTTCTGTCCCCAACCAAGGAGAGCCTACAACAGCATCTAAATCTTCTGCACAGATTCTGTCAGACTTGGGCCCTGACAGTGAATCTCAGTAAGACAAAAAAATAATGGTGTTCCAAAAAAGGTCCAGTTGCCAGGACACCGTTGCCTTAGAGCACATAAAGAATTACACATACCTCGGCCTAAACATCAGCACCACAGGTAACTTCCACAAGGCTATGAACAATATGAGACACAAGGTAAGAAGGGCCTTCTACGCCATCAAAAGGAACATACAATTTGACATCCCAATTACGATCTGTCAAAAAATAATCTAATCAGTTATAGAACCGATTGCCTTTTATGGTTGTGAGGTTTGTGGTCCACTCACCAACCCAAAAAAACATCTTCAGAATATGAAGAAAACCCCAAAATAATGCATGCAGAGCAAAATTAGGACTATACCCACTAATTATCAAAATCCAGAAAATAGCTGTTAAATTCCACAACCACCTAAAGGAAAGCTATGCCCAAACCTTCCATCACAAAGCCCTAACCTGCAAGGACATGAACCAAGCCAGCTGGTTCAGGCACTTTGTTCACAAACACAAACACCCCACAGAACCCCAGGACAGCAACACAATTAGACCCAACCAACCAAATTATGAGAAAACAAAAAGAGAACTAGTTGACACACTAGAAAGAATCAACCAGGAAACTGAGCAAATTTGAATGCTACCTTGCACTTAACAGAGCGTACACAGTGGCAGAATACTTGACCAATGTGAGTGACCCAAAACTAAGAAAAGCCTTGACTATTTACGGCCGTAGGCAGACCTGGCTCACAAAATGAGGTGGAAACTGAGCTGCACTTCCTAACCTCCTGCCAAGTGTATGACCATATTAGAGACACATACAGTTGAAGTCGGAGGTTTACTTACACCATAGCCAAATACATTTAAACTCAGTTTTTCACAATTCCTGACATTTCATCCTAGTAAAAATTCCCTGTCTTAGGTCAGTTTGGATCACCACTTTATTTTAAGAATATAAAATGTCAGAATAATAGTATAGAGAATGATTTATTTTCTGCTTTCATCACATTCCCACTGGGTCAGAAGTTTACATACACTCAATTAGTATTTGGTAGCATTGCCTTTAAATTGTTTAACTTAGCCTTCCACAAGCTTCCCACAATAAGTTTGGTGAATTTTGGCCCATTCCTCCTGACAGAGCTGGTGTAACTGAGTCAGGTTTGTAGGCCTCCTTGCTCGCACACACTTTTTCAGTTCTGCCCACACATTTTCTATAGGATTGAGGTCAGGGCTTTGTGATGGCCACTCCAGTACCTTGATTTTGTTGTCCTTAAGCCATTTTGCCACAACTTTGGAAGTATGCTTGGGGTCATTGTCCATTTGGAAGACCCATTTGCGACCAAGCTTTAACTTCCTGACTGATGTCTTGAGATGTTGCTTCAATAATTCCTCATGATGCCATCTATTTTGTGAAGTGCACCAGTCCCTCCTGCAGCAAAGCACTCCCACAGCATGATGCTGCCACCCCCGTGCTTCACAGTTGGGATGGTGTTCTTCGGCTTGCAAGCAACCCCCTTTTTCCTCCAAACATAACGATGGTCATTATGGCCAAACAGTTCTATTTTTGTTTCATCAGACCAGAGGACATTTCTCCAAAAAGTACAAGCTTTGTCCCCATGTGCAGTTGCAAACCGTAGTCTGGCTTTTTTATGGCGGTTTTGGAGCAGTGGTTTCTTCCTTGCTGAGCGGCCTTTCAGGTAATGTCGATATAGGACTTGTTTTACTGTGGATATAGATACTTTTGTACCTGTTTCCTCCAGCATCTTCACAAGGTCCTTTGCTGTTGTTCTGGGATTGATTTGCACTTTTCGCACCAAAGTACGTTCATCTCTAGGAGACAGAACGCGTCTCCTTCCTGAGCAGTATGACGGCTGTGTGGTCCCATGGTGTTTATACTAGCGTACTGTTGTTTGTACAGATGAATGTGGTACCTTCAGGCATTTGGAAATTGCTCCCAAGGATGAACCAGACTTGTGGAGGTCTACACTTTTCTTTCTGAGGTCTTGGCTGATTTCTTTTGATTTTCCCATGATGCCAAGCAAAGAGGCACTGAGTTTGAAGGTAGGCCTTGAAATACATCCACAGGTACACCTCCAATTGAGTCAAATGATGTCAATTAGCCTATCAGAAGCTTCTAAAGCCATTACATCATTTTCTGGAAGTTTAAAGGCACAGTCAATTTAGTGTATGTAAACTTCTGACCCACTGGAATTGTGATACAGTAAATTATAAGTGAAATAATCTGTCTGTAAACAATTGTTGGAACAATTACTTGTGTCATGCACAAAGTAGATAACCAACTTGCCAAAACTAGAGTTTGTTAACAATACATTTGTGGAGTGGTTGAAAAACGAGTTTTAATGACTCCAACCTAAGTGTATGTAAACTTCTGACTTCAACTGTATTTCCCTCAAATTACACAAACCCACAAAGAATTAGAACAGAATTTTGACAAACTCCCGTATCTGTTAGGTGAAACATTGCAGTGTGCAATCCCAGCAGCAAAATTTGTGACCTGCTGCCACAAGAAAAGGTCAACCAGTAGGTCAGAAACACCAATGTAATATAACCATGATTCGTACATTCTACTAGTTGCACATTGTAACAACACTGGACATAGCTGATGTAACATTTTAAATGTTATTCTACATTTACTGCTAATAATATAGTATTTTAAAAGTTGTTATTCTCTTAAAATTTTGTGTGTAATGTTTGTGTCTGATTGTCTTTAACAATGTAAACACGTTTCCCATGCTAATAAAGCCCCTTTGAATTTAATTGAATTTAATTGAATTGAGAGAGAGATGGAGTTCAGAGGCGGGTAGAAAGGGAGGGGCAGAGGATATATAGGAAGAGAGAGGGAATCATCCTCTTCTGACCACTCTTTCTATAATAATAATAATAATAATAATAATAACTCTCTCTCTCTGCAGGCACAGAAATAGACAGGGCTCTCTCTCTCTCTGTTCTTTCTGGCCATGTGAAGGAGAGATGGAGGCCTGGGCCTGTTATGTAACACTGTATAGAGATGTACAGCTGCTCCTCATTCAGCTGGGCAGTCAGGCGAAAGAGATGGAGAGAGGGAGAGAGAGAGAGAGAGAGGGGGAGAGAGAGAGAGAGAGAGAGAGAGAGAGAGAGAGAGAGAGAGAGAGAGAGAGAGAGAGAGAGAGAGAGAGAGAAAAGTGGAGGGAGTGTTTTAATCAGGGCTTAGTGAGGACTGCTGATTCCCTCATAAATGTTTTAATGAAGCAATACATAAATGAATGAATGAATGAATTTCATTCTATGGAACCCAAGAATCCCTGGAAAACAGCAGCAATTGTTACTGATTGGACTATACTGGCTAAATGAATGAATGAATGAAATAATGAAGTCTCGGTGTGAATTACAATTCAATGTATTGAATATTTGGATGCAATGGTCACAGTTAGATCACAATCACAGACAACATGTGCAGTCTGCAGTTGCATGGTGTGTGTGTGTGTGTGTGTGTGTGTGTGTGTGTGTGTAATGTTTGTGTCTCTGTTGTGTCTAGCAGTACCAGGACAGTAACATGCAGAACGTGGTGGATGGTGTGTGTGTGTGTGTGTGTGTGTGTGTGTGTGTGTGTGTGTGTGTGTGTGTAATGTTTGTGTTTCTCTTGTGTCTAGCAGTACCAGGACAGTAACATGCAGAACGTGGTGGATGGTGTGTGTGTGTGTGTGTGTGTGTGTGTGTGTGTGTGTGTGTGTGTGTGTGTGTGTGTAATGTGTGTGTTTTCTTGTGTCTAGCAGTACCAGGACAGTAACATGCAGAACGTGGTGGATGGTGTGTGTGTGTGTGTGTGTGTGTGGTGTGTGTGTGTGTGTGTGTGTGTGTGTGTGTGTGTGTGTGTGTGTGTAATGTTTGTGTTTCTCTTGTGTCTAGCAGTACCAGGACAGTAACATGCAGAAACGTGGTGGATGGTGTGTGTGTGTGTGTGTGTGTGTGTGTGTGTGTGTGTGTGTGTGTGTGTGGTGTGTGTAATGTTTGTGTTTCTCTTGTGTCTAGCAGTACCAGGACAGTAACATGCAGAACGTGGTGGATGGTGTGTGTGTGTGTGTGTGTGTGTGTGTGTGTGTGTGTGTGTGTGTGTGTGTGTGTGTGTAATGTGTGTGTTTCTCTTGTGTCTAGCAGTACCAGGACAGTAACATGCAGAACGTGGTGGATGGTGTGTGTGTGTGTGTGTGGTGTGTGTGTGTGTGTGTGTGTGTGTGTGTAATGTTTGTGTTTCTCTTGTGTCTAGCAGTACCAGGACAGTAACATGCAGAACGTGGTGGATGGTGTGTGTGTGTGTGTGTGTAATGTTTGTGTTTCTCTTGTGTCTAGCAGTACCAGGACAGTAACATGCAGAACGTGGTGGATGGTGTGTGTGTGTGTGTGTGTGTGTGTGTGTGTGTGTGTGTGTGTGTGTGTGTGTGTGTGTGTGTGTGTGTGTGTAATGTTTGTGTTTCTCTTGTGTCTAGCAGTACCAGGACAGTAACATGCAGAACGTGGTGGATGGTGTGTGTGTGTGTGTGTGTGTGTGTGTGTATCTAGCAGTACCAGGACAGTAACATGCAGAACGTGGTGGATGGTGTGTGTGTGTGTGTGTGTGTGTGTGTGTGTGTATCTAGCAGTACCAGGACAGTAACATGCAGAACGTGGTGGATGGTGTGTGTGTGTGTGTGTGTGTGTGTGTGTGTGTGTGTGTGTGTGTGTGTGTGTCTAGCAGTACCAGGACAGTAACATGCAGAACGTGGTGGATGGTGTGTGTGTGTGTGTGTGTGTGTGTGTGTGTGTGTGTGTGTCTAGCAGTACCAGGACAGTAACATGCAGAACGTGGTGGATGGTGTGTGTGTGTGTGTGTGTGTGTGTGTAATGTGTGTGTCTCTGTTGTGTCTAGCAGTACCAGGACAGTAACATGCAGAACGTGGTGGATGGTGTGTGTGTGTGTGTGTGTGTGTCTAGCAGTACCAGGACAGTAACATGCAGAACGTGGTGGATGGTGTGTGTGTGTGTGTGTGTCTAGCAGTACCAGGACAGTAACATGCAGAACGTGGTGGATGTTTCTCTTGTGTCTAGCAGTACCAGGACAGTAACATGCAGAACGTGGTGGATGACCTCACCAGTTATCTGGAACATCGTCTGGACCCTGGGGGAGACAACAAGCTGCTGCTATATGACTTGTGCACCGTCATCAAAACAGGTGGGTAACACACACACACACTCACACTCTCACACTCACACACTCACCAACAACACTCACACTCCACACACTCAACACACACACACCTCACCTCACACACTCACACACTCACACACCACCACACACAACACACACAACTCACACACACACCACAAACACTAACACACACACCACACACACACATACACCAACACAAACACACAACCACAACACTCACACTCACCACACACACACAAAAACACAAAGCACACACACTCACACTCACACACTCAACACACAACTACACCACACCCCACCACTCACACCACACACACACACTCACAACACACACCACACACACACATTACACACACACACACACTCACACTCACACACACCACCACACACCACAGCACGTCACACTCACCACCACACACACCATCACACACACCACACACACTCACACAAACACACACTCACACTCACACACTCACACACTCAGCACACTCACACACTTCACACCACTCCACCACACCACACTCACCACACACACTCACACTCACACTGAACACAAACACACAAACAATCACACTCACACTCACACTAACACGCACACACACACACAACTCATCACCACTCCACACTCAACACACACACACACACACACACTTCACACACTCACACTAAGCACACACAACTCACACACTCACACTCACACACTCACACACCACACTCACACACACACACACACACACACTCACACATCACACAGCACACTCACCACTCACAACACACACTACACCACTCACACCACACACACTCACACTCCACACACTCACACACTCACACCTACACAAACATCACACACACACACAGCAACACTCACACTCACACTCACACTCACACTCACACT
This sequence comes from Coregonus sp. 'balchen', assembly GCA_902810595.1. NCBI lineage: Eukaryota > Metazoa > Chordata > Actinopteri > Salmoniformes > Salmonidae > Coregonus > Coregonus sp. 'balchen'. The sequence continues at coordinate 44,959,514 of LR778283.1, forward strand.
CACACAACACACACTCACACTCATACAACACCACACACACCACACACACACACCACACCCACACACACACAGCACCACACACACCACTCACACACACACACACACACACACACACACTCACACACACACACACAGCACACACACACACACTACCGTTCAAAAGTTTGGGGTCACTTAGAAATGTCCTTGTTGTTGAAAGAAAAGCAATTTTTTTCGCCCCATTAAAAGAACATCAAATTGATCAGAAATACAGTGTAGGCATTGTTCATGTTGTAAATGGCTATTGTAGCTGGAAACGGCTGATTTTTTTATGGAATATCTACATAGGCGTACAGAGGCCCATTATCAGCAACCATCAGTCCTGTGTTCCAATGGCACGTTGTGTTTGCTAATCCAAGTTTAGCATTTTAAAATGCTAATTGATCGTTAGAAAACCCTTTTGCAATTATTAGCCTGGTCCCAGATCTGTTTGTCATCTTTCTAACTCCAATGGTCTTTTTTTTTTTGACAGCAACCATAGGAGTTGGCTAGATAGCCTGGTCCCAGATCCAGTTTGGTTTTGTGCTGTAATAGTCATTGTTCACCATAGGAGTTGACTAGACGGCACAAACAGATCTGGGACCAGGCTAAGCTGACACTAACCATACTGTATATTATATAATTATCAGTCTGCTCCCATAGCTACCCTTCAATCGCTCTTCAGTCCCTTCCCTTCCCATACCATTGGTCATTTGGTTTGGTTGATGACCCATATTTCACATAGCTTAGAAGTCTACTGGGACCATGGTGTCTGCTGTGTGTGTCTGACCAAGTGTTCCTGTCTGTGGCAGAGCTGTGTGTGTTGTGTGTTGTGTGTGTGTGTGTGTGTGTGTGTGTGTGTGTGTGTGCAGGCAGGCGTACGTGCGGGTAGAAGACTGTGACATTGCCGCAGTGCCCTGATGAGGCGTGGGAGGATCGGATGTGACAGGCTGTGCACTGCTCGCCCTGCGCTCCGCCACACATAACACACACCGTACACAACGCACACACCGTACACAACGCACACACCGTACACAACGCACACACCGTACACCAACCGTAACAACCACACCGTACCAACGCACACACCGTACCACAACACCCACAACCGACACAACGCCACACCGTACACAACACACACACCGTACACAACACACACACCGTACACAACGCACACACCGTACACAACGCACACACCGTACACAACACACACACCGTACACAACGCACACACCGTACACAACACACACACCGTACACAACGCACACACCGTACACAACACACACACCGTACACAACACACACACCGTACACAACGCACACACCGTACACAACGCACACACCGTACACAACGCACACACCGTACACAACACACACACCGTACACAACGCACACACCGTACACAACACACACACCGTACACAACGCACACACAGCAGATACTGTACACAACACCATCTGTGTAACTACAGATTGTAACTTTTTTCTTATCTCCTTGTCTTTAATCAGCCACGAAAGCAGATGGATTTGCACTTTACTTCATGGGAGAATGCAACAATGTGAGTGAACCACATACAATATCTTCTGGCGATGAGCACAGATCAACTACTCTGAGCTCCGCTGATATAGTCTAGTGAGTGATGAGTGTTAAAAGCCCCAATCCTTAATTAATGAAGAATGTACAATGTACTGTATATCCTCAAGAGTAAATGTGTGTAAATCATTCATTGAAATAATAGTAAATATTGCAGATTGCACCTTTAAGTGAGTCATTGAGTGTATCCCGTATCTCGTCTCAGAGTTTGTGTTAGTTCATCTGTTAATGACTAACACGATGAAGTGCATAGTAAGTGACTGATTGAGTGTATCCCATGTTTATCTCTCTCCATCTCTGGTCCCTCCTGATTGAGTGTATCCCATGTGCATCTCTCTCCATCTCTGGTCCCTCCTGATTGAGTGTATCCCATGTGCATCTCTCTCTCTCTCTCTCTCTCTCTCTCTCTCTCTCTCTCTCTCTCTCTCTCTCTCTCTCTCTCTCTCTCTCTCTCTCTCTCTCTCTCTCTCTCTCTCTCTCTCTCGTCAGAGTGTGTGTTTGTTTAAACCGACGGGGACTAAGGACGGTCTTCTCATCCCAGCTGGCCCCATCATGTTTGGGACCACCATCGCCGCACACGTCGCCACAACACGCAAAACACTGCTAGTGGAGGACATCACAGGGGTGAGATTCAGCATATTATAAATATACTTAACTATAACCCAAAACACTGCTAGTGGAGGACATCACAGGGGTGAGATTCAGCATATTATAAATATACTTAACTATAACCCAAAACACTGCTAGGGGAGGACATCACAGGGGTGAGATTCAGCATATTATAAATATACCTAACCCTAACCCAAAAACCCTAACCCTAATGCAGGATAAATCAAACTTCCCAAAGTATTTGGTTATATTTCAAATGCTTTGACCTCATAACACCTGACTGGGTGTGCAGGATATTCAGGGATTCCGACTCAGGGATTCCGACTCAGGGATTCCGACTCAGGGATTCCGACTCAGGGATTCCGACTCAGGGATTCATGTTCACTCTGTCCTTTGCCTTCTCTTCCTCATTACCTTTAACACCTGCCCCCTAACCTCTGACCTTTAGAGTCTAATCTCGCTCTCTCTCTCTCCAGGACCAGCGTTTCCCAGAAGGCACAGGACAGGACTCAGACTCAGGGATTCATGTTCACTCTGTCCTGTGCCTGCCCATCCTCACTGCCATCGGTGACCTCATAGCTATCCTGGAGCTGCATCGGCACTGTGGCCACGAGCCCTTCAATACCAGCAACCAGGAGGTACAAGCACACAAACACGCACAGACACACAAACACGCACAGACACACAAACACGCACAGACACACAAACACGAACCTGTAGTGGAACAGGTTGAGAGCTTCAAGTTCCTTGGTGTCCACGTCACCAACAAACTATCATGGTCCAAACGCACCAAGACAGTCGTGAAGAGGGCACGACAAAGCCTATTCCCCCTCAGGAGACTGAAAAGATTTGGCATGGGTCCTCAGATCCTCAACAAGTTCTACAGCTGCACCATCGAGGGCATCTTGACTGGTTGCATCACCGCCTGGTATGGCAACTGCTCGGCCTCCAGAGGGTAGTGCGTACGGCCCAGTACATCACTGGTGCCAAGCTTCCTGCCATCCAGGACCTCTATACCAGGCGGTGTCAGAGGAAGCCACCCTAGTCATAGACTGTTCTCTCTGCTACCGCACGGCAAGCGGTACCGGAGCACCAAGTCTAGGTCCAAAAGGCTTCTAAACAGCTTCTACCCCCAAGCCATAAGACTCCTGAACAGCTAATCATGGCTGCCCAGACTATTTGCATTGTCCCCCCACCCCACCACACCCCACCACCCCACCCCACCCCCCCTTTTTTTTACGCTTCTGCTACTCTCTGTTTATTATCTATGCATAGTCACTTTAACTCTATCCACATGTACATATTACCTAAATTGACTCTGTACCAGTACCCCCTGTATATAGCCTCCCTACTGTTATTTTATTTTACTGCTGCTCTTTAATTATTTGTTATTTAAATGTTTAACTTATCTATTTCTTTACTTAACACTTATTTTTCTTTAAACTGCATTGTTGGTTAAGGGCTTGTAAGTATGCAAGTAAGTAAGGGCTACACCTGTTGTATTCGGCGCGTGTGGCAGTTTGATTTGATTGGATTTGAACACACGCTGGCATGCACGCACAGACACACACACACACACACACCAAGCCTGTCTGTGTAAATGGAGCATTTGACTGTCGAGGGCTAAGCAACGACTTCCTGTAGTAGCTCCATTAGGACTTCATAAGGAGAGCAGCAGCCAGACCCCGAGGAACCAGCCCAAGGTTTTGGAACTCTGATATTAGCTGCTAACGAGCCAATCATAGACATGTAGACATGTATAGATGACAGGCACTGAGGGGTTAGCTATTAGATTACCCAGCGGGACAAGATGGTTGTAATGACGTGATAAGAACGTCAATGTATTCTCGTTGTAATGACGTCTTTTCAACCAGTTTTGCCTACTGGGATATTACGTACCAGGCATTATTGGAGAGGGCATTAGGTTGGATAAACACACAGGATGAGGAAACGCGTGGAATACTGAGAATACTCATTATATGATGAATGCTATCCATATTCATATGATAGTCCAGTTTATGTGTATATTAATGAATATCCCTACTGTCAAATATAAAAACATGTTACCCAACATTTCTAGAACATGGAACTGTTATTTTTTTAAATAAAAAAAAATATATGCTAAATGTTTGTGATGCTATGTTTTTTAATCTATCTGCCCAGATGAAATCTGGCACATATACAGAAATGTTAATTGATGTGCATTGTCCCCTTTTTTTTTTAAAGGTCGCAACGGCGAGTTTAGCATGGGCATCTGTAGCTATTCACCAAGTACAGGTGAGCATTGGATTATTTAACTTATTTTTTCATCAGACAGTTAAGAAATGTCTCCGTATGTGATGTCTCAGGTGTATTTGGTTACAAATGCTTGATAATACTCTTGATAAATGCTTGATAACACACTCTTGATAAATGCTTGATAACACACACTTGATAAATGCTTGATAACACACTCTTGATAAATGCTTGATAACACACTCTTGATAAATGCTTGATAACACACTCTTGATAAATGCTTGATAACACACACTTGATAAATGCTTGATAACACACTCTTGATAAATGCTTGATAACACACTCTTGATAAATGCTTGATAACACACTCTTGATAAATGCTTGATAACACACTCTTGATAAACGCTTGATAACACACTCTTGATAAATGCTTGATAACACACTCTTGATAAATGCTTGATAACACACACTTGATAAATGCTTGATAACACACTCTTGATAAATGCTTGATAACACACTCTTGATAAATGCTTGAAAACACACACTTGATAAATGCTTGATAACACACTCTTGATAAATGTTTGATAACACACTCTTGATAAATGCTTGATAACACACTCTTGATAAATGCTTGATAACACACTCTTGATAAATGCTTGATAACACACTCTTGATAAATGCTTGATAACACACACTTGATAAATGCTTGATAACACACTCTTGATAAATGCTTGATAACACACTCTTGATAAATGCTTGATAACACACTTTTGATAAACGCTTGATAACACACTCTTGATAAATGCTTGATAACACACTCTTGATAAATGCTTGATAACACACTCTTGATAAACGCTTGATAACACACTCTTGATAAACGCTTGATAACACACTCTTGATAAATGCTTGCTGTGAACATAATGGCCTACTGTTGTGCTTCAACACTTAATTGGCTCAGATAATGCTCATAGTACAATTACATATGTGTGTTTTATCCCGGTTGTGTTCTCATGATGGTGTTTGTGTGGAGCAGAACTCCACTGTGACTGGGTTACCGGTAGGTCTCAGTCTAATCAACCCTAAAGCCTTCTAGACTTGGCCCCCCCAAAGGGACGTCATTATGGGCCTGTGGATCCTTGTTGTTTGTACCACAGTGCGTCTCTCTCAATTTGTCTGTCCTATGTTCTTCTGTCCTTTCCCCGGGAAAAAATTTTTGTTAAAACAAATTTGGCTTGAAAAATTTAAATTTTTTCCTTTGAAATTTAAAAATTGGCTTGATCCCACCCCTTTTTTCTTGATCAATTGCTTGATAAACCCCCAAAGCAAACCCTTTTGATAAATTTTTTTTTTTTTTTTTTTTTTTTTTTTTTTTTTTTTTTTTTTTTTTTTTTTTTTTTTTTTTTTTTTTTTTTTTTTTTTTTTTTTTCCCCCCCCCCCCCCCCCCCCCCCCCCCCCCCCCCCCCCCCCCCCCCCCCCCCCCCCCCCCTTTTTTGGTTTCCCCCTTTTAAAAATTTGGCCCCAGAAAAATGCTGATAAAAAAGGAACTTTGGTTTTTAACCCCGGTTGGTTTCCAATTTGTTGTTAAACAAACCCCCTTGATGGGTTTAAAACCACCGGGAAAATGTTTAAAAATTTTAAAACCAAACCCTCAAACCCTTTTCAATTTTGGAAAAAAGGCTTTTAACCCACCTTGTTTTTGAAAACCACACTTCTTAAATTTTCTTTGTCCTCTTGTTTTTCTCCCTTCCGAAAAACCTTGTAAACCCTTGTAACAACTTTTAAAAAATTTTGTAACAACCTCGTTAAGGCGATAAAAATTTGAAATTGTTAAAAAAATTTTGAAAATGTAAAACCCTTTGTTGTTTTACCCCATTGTAAACCCTTGAAACAATTTTGATAAATGTTTTCCCAATTTTAAAAAAGTTAAAACGTCCTTTGTTCCAATCCCCTATAAAGTTTCAAAAATCGTTAAAGGGTTTTTCCATTTAAAAAGTGTCAAGGAAAAACGTTTTATCCCTTTCCTTAAAAAAAGTGTCAAATCCCCTCTGTTTGTGTTCAAACACTTAAAGGGCCGAAATCTAAACTTAAAATTTTTTTTTCCGTTGGTTTTTTGTTTGTTCAAAATTGCTTTCCTTGGTCTCCCCAAAATTGGCCGTCAAGCTTGGGGAAAACCCCCCCGCTTTTTCCCTTTATCCTTTTTTTCCACTTCCCTCTCCCCCCTTAAAATTCCTTTCCCCTTTGGTTTTTCTGCCCTTAATGAAACCTGCTTTTCCCTAAAAAAGGGCAAAAATAACACTCGTTTTAATTTTTTGGCTAAAACACCTATTTTTGGGTTTACCCCTGGCGGGGGCCTACCAAACAGTGAATCAAATTTCCTCTAAAGGCCAAAAAAGTCGGGCCAAAGGGGGCCCCCATGAATTAAAAAAATTTTTAAGACCCAGGTTCAAAAACCTGTTTCTAAGGGTTTCCCTCCTGGGGTTTTCCCCCAGCCCCCTTTTCCTTGGAAGGGACCCTCCGAGGTTTTCAATTTATCCCTTTTTGGGGGGTTTCCCTCCTTGTTTTATCCAGCCCTTTTCCTGGGGGCCCCTCCTTGGGGTAGGTTTTTCAAAACTCCTCCCTGTTCCTAAAAAGGCCCACCCTCCCTCCGAATTTTCCCTTCCTCCCCCCCTTTTGTTAAAAAAGGGCAAAACCCCTCCTGAATTTTTAAAAATTCCAACACCATTTAAAATTTTTTAACCTAGGTTTACAAACCAGCTTAATTTTAAAATTAGCCCCGGGGGTGGCAAATTTAAAAGGGGTGGATGAAAAAAAAATACCCTTAAAATTTTCCCTTTACTACCCTTTCCTTATTTCCCCCCCCTTTTTCCCTATCTTACCCTTTTTTTCCAATCCCCCCTTTCCCTTTTAAAACCCTCCCTGATTTTCAACAAAAAACCCTTTCCCTTCAAAACCCTTTTAAGGTTTTCCTTTTTCCCAACTACCCCTTTCCCTTCCCATACCCTTTTTTTAAACTTTTCCCAACCTATACCCTTTCCTATCCCCCCTTTAATTTCACAAACCCCCCTTTAAATTAAACCCTTTATTTAAACCCCCTTATCAACCACAAATTTCTTATAATTTATTAGCAAAATAAATACCCTTAAAAATCATCCCCCTTATCAATAAATAAAAACCCCTTATAATTAAAACCCTTATCTTTTCCCCTTTACCCTTATAAATTTTCCTTATATCCCTTATCATTAAATCCCTTATCTCATCAATACCCTTATCTTAAATTCCCCCTTAAAAATCCTTATATACCCTTATAAAATTTCATAAAACCCTTATCATTAAATACCCTTATAAATCTAAATCCCCTTTAAAATCAAAAATTAAACCCTAACCCTTTCAACATAAATTTTCCTTATAAATTCATCCCCTTTATAAACCATCCCCTTTTATCATCATACCCTTATAAATTAAAACCCTTTATAAATTCTTTTACCCCTTTAAATTTCATAAATTCCCTTATAAATCATCATACCCTTTCATTAAATCCCCTTTAAATAACCCATCATACCCTTATAAATTAAATACCCTTAAAAAAAAATCTATAACCCCTTTTCCCCCAATCTAAAACCCTTAAAAACAAAACCAAAAAACCCTTTTTATCATTCTCCCCTTATAAATCATCATTACCCTTATAAATCTAAAAATTTCCATCTCTATTCCTTACAATCATCAATCCCTTATCTTCATACCCTTATAAAATTCTTTCCAAAAACCCTTATAAATTCCCCCCCTTATCAACCCATAAATTCCCCTTTTAAAATCATATAACCCTTTAAAATCATAAATTCCCCTTAATAAATCACATCCCCTTTACTTTCTAAAACCCCTTTAACAATCATCATTCTTATAAAATCACAACCCTTATAAATTCATACCCTTACAACATAAATTCCCTTTTAAATCAATCATCTTACCTTTAAATAAATTCTTTCTACCCTTACTTAAAAAATCATACCCTTATAAATCCCCCTTTAAATTAACCCCCTTATCAATAAATCATCCCCCTTACCCAATCTCAATCCCCTTTAAAAATCATATAAAACCCTTTAAATTTAAATTTTCCCTTATCAATCACCCAATCCCTTTTTCTTCATACCCTTATCAACCATAAAAACCTTCTTTCAATCTCCCTTCCCCCAATCATCTTTCCCATATTTTTTTTAATCAACAAAAACCCCCTTTAAACAATCCCCCAATCCCCTTTATCATTCATCCCCTTTAAAACCCCATTCATATCCCTTATCTTTCCCTTATCATTAAATACCCTTATAAATTCAATCCCCTTTAAAAACATTTTCCCCTTAAAATTTCAAACCCTTAAATCACCATACCCTTATAAATTCAATGCCCCTTATAAACCATCAAACCTTTTATTCTTTAACCCTTAAAATTTTAAATTAATAACCTTTAATTAAAAAACCCCTTATCACCCATCCCCCTTATTCAACCCTTATTACCCTTTAAATTTCCTTCCCTTCTCTTTCTAAAAAACCCCTTACTTTACCCTTTAAATTAATTCCCCTTTATTAAACCCCATTTTTAACCACCCCCTTAAATCTTCCACTTACTTCCCCCTTTTTTTGCCTTTTTCCCCTTTCTACCCAACCCTTTCTCTTACCCCCTTAGATTACCCCACCCCCTTTTTCCCAAACCGGTTTTGACCCAGGGCCCTGCCATTAAAATAAATGGCCCCCGGTTTTTTTTGGGGCACAAATTTTTTTGTGTTTTTTTCCCCATTGGTAGAGGATCCAACATAAATTTCCTTTTTCCCCCAAAATTTCCCCCGGTTTCCCCTGGAATGTCATGGGGGCAGGGGAGGGTGGGTTGTTTTTTGGGGGGGGACTACGGGATTTTGGTATTGCCATTGGCCACTTGGGGGTCATCCCCTTTCCCAATATGTTCAAAACCGGGTTTTTGATTTTTTTTTCCTGTTTTTAAATGTAACTTCAATTTTGTTTTCCCTTTCTAACTGTACTGTATAAATACCATTCTGAACGTTTTAATTTTAAAAAACAACCCTGCATTGAATCCGGCCCACTTTACAATAAGGTTCCTTTGAAAAGGGGTTTAAAAAAGGATTTTAAATTATGTTATAACGGTTTTTTTAATCTTTTTTAAAAAGGCATTAAAAAACCGTTAATTTGGGGTTTTATAACACTAGGTAAAAGCTAGTGCGATAGCCATCAGTGCTTCCCAAAATAGGGAGCCCCTTTTTCCCTTAAAGCTATTCCATTTATAAATGCACTTACAAATGCATATAATATTGAACCCTTATTATCATCATGAAACCTTATTTTCAATTTTGCACGTTAAAAAAAATAGTTTTTTTTTGGTCACTTTTTGGGGTGTGATGTATTGCGCTCTTTTCCCAAGAGCAAAAAGGGTTTGGGTTTTTTCATACCAAGGGTCAACCCCAAATGATTTTTTTGGGCCCCATTTTGGAAACCCTGAGAGGCTTGGTACACTTTTTTTATTCCAGGAAGGAAACCCCTAAATCTGAAGCCCCCAAGTTGTGGTGTGGTTCACTGGTTTGGGAATTTTCGGGCGGGTGTTTTTAGTTTCGTGCTCAGCTGGTAGAGAAACGGGGGGCTTGTACGCCAAGGTAGGGGGTTTTCGACCCCGGGGGAAAACCACCCATCCCCCAAAAATTTTTGAAACGCTACTTTTGGGCCCGTTTTTGGATAAAAGCTTCCCCTAAATGGCATATTTTATTTTATTATTATTTTATTATTATTTTAATTATTATTATATTATTAATTATTATTATTATTTTTTTTATTATTATTAAAATTTCTCAGCTAGCTAAGTAGCTACTAATGTTACTGCACCCTACGTCCAAATTAGCTGGGGAAAACTTTGGGCTAGCTAGCATTAGTTTTTTAAATTTTTTTATATCCCCCTTTTTTTTTAAACCATTGCCTTTTGAAAACAAGTTTGAAATTTACCCCCTGTGACCGGGCCAAGATAAAGCAAACAGTGCATAAAACAAACAACACAAGTTCCCTTGGGAGAAAAACAAACATACAGTCATAACACAATAGAAAAATATATCCCGGGGGTTTGAAAAATGTAGTAATTTTTTTAGGAAAGGCAATAATACCATAGTGCTAAAAAATTTAACAATTTATTATTAACTTTTTAATTTTCCAAATTTTTTTTTAAAAATTAAATACGGGGGTTGCAATGAGAAAAAAACAAAAACAATAGGGGGGATGGGGGTAGTTTGGGTGGGCAAATTTAAAAGAGGGGTTTTGTGAAACCGGTGCATTGATCGGTAACTGCTCTGACAACTAAAGGGCTTAAAGTTATTAGGGAGATCAATTTCCCCACCCTTCAGGTTTTTTTCCCAGTTCGTTTCCATCATTTGCACGAGAACGGGGAAGGTGGGGGGCCAAAAGGAGGGTTGGTTTTTGGGGATGACCATTGAGATATACCTGCTGGAGCGCATACACGGGGGGTGTTCTTTTGAACCAATGGCTAAGATAGGCGGGGTTTTGCCTACAGTGTTTTTATAGATTCCCCTTTGGGGGCCAGTGTTTTTTTGGCACTAATATGTTGAGGCCACCAACGGAGCGTACAGGTCAAAAATGGGGGGTAGAAAATTGGGGGCTTTGGTGAAAAAACGGAGGGAAAACGTAATAGATTTCCATCCAATTTCCCGGTAGAGTTTTGGACTTTTTTTGAAAATTTGACCCCGCCGAAGTCAAGGATGGGTGGGAAATATCCTTTTTACGGGGGCCCTTTTTTGGGCAGCAGGAGTGAAGGGGGCTTTTTTTTGTAAAATTAGGAAGCCCCGTTTTAAAATTTAAAAAAACTTTGGTTTGGGGAGATGCTTAATGTGAGTCGGAAGGAGATTTAGGGTTTAAACCCAAGACCCTAGGTATTTTTAGTTTTCTACATTTTCTAAGTCAGCCCCCCCCCGGAGTAGTGATTCTAGCCCGGGCGGGCCCGGGTGAAAGCAGCGTTCGTTGAAGACTGTTTTTAGTTTTACTAGTGTTTAAGAGGGGGTTTGGAGGCTAGGGAAAGGGAAAGGTTGTATGGCATTAAAGTTTGGGTTTGGAAGTTTTTCAACACAGGGGTCCAATAAAGGGGCCCCATGTATCCCCAAAAGGGTGTCCCCTGCATAAGGTGGATCTGGAGTCCCCAGTAAAAGAGCGACATAAAATTTGATAAAACAAAAAGAATAAGTGGGCCCGAAAAATTAAACCCCCCTTTTAAAAACCCCCAAATTTTAATACGCCATAGATCCAGCAACAGGCCCTCCATTTGACACACTAACTCTTCTGAGAATTAGTTGGTGAATTTGAAAACCTCAAGGAAAACCCCCAAATTTTTTTTGAATATAAAAATTCTACAAAAGCCCTTTTTTACACAATAAATTTTTGGGGCCCCACGATAATTTGGTTTTGGGCAAAGTAAAAACACTTTGCTGGCTTTTTAGGTTCCTACTAGCTGGAAACCCCTTTACTCCAGCTAGCTATTTTAACCCATCAGCATTTTCCAAAAAATTTCCATGAAATTTTTTTTTAGCAGCTTTTTTGGATTAGCACACTGGGTTTAAGCTAGTTACTAATTTTTGAACTGAGCTATTTTTATCTAATTTTTTGTTCTACTAGGTACGGGTTTTTTTCCTAACTAGCCCCCTTTTTGGCCCCGAAACACTTTTTTTCCCAAATTTTTAAACAGAATCTAACTACCAAATTTTCCAAAAAAAAAAAAAAAAATAGCAAACCCCCCTTTAAATCGTGGTAGTGGGATGAGTGTGAGGGAAAGGATCAGGGGGGCAGGGGGGTATCCCGAAACGAGTTGATTCCGCCCTTTAAAACACAAAATTCGCTGAATGGGCGACAACAAAACCTCCACCCCCTTTTCCCCCACCCCTCTCACAATTAAAAAATCCCCAAAAGGGACAAGGGGGCAGGGGGAACATTAACAAATAAAACGGACTAACAAGGGATAAAACCAGGTGTGTTTAATGAAAAGGACAAGACAAAGGGAATGATGAATATGGAGCGGCAGGGGTTTTGGAAAGCGGGTGACGACGGCCCGAAAGCCTGTCCGAACAAGGAGGTAGGCAGCCCCCCTGCGGAAGTTTTGGGACAGGTGATACAATTAGGTTAGCGTAAATGTTAAACACTAGCTAAGCTATTATTATTATTATTCTTAGCAAAGCAGTGGATAACAAAACTATTTAAGCCTAATTGTATAAAAAAATTATAAATTTTTAAAAGATAAATTATTATAGTTTTGTGTACTAATTTAATGGGCAAAAATTTCCCCTTCTCTTTTCCCCCCTAGTTTTCCCTACGGCCCTCAGACTCCAGGATGGGAAAAATGCAAAAAAAAGAAAAAAACAGATGAAGACCCCGAAGGGGACCAGAGACCCCATGTTTTTATGTTAAATAGTTAATCTGTTATCAATTTTTTTCGACTTTAATGTTAAAAAGAGAAAAAGACTCCCCCCCTTTTTCTGAAAATTTGCCAAGGGTAAATCATATAAAAACCCAAAATAAACTACAGTTTGAGTCCCCCGCCCTAAAATGTTTTCCCCAAATTTTCCTTTCCCTTAAAAATTCCCTTTTTTTCTTATTTTGTTTTTTATGTTTGAGGAATTATATGCTGTTATAAATGTTTGCAAATCATTAAAAAATGGCCAAAGGTTCCAACTTATTTTTTTGAAATTTTATAAATATTATAGCCTAACCATTAATAAAAGGATAAAATTTTTTTAAATAATTTTTTAATTATTTAAATGGGTTGGCACTTTAAATACATAGGTCCCCCTGTCCCCAGTTTTTAGAGCCTGGGGCCCTTTCAAAAGCCATTGGGTTTTGGGTTTTTGTTTTCCCCGGGGGGCCCCTATGAAATGTATGCACCCTCACTTTAAGTCCCCCTCTGGATAAAAGGGGTCTTCTAAAAGACAAAAAATTATAATTTTTTCAGTGAAAAAATGTTTCTAAAATCATTTGTTAAAGAGTTGGGGGGATTGGGGCCTTTTTAAAAAATGGGGATAATTCCTTTTTGGGAGTTTTAAATGTTGACACTCAGTTATAAAAAGTTTTTAATCTTTTCACTTTAAATAAGGGTTTCTTTTAGGCATTAACCCTGTAGTAAAACATTTATATGTTTAAGTTCCACTTTAGCCTTTTCCCCCCCCTTTTCCGATTTGGGTACCGTCGCTGCATACAAAAGAGCAGAAATTTAACACTTTGTTAAACATGTTCATTTAAGAATGTGGGAGTGAAGATCAAAAAATTAAAAAGTGTTGTGAAGGTACCCCCTTCAAACCCTTTCCCCCAACCCGGGTGGGCCCCGGTTATCATTTTCCCCCCCCAGACGTTCCCCCATACTTGGGACTACCAAAAAGTGGTAGGGGTGTTGGTATAAACTGGTTTAAAGGGGTCCCTATGTTAGGAATGTGATTGAATAAATGTTTATGGATGTAAAATTGGCCAGGGGGGTCCCGGGGTTTTCCCAAAGGTTTGGCAAAACAAAACAGTATTTTTTTTGCCCCATTTTCCAAAAATGCCCTTTTGGGTCAACCCTAGACCCTACCAAAAATAAAGAAAGATGAATTTTTCCCGGGCCCTACTGTGACATTTGAGTGATTTTGGGTTATGATTGGGGTTTACCAAATTTCCCCTTTAAACCTTTTTTTCCTTTTCCTTATTTTTTTTCATTTTCCCCTTTCCCCCCAAAATGTAAAGGAGTCCTTTTCCCAAATTTTTTGAAAGCCTTTTTTATTTTAATTCATTAAATTTTTAAGCTTTTAAAAAAATTGGGGCCCCAAAATATGTTTTCATGTTTTTTTGGGTTTTTTTTGTCTTCTGTAGCTCAGCTGGTAGAAACACGGCCTTTTCCCCTTTCCCCCGGGGGTTTTGGGGGTTTTCTCCCCGGGGCCCCCTACCACAAAATTTTTTCCCCTTACTGAATTTCCCCCGGGGGAAAAGTCTCCCTTTTTTTTTTTTGTAATTTTTTTCTTTTTTGTTTTATTTATTTATTTTTTTTTTTTCTTTTCTTTTTCTTTTTTTTCATTTTATTTTTTTTAATCCTTTTAATTTTTTTTTCTTTTTTTTTTTTTTTTTTATTTTTATTTTCCTTACTTTTTATTATTTTTTTTTTTTGGGGGATCCTGGCCCCAACCTTTTTCCTTGGGCGGCCGCCAAAGGCTTTCCAAAAAACACCCAAAAAGTTTAAAAAAAACTTTGGGTTTAACGGTTGCCTTGTTTAAAGGTCCCCTTTTATAAACAAAGGGTTCCCCCCCCCTTTTGCCCCTTCTTTGTTCCCCAAATGGAAAAAAATGAGGTAAATAATTTGGGTCAAAATTTTGGCAAAATTTTAAAAGGGTTTTTTGCCCCTATTTTGGAGAACGGGCCAATTTTTAAAGGTTTTTTAAACATTTACCAAAAGATTCAAAAAGTTTAACCCTAATTTAAAAAAAACCCCATTTATATAAAAACCCTTTAAAAAATGTAACCCCCTTTTTTTAAATTTTCCGTAATCATACCCTTTCCAAATTTAAGTTCAAAGTTAAATTTTTAAATCCCTGGTTTTTAAACACAATGGGGAAGGGGGTTAAAAAAAACGCCCCGTCTGTGTTAAACCCTGTCTTTCTGTGGACCTTTCCTTTTTGTGTACCGTCTGATGGGCCTTTTTAAAACGTGGTGTTGTGTTTCAGATCTATGCAAAAAAACCTGGTGAAAGCGATAGATGGCACTTTTTTCCGGTGGACCACAATAACAAAAACTGTCCTCAGGGCCCCGTTTGACATCGGGAGGGGAGCGAGGGCAAACCCCTTTTTTCCCGGGAAAAAAAAAAAGATTCGGTAAGGGGCCCTGAATTTATACTGCTTATGTAGTATTCTCTGAAGATTGGGGTTTTAATTGGGCTAGTGAAATTTTTGTGAACGATTCTATGACGGACATGTTGAATTGACTATGTTGTGGAAAAGATTTTTTCTGACGGGCTAAAAGTTGAATTTACTATTTATTGTGTGAACGATTCTCTGCGGGCATTTGAATTGGGCTATGATTGGGGTGAACGATACTCTGGTGACCCCCCTGAGGCAGGGTTTTAAATATAGAACTAGAATCCTAGAAAAAGGGCACTAGAAAACCTAGAAAAGGGAAAATAAATCATAGAACAGGGAACTAAACAAAGAAAAAGGGGGCTGAATCCCTAGAAAAGGGGGAAATAGAATCATAGAACGGGAAATAGAATCCCTAGAAGGGGGAAAAACAATAAGGAATGGGGAAATTACAAACCTAGAATGGGGGGAAACTACCAAACATAGAACAGGGAAATTACAATCCCCAGGACAGAGAACTACAATCCTAGAACCCCTAGTAACCCAAAACCCCCAGAACGGGAAACCCAGAATCCTAGAACAGCAAAAAAAAATCCCCAGAACAGGGGACCCAGAATCCTAGAAAAGGGGGAAATGAATCCTACAAAATGGGAATAGAATCCTAGAAAAGGGGAAATAGAATCCTAAACAGGGGCCCTAGAATTTCCTTAAAAAGGGAAACCAGAATCCTAGAACAAGGGGAACTGAATCATAGAACAGGGGAACAGAATCATAGAACCGGGGGAAAAAATCATAGAAAAAGGGGGAAAAGAACAAAAGAAAGGGGACTAGAATCAAAAGAACGGGGGAATAAATCATAGAACAGGGGGAAATATAATCCTAGAACCGGGGGAACCCAGAAAACCTAAACAGGAAAACTAAATCCCAGAAAAGGGGAACTAGAATCCTAGAACGGGAAAAAATAGAATCCTAGAACAGGGGGAAATAGAATCATAAACCCGGGAAATATAATCCCTTAAAAAAGGGGGAAATAAAACATAGAAAGGGGAAAATAAAAATCCAGAACAGGGGAATAGAATCCTAGAACAGTGGAACTAAACCAGAACAGGGAAAATAGAACATTAAAAAGGGGAACTATAATCAAAAAGAACGGGAACTGAACATGAAACCGGGGGCTAGAATCATAAACGGGGGCCCAAATTAGAACGGGGAAAATAAATCCTAGAACGGGGAACTAGAATCTGAAAAGGGGAACTAGAATCCCCAAAAACAGGGGAAAATAAATCCAGAACAGGGGAACTAGAATTTCCCAAACGGGGAACCCAAATCCTAGAACAGGGGAAAAAAGAATCCTTTGAACAGGGGAAAAGAAAACCTAGACAAAAGGGAAAATAGAACCTTTAAAAAGGGGAATAGAATCCTAAAACAGGGAAAAAGGGAAACCTAGAACAGGGGGAAATAGAATCCTAGAAAAAGGGAAACTAGAATCCTAGAACAGGGGAAAATAGAAACCTAGAACAGGGGGGAAATAGAAACCTAGAACGGGGGAAATAGGATCTAAAGGTTTTTAACCCCCCAGCGCTCTTCTGTCCCTCCCCCCTCGTCCCGGTTTTTTTTAGAGAAAGGATACGGGCCAAGGGGCAAAGGAAAGGGGGAAAGGGTTTTTAACATCCCCGACGCCATGCCAAAAACCCCGCTTTAAAAGGTGAAACTCCCCTTTTACCCCCGGCTGCGTCTGAAATGGCCCCCTATTTTTTTCCCATTTATGGGTTTTCCCCCGTTTCGCACCAAAATTTTTTTGAAACCCCGCTTTTTCTGTGCCCGCCCGAGGGATTCCCCTCAAAGCCGTCCCCCAGTGGCGCAGTGGGGTAAAGGGACTGCATCTCAAAGCCTCTCAGTGCTGGGGGCGTACTAAAAAGCCCTGGTTCCAAATTCCCGGCCCGTATCACAAAACTGGCCCGGGTTGGGGGTCCCAAGGGCGGGGGCACAATTGGGGGCCCCGGTTTTTTTCCGGGTAGGCCGTCATTTTAAAGAAAATTTTTTCTTAACTGACTTGCCAGTTAAATTAAAAAAAGTTTTCAAAAAGGGGTGATGAAGATTTTTTCAAATTTTTATACTGTGGCTTGGAAAACCCATGAATTTTGAAGGAGGCCAAAAAATTACAGGACAGCTTTTGTCATCATTGTGATGGCACCAAGTTTCCCTTTTGTGCCGTAACGTTTGCTGGCTAGCTAAAAATTAGAAGGGGGAGCCCCGACTTTTAAACTACTAAAAAGTTTAAAAAATTGTTAGCTATTTTGAATAACTTTGCCCAGCCCCTTTTCCCCCCCTTGCCATCTCTCTTTTTTCTAGCTCCTGGCAAAATTTCCACCCCTTTAAAGTAAATTATGACCTCTAATGATGGGAAAGTTGTTTTCTACAATTATTTTTCTATTTCGGGAATGTCTCGTTTTTTCCCGGCCACTAAATTTAATTTTGACTAAAAACTCAATAGCCCACGTTTCGAAACCCCTGGGGTTAAAACATCCGTGGGAAATCAAAATGCTGGGGGCATCTGTAAAAACTTTTTTAAACAATGGCAAAAAGATGTGACGGATGAAAAAGTTTCACTACTTTTTTACCAGATCCATTTGGGGGCCCTTGGGCAAAAAAAGTGGGACTTTACAGTTTGGGAAATGGAAGTTTTCATCCCCTTTTAACCAAATACATTTAAAAAAGTTTTTCACAACCCTTTCCCACATTTTTTAATCCTAGTAAAAAATTCCCCCGTCTTAGGGGCAAATTTGGATCACCACTTTATTTTAAAAGTGAATGTATCAAAAATAGTGAAGAATGATTTTTTTTCCTCCAAAATAACGATGGTCATTATTTGGGCCCAAAAATTCTTTTTTTTTTCATCAGAGCAAGGGCATTTTTCTCCAAAATACATCTTTGTCCCCCATGTGCAGTTGCAAAAACCCTAGGGGGCCGGGGGCTTTTTTTTTTTGGGGGTTTTTTGGGGCAGTGGATTTTTTTCCTTTCTGGTTTAGCGGCCTTTTTAGGGTTTTTTCCCAATTGGGCTCCCTTTTAAATGTGGATATAGATCTTTTTTACCTGTTTCCTCCCCGCCTCTTCCAAGGTCCTTTGCTGTTGTTCTGGGATTGTTTTTCACTTTTCCCCCCAAAATGCCTTTTATTTCTAGGGGAAAAGAATGTGTCTCCTTCCCCGACGGGATGACAGCTGGGGTGGTCCCAGTGTTTTTTAAATTGCTTTCAAATTTTTTGTACGATGAACTGGAACCCTTTTAGGCGTTTTGGAAAATTTCCCCAAGGATGAACCAGACTTGTGGAGGTCTACACTTTTCTTTCTGAGGGCTTTGGGTTTTTCTTTTGAATTTTTTTTTTTTCAACAACTCCCCCCAAAAAAACTCCTTAATGTCCAAATGAAATATTTTTTTTTTTAAAATATTTTTTTAAATTTAAAACCCAAAAATAGTCGGGGTTTCGTAAGTATTCAGCCCCCCCCTGGGGGGGGTCAAATGTTAGAAGCCCCTTTGGGGACATTTACCGCTGTGAGTCTTCTTGGTGGTCTATAAAGCTTTTTCCTTTCCCCCACCTGGATTTTTCCAAAATTTTTCCCCTTTTCTTTTTTCTAAAATTTTTCAAACTCTGTCAACCTTTGGGGGTCGTGGCTAGACACAATTTTCAAGCAGATTTACAGAAAAGTTCAGTGGCTTGCGGAAGTATTTCACCCCCCCCCTTTTTATTTTTCCCCCATTTTGTTGCCTTACAAAAACCCGGAATTAAAAAGGTTTTTGGGGGGGGTTTTTATCATTTATTAAAACAACCTGCCTACCACTTTGAAAAATGCAAAATATTTTTAATTTTTAAAAAAACAAAATAAGGCAAAAAAAAAGAAATTTTTTAAACCCTGGGCCCCAAAAAATGCTTCCCTGGGGGATGGTTTCTCGGGTGATTTGGTTTGGTTTTCCCAGCCCCCCCCGTTTTCCCTTTTAAGGCCAGAAAGCTCAAATTTTTGTCCTCTCTACCAGATACCTTTTTTAAAATGTTTGGGATCCCCCATGGGTTTTTTTGGGAACCCCCCAAAAGTTTTCTTAATTTTTTTTTTTTTTAAGCAATGGCTTTTTTTCTGGCCACTCTTCCGTAAGCCCAGCTCTGTGGTACGGCTTAAAAAATGGTTTCTATTTGTATTTGAGCCCTATTTTGTGTTTGTTTCTCTATTTGTAGTGATGCATGCTATTTCATGGAAGGGACTTCCATGTATTTCTGGCCCAAGTCCACCATGGTTGCCTAGAATGTCTATGAGGACAGTGGAGGTGTGTTGTGTTGTGGGGACATACTGTATATTGTATTGCCATGTGCCACTGGTGTCATCTCAGTTCATATGTCTCACATCCTGTTTTTGATTGTTTTTACCTGACTTTTATGTAACTTCAACTTGTATTGCCTTGCTAACATGTACTGTATAAAATACCATTCTGAATCGATTTATGATTACAACGAACCCTGCAGTGAATCCGGGAACACTTTACAATAAGGTTCCATTTGTAAAGGGTTTATAAAGGATTTGTAATTATGTTATTAACGGTTATTTTATCATTTGTAAATGCATTATAAACCGTTAATATATGGGTTATAACAAATAGGTCAAGCTAGTGCGATAGCCAGTCAGTGCTTGCCAAATAGTGAGCCACTATTTACCTAAAGCTATTAACCATTTATAAATGCACTTACAAATGCATATAATATTGAACCCTTATGTATCATCATGCAACCTTATTTTCAATGGTTGCACAGTTAAACAATAGTTATTTTGTCACATTTGGGTGTGATGTATTGTCGCTCTGTCCCAAGAGCAGAAATGGTTGGTTTTCAGACCAATGGTCAACTCCCATGATGTGTCTTGCCCCATGCTGGAAACCCTGATGATGCATTGGTACACTTATTTATTCCAGGAATGAAAGGCCTCATCCGAAGACCTCAAGTTAGTGGTGTGGTTCACTGGTTTCGGAAGTTCTGCTGGATGATTTAGCTCTGTAGCTCAGCTGGTAGAGCACGGCGCTTGTAACGCCAAGGTAGTGGGTTCGATCCCCGGGACCACCCATACACAAAAATGTATGCACGCATGACTGTAAGTCGCTTTGGATGAAAGCGTCTGCTAAATGGCATATTATTATTTATTATTATTATTATTATTATTATATTATTATTATTATTATTATTATTATTATTATTATTTATTATTATTATACTGCTCAGCTAGCTAAGTAGCTAGCTAATGTTAGCTAGCACCTACGTCCTAGTTAGCTAGGAAACGTTAGCTAGCTAGCATTAGTTTATTTATTTTTTATATATACCTTTTATTTAACCAGGTAAGCCAGTTGAGAACAAGTTTTCATTTACAACTGTGACCTGGCCAAGATAAAGCAAAGCAGTGCGATAAAAACAACAACACAGAGTTACATATGGAGTAAAACAAAACATACAGTCAATAACACAATAGAAAATATATATACAGTGTGTGCAAATGTAGTAAGTTATGGAGGTAAGGCAATAAATAGGCCATAGTGCAAAATAATTACAATTTAGTATTAACATTGGAATGATAGATGTGCAGAAGATGATGTGCAAATAGAGATACTGGGATGCAAATGAGCAAAATAAATAACAATATGGGGATGAGGTAGTTGGGTGGGCTAATTTCAGATGGATTGTGTACAGGTGCAGTGATCGGTAAGCTGCTCTGCCAACTGATGCTTAAAGTTAGTGAGGGAGATAAGAGTCTCCAGCTTCAGAGATTTTTGCAGTTCGTTCCAGTCATTGGCAGCAGAGAACTGGAAGGAATGGCGGCCAAAGGATGTGTTGGCTTTGGGGATGACCAGTGAGATATACCTGCTGGAGCGCATACTACGGGTGGGTGTTGCTATGATGACCAATGAGCTAAGATAAGGCGGGGATTTGCCTAGCAGTGATTTATAAATGACCTGGAGCCAGTGTGTTTGGCGACTAATATGTAGTGAGGGCCAGCCAACGAGAGCGTACAGGTCACAATGGTGGGTAGTATATGGGGCTTTGGTGACAAAACGGATGGCACTGTAATAGACTACATCCAATTTGCTGAGTAGAGTGTTGGAGGCTATTTTGTAAATGACATCGCCGAAGTCAAGGATCGGTAGGATAGTCCGTTTTACGAGGGCATGTTTGGCAGCATGAGTGAAGGAGGCTTTGTTGTGAAATAGGAAGCCGATTCTAGATTTAACTTTGGATTGGAGATGCTTAATGTGAGTCTGGAAGGAGAGTTTACGGTCTAACCAGACACCTAGGTATTTGTAGTTGTCTACATATTCTAAGTCAGACCCGCCGAGAGTAGTGATTCTAGTCGGGCAGGCGGGTGCAAGCAGCGTTCGATTGAAGAGCATGCATTTAGTTTTACTAGCGTTTAAGAGCAGTTGGAGGCTACGGAAGGAGTGTTGTATGGCATTGAAGCTCGTTTGGAGGTTTGTTAACACAGTGTCCAATGAAGGGCCAGATGTATACAAAATGGTGTCGTCTGCATAGAGGTGGATCTGAGAGTCACCAGTAGCAAGAGCGACATCATTGATATACAAAGAGAATAGAGTCGGCCCGATAATTAAACCCTGTGGCACCCCCATAGAGACTGCCAGAGGTCCAGACAACAGGCCCTCCGATTTGACACATTGAACTCTATCTGAGAAGTAGTTGGTGAACCAGGCGAGGCAGTCATTTGAGAAACCTCAAGGTAAAACCTCAAATGTATTTTTGAATATATAAATTCTACAAGACCATTTTACACAAGATAATATTTGGCACGATATAGTTAGCTAGCTAAGTAGAACACATTTGCTGGCTAGTTAGGTTCGCTAGCTAGCTGGAAAGCTTTAGCTGCCAGCTAGCTAGTTAACATCAGCATGCCAGAATTTCCATGCAATTTGTTTAGCTAGCTTTTTTGGATTAGCACACTAGCTAGCTAGTTATCTAATCTTTTGAACTGAGCTAGTTATCTAACTTTTTGTCTCTAGCTAGGTAGCTGGTAAGTTAGCTAACTAGCATCCTTTGTCAGCACACTAGTGGTTCCAATTTTAAGACTAAGCTAACTACCTAGTGTAAAAAAAAAAAAAGATAAATAGCTAACCCCTTTCATCTGTGGTAGTGTGATGAGTGTGATGGAAGGAGTCAGGCGCAGGAGGGTAATCACAGAATACAGAGTTTATTCCGTCTTTACACACAAATGCGCTGGAATAGCGACAAACAAAACGCTCCACCGAGCTCCACGACTCTCACAATTAAACAATCACCCACAAGGACAAGGGGGGCAGAGGGAACACTTATACACGGACTAACGAGGGGATAAGAACCAGGTGTGTGTAATGACAAGACAAGACAAATGCAATGATGAATATAGGAGCGGCAGTGGTTAGGAAGCTGGTGACGACGAGCGCCGAAAGCCTGTCCGAACAAGGAGGGGAGGCAGCCTCTGCGGAAGTCTTGACAGGTAGATAGCTATTAGTGTTAGCAAGTCATGTTAAACAATAGCTAGCTATTAGTATTATTATTATTAGCTAGCAGTGGATAACATAACTAGCTAAGCCTAAATGGTATAAATTAGTATAAATTATGATAATGATGATAGTATAGTTTTGTGTAGCTAGAGTGAATCGTCATAAATTCCTCTTCTCTCCCACAGATTCCCATACGGTCTCAGACTCCAGGATGGGAAAATGCTTAACAAGAAATAAACAGATGAAGACACAGAAGGGGACCATGAGACCCTATGTTGTATGTTAAATAGTTAATCTGTTGTACATTTCTATTCTGACTTGTAATGTTAAACAGGGGAGAAAAAGACTCCCCCTGTTTATCTGAATTAGCCAGGCTACTCACTATACCAATGATAGGCTACAGATTTGAGTCACTGCAATAAAAATGTTTTCTCAATGTATCCTTCCATTAAATTACATTTTGTTCTTATTATGTATTTCATGTTTGAGGAGATGATATGCTGTTATAAATGTTTGCATCTCATTAATAAATGGCCAGAAGGTTTCCACTTATTTTTAGAAGTTATATAAATATTAGTAGGCCTAACTCATTAATAAATGGTGATAAATGTTGTTAACTAATTTGTTAATGAGTTAGTGGATTGGCACTTTAAAATACATACTGGTCCCCTGTAGCTCAGTTGGTAGAGCATGGCGCTTGCAACGCCAGGGTTGTGGGTTCGTTTCCCACGGGGGGCCAGTATGAAAATGTATGCACTCACTAACTGTAAGTCGCTCTGGATAAGAGCGTCTGCTAAATGACAAAAATGTATAATTTTTGCAGTGATAAATGTTGCTAACTCATTTGCTAATGAGTTAGTGGATTGGCACTTTAAAATATGGTATAATCTTTGCAGTTATAAATGTTGACAACTCAGTTATAAATGTTTATATATCTGTCACTTTAAAATAAGGTATGCTTTTAGCAGTTATACATGTAGGTAAATCATTTATAGATGATTTGAGAGTTCACTCAGAGCGTAGACATACTTATAGGCAGTATTGGGTACTCGTCGCTGCATACAAGAGAGCAGATTCAACACTTTGTTAAACATGTTCATTCAATTAATGGTGGGAGTGAAGATCAAAACATTAAACGTGTTGTGAGAGGATACCTCCTTCACCGTTTCACCAACCAGAGGTGTCACGGTTATCATTTCACCCCAGAGCGTTCACCATACTTGGGACTAGCACAGAGAAGTGGTAGGTGTGTTGGTATAATCTGGTAAAGGGGTCATATGTTAGGAATGATGATTGAATAATGTCATGGATGTAAAGTTGGCCAGGGCGTCAGGGTTTTCAAAGGTAGGTCAAATCAAATCAGTATTTTTCTGCCCATTTGTCCAAAGATGCACTTTATGGGTCAACATAGACCCAATACAACATAAAGATAGATGAACGTCCAGGCCATACTGTGACTATTTGAGTGAGTTGGATTATGATTGGGGTTTACAATTACACTACAGTTTATTTCCTATTTATTTCATTTCGTCCAGAAGTGTAAAGGAGTCCTTTTCAATTTCTTTGTAAAGCTTTTGATTCAATTCATTAAGTTTGAAGCTTTAATAAAATGGGACACCAAAGTATGTTTTACATGTTTTAGTTGTCTTCTGTAGCTCAGCTGGTAGAGCACGGCGCTTGTAACGCCAGGGGTAGTGGGTTCGATCCCCGGGACCACCCATACACAAAAAATTTATGCGCGCATGACTGTAAGTCGCTTTGGATAAAAGCGTCTGCTAAATGGCATATTATTAGTATTAGTATTATCATTATTATTAGTATTATTAGTATTAGTATTATCATTATTATTATTATCATTATTATTATTACTATTATTATTATCATTATTATTATTATTATTATTATCATTATTATTATTATTATTATCATTATTATTATTATTATTATTATTATTATTATTATTATCATTATCATTATTATTATTATTATTATTATTATTATTAGACGCATCATGAAAACCAACCTCTGTTCCTGGGACAGAGCACCAATGCATCACACCCAAAAGTGAGAAAATAACCATTGTTCAACTGTGCAACTATAGAAAATAAGGTCTTATGATGAAACATAAGGGTTCATCTTAAAAGCGTTACTAAGTGCATTTCTAAATGGTTAATAACTGGAGGTAAATATTGGCTCACTATTTGGCAAACACTGACCAGTTATTGCACTATTTTGACCAATTTATTAAAGGTTTATTAATGCATTTACAAATGATTCAATAATAGTTAATAACGTAATTACAACCCCATTTATATAACCCTTTACAAATGTAACCTTATTGTAAAGTGTTACCGTGAATCATAACTTCCACTTTAAGTTAAATGTTAATTTAGTCATGGGTTGATATCAATGGGAAGGGAGGTTAAGATTCGCCCCTGTCTGTGTGACCATGTCTTTCTGTGTGACCATGTCTTTCTGTGTGACCATGTCTTTCTGTGTACCGTACTGATGGGCTTTATCGTGGTGTTGTGTTTCAGATATATGCAAAAAACCTGGTGAATGCAGATAGATGTGCACTATTCCAGGTGGACCACAATAACAACGAACTGTACTCAGACCTGTTTGACATCGGGGAGGAGAGCGAGGGCAAACCTGTCTTCAGGAAAACCAAAGAGATTCGGTAAGGGTCATGATTGATACTGCTTATGTGAGTGATTCTCTGAAGAGTTGTGTTGAATTGACTAGTGATTGTGTGAACGATTCTATGACGGACTATGTTGAATTGACTAGTGATTGTGTGAACGATTCTCTGACGGACTATGTTGAATTGACTAGTGATTGTGTGAACGATTCTCTGACGGACTATGTTGAATTGACTAGTGATTGTGTGAACGATACTCTGGTGACAGCAGCTGAGCAGTTGTAACTATAGAACTAGAATCCTAGAACAGGGACACTAGAATCCTAGAACAGGGAAACTAGAATCATAGAACAGGGGAACTAGAATCAAAGAACAGGGGAACTAGAATCATAGAACAGGGGAACTAGAATCATAGAACAGGGGAACTAGAATCCCTAGAACGGGGAAACTACAATCAAGGAATGGGGAAATTACAATCCTAGAATGGGTAAGCTACAATCATAGAACAGGGAAATTACAATCCTAGAACAGAGAAGCTACAATCCTAGAACGTAGTAACTAAAATCCCTAGAACGGGGAAACTAGAATCCTAGAACAGCAAAACTAAAATCCCTAGAACAGGGGAACTAGAATCCTAGAACAGGGGAACTAGAGAACAGGGGAACTAGAATCCTACAACATGGGAACTAGAATCCTAGAACAGGGGAACTAGAATCCTAGAACAGGGACACTAGAATCCTAGAACAGGGAAACTAGAATCCTAGAACAGGGGAACTAGAATCATAGAACAGGGGAACTAGAATCATAGAACAGGGGAACTAGAATCATAGAACAGGGGAACTAGAATCATAGAACAGGGGAACTAGAATCATAGAACAGGGGAACTAGAATCCTAGAACAGGGGAACTAGAATCCTAGAACAGGAAAACTAGAATCCTAGAACAGGGGAACTAGAATCCTAGAACAGGGAAACTAGAATCCTAGAACAGGGGAACTAGAATCATAGAACAGGGGAACTAGAATCATAGAACAGGGGAACTAGAATCATAGTAATAATCCAGAACAGGGTATAGACATCCTAGCAACAGTGGAACTATATCCTAGAACAGGGAAACTAGAACATATAACAGGGGAACTATAATCAATAAGAACAATGGGAACTAGAACATAGACCAGGGGGCTAGAATCATATGAACTTGGGGTGGCCTAGAATCATAGAACAGGGAAACTAGAATCCTAGAACGGGGAACTAGAATCTGAACAGGGGAACTAGAATCCCTAAGAACAGGAAACTAGATCCGAGAACAGGGGAACTAGAATTCCTATAACAGGGGAACTAGAATCCTAGAACAGGGAAACTAGAATCCTTAGAACAGGGAACAGAAATCCTAGACATGGAAACTAGAATCCTTAACAGCCAGGGGAACTAGAATCCTAAGAACAGGGAAACTAGAATCCTAGAACAGGGGAACTAGAATCCTAGAACAGGGAAACTAGAATCCTAGAACAGGGAAACTAGAATCCTAGAACAGGGGAACTAGAATCCTAGAACAGGGAAACTAGGATCTATGGTTGTAACCTCCAGCGCTCTTCTGTCCTCTCCTCGTCCAGGTTTTCTATAGAGAAAGGAATAGCGGGCCAAGTGGCACGGACGGGGGAGGTCCTTAACATCCCAGACGCCTATGCAGACCCACGCTTTAATAGGTGAAACTCCCATTTTACCCTGGCTGCGTCTGAAATGGCACCCTATTTCCTATTTATGGGTTGCACGTTTCGTCACAACATTGTTTTGAACGCTCGCTTTATGACTGATGCCCAGCTGAGCATTCCACTCAATGCAGTCCCGAGTGGCGCAGTGGGCTAAGGCACTGCATCTCAATGCATCTCAGTGCTGGAGGCGTCACTACAGACCCTGGTTCAATTCCAGGCTGTATCACAATCTGGCCGTGATTGGGAGTCCCATAGGGCGGGGGCACAATTGGCCCAGGTTTGGCCGGGGTAGGCCGTCATTGTAAATAAGAATTTGTTCTTAACTGACTTGCCTAGTTAAATAAATAAAGTCTCAATAGGTGCTGATGAAGATTTATTCTAAAGTGCACTACTGTGGCTTGGAAACACGATGACATTTCGAAAGGAGGCAAATAATTAGCAGGACAAGCTTTTGTCATCATTGTGATGTCACCAGATTTACTTTAGATGCAGAATAACGTTAGCTGGCTAGCTAAGATTAGAAGGGAGAGCACCGACATTTTAGCTAGCTAACGTTTAACATTGTTAGCTATTTCTGACTAACTTTGCTAGCTAATGTCAACATTGCCATCTCTCTTTGCTAGCTCATGGCAACATTGCCATCTCTTTAAAGTAAAATGTATGACATCATAATGATGGCAAAGTTGTTTTCTACTAATTATTTGTCTATTTCGGCAATGTCATCGTATTTCCAGGCCACTAAAGTGTAATTTTGACTAAAAACAGTCACTAGCCCACGTTCAGAAACACTGGGCATTAATCATCAGTGGGAAATCAATATGCTGCGGCATCTGTAGAACGTTGATAACAATGGCAACGATGTGACGGATGAATATAGTGCACTACTTTTGACCAGATCCATTTGGGCCCTGGTCAAAAGAAGTGCACTTTACAGTTGAAGTGGGAAGTTTACATACACTTTTAGCCAAATACATTTAAACTCAGTTTTTCACAATTCCTGACATTTTTTAATCCTAGTAAAAAATTCCCTGTCTTAGGTCAGTTAGGATCACCACTTTATTTTAAGAATGTGATGTATCAGAATAATAGTAGAGAGAATGATTTATTTTCCTCCAAACATAACGATGGTCATTATGGCCAAACAGTTCTATTTTTGTTTCATCAGAGCAGAGGACATTTCTCCAAAAAGTACGATCTTTGTCTCCATGTGCAGTTGCAAACCGTAGTCTGGCTTTTTTATGGCGGTTTTGGAGCAGTGGATTCTTCCTTTCTGAGCGGCCTTTCAGGTTATGTCGATATAGAACTCGTTTTACTGTGGATATAGATACTTTTGTACCTGTTTCCTCCAGCATCTTCACAAGGTCCTTTGCTGTTGTTCTGGGATTGATTTGCACTTTTCCCACCAAAATGCGTTCATTTCTAGGAGACAGAATGTGTCTCCTTCCTGAGCGGTATGACAGCTGCGTGGTCCCATGGTGTTTATACTTGCGTACTATTGTTTGTACAGATGAACGTGGTACCTTCAGGCGTTTGGAAATTGCTCCCAAGGATGAACCAGACTTGTGGAGGTCTACACTTTTCTTTCTGAGGTCTTGGCTGATTTCTTTTGATTTTTTTTGTCAACAATCTACACAAAATACTCCTTAATGTCAAAGTGAAATATCTTTTTAATATATATTTTTTAATTATATAACTAAAATATAGTCGTTGCGTAAGTATTCAGCTCCCTGAGTCAATACATGTTAGAAGCCCCTTTGGCAGCGATTTACCGCTGTGAGTCTTCTTGGGTGAGTCTATAAGAGCTTTCCGCACCTGGATTGTGCAATATTTGCCCATTATTCTTTTCTAAATTCTTCAAGCTCTGTCAACATGTTGGGGATCGTGGCTAGACAGCAATTTTCAAGCAGATTTACAGATAGTTACAGTGGCTTGCGGAAGTATTCACCCCCCTTGGCATTTTTCCTATTTTGTTGCCTTACAACCTGGAATTAAAATGGATTTTTGGGGGGGTTTGTATCATTTGATTAACACAACATGCCTACCACTTTGAAGATGCAAAATATGTTTTATTGTGAAACAAACAAGAAATAAGGCAAAAAAACAGAAATATTTTCACCATGCCAACACAATGCTTCCCTGTGGGGATGGTGTTCTCTGGGTGATGAGAGGTGTTGGGTTTGCGCCAGACATAGCGTTTTCCTTGATGGCCAGAAAGCTCAATTTTAGTCTCATCTGACCAGAGTACCTTCTTACATATGTTTGGGGAGTCTCCCACATGGCTTTTGGCGAACACCAAACGTGTTTGCTTATTTTTTTCTTTAAGCAATGGCTTTTTTCTGGCCACTCTTCCGTAAAGCCCAGCTCTGTGGTACGGCTTAAAGTGGTCCTATGGACAGATACTCCAATCTCCGCTGTGGAGCTTTGCAGCTCCTTCAGGGTTATCTTTGGTCTCTTTGTTGCCTCTCTGATGAATGCCCTCCTTGCCTGGTCCGTGAGTTTTGGTGGGCGGCCCGCTCTTTGTTGTGGTGCCATATTCTTTCCATTTTTTAATAATGATTTAATGGTGCTCCGTGGGATGTTCAAAGTTTCTGATATTTTTTATAACCCAACCCTGATTTGTACTTCTCCACAACTTTGTCCCTGACCTGTTTTGAGAGCTCCTTGGTCTTCATGGTGCCGCTTGCTTGGTGGTGCCCCTTGCTTAGTGGTGTTGCAGACTCTGGGGCCTTTTAGAACAGGTGTATATATATATATATATATATATATATATATATACAGTGCCATCCACTATTATTGGCACCCCTGTTTAAGATGTGGTCGAGGACTTCCAAAAATTCTCCTTTTTTTTTTTAACAACATAGAACCCAAATGCAAAAAAAGAGAAAAATCCAACCTTTTATTTAAGTACATTACTTTGGTGGTAAAAAAAAAAATCACACATTTAGAAAAAAAAAACTTGAAATCATGTGTCCCACAATTATTGGCACCCCTAACAATTCCGCTGAAAATTTTAATTGATTTTTTAAAAAAATATATTTTTCTGTAGTTGCTAAAGTTGGTCAGGGTATCTAGGAACTTTTAATTAGTAATTCATGACTTCCTGTTTCCCTGGGTATAAATATGACGTGACACAGAGGCCTAATTCTCTTACCCATTTGTCAACATGGCAAAGACAAGAGAACACATCATTCAAGTAAGGCAGATTTGTGTCGACCTTCATAAGTCAGGCAATGGCTACAAGAAAATAGCCACTCACCTTAACTTGCCCGTATCTACAGTCAGAGGAATCATTAAGAAGTTTAAAACAACTGGAACAGTGACAAACAAGGCTGGAAGAGGTCCCAAGTTTATCTTGCCACAACGCACAGTGAGGAGGATGGTAAGAGAGTAAAAAAAAGTCCTAAGCTCACTGTCACAGAATTGCATCAAAGAGTGGCATCT
Organism: Coregonus sp. 'balchen'; assembly: GCA_902810595.1. Taxonomy (NCBI): domain Eukaryota; kingdom Metazoa; phylum Chordata; class Actinopteri; order Salmoniformes; family Salmonidae; genus Coregonus; species Coregonus sp. 'balchen'. The sequence goes on from LR778283.1 coordinate 44,990,136, forward strand.
TGGGGTCACAAAGTCTCCAAAACAACCATCAGACGCTCTCTACATGCCAACAAGCTGTTTGGGAGGCATGCAAGGAAAAAGCCTTTTCTCACTAACACTCACAAACGTAAACGTCTGGAGTTTGCTAAGCGGCACTGGGACTTCAACTGGGATCGTGTGCTTTGGTCAGATGAGACTAAGATTGAGCTTTTTGGCAACAAACACTCTAAGTGGGTCTGGCGTAAAACAAAAGATGAGTATGCCGAAAAGCACCTCATGCCCACCGTGAAGTATGGTGGAGGATCTGTGATGCTGTGGGCCTGTTTCTCTTCCAAAGGCCCTGGGAACCTTGTTAGGGTGCATGGCATTATGAACGCTTTGAACTACCAGGACATTTTAAAATAAAAACCTGATGGCCTCTGCCAGAAAGCTGAAGATGGGTCGTCATTGGGTCTTTCAGCAGGATAATGATCCAAAAACGTGGCCAAATCTACACAAAAATGGTTCAGCAGTCACAAACTCAAGGTCCTCCCATGGCCATCTCAGTCCCCAGACCTCAACCCAATCGAAAACCTGTGGGGCGAGCTAAAGAGGAGAGTGCATAAGAGAGGACCCAGGACACTGGATGATCTAGAAAGATTGTGCAAAGAAGAATGGTCAAAGATCCCTCTCTCTGTGTTCTCCAATCTTGTGAAATGTTATAGGAGGAGATTAAGTGCTGTCTTGTTGGCAAAAGGGGGTTGTACAAAGTATTAACATCAGGGGTGCCAATAATTGTGGGACACATGATTTCAAGTTTTTTTTTTTCTAAATGTGTGATTATTTTTTTTTACACCAAAGTAATGTACTTAAATAAAAGGTTGGATTTTTCTATTTTTTTGCATTTGGGTTCTATGTTGTTTAAAAAAAAAAGGAGAATTTTTGGAAGTCCTCGACCACATCTTAAACAGGGGTGCCAATCATTGTGGAGGGCACTGTATATATATATATATATATATATATATATATACTGAGATCATGTGACACTTAGATTGCACACAGGTGGACTTTATTTAACTAATTATGTGACCTCTGAAGGTAATTGGTTGCACCAGATCTTCTTTAGGGGCTTCATAGCAAAGGGGGTGAATACATATACACGCACCACTTTTCCGTTATTTTTTTTAAAATAATGTTTTGAAACAAGTTATTTTTTTCATTTCACTTCACCAATTTCGACTATTTTGTGTATGTCCATTACATGAAATCCAAATAAAAATCAATTTAAATTACAGGTTGTAATGCAACAAAATAGGAAAAACGCCAAGGGGGATGAATACTTTTGCAAGGCACTGTAAGTCAAAACTGTAATTTAGCCACTCAAGACATTCACTGTCTTCTTGGTAAGCAGCAGTGTAGATTTGGCTTTGTGTTGTAGGTTATTGTCCTGCTGAAAGGTGAATTCCTCTCCCAGTGTCTGGTGTAAAGCATTTACATTTTTTTCATTTAGCAGACGCTCTTATCCAGAGCGACTTACAGTTAGTGAGTGCATACATTATTAATTTTTAATTTTTCATACTGGCCCCCCGTGGGAATCGAACCCACCAACTGAGCTACATCCCTGCCGGCCATTCCCTCCCCTACCCTGGACGACGCTGGGCCAATTGTGCGCCGCCCCATGGGTCTCCCGGTCGCGGCCGGCTACGACAGAGCCTGGATTCGAACTAGGATCTCTAGTGGCACAGCTAGCGCTGCGATGCAGTGCCTTAGACCACTGCGCCACTCAGGAGACAGGAGTTCAGCCTTAGCTTTGATGTATATAGTTTACTGGAATATAAGCCTAATGAATAAACAATGGCATCATGTCAAGTTGAATGCTGGGATACATTTTAAGGTCGACTTTGGGCATAAAAAAAAAACGGTCCAACTCCGCCCCTTTCTCAATTTTCTAACAGAAATTGGGTGTGCTGTTATTTTTGCGTTTTTTGTCCAAAGTCTACTTTTAACCCCATTCTTTTCTCTTCACAGAGAGGTGGACCTCTATACAGGCTACACCACGCGGAACATCCTATGCATGCCCATTGTTTCCAGGGGGACCGTAATAGGGGTCGTACAGATGGTTAACAAGCTGAGTGGAAGTGCCTTCACCAAAACAGACGAGAACAACTTCAAGATGTTCGCCGTCTTCTGTGCTCTAGCCTTGCACTGTGCCAACGTCAGTGTTTTGTCTCTTTTAATATATATTTTTTATCAAAATGTATTTTATTTTGTGTTAGACAAAACAAGCCACATATATGACATTCAGGATACAGTATACTCCAGTACAAATCTGAGAGTTTCTCTTTCCATTAAAATCAGCGATTCTCAATCCACTTAAGAATTGACTCCTCAACTCTGTACTGCACAGTTAACCGACACATCAAAGGCCAATATTAGACACAGTAAAAGCTTGGAAAATCATGAATCAGAATGACTAAAGCTTGACTATTTAGCTCAGTCCAGCCCCAAAAGCCTGCTGGGACCAACACTCCTGACATGTCTTTGAGCTATGTGTCCCCAAGACGTTGTTAAACATCTGGGGTAGGACAGCCAGGCTGTACGCACGCAGACACCAAACCCCCAACACCTTCCCTCCACGTCCCTTCCACCATAACAGATAAATCAGGAGATCCAGCCAGCCAAAGTGACTTACCTAAAGGTACACACACACACACACACAGAGACACACATACACACGCACACACACTAACACACACACACACCTAAAGGCAGGAGGCGTGAATTACTGTTCAACATAAATCCCCCAGCTGGGAGGATGGCAGCGGTTGGCGGGGGAGGGTCTTGGGGTGTTAAAATATTAACGTGCCTCATCAATTTTAAAAGTAACATGATGACGCAAGCTCCTGCGCAAGTGTGTCGCATTAGAGGGGGAGGTCAGAAGGAGGAGAGGAAGAGAGAGGAAGCGGAGAAGAGAGAGGGGGAGAGAGGAGAGAGACTGAAGTGGAGAGGGGAGAAAGAGAGAGGAGAGAGACTGAGGGAGGGTGAGGGAAGAAGAGAAGGAAGATAACTGAGGGAGGAGAGGAGAAAAGAGAGAGAAAAGAGACTGAGGGAGGAGAAGGAGAAAGAGAGGAGAGAGACAGGGAGGTAACATGAAAGGTAAAAAAAGGTCTTTTTTAGGGGTTAATTAGATTAGATACATTTTTATTATATTGATAAAATATATTATTAGGGCCTTTTTTGGGATTTATTTTGGTTTTATCCCCCCAAAATTTAATTTAAATGAGGGGTTTTTTATTCTTTCCTTTGTTAATTGAATCTGATATTTACTTTTTTTTCCAATATTAACGTTTTTTTTCACACAAAAAAAGATATGACTCCAACGGCACAACCGGCAGAAGAAAGAGAATGGGCCATTTTTTAAAAGTCTTCCTCCCGTCTACCTTTCTTTCTGTCTGTCTCTTTCCTGTCCAGATTACCACCGGTCAGGCACTCTGATTATACAGGTAAACCCTGGAAAAGTTTTCCTACCACAGTAATTCTCAGAGAGTGGGGCCCCTCACACAGCTGGACCTGCCTACGCCCCTATACAAAGAGATAGAACTGTGAGTGTCATAACTCTAAACCCTAACCCAACACCCTTATACAAAGAGATAATCCCAATGTGTTCATACACCTTAACCTAGCTCTTATAGTATTCTGATCCCCAGCCATGTTTATCCGAGCAGACCTGGGTTCAAACAGTATTTGTTTTCTTTCAAATATTTACAATTGGGCTTGATTGAGCTTGTTGGACACAATGGAACCAATAGAATGGTCCAAAACGTGAAAACCCTGCCAATCTGGTAGGCTTAATCAAATTATCAAAGTATTTGAAAGGAAATAAATGCTTTTGGGGACCCATGTCTGTCTCTAAGAAAGGGAGAGAGACGGCCCTCACGTAGACACAGTCCAGATCTGAGTGCCAGCCAGCTCTCTTCTTGAGGACAGACTGACAGACAGACAGGAGGACAGACAGACAGACAGGAGGACAGACAGACAGACAGGAGGGCAGACAGACAGACAGGAGGGCAGACAGACAGCCAGGAAGGCAGACAGACAGACAGACAGACAGGAGGACAGACATGACATACAGACAGACAACAGACAGACAGACAGACAAGACAGACAGACGAGGACAGACAGACAGGAGGACAGTACAGACAGACAGACAGACAGACAGACAGACAGACAGACAGACAGACAGACAGACAGACAGACAGACAGACAGACAGACAGACAGACAGACAGACAGACAGACAGACAGACAGACAGACAGACAGACAGACAGACAGACAGACAGACAGACAGGAGAGAATGTCCAGAGCAGGAAGGAAGGGGTCCTGCCCCGCGAGTGTGTGTTTCAGCCCAGCTATTGCCTCTCTCTCTTTCTCCCACATACACACACACACACACACACACACACACACACACACTGCAGGCGATGATAATCTAAGATGCTCCCTCTCTCTCCCTCCTTCCTTCCCTCCCTCCCTCCTTCCTTCCTTCCCTCTCTCCCTCCTTCCTTCCCTCCCGCCTTCATTCCTTCCCTCTCTCCCTCCTTCCCTTCTCCCTCCTTCCCTCTCTCCCTCCCTACTTCCCTCTCTCCCTCCCTCCTCCAGGTTTCATTTTGACATTAGTCAGTTTGAGGAGCTGTGGCCAGCTGTCTTTGTTTACATGGTCCACAACTCATGTGGAGAGACCAGGTACGTACAGGACATTTACAGCTGCTTGTCGTCAGGGAAATTAACTTAGTCATATTTACCCATAGATTCTACAAGATAAATTAACTTAGTCTTATACAGTATACCTATAGATTTCACTTATAAATGCTTTGATCTTAATCTGAGGACAGGATAAATACTATACCTCTACAATACTTTACCTACTTCTCCATCCCTCCCAAGATCTCTCTCTCTCTCTCTCTCTCTCTCTCTCTCTCTCTCTCTCTCTCTCTCTCTCTCTCTCTCTCAATTCAATTCAATTCAATGGGCTTTATTGGCATGGGAAACAAATGTTCCCATTGCCAAAGCAAGTTCAATAGATAATAAACAAAAGTGAAATAAACAATAAAAAATGTACAGTAAACATTACAAGGAATAGAGACATTTCACATGTCATATTATGGCTATATACAGTGTTGTAACAATGTGCGAAAAGGGAAAATAAATAAACATAAATATGGGTTGTATTTACAATGGTGTTTGTTCTTCACTGGTTGCCCTTTTCTTGTGAACAACAGGTCACAAATCTTGCTGCTGTGATGGCACACTGTGGTATTTCACCCAATAGATAAGGGAGTTTATCAAAATTGGAATTGTTTTTGAATTCTTTGTGGGTCTGTGTAATCTGATGGGAAATATGTGTCTCTAATATGGTCATACATTTGGCAGGAGGTTAGGAAGTGCAGCTCAGTTTCCACCTCGTTTTGTGGGCAGTGTGCACATAGCCTGTCTTCTCTTGAGAGCCAGGTCTGCCTACGGCGGCCTTTCTCAATAGCAAGGCTATGCTCACTGAGTCTGTACATAGTCAAAGCTTTCCTTAATTTCTGGTCAGTCACAGTGGTCAGGTATTCTGCCACTGTGTACTCTCTGTTTAGGGCCAAATAGCATTCTAGTTTGCGCAGTTTTTTGATAATTATTTTCAATGTGTCAAGTAATTATCATTTTGTTTTCTCATGATTTGGTTGTGGTCTAATTGTGTTGTTGTTGTCCTGGGGCTCTGTGGGGTCTGTTTGTGTTTGTGAACAGAGCCCCAGGACCAGCTTACTTAGGGGACTCTTCTCCAGGTTCATCTCTCTGTAGGAGATGGCTTTGTTATGGAAGGTTTGGGAATCACTTCCTTTTAAGTGGTTATAGAATTTAACGGCTCTTTTCTGGATTTTGATCATTAGCGGGTATCGGCTTAATTCTACTCTGCATGCATAATTTGATGTTTTACATTGTACACTGAGGATATTTCTTGCAGAATTCTGCATGCAGAGTCTCAATTTGGTGTTTGAACAATTTTGTGAATTCTTGGTTGGTGAGCAGACCCTAGACCTCACAACCATAAAGGGCAATGGGTTCTAGAACTGATTCAAGGATTTCTTGCAAGATCCTAATTTGTATGTTGAATTTTATGTTCCTTTTGATGGCATAGAAGGCCCTTCTTGCCTTGTCTCTCAGATCGTTCACAGCTTTGTGGAAGTTACCTGTGGCGCTGATGTTTAGGCTGAGGTATGTATCGTTTTTTGTGTGCTCTAGGGCAACGGTGTCTAGATGGAATTTGTATTTGTGGTCCTGGCAACTGGACCGTTTTTGGAACACCATTATTTTTGTCTTACTGAGATTTACAGTCAGGGCCCAGGTCTGACAGAATCTGTGCAGAAGATCTAGGTGCTGTAGGCCTCTTTGGTTGGGGACAGAAGCACCAGATCATCAGCAAACAGTAGACATTTGACTTCAGATTCTAGTAGGGTGAGGCCGGGTGCTGCAGATGGTTCTAGTGCCCTCGCCAATTTGTTGATATATATGTTGAAGAGGGTGGAGCTCAAGTTGCATCCTTGTCTCACCCCACGGCCCTGTGGAAAGAAATGTGTGTTTTTTGCCAATTTTAACTGCACAATTGTTGTTTGTGTACATGGATTTTATAATGTTGTATGTTTTTCCCCCAACACCGCTTTCCATCAATTTGTATAGCAGACCCTCATGCCAAATTGAGTTTGTTTGTCAATTAGAGTGTGCAGGGTGAATACGTGGTCTGTCGTACGGTAATTTGGTAAAAAGCCAATTTGACATTTGCTCAGTACATTGTTTTAACTGAGGAAATGTACAAGTCTGCTGTTAATGATAATGCAGAGGATTTTCCCAAGGTTGCTGTTGATGCATATCCCACGGTGGTTATTGGCGTCAAATTTGTCTCCACTTTTGTGGATTGAGGTTATCTGTCCTTGGTTCCAAATATTGGGGAAGATGCCAGAGCTGAGGATGATGTTAAAGAGTTTAAGTATAGCCAATTGGAATTTGTGGTCTGTATATTTTATCATTTCATTTAGGATACCATCAACACCACAGGCCCATTTGGGTTGGAGGGTTTGTATTTTGTCCTGTAGTTCATTTAATGTAATTGGACAATCCAGTGGGTTCTGGTAGTCTTTAGTAGCTGATTCTAAGATTTGTAATTGTTCATGTATACGTTTTTGCTGTTTGTTCTTTGTTATAGAGCCGAAATGGTTTATCCCACACATCTCCGTTTTGGATAGATACAGTGGCTTGCGAAAGTATTCACCCCCCCTTGGCATTTTTCCTATTTTGTTGCCTTACAACTTGGAATTAAAATTGATTTTTTGGGGGGTTTGTATCATTTGATTTACACAACATGCCTACCACTTTGAAGATGCAAAAAATTTTTTTTTGTGAAACAAGAGTGTGCATAACTATTCACCCCCCCCAAAGTCAATACTTTGTAGAGCCAACTTTTGCAGCAATTACAGCTGCAAGTCTCTTGGGGTATGTCTCTATAAATCTAGCCACTGTGATTTTTGCCCATTCTTCAAGGCAAAACTGCTCCAGCTCCTTCAAGTTGGATGGGTTCGGCTGGTGTACAGCAATCTTTAAGTCATACCACAGATTCTCAATTGGACTGAGGTCTGGGCTTTGACTAGGCCATTCCAAGACATTTAAATGTTTCCCCTTAAACCACTCGAGTGTTGCTTTAGCAGTATGCTTAGGGTCATTGTCCTGCTGGAAGGTGAACCTCCGTTCCAGTCTCAAATTTCTGGAAGACTGAAACAGGTTTCCCTCAAGAATTTCCCTGTATTTAGCGCCATCCATCATTCCTTCAATTCTGACCAGTTTTCCCAGTCCCTGCCAATGAAAAACATCCCCACAGCATGATGCTTTAAGTATATCCAGGCTCTGTCGCAGCCGGCCGCGACCGGGAGACTCATGGGCGGCGCACAATTGGCCTAGCGTTGTCCAGGGTAGGGGAGGGAATGGCCGGCAGGGATGTAGCTCAGTTGATAGAGCATGGCGTTTGCAACGCCAGGGTTGTGGGTTCGATTCCCACGGGGGACCAGTATGAAAGAAAAAAAAAATCTAAAAAATCAATAATGTATTCACTAACTGTAAGTCTCTCTGGATAAGAGCGTCTGCTAAATGACTAAAATGTCATGTAAATGTAATGCTGCCACCACCATGCTTCACTGTGGGGATGGTGTTCTCGAGGTGATGAGAGGTGTTGGGTTTGCGCCAGACATAGCGTTTTCCTTGATGGCCAAAAAGCTCAATCTTAGTTTAATCTGACCAGAGTACCTTCTTCCATATGTTTGGGGAGTCTCCCACATGGCTTTTGGCAAACACCAAACGTGTTTGCTTATTTTTTTCTTTAAGCTATGGCTTTTTTCTGGCCACTCTTCCATAAAGCCCAGCTCTGTGGAGTGTACGGCTTAAAGTGGTCCTAATGACAGATACTCCAATCTCCGATCTCCGCTGTGGAGCTTTGCAGCTCCTTCAGGATTATCTTTGGTCTCTTTGTTGCCTCTCTGATTAATGCCCTCCTTGCCTGGTCCATGAGTTTTGGTGGGCGGCCCTCTCTTGGCAGGTTTGTTGGGGTGCCATATTCTTTCAATTTTTTAATAATGGATTTAATGGTGCTCCGTGGGATGTTCAAAGTTTCTGGATATTTTTTTATAACCCATCCCTGATCTGTACTTCTCCACAACTTTGTCCCTGACCTGTTTTGAGAGCTCCTTGGTCTTCATGGTGCCGCTTGCTTGGTGGTGCCCCTTTCTTAGTGGTGTTGCAGATTCTGGGGCCTTTCAGAACAGGTGTATATATACACTGAGATCATGTGACAGATGATGTGATACTTAGATTGCATACAGTTGGACTTTATTTAATTAATTATGTGACTTCTGAAGGTAATTGGTTGCACCAGATCTTATTTAGGGGCTTCATAGCAAAGTGGGTGAATACATATGCACGCACCACTTTTCCGTTATTTTTTTAAAATAATGTTTTGAAACAAGTTATTTTTTTCATTTCACTTCACCAATTTGGACTATTTTGTATATGTCCATTACATGAAATCCAAATAAAAATCAATTTAAATTACAGGTTGTAATGCAACAAAATAGGAAAAACGCCAAGGGGGATGAATACTTTTGCAAGACACTGTATGCTGAGAGTGTCAGGTTCTTGTCCAGTTCTGGCATTTAGGTCACCACAGACTAGTACATGTCCCTGGGCCTGGAAATGGTTGATCTGCCCTCCAGGATGGAGAAGCTGTCTTCATTATTGTAAAATGTAAAATGTTCCTGTATTGACTAATTTAATAGAGTGGATTAGGTCTGATCTATACCAAATTAGCATACCCCCTGAGTCTCTTCCCTGTTTCACACCTGGTAGTTGGTGGATGGACTACCACCAGCTCTCTGTAACCTAGAGGGCAACCAGTGTGTGTCTCCTCTATACCAAGTCCCTGAGTGTTGCAGTGGTCTAAGGCGGCAGCATCGCGTGCTAGCTGTGGCCACTAGAGATCCTGGTTCGAATCCAGGCTCTGTCGCAGGCCGGCCGCGACCGGAGACTCATGGGCAGCGCACAATTGTCCAGGGGTAGGGGAGGGAATGGCCGGCAGGGATGTAGCTCAGTTGATAGAGCATGCGTTTGCAACGCCAGGGTTTGGGTTCAATTCCCTGGGGGACCAGTATGAAAAAAATTATATATATGTATCACTAACTGTAAGTCGCTCTGGATAAGAGCGTCTGCTAAATGACTAAAAATGTATAAATGGAAAATGTTTCTTATAGGATGACAGTGTCTGTATTTCCGATTTCTTTGATGAAGTCTGGGTTCCTGCTCTTTAGGACAAAGGCAGATGACCTCAGACCTTCTCTCTCTCTCTCTCCCCCTCCCCTTGAGTGAATTGAGATGGAATTGACCCTAACCCTGTTTGGAATCAGTTGATGACATCCATGCTTTCACTTTTCTCATGATTTGGTCTAATCATGTTGCTCTCTCTCTCGTTCTCTCCCATCCTCTCTCTCTCTCTCTCTCTCTCTCTCTCTCTCTCCCTACCTCTCCCCCAACCTCTCGCTACCCCCCCTCTCCCCCATCCTCTCTCACTCTCACTCTCCCTACCTCTCCCCCATGCTCTCTTTCCCCTCTCTCTCTCTTTCCCCCACCCTCCTCCCTCTAGTTTTGAGTTGGAGAAGTTGTGCAGGTTCACTATGTCTGTGAGGAAGAACTATCGGCGTGTTCCCTACCACAACTGGAAACACGCGGTGAACGTGGCTCACTGTATGTACGTCATACTGCAGAAGACCACTGGCATCTTCACTGAGATAGAGGTGCCTGTCTGTCTGTCTGTCTGCCTGCCTGCCTGCCTGCCTGCCTGTCTGTCTGTCTGTCCATCAGTTTGTCAAAAACACAGTCAGTCAAGAGTTCAAATAAAACAAGGTTCAGAAAGAGGGTTGCGGTCAATTCCATTCCAATTCAGTCATATAAAGAACATCAGTTTACTTCCTGAATTGAGATGGAATTGACCCTAACGCTGTTAAGAATCAGTTGATGTAATTGCTTTCACTTTTCTGGTTGGGTCTAATCATGTTGCTGTTTCTCTACCTCTTCCTCATCCTCTCCCCCATCCTCTCTCTCCCCCACCCCCTCCCCCCGCTCTCTCCCCCATCGCTCTCTCCCCCCATCCTCTCCCCCATCGCTCCTCGCCCACCTCCCTTTCCCCCATCTCTCTCCCCACCGACCCCCGCCTCACCATCCCCTCTCTCTCCCCCATCCTCTCACCACCCCCCTCCCACCCCACCCCCCACTCTCTCCCCCATCCTCTCTCTCCCCCACCCTCGCTCTCCCACCCCTCCCCGCACCCCTCTCTCCCCCCACCGATCTCCAGTCCCCCCCCATCCATCCCCCACCGCTCTCCCCACCCTCCCCCCCTCTCCCCAGACCTCCACTCCCCGCCCCCCAGCCCATCCCCCCCTGCCCCCCAGACCCCGCTCTCTCCCCCATCCTCACTCTCCGCCCGCCCTCTCCCTCCCCCCATCCCTCATCTCTCTCTCTCCCCCTCACTCTCCCTCCCTCCTCCTCCCCTCTCTCCCCTCCCTCCATCTCTCTCTCTCCCCCATCCCTCTCTCCCCTCTCTCCTCCCTCCCTTCTCTCCCTCCCAGTCGTCGTCTGCATCCCTCTCTGCTTCTGCCCCGTCCCCCTCCTAACACTACTCGTTCCATCCTCCTCCCCCCATAGCTCTCCCCCGACCCCCCTTTTCCCCACTCTTCTCTGCGTGCCCTCCCCTCCCTCATCCCCATCACTCTCTAACGCTATCCCCTTCTCCACCCTCGATCCCTATCCCCCCTCTACTGCCCTCCCTCATTATCCTTCATTCGCGCTCTGTCCTTCCTCCATACCCTCTCTCCCCTCTTCTCACTGCTTCCCCCTCCACCACCCTACATCAACCCAGGGCCGACGATCCACTCTCTCCCGCATCTATCTCCCATCCTCTTCCTACCTTTCCCCCCTCTCGTCGTCCCACCCTCTTCCGCCCCCATCCTCTCCCTCCCCTTCCTCGTCCTCCTCCTCCGGTCTCCTCCCCTCACTCCCCCTCTTCCCATCCCTCTCTTGACTGCTCTCCTCCCTCCCCTTCCCCACGCCTCCCCCACTCTTCCATACCTCCCCCATCCCCACCTTCTCTCTCCATCCCCCCCTTTCCCCCTGCAAAACCCCCCTCTTGCTCTTTCCTATCACCGTGTCCTCCCCATCCTCTTCAGTCATCCCTGGACCTGGACTAACACCTCCCCCTGCAACTGGACCTCCTCTGGGTGCCCCCAGTACGTAGAAAACTTCCCATGCCTCGGTCCACTGCTCGACTCACCCCCCAGTCTCACACCTTCCCTATCTGTTATCCACACACACCCCCTTTCCCCCTTCCCCCCCCCCAAAAAAATTTCTTTAATTTTTTTCCTTTATTTAATGTACAAAAACCCCCTTTTTAATTTTAAAACCCTTTTAACAAACCCCGCATTAAACCCCTTTTCCCCGGACCAAAAACCTTTGGGGGATAAAATACCACACACCCCCCAAAAATTTCCAAAATTTCCATTTTAATTTGGGTTTTATTACCTTTTAAAAAATTTAACCAATACCCTTTTCCCGAACACATAGTCCCCCCCCCTAAACCAAAAAATGAAAACTACCGTTAATATCTTACAAATTTTTTAAAATTGGTAAAGGTAACACCTTAAGGTAACCCCTTTCAAAAATTTTCCCCTTCCCGCCCCCAAAAACACATGGGGTTTCTTTAAATCCCACGGGCCCCCCTTTTCCCAAACTGGGGAAACCCCAAGGGAACACCCCCCCTGTGGGGAATCCCAAATTTTCCAAAGACCCCCCAAACCCCCCCCCCCCCCCCCCCCCCCCCGGGGGGGGGGGGGGGGGCCCCTCATGGGTTCACCCCCCCCCCCCTTTTTCCCTTTTTCAAAGCTCTCCCCCCTCCTCTCTCCTCCTCTCTCTCTCTCCCATCCTCTCTCTCTCCCCTCCTCTCTCTCTCCCCCATCCTCTCTTCTCTCCCCCATCAACAGAAGAAGGGTCTGCTAATAGCCTGTCTATGTCATGATCTGGACCATCGAGGCTACAGTAACACCTACCTGCAGAAGTTTGACCATCCTCTAGCTGCCCTGTACAGCTCGTCGACTATGGAGCAGCACCACTTCTCCCAGACTCTATCCATCCTGCAGGTAGGACTACCACACACACACACACATACACTTTTCATTTTAATTGTTTTATTACACTACATTTTACCACTACCTCAGATCACATATGGTCCCCCTCTACAGAGTGTAAAACGTACTCTGATTATAATCTTACATTTTGAGTGTTAATGTAACACTCTGTAATGTAACAAATTAACACCGCATTACGCTTGCAAGTGTTACTCAAATGTAACACTATGGGGTAATTAACACTCAACATTCACAAGGCCGCAGGGCCAGACGGATTACCAGAACGTGTACTCCGAGTATGCGCTGATCAACTGGCAAGTGTCTTCACTTACATTTTCAACATGTCCCTGACTGAGTCTGTAATACCAACATGTTTCAAGCAGACCACCATAGTCCCCGTGCCAATGAACACTAAGATAACCTGCCTAAATGACTACCGGCCCGTAGCACTCACCTCTGTAGGCATGAAGTGCTTTGAAAGGCTGGTCATGGCTCACATCAACACCATTATCCCAGAAGCCCTAGACCCACTCAAATTTGCATACCGCCCCAACAGATCCACAAATGATGCAATCTCTATTGCAATCCACACTGCCCTTTCCCACCTGGACAAAAGGAACACCTATGTGAGAATGCTATTCATTGACTACAGCTCAGTGTTCAACACCATAGTGCCCTCAAAGCTCATCACTAAGCTAAGGACCCTGGGACTAAACACCTCCCTCTGCAACTGGATCCTGGACTTCCTGACGGGCCGCCCCCAGGTGGTAAGGGTAGGTAACAACACATCTTCCACGCTGATCCTCAACACGGGGGCCCCTCAGGGGTGCGTGCTCAGTCCCCTCCTGTACTCCCTGTTCACCCATGACTGCATGGCCAGGCACGACCCCAACACCATCATTGAGTTTGCCGACGACACAACAGTGGTAGGCCTGATCACCGACAACGATGAGACAGCCTATAGGGAGGAGGTCAGAGACCTGGCCGTGTGGTGCCAGGATAACAACCTCTCCCTCAATGTGAGCAAGACAAAGGAGATGATTGTGGACTACAGGAAAAGGAGGACAGAGCACGCCCCCATTCTCATTGAAGGGGCTGTAGTGGAACAGGTTGAGAGCTTCAAGTTCCTTGGTGTCCACATCACCAACAAACTATCATGGTTCCAAACGCACCAAGACAGTTATGAAGAGGGCACGACAAAGCCTATTCCCCCTCAGGAGACTGAAAAGATTTGGCATGGGTCCTCAGATCCTCAAAAAGTTCTACAGCTGCACCATCGAGAGCATCCTGACTGGTTGCATCACCGCCTGGTATGGCAACTGCTCGGCCTCCGACTGCAAGGCACTACAGAGGGTAGTGCGTATGGCCCAGTACATCACTGGGGCCAAGCTTCCTGCCATCCAGGACCTCTATACCAGGCGGTGTCAGAAGAAGGCCCTAAAAATGGTCAAAGACTCCAGCCACCCTAGTCATAGACTGTTCTCTCTGCTACCGCACGGCAAGCGGTACCTGAGCGCCAAGTCTAGGTCCAAAAGGCTTCTTAACAGCTTCTACCCCCAAGCCATAAGACTCCTGAACCGCTAATCATGGCTTCCCGGACACTGTTACTCCACACACTGTTACTCCACACACTGTTACACCACACACTCACACAAACATTGTTATTAACCTGTGTCACCTCCCAATTCAAATCCTTATCATTGGTAGATGATGATCATGTTCCCTGAATCCTTGTCCTCTGAAGTATCAGGGTTGGGGTCAATTCGAATTAAGGTAGTTAATTCAATAAGTAATTTTAATTTAAAACTTCAAAAGTGGAAAAAAACATTTAAAATAATAGCTTTTACTTTTAAGTCATTGAAAATAGATAGCCTTTAAATTGGAAGTTCAGTTTACTTATTGAATTGACCCCAGCCCTGAGAAGTATCCCTAACTACCCCCAACGCCTCAGGATGTGCACTCTGGCTATCCCACCTAAGTCCAGCTGAGCCAAACGCCTCATAAGCGGAGCTTTTGCTATTTATTGATCTCTTTGTTTCCCATAGCTGGAAGGGCACAATATTTTCTCCAACCTGACTTCCAGTGAGTACGAGCAGGTGCTAGAAGTCATCCACAAGGCCATCATCGCTACAGACCTGGCGCTCTACTTTGGCAACCGCAAACAGCTAGCTGAGCTACTGACCACGGGAGCACTGGACCTCAACAACCACCAACACAGGTCAGAGGTTACACACACACTGGACCTCAACAACCACCGACACAGGTTAGTGGTCACACACACACACACACACACACACACACACACACACACACACACACACACACACACACTGGACCTCAACAACCACCGACACAGGTCAGAGGTTAGATAAGAGCTTTCACACTAAAGAGCTGAACTGAACCAAGCCAAATCAGACCAAGCTTACTGAGCTGCCATGGTTACACATCCACCATAGTTGCTGGAACCGTGCTGAGCTGCCATGGTTACACATCCACCATAGTTGCTGGAACCGTACTGAGCTGCCATGGTTACATATCCACCATAGTTGCTAAACCTTGCTAAACAGGGCAATGTGAAGAGAAAACAATTTCATCACACAGTGGTTTGGGTCAGCATCACGGTGGTTTGGGTCAGCATCACGGTGGTTTGGGTCAGCATCATGGTGGTTTGGGTCAGCATCACAGTGGTTTGGGTCAGCATCACGGTGGTTTGGGTCAGCATCACGGTGGTTTGGGTCAGCATCATGGTGGTTTGGGTCAGCATCATGGTGGTTTAGGTCAGCATCACAGTGGTTTGGGTCAGCATCACGGTGGTTTGGGTCAGCATCACGGTGGTTTGGGTCAGTATCACAGTGGTTTGGGTCAGCATCACGGTGGTTTGGGTCAGCATCACGGTGGTTTAGGTCAGCATCACGGTGGTTTAGGTCAGCATCACAGTGGTTTGGGTCAGCATCACGGTGGTTTGGGTCAGCATCACAGTGGTTTAGGTCAGCATCACGGTGGTTTGGGTCAGCATCACGGTGGTTTGGGTCAGCATCACGGTGGTTTGGGTCAGCATCACGGTGGTTTGGGTCAGCATCACGGTGGTTTGGGTCAGCATCATGGTGGTTTGGGTCAGCATCACAGTGGTTTGGGTCAGCATCATGGTGGTTTGGGTCAGCAGCACGACAGTCAAAAAAGACTAATAGAGTCAGGGGACATCTCAAATCAAATCAAATTGTATTGGTCACATACATGTGTTTAGCAGATGTTATTGCGGGTGTAGCGAAATGCTTGTGCTTCTAGCTCCGACAGTGCAGTAATATCTAACAAGTAATATCTAACAATTTCACAACATATACCCAATACACACAAATCAAAGTAAGGAATGAATTAAGAATATATACATATATGGACGAGCGATGTCAGAGCGGCATGGACTAAGATACAGTAGAGTAGTATAAAATACAGTATATACAGTGAGGGAAAAAAGTATTTGATCCCCTGCTGATTTTGTACGTTTGCCCACTGACAAAGACATGATCAGTCTATAATTTTAATGGTATGTTTATTTGAACAGTGAGAGACAGAATAACAACAACAAAATCCAGAAAAATGTTATAAATTGATTTGCATTTTAATGAGGGAAATAAGTATTTGACCCCTCTGCAAAACATGACTTAGTACTTGGCAAAACCCTTGTTGGCAATCACAGAGGTCAGACGTTTCTTGTAGTTGGCCACCAGGTTTGCACACATCTCAGGAGGGATTTTGTCCCACTCCTCTTTGCAGATCTTCTCCAAGTCATTAAGGTTTCGAGGCTGACGTTTGGCAACTCGAACCTTGAGCTCCCTCCACAGATTTTCTATGGGATTAAGGTCTGGAGACTGGCTAGGCCACTCCAGGACCTTAATGTGCTTCTGTGGCTGTGTGTTTTGGGTCATTGTCAAAGCTGGAATACCCATCCACGACCCATTTTCAATGCCTTGGCTGAGGGAAGGAGGTTCTCACCCAAGATTTGACGGTACATGGCCCCGTCCATCGTCCCTTTGATGCGGTGAAGTTGTCCTGTCCCCTTACCAGAAAAACACCACCAAAACATAATGTTTCCACCTCCATGTTTGACGGTGGGGATGGTGTTCTTGGGGTCATAGGCAGCATTCCTCCTCCTCCAAACACGGCGATTTGAGTTGATGCCAAAGAGCTCCATTTTGGTACACTTTCACCCAGTTCTCCTCTGAATCATTCAGATGTTCATTGGCAAACTTCAGAAGGGCATGTATATGTGCTTTCTTGAGCAGGGGGACCTTGCGGGCGCTGCAGGATTTCAGTCATTCACGGCGTAGTGTGTTACCAATTGTTTTCTTGGTGACTATGGTCCCAGCTGCCTTGAGATCATTGACAAGATCCTCCTGTGTAGTTCTGGGTTGTTTCCTCACCGTTCTCATGATCATTGCAACTCCACAAGGTGAGATCTTAAATGGAGCCCCAGGCCGAGGGAGATTGACAGTTATTTTGTGTTTCTTCCATTTGCGAATAATCGCACCAACTGTTGTCACCTTCTCACCAAGCTGCTTGGCGATGGTCTTGTAGCCCATTCTAGCCTTGTGTAGGTCTACAATCTTGTCCCTGACATCCTTGGAGAGCTCTTTGGTCTTGGCCATGGTGGAGAGTTTGGAATCTGATTGATTGATTGCTTCTGTGGACAGGTATCTTTTATACAGGTAACAAACTGAGATTAGGAGCACTCCCTTTAAGAGTGTGCTCCTAATCTCAGCTCGTTACCTGTATAAAAGACACCTGGGAGCCAGAAATCTTTCTGATTGAGAGGGGGTCAAATACTTATTTCCCTCATTAAAATGCAAATCAATTTATAACATTTATGCCATGCGTTTTTCTGGATGTTTTTGTTGTTATTCTGTCTCTCACTGTTCAAATAAACCTACCATTAAAATTATAGACTGATCATGTCTTTGTCAGTGGGCAAACGTACAAAATCAGCAGGGGATCAAATACTTTTTTCCCACACTGTACATATGAGATGAGTAATGCAAGATATGTAAACATTATTAAAGTGGCTAGTGTTCCATTTCTTCAAGTGGCCAGTGATTTCTAGTCTTTGTCTATAGGCAGCAGCCTCTAATGTGCTAGTAATGGCTGTTTAATAGTCTGATGGCCTTGAGATAGAAGCTGTTTTTCAGTCTCTCGGTCCCAGCTTTGATGCACCTGTACTGACCTCACCTTCTGGATGATAGCGGGGTGAACAGGCAGTGGCTCGGGTGGTTGATGTCCTTGATTATATTTTTGGCCTTCCTGTGACATCGGGTACTGTAGGTGTCCTGGAGGGTGGGTAGTTTGCCCCCGGTAATGCGTTGGGCAGACCGCACCACCCTCTGGAGAGCCTTGCTGTTGCGGGTGGTGCAGTTGCCGTACAGGGCGTTGATACAGCCCGACAGGATGCTCTCAATTGTGCATCTGTAAAAGTTTGTGATGGTTTTAGGTGCCAAGCCAAATTTCTTTAGCCTCCTGAGGTTGAAGAGGCTCTGTTGCGCCTTCTTCACCACACTTTCTGTGTGGGTGGTCCATTTCAGTTTGTCAGTGATGTGTACGCCAAGGAACTTGAAGATTTCCACCTTCTCCACTGCGGTCCCGTCGATGTAGATAGGGGGGTGCACCCTCTGCTGTTTCCTGAAGTCCACAAACATCTCCTTTGTTTTGTTGACGTTGAGTGAGAGGTTATTTTCCTGGCACCACACTCCCAGAGCCCTCACCTCCTCCCTGTAGGTGGTCTCGTCATTGTTGGTAATCAGGCCTACTACTGTTGTGTTGTCTGCAAACTTGATGATTGAGTTGGAGGCGTCTTTGACCACGCAGTCATGGGTGAACAGGGAGTACTGGAGTGGGCTGAGCACGCACCCTTGTCGGGCCCCTGTGTTGAGGATCAGCGAAGTGGAGGTGTTGTTTCCTACCTTCACCACCTTGGGGCGGCCCGTCAGGAAGTCCAGGACCCAGTTGCACAGGGCGAGGTTCAGACCCAGGGCCTCAAGCTTAGTGATGAGCTTGGAGGGTACTATGGTGTTGAATGCAGAGCTATAGTCAATGAACAGCATTCTTACATAGGTATTCCTCTTGTCCAGATGGGATAGGGCAGTGTGAAGAGTGATGGCGTTTGCATAGTCTTTTGATCTATTGGGGCGGTAAGCAAATTGACGTGGGTCTAGGGTGGCAGGTAAGGTAGAGGTGATATGATCTCAAAGCACTTCATGATGACAGAGGTGAGTGTACTTACATCTGCACTCATTCTGATGCATCTGGAAAATACAGTCCATTCGGAAAATATTCAGACCCCTTTACTTTTTCCACATTTTGTTACGTTACAGCCTTATTCTAAAATGGATTAAATAGCTTTTTTCCCTCATCAATCTACACACAATACCCCATAATGACAAAGCAATAACAGGTTTCTGGACTTTTTAGCAAATGTATTAAAAATAAAAAACTGAAATAGGACTTTTATTTAAGTATTCAGACCCTTTACTCAGTACTTTGTTGAAGCACCTTTGGCAGCGATTACAGCCTCGAGTCTTCTTGGGTATGACGCTACAAGCTTGGCACACCTGTATTTGGGAAGTTTCTCCCATTCTTCTCTGCAGATCCTCTCTAGCTCTGTCAGGTTGGATGAGCTATTTTCAGGTCTCTCCAGAGATGTTCGATCGGGTTCAAGTCCGGGCTCTGGCTGGGCCACTCAAGGACATTCAGAGACTTGTCCCGAAGCCACTCCTGCGTTGTCTTGGCTGTGTGCTTAGGGTCGTTGTTCTGTTGGAAGGTGAACCTTCACCCCAGTCTGAGGTCATGAGCGCTCTGGAGCAGGTTTTCATCAAGGATCTCTCTCTGTACTTTGCTCTGTTCATCTTTCCCTCGATCCTGTCTCCCAGTCCCTGCCGCTGAAAAACATCCCCACAGCCACCACCATACTTCACCGTAGGGATGGTGGCAGGTTTCCACCAGACGTGACGCTTAACATTCAGGCCAAAGAGTTCAATCTTGGTTTCATCAGACCAGAGAATCTTGTTTCTCATGGTCTGAGAGTCCTTTAGGTGCCTTTTGGCAAACTCCAAGCGGGCTGTCATGTGCCTTTTACTGAGGAGTGGCTTCCGTCTGGCCACTCTACCATAAAGGCCTGACTGGTGGAGTGCTGCAGAGATGGTTGTCCTTCTGGAAGATTCTCCCATCTCCACAGAGGAACTCTGGAGGTCTGTCAGAGTGACCATTGGGTTCTTGGTCACCTCCCTGACCAAGGCTCTTCTCCCCCGATTGCTCATTTTGGCCGGGCGGCCAGCTCTAGGAAGAGTCTTGGTGGTTCCAAACTTCTTCCATTTAAGAATGATAGAGGCCACTGTGTTCTTGGGGACCTTCAATGCTGCAGAAATGTTTTGGTACCCTTCCCCAGATATGTGCCTCAACACAATCCTGTCTCGGAGCTCTACGGACAATTCCTTCGACCTCATGGCTTGGTTTTTTCTCTGACATGCACTGTCAACTGTAGGACCTTAAATAGACAGGTGTGTGCCTTTCCAAATCATGTCCAATCAATAGAATTTACCACAGGTGGACTCCAATCAAGTTGTAGAAACATCTCAAGGATGATCAATGGAAACAGGATGCACCTGAGTCTCATAGCAAAGGGTCTGAATACTTATGTAAATAAGGTATTTCTGTTTGAGTTTTTTTATAAATGTGCTAAAATTTCTAAAAACCTGTTTTCACTTCGTCATTATGGTGTATTGTGTGTAGATTGGGGAGGGAAAAAAATAATTTCATCAATTTTAGAATAAGGCTGTAACGTCACAAAATGTGGAAAATGTCAAGGGGTCTGAATAGTTTCTGAATGCACTGTAGATATAAATAATACATACATAAAAACAAATACTTCTCTTTCCCCAGGGACCGTGTGATTGGTCTGATGATGACAGCATGTGACCTGTGTTCCGTTACCAAGCTGTGGTCAATCACGCGACTCACGGCCAATGATATCTACGCTGAGTTCTGGGCCGAGGTACAGTAGTATAATTCACTACACTCTTAGAAGAAAAGGGTTCTTTGTTTGTCCCCGAAAGAGAACCTTTTTAGGATCCAGGTAGAACCCTTTGGTGGTGAAAAACGTTCTCCTTATAACCTTTTAGTGTTGAAAGGGTTCCAAGTCCTTGTATTAGTGGAAGGGTTCCACTTGGAACAAAAAAAAACATTATTTTCAGAGGGTTCTCCTATGGGGACCGAACCCTTTATAGTTCTAGGTTGAACCTTATTTTCTAAGAGTGTACTACAGTACTGCTGTTTTAAAGAGTTAATCAATTAATTAATTATGAATAAATTATGAATGAATGGATTATGACAAAGGAATTAATCATAGTACTCAAAATATCATCAGGTGTCACTATGCTTTGTCCTTTTGGTCTCAATAACCTCCTCCATTCTACATCCTCTCTTCCTCTTCCTCTTCCTCTTTCTCTTTCTCTCTTCCTCTCTTCCTCTCCTCTCTTCCTCTCCTCTTCCTCTCTTCCTCTTCCTCTCCTCCTCTCCTCTTACTCTCCTCCTCCTCTTCCTCTCCTCTCTTCCTCTCCTCCTCTTCCTCTCCACTTACTCTCCTCCTCCTCTTCCTCTCCTCTTCCTCTCCTCCTCCTCTCCTCCTCTCCTCTCCAGGGGGATGAGATGAAGAAGATAGGTATGCAGCCCATCCCTATGATGGACAGAGATAAGAAGGAAGAGGTTCCTCAGGGGCAGGTCAGAACTTCACCTCCCCTCTGCCCTTGTCCACTCCCCTTTACTGATCTGAGACCGGTGTAGGTGGAAAACAATGGTTTAAACGACAACAGCTCCACTCCACATAGTTTCCATATTTCTTTCCCATCCAGTCCCATCAGATCTGTGAAGGGGAGTTGTTAGATTAATTTGGATTTTAAGAATAATGACTAAAGAATTTCACCCCAAACACAGTATAAATGTTAGAATTATCATGTAGTGTCAACCCACTAACAGAAGGGGCGTTACTAACCATTCAAGGGGGAAGGCGGGAACTGTTTAAGAAAGGTGGGAGGAGCATAGTGTCTTTGTTTATCAAGGGGTATAAAACAGTATGTTTGTGCCTTTGGCCCCAGAGCTCTCCTTAAATAAAATGTACTGATAATTACTTGTGGATTGTGGACCTTGAATCATTGATGATTAAAACCAGAGCTTTACAACCTCTGGTAATGATTCAAGCTTAGGTCGAATTAGAGATAGAAATTCACGTGACAGGAGTTGTTGTCATTATCCTCCTCTGTTTCTCTAGGTGGGGTTCTACAATGCTGTTGTTATTATCCTCCTCTGTTTCTCTAGGTGGGGTTCTACCTAGCTGTTGTTATTATCCTCCTCTGTTTCTCTAGGTGGGGTTCTACAATGCTGTTGCCCTCCCATGTTATACTACATTATCTGAGCTCTTCCCCCCGTCTAGCCCTCTTCTACAAGCCTGCAAGTAAGTAACATACAAAACACATCATATATTACATGGACTACACAGCATATATTACATGGACTACACACCGTATATTACATGGACTACACACACCATATATTACATGGACTACACACCATATATTACATGGACTACACACCATATATTACATGGACTACACACACCATATATTACATGGACTACACACCATATATTACATGGACTACACACCATATATACATGGACTACACACCATATATTACATGGACTACACACCATATATTACATGGACTCACACCATATATTACATGGACTACACACCAATATTACATGGACTACACACACCATATATTACATGGACTAACACACCATATATTACATGGACTACACACCATATATTACATGGACTACACACACCATATATTACATGGACTACACACACCATATATTACATGGACTACACACACCATATATTACATGGACTACACACACCATATATTACATGGACTACACAGCATATATTACATGGACTACACACCATATATTACATGGACTACACACACCATATATTACATGGACTACACACCATATATTACATGGACTACACACCATATATTACATGGACTACACACATCATATATTACATGGACTACACACACCATATATTACATGGACTACACACACCATATATTACATGGACTACACACCATATATTACATGGACTACACACACCATATATTACATGGACTACACACCATATATTACATGGACTACACACACAATATATTACATGGACTACACCACCATATATTACATGGACTACACACACCCATATTACATGGACTACACACAACATTATATACATGGACTACAACACCATATATTACATGGACTACACACACCAATATTTACATGGACTACCACACCATATTACATGGACTACACACCATATATTACATGGACTACACACCATATATTACATGGACTACACACCATATATTACATGGACTACACACACCATATATTACATGGACTACACACACCATATATTACATGGACTACACACACATATATTACATGGACTACACACCATATATTACATGGACTACACACACCATATATTACATGGACTACAACACACCATATATTACATGGACTACACCACTCAATTACATGGACTACACACACCATATATTACATGGACTACACACACCATATATTACATGGACTACACACCATATATTACATGGACTACACACCATATATTACATGGACTACACACACCATATATTACATGGACTACACACCATATATTACATGGACTACACACACATATATTACATGGACTACACATCATATATTACATGGACTACACACACCATATATTACATGGACTACACACACCATATATTACATGGACTACACATCATATATTACATGGACTACACACACCATATATTACATGGACTACACACACCATATATTACATGGACTACACACACCATATATTACATGGACTACACACACCATATATTACATGGACTACACACACCATATATTACATGGACTACACACACCATATATTACATGGACTACACATCATATATTACATGGACTACACATCATATATTACATGGACTACACCACACCATATATTACATGGACTACACACATCATATATTACATGGACTACACACATATATTACATGGACTACACACACCATATATTACATGGACTACACACCATATATTACATGGACTACACCATCATATATTACATGGACTACACACACCATATATTACATGGACTACACATCATATATTACATGGACTACACATCATATATTACATGGACTACACATCATATATTACATGGACTACACACACCATATATTACATGGACTACACACTCATATATTACATGGACTACACATCATATATTTACATGGACTACACATCATATATTACATGGACTACACATCATATATTACATGGACTACAACACACCATATATTACATGGACTACACATCATATATTACATGGACTACACATCATATATTACATGGACTACACACATCATATATTACATGGACTACACACCATATATTACATGGACTACACACCATATATTACATGGACTACACACACCATATATTACATGGACTACACACACCATATATTACATGGACTACACATCATATATTACATGGACTACACACCATATATTACATGGACTACACACCATATATTACATGGACTACACACATCATATATTACATGGACTACACACACCATATATTACATGGACTACACACCATATATTACATGGACTACACACACCATATATTACATGGACTACACACACCATATATTACATGGACTACACACCATATATTACATGGACTACACACACCATATATTACATGGACTACACACACCATATATTACATGGACTACACACCATATATTACATGGACTACACACCATATATTACATGGACTACACACATCATATATTACATGGACTACACACCATATATTACATGGACTACACACACCATATATTACATGGACTACACACACCATATATTACATGGACTACACACCATATATTACATGGACTACACACCATATATTACATGGACTACACACATCATATATTACATGGACTACACACCATATATTACATGGACAACACACACCATATATTACATGGACTACACACATCATATATTACATGGACTACACACATCATATATTACATGGACTACACACCATATATTACATGGACAACACACACCATATATTACATGGACTACACACATCATATATTACATGGACTACACACATCATATATTACATGGACTTCACATCATATATTACATGGACTACACACACCATATATTACATGGACTACACACACCATATATTACATGGACTACACACACCATATATTACATGGACTACACATCATATATTACATGGACTACACACCATATATTACATGGACTACACACATCATATATTACATGGACTACGAACCATATATTACATGGACTACACACCATATGTTACATGGACTACACACACCATATATTACATGGACTACACATCATATATTACATGGACTACACATCATATATTACATGGACTACACACACCATATATTACATGGACTACACACATATATTACATGGACTACACACCATATATTACATGGACTACACACATCATATATTACATGGACTACACATCATATATTACATGGACTACACACCATATATTACATGGACTACACACCGTATATTACATGGACTACACACCATATATTACATGGACTACACACACCATATATTACATGGACTACACACCATATATTACATGGACTACACACCATATATTACATGGACTACACACACCATATATTACATGGACTATACACACCATATATTACATGGACTACACACACCATATATTACATGGACTACACACACCATATATTACATGGACTACACACACCATATATTACATGGACTACACACCATATATTACATGGACTACACACCATATATTACATGGACTACACACACCCATATATTACATGGACTACCACACCATATATTACATGGACTACACAACCATATATTACATGGACTACAACACCATATATTACATGGACTACACACACCATATATTACATGGACTACACATCATATATTACATGGACTATACACACCATATATTACATGGACTACACATCATATATTACATGGACTACACACACCATATATTACATGGACTACACACATCATATATTACATGGACTACACACCATATATTACATGGACTACACACATCATATATTACATGGACTACACACACCATATATTACATGGACTACACATCATATATTACATGGACTACACACACCATATATTACATGGACTACACACACCATATATTACATGGACTACACACCATATATTACATGGACTCCACACCATATATTACATGGACAACACACACCGTATATTACATGGACTACACACCATATATTACATGGACTACACACACCATATATTACATGGATACACACACCATATATTACCTGGACTACACACATCATATATTACATGGACTACACACACCATATATTACATGGACTACACACCATATATTACATGGACTACACACACCATATATTACATGGACTACACACCATATATTACATGGACTATACACCATATATTACATGGACTACACACCATATAGTACATGGACTACACACCATATATTACATGGACTACACACCATATAGTACATGGACTAATATATATCTGCATCAGCATCACGTGAACATGCACATGCACACACACACACTCACTATCTTCCTACCGGCCTTTTGACCATAGTATGATTGTGTTTCCACAGGGAGAACCTTGGCCATTGGGAGAAGATAGTGAATGGAGAGGAGGAGGACAGTGGAGTGAGAGGAGTGTGGGCTCCATCAGAGCCTGTTGACCCCAGGGTAGAGCCTGTTGACCCCAGGGTAGAGCCTGTTGACCCCAGGGTAGAGCCTGTTGACCCCAGGGTAGAGCCTGTTGACCCCAGGGTAGAGCCTGTTGACCCCAGGGTAGAGCCTGTTGACCCCAGGGTAGAGCCTGTTGACCCCAGGGTAGAGCCTGTTGACCCCAGGGTAGAGCCTGTTGACCCCAGGGTAGAGCCCAGCACGGAGGAACCATCTAACCCTGACTCAGGCCCTGTGAAGGTGGACAACTGACTTGTAGTGAAGCCACTGCTCGCCCTCACTACCACACAAGTCAATATGCCCTCACTACCACTCGCCCTCAACATGTCCCCTGCCATCAGGTGTGTGTACTTCCTGTCTGGACTTCCTGTGTCAGCGCCTCAATTCCTGCTGCAACAGGAAGGGGCGGGAAACATGCGTAGGCACAAGGGAAGGTGATTGGTGGATTTACAAACAAGGGGATTCTTTTCAGACACAGTTACCTCATTGGGTGAGGGATGTGAGGAGGTAACCTTGACGGTGTTCACCAGTCCCGTAGACACGGACGGAGGACAGCAGGGGTGTGTTCATTAGGGATCAAATGCAAGTAAACGGGCCGAAACAGGGAGGGACTACCTGGACTGGTCCAATAAGAAACGGTTGTTTTACTATTTCCGTTGCAAAATGTTTTGCTACGTTTTGCTATGGTATGCACTGATGAATACAGCCGAGAGAGAGGTGGGGGACTCGGTCCCAATCACCTGATCCACTCCACTGCTTAGGAGCCAGTCCAGACCTGTCTGAGCTGATCTGTATGTCTGTGCTTTTGTTTTTGTTTGTTTTGATTTGATTTTAATGTTAATTAGATTTTTTTTATTTGGGCTGGTTTGTTTTATGTTATGGAATTTGCAGAGGCCTTAGTCTTTACACTCTAAACCTTTATAAAGGGCAGGAGGTGAAATCTTGACTTTTTGTTTGTTGGTTCTGACGTTATGAATGTGTCTGAAATGGTACCCTATCTCCTATATAAAGCACTACTTTTGACCTGGGCCCAACATAACTAAAATCCATTCCTCTTAACTCCCGGGCGTTTTCCAAAAGACCCCCTGTAGGCCCTGGTCAAAAGTAGTGCACTCAATAGGGAAGAGGGTACCATTTAGGATGCAGTCTATTGAAATGGTACTGTTTGTTTGCTTGCTGTGGTAGACTGACTGGTAGAGGAGGCTGTTGGTTCTCAAAGAGAAACAGAAAGAAGGTTTAGATTGTTGTCGAAACGAAGCCTCTAGAATGTCTTCTAGAATGTTCTAGAATGTTTTCTGTCACTTTGAGCAAAAAATTGTGTTTTTTTGCAGTACTTGAATGAAGACATACAGAACATACATTCTATTCTCTTCAGAGATGGCAAAAATAGAGCAGAAATCCCCCCACAGCGTCTTATTATCAAAGCACAGACAGACAAAGTGTGACCAGCGGGGCTGAGTTAGATAATGTCAACACTTAGCTAGCCGTGTCACACGAGAGTCACAATGTTCCATGCAGAAAGGGCCCCTAGTACCCAACACCCAGGCAGACCTGGGTTCAAACACCATTTAAAATCATTTCAAATACTTTATCTGGGCTTGATTGAGCTTGCCTGGCACAATGGAACCAATAGAATAGTTGCAAGTTTAAACCCCGCCCATCTGGCACTCTATGCAGACTAAAGCAATCACTAAAAGTATTCAAAAGATTTCAAATAGTCTTTGAACCCAGGTCTGCACCCCACCACCCAGCTACTAGCCGCTGGTGTTGCCACAGGAACCTGCTGCTGGCTACAAGTCAGCCTTTTGACTGTCTGATTATCGGAACCCAGAACCATGGGCAATCAGTCTTTTAGGTTCTAGAACCCAGAACCATGGGCAATCAGTCTTTTAGGTTCTAGAACCCAGAACCATGGGCAATCAGTCTTTTAGGTTCTAGAACACAGAACCTTGGGCAATCAGTCTGTTTTTTGACTCTCCTTGTAGCCTGGTCCCAGATCTGTTTGCGCTAGACTCTCCTTGTAGCCTGGTCCCAGATCTGTTTGCGCTAGACTCTCCTAGTAGCCTGGTCCCAGATCTGTTTGCGCTAGACTCTCCTAGTAGCCTGGTCCCAGATCTGTTTGCGCTAGGCTCTCCTAGTAGCCTGGTCCCAGATCTGTTTGCGCTAGACTCTCCTTGTAGCCTGGTCCCAGATCTGTTTGCGCTAGGCTCTCCTAGTAGCCTGGTCCCAGATCTGTTTGCGCTAGACTCTCCTAGTAGCCTGGTCCCAGATCTGTTTGCGCTAGACTCTCCTTGTAGCCTGGTCCCAGATCTGTTTGCGCTAGGCTCTCCTAGTAGCCTGGTCCCAGATCTGTTTGCGCTAGACTCTCCTAGTAGCCTGGTCCCAGATCTGTTGCGCTAGACTCTCCTAGTAGCCTGGTCCCAGATCTGTTTGCGCTAGGCTCTCCTAGTAGCCTGGTCCCAGATCTGTTTGCGCTAGACTCTCCTAGTAGCCTGGTCCCAGATCTGTTTGCGCTAGGCTCTCCTAGTAGCCTGGTCCCAGATCTGTTTGCGCTAGGCTCTCCTAGTAGCCTGGTCCCAGATCTGTTTGCGCTAGACTCTCCTAGTAGCCTGGTCCCAGATCTGTTTGCGCTAGGCTCTCCTAGTAGCCTGGTCCCAGATCTGTTTGCGCTAGACTCTCCTAGTAGCCTGGTCCCAGATCTGTTTGCGCTAGGCTCTCCTTTTAGCCTGGTCCCAGATCTGTTTGCGCCGTCTTACCAACTAGAACAGCCCCCGAGTCCAGTCCAATGGGTATTCACTGCACTGAGTTCATAACACCAAGAGGAGCAAGACAAACACACACATTGATACAACATTTATTTAAAAAAAAAAATGAATAGATATTGATGGATAGCCAGAACATTGTCAAGACGACAGACATAAGTAATACACTCTCTTTATTTTCTTATGCCGTTCACATACAGTATCATTGATCATTTGAAAACAAATATATTGTGAAAAAATACTACATACCTCAATAACCTGAGATCGACAGTAATGTTCTTTGATATTTCCCTGACTATTTCCTGTTGTATTCATAAAACCGTTGAGATACAGTAAATGAATATGATATATCTAAGTGGATAAAATGTCAAGATGCCATTTTTTTTCCTTTTTGCAAAGTTGTTTTAAAAAAGGGGCAATCTGCATCTCAAACAATAACAAAGTAGGCACCCCGCCTCTGTTTTTGTAAAGAGCTGAGGGGATGGGGGAAATGTAACCACTCTCAATGTAACTAAAGACAGCTATATATGCAAGGACTGACCACCCATGACATCAAAATGATGGTATTAACCATGTGTTGAGGCTATCCAGTAAAACAAGCTAATATTTTGGGTTCTGATGGGGTACTACAGTTGAACTAAGCTCATGAGGCATTTATAAGTAATATTCGTCAAGGATCAATGCATATATACAGTGGGGGGAAAAAAAGTATTTAGTCAGCCACCAATTGTGCAAGTTCTCCCACTTAAAAAGATGAGAGAGGCCTGTTATTTTCATCATAGGTACACGTCAACTATGACAGACAAAATTAGGAAAAAAATTCCGGAAAATCACATTGTAGGATTTTTTATGAATTTATTTGCAAATTATGGTGGAAAATAAGTATTTGGTCAATAACAAAAGTTTCTCAATACTTTGTTATATACCCTTTGTTGGCAATGACACAGGTCAAACGTTTTCTGTAAGTCTTCACAAGGTTTTCACACACTGTTGCTGGTATTTTGGCCCATTCCTCCATGCAGATCTCCTCTAGAGCAGTGATGTTTTGGGGCTGTCGCTGGGCAACACAGACTTTCAACTCCCTCCAAAGATTTTCTATGGGGTTGAGATCTGGAGACTGGCTAGGCCACTCCAGGACCTTGAAATGCTTCTTACGAAGCCACTCCTTCGTTGCCCGGGCGGTGTGTTTGGGATCATTGTCATGCTGAAAGACCCAGCCACGTTTCATCTTCAATGCCCTTGCTGATGGAAGGAGATTTTCACTCAAAATCTCACGATACATGGCCCCATTCATTCTTTCCTTTACACGGATCAGTCGTCCTGGTCCCTTTGCAGAAAAACAGCCCCAAAGCATGATGTTTCCACACCCATGCTTCACAGTAGGTATGGTGTTCTTTGGATGCAACTCAGCACTCTTTGTCCTCCAAACACGACGAGTTGAGTTTTTACCAAAAAGTTATATTTTGGTTTCATCTGACCATATGACATTCTCCCAATCCTCTTCTGGATCATCCAAATGCACTCTAGCAAACTTCAGACGGGCCTGGACATGTACTGGCTTAAGCAGGGGGACACGTCTGGCACTGCAGGATTTGAGTCCCTGGCGGCGTAGTGTGTTACTGATGGTAGGCTTTGTTACTTTGGTCTTAGCTCTCTGCAGGTTATTCACTAGGTCCCCCTGTGTGGTTCTGGGATTTTTGCTCACCGTTCTTGTGATAATTTTGACCCCACAGGGTGAGATCTTGCGTGGAGCCCCAGATCGAGGGAGATTATCAGTGGTCTTGTATGTCTTCCATTTCCTAATAATTGCTCCCACAGTTGATTTCTTCAAACCAAGCTGCTTACCTATTGCAGATTCAGTCTTGGCCATAGTGGAGTTTGGAGTGTGACTGTTTGAGGTTGTGGACAGGTGTCTTTTATACTGATAACAAGTTCAAACAGGTGCCATTAATACAGGTAACGAGTGGAGGACAGAGGAGCCTCTTAAAGAAGAAGTTACAGGTCTGTGAGAGCCAGAAATCTAGCTTGTTTGTAGGTGTCCAAATATTTACTTATTTTCCACCATAATTTGCAAATAAATTCATTAAAAATCCTACAATGTGATTTTCTGGATATTTTTTTCTCAATTTGTCTGTCGTAGTTGACGTGTACCTATGATGAAAATTACAGGCCTCTCTCATCTTTTTAAGTGGGAGAACCTGCACAATTGGTGGCTGACTAAATACTTTTTTTCCCCACTGTATCATTATTTTAAATGTCAAAAAATTGATGTATCGATTACATATTGCACCTTTAAACACATAATTGGTAGGTTACTTGATCACAAATGGTAATTGACCATTAAATATTGAGGTGATGATTTGAGGCCAAATTGGTGCATCACCACCTCCACCATCACTACTACCACCACCACCACTACCAATACCATCACCACCTCCACCATCACTACTACCACCCCACCATCACCATCACTACCACCACCATCACTACCATCACCACCTCCACCACGACCATCACTACTACCACCACCACCATCATCACTGCCTGCACCATCACCACCTCCACGTGTTTTCGGAACACTTCACATGTGATGATATTTCACATGAATGAGTCATTATGAAACACATACATTGTGTATGTTTATACACAGTAATTAATATTCAACATGTCCTTACCTGGGATTTGAATTCACAACCTCTTGGTTTGGGGCATTTCTGTGTCTGTGTCAGTAACTGATTTCAGCTGTATTCCTACACTTTGGACTTCAAAGTAAATCTCAGCTTTGTTAAAAATAAGGACACCTATCATAGTGATCGAGGAGTAACATTAAAACAGAATAATATACCAACATTAGACAACTATATAGAAAACCCTCAAATAGCTGAGATAAGTCAATTAAATCAATGATGAGAGAACAGTCAAAGTAACTGATAACTAAAATAACAGTCCGATTGTACTCTTTTACTAAAGTGCAGAGATGTATTATAGGTAATGAATGTTTAGGGGAATGACTTCGGAAAGATCAGCGTACCTTAAATCCAGAGGTTGTGAGTTCATATCCCAGTTGGGATCATGTTTTAGCTGAACAGCGATAACACATGGAATCGCACATTTTGAAAACGTGATCACCTGAAGTGTTTCAAAAAACACGTGTTCACATTTGAAGTGTTGCAAAAACAGGTTTTCACATGATTTCACATGTGAAATGTCACATGAAGTGTTCCAAAAACAAATGTTTTCACATGATTTCACAAGTAACATTTCACGTTTCATGTGATTTTCTACATGTGCAATCATGTGGTTCGACGTGGGATGACATGAAACTACGATGTTGCTGTTAATTTTGTGGTAAATCTTAGTCATTATACGGTACATTTCTACAGTAATAGGATACTGTATTAGTGTTTTGCTATGTATTTACTCTCAATCGCAATGGAATTTTTGGCCCGTCCTGCAAATTAACTTGGCATTCCTCACTTACAATTGCATTTAAACTTATAGGATACTTTAGATGCGCTTATGGCAGAAACTGTAAAAAAAATATATATATATATGTATCTGTAATTTTAGAGTAAGTTACCGGCTACTGAGTTGTGAAAATAGTGCAAACAGCTTATAATGTATTTCTACAGCTAAATTGTATTTTGTCAGTAAATAACGAACTGTATTCAGGAAGTACACAGAGATTTCAATTCTAATTCAATTATTTTCAATACAGGAAAATTAGGAATTGGAATTTGGTTTACTTTCTGAATTGATTGGAATTTTAATGGAATTGACCTCAACATTTGTTAGCACACTTTGGCACAACCACACCTGGTACTTGAACTCACCATTGGTGGAAAAAGTACCCAATTGTCATACTTGAGTAAAAGTATGACTCAAGTCAAAGTGAAAGTCACCCAGTAAAATACTACTTGAGTAATACTACAGCCGTGGTATATCAGACCGTATACCACGGGTATGACAAAACATGTATTTTTACTGCTCTAATTACGTTGGTAACCAGTTTATAATAGTAATAAGGCACCTCAGGGGTTTGTGGTATATGGCCAATATACCACGGCTAAGGGCTGTATCCAGGCACTCTGCTTTGCGTCGTGCATAAGAACATCCCTTAGCCGTGGTATATTGGCCATATACCACACCCCCTCGTGCCTTATTGCTTAAGTATACAGTACCAGTCAAAAGTTTGGACACACCTACTCATTCCAGGGTTTTTCTTTATTTTTACTATTTTCTACATTGTAGAATAATAGTGAAGACATCAAAACTATGAAATAACACATATTTAATCATGTAGTAACCAAAAGTGTTAAACAAATCAAAATATATGTTATATTTGAGATTCTTCAAAGTAGCCACCGTTTGCCTTGATGACAGCTTTGCACACTCTTGGCATTCTCTCAACCAGCTTCAAAAGTTCATTTGTGGAATTTCTTCCCTTCTTAATGCGTTTGAGCCAATCAGTTGTGTTGTGACAAGGTAGACAGAAGACAGAAGATAGCCCTATTTGGTAAAAGACCAAGTCCATATTATGGCAAGAACAGCTCAAATAAGCAAAGAGAAAAGACAGTCCATCATTACTTTAAGACATGAAGGTCAGTCAATACGCAACATTTCAAGAACTTTGAACGTTTCTTCAAGTGCAGTTGCAAAAACCATCAAGCGCTATGATGAAACTGGCTCTCATTAGGACTACCACAGGAGTGGAAGACCCAGAGTTACCTCTGCTGCAGAGGATAAGTTCATTAGAGTTCCCAGCTTTAGAAATTTCAGCCCAAATAAATGCTTCACTTCATTCTAAATGCTTTTTGGTCTGATGAGTCCAAATTTGAGATTTTTGGTTCCAACCGCCGTGTCTTTGTGAGACGCGTGTGGGTGAACGGATGATCTCCGCATGTGTATTTCCCACCGTAAAGCATGGAGGAGGAGGTGTTATGGTGTGGGGGTGCTTTGCTGGTGACACTGTCTGTGATTTATTTAGATTTCAAGGCACAGTTAACCAGCATGGCTACCACAGCATTCTACAGCGATATGCCATCCCATCTGGTTTGGGCTTAGTGGGACTATCATTTCTTTTTCAACAGGACAATGACCCAACACACCTCCAGGCTGTGTAAGGGCTATTTTACAAAAAAGGAGAGTGATGGAGTGCTGCATCAGATGACCTGGCCTCCACAATCCCCTGACCTCAACCCAATTGAGATGGTTTGGGATGAGTCGCACCGCAGAAGGAAGGAAAAGCAGCCAACAAGTGCTCAGCATATGTGGGATCTCCTTCAAGACCGTTGGAAAAGCATTCCAGGTGAAGCTGATTGATAGAATGCCAAGAGTGTGCAAAGCTGTGATCAAGGCAAAGGGTGGCTATTTGAAGAAGCTCAAATCTAAAATATATTTAGATTTGTTTAACACTTTTTTGTTTACTACATGATTCCATATGTGTTATTTCATAGTTTTGATGTCTTCACTATTATTCTACAATGGAAAAAATTGTAAAAATAAAGAAAAACCCTTGAATGAGTGGGTGTGTCCAAACTTTTGACTGGTACTTTATATAATAATAATAATAATGTAAATCATTTCAAATTCCTTATATTACGCAAACCAGACAGCACGATTTTCTTGTATTTTTTTATTGACAGGTAGCCAGGGGCACACTCCAACACTCAGACAGGTAGCCAGGGGCACACTCCAACACTCAGACAGGTAGCCAGGGGCACACTCCAACACTCAGACAGGTAGCCAGGGGCACGCTCCAACACTCAGACAGGTAGCCAGGGGCACGCTCCAACACTCAGACAGGTAGCCAGGGGCACGCTCCAACACTCAGACAGGTAGCCAGGGGCACGCTCCAACACTCAGACAGGTAGCCAGGGGCACGCTCCAACACTCAGACAGGTAGCCAGGGGCACACTCCACACTCAGACAGGTAGCCAGGGGCACGCTCCAACACTCAGACAGGTAGCCAGGGGCACACTCCAACGCTCAGACAGGTAGCCAGGGCACGCTCCAACGCTCAGACAGGTAGCCAGGGGACACGCTCCAACACTCAGACAGGTAGCCAGGGGCACGCTCCCAACACTCAGACAGGTAGCCAGGGGCACACTCCAACACTCAGACAGGTAGCCAGGGGCACACTCCAACACTCAGACAGGTAGCCAGGGGCACCACTCCAACACTAGACAGGTAGCCAGGGGCACACTCCAACACTCAGACAGGTAGCCAGGGGCACACTCCAACACTCAGACAGGTACCAGGGGCAACGCTCCAACACTCAGACAGGTAGCCAGGGGCACGCTCCAACACTCAGACAGGTAGCCAGGGGCACGCTCCAACACTCAGACAGGTAGCCAGGGGCAACGCTCCAACACTCAGACAGGTAGCCAGGGGCACGCTCCAACACTCAGACAGGTAGCCAGGGACACGCTCCAACACTCAGACAGGTAGCCAGGGGCACGCTCCAACACTCAGACAGGTAGCCAGGGGCACACTCCAACACTCAGACAGGTAGCCAGGGGCACACTCCAACACTCAGACAGGGTAGCCAGGGGCACACTCCAACACTCAGACAGATAGCCAGGGGCACACTCCAACACTCAGACAGGTAGCCAGGGCACACTCCAACACTCGACAGGTAGCCAGGGGCAAACTCCAACACTCAGACAGGTAGCCAGGGGCACGCTCCAACACTCAGACAGGTAGCCAGGGGCACACTCCAACACTCAGACAGGTAGCCAGGGGCACGCTCCAACACTCAGACAGGTAGCCAGGGGCACGCTCCAACACTCAGACAGGTAGCCAGGGGCAACGCTCCAACACTCAGACAGGTAGCCAGGGGCACCCCTCCAACACTCAGACAGGTAGCCAGGGGCACACTCCAACACTCAGACAGGTAGCCAGGGGCACACTCCAACACTCAGACAGGTAGCCAGGGCACACTCCAACACTCAGACAGGTAGCCAGGGGCACACTCCAACACTCAGACAGGTAGCCAGGGGCACACTCCAACACTCAGACAGGTAGCCAGGGGCACACTCCAACACTCAGACAGGTAGCCAGGGGCACACTCCAACACTCAGACAGGTAGCCAGGGGCACATCCAACCACTCAGACAGGTAGCAGGGGCACACTCCAACACTCAGACAGGTAGCCGGGCACACTCCAACACTCAGGGCAGGTAGCCAGGGCACACTCCAAAACATCAGACAGGTAGCCAGGGGAAACGCTCCAACACTCAGACAGGTAGCCAGGGGCACGCTCCAACACTCAGAAGGTAGCAGGGGCACGCTCCAACACTCAGACAGGTAGCCAGGGACACGCTCCAACACTCAACAGGTAGCCAGGGGCACACTCCAACACTCAGACAGGTAGCCAGGGGCACACTCCAACACCAGACAGGTAGCCAGGGGCACAAATCCAAACACTCAGGACAGGTAGCCAGCGGCAACACTCCAACACTCGACAGATAGCCAGGGGCACACTCCAACACTCAGACAGGTAGCCAGGGGCACGCTCCAAACACTCAGACAGGTAGCCAGGGGCACGCTCCAACACTCAGACAGGTAGCCAGGGCACGCTCCAACACTCAGACAGGTAGCCAGGGGCACACTCCAACACTCAGACAGGTAGCCAGGGGCACACTCCAACACTCAGACAGGTAGCCAGGGGCACAAATCCAACCTCAGACAGGTAGCCCGGGCACACTCCAACACTCAGACAGGTAGCCAGGGGCACACTCCAACACTCGACAGGTAGCCAGGGGCACACTCCAACACTCAGAACAGGTAGCCAGGGGGACACTCAACACTCAGACAGGTAGCCAGGGGCACACTCCAACACTCAGACAGGTAGCCAGGGCACATCCAACACTCAGACAGGTAGCCAGGGGCACACTCCAACACTCAGACAGGTAGCCAGGGGCACACTCCAACACTCAGACAGGTAGCCAGGGGCACACTCCAACACTCAGACAGGTAGCCAGGGGCCACACTCCAACACTCAGACAGGTAGCCAGGGGCACGCTCCAACACTCAGACAGGTAGCCAGGGGCACGCTCCAACACTCAGACAGGTAGCCAGGGGCACGCTCCAACACTCAGACAGGTAGCCAGGGGCACGCTCCAACACTCAGACAGGTAGCCAGGGGCACACTCCAACACTCAGACAGGTAGCCAGGGGCACACTCCAACACTCAGACAGGTAGCCAGGGGCACACTCCAACACTCAGACAGGTAGCCAGGGGCACACTCCAACACTCAGACAGGTAGCCAGGGGCACACTCCAACACTCAGACAGGTAGCCAGGGGCACACTCCAACACTCAGACAGGTAGCCAGGGGCACACTCCAACACTCAGACAGGTAGCCAGGGGCACACTCCAACACTCAGACAGGTAGCCAGGGGCACACTCCAACACTCAGACAGGTAGCCAGGGGCACACTCCAACACTCAGACAGGTAGCCAGGGGCACACTCCAACACTCAGACAGGTAGCCAGGGGCACACTCAACACTCAGACAGGTACGCAGGGGCACACTCCAACACTCAGACAGGTAGCCAGGGCACACTCCAACCTCAGACAGGTAGCCAGGGGCACACTCAACACTCAGACAGTAGCCAGGGCACACTCCAACACTCAGACAGGTAGCCAGGGG
The DNA here is from genome assembly GCA_902810595.1 of Coregonus sp. 'balchen'. Lineage (NCBI taxonomy): Eukaryota > Metazoa > Chordata > Actinopteri > Salmoniformes > Salmonidae > Coregonus > Coregonus sp. 'balchen'. Next base: position 45,028,255 of record LR778283.1, read on the forward strand.
CACACTCCAACACTCAGACAGGTAGCCAGGGGCACACTCCAACACTCAGACAGATAGCCAGGGGCACACTCCAACACTCAGACAGGTAGCCAGGGGCACACTCCAACACTCAGACAGGTAGCTAGTGGTACATTCCCACTTCCCACTTACGAACGCAGCATTAAGGACAATCATTACTGCACTTTGAAATGTAGGTGGGGGCAATGTGCTGGCGGGGGCTCGTTATGGTCTAAAAATGTTGTATTCGTGCCAACCGTCAGTGGAAATGTTGTACCAGTTTATGTGGTTTTATCGTTATGTCGATGAAGGTTGAGCACCTCTTTTGACATAGTCAGTTCTGCAATCTTTGTAGAAGAGGTTACTGTGCATTTTCCAGTAGCTTAAAGTCAGCTGGTTCACAGGAAGTTAATATTTAATTTTCAATAACTTACTGTCAACTAGTTACAATTCACAGTAATTACTGTAGCTGATCCATCAGACTTTTACAATTACTTACTGACAAGTAGTTTCCAGTTAATTAATGACAAATTCACAGCAACTTCTGGCAACAAGTTGCCATTACGTTACTGGAAAATGCCCAATAACCTCTTCACAATGCAGCTCATTACTGACACATTCTCTTACAAAGTTTCAAAGGAGGTGCTCTACTAGCATTGGCATAACCATCAAACACAAACTACTATAACACTTCCACTGACGGTTGGCACAAATACACATACTGTATATTTGACCGTGTGTGAGTTTAGCTATTCTCTGCTTCAGATGACAAATGCCCATAAGGCCTCTGGCTGCCATATGATAAGCTGCAAAAACAAAATTACTGAAATACTGAGTGACAATCAAATAAAACAGATTGGAGATCTTACAACTAGACAAAAATAAAATTTTAATTTTAGAATACAACACAGAAACACAGACACATTACAGACATAACCCTTTCCCCTCTTTATTGCATGAATGTGATAAGTGATTAATCAACATTGACACTAGTCCATTTTGAATAATAGTTTAACAATTAAAACAAGTTTAAACTCTTCACTTCTAATAATCAACACTTCATCACTCCAAAATGTACAAATAAGCTAACTCGTATGTAAAGATTAGACGTCTTAGTTAAAACAACAACATGTCACTGAGTAGTAACAAGTAAAGCATCATTTCAGGTGAACAAAAAAAAACTCCATACCAGCGGTGGCCAACCTTGCTCCAATGATCCCTGATCTACTGGGTGAGCAGACTTCTATTCCAGCCCAGCAACACATGATTATCAACTCGTTAGATTTGACAAGTTTAATGAATCAGGTGTGTGGTTGCCAGACTGAAACAGAACCCTGCACACCCAGCAGGGTTGTCCTGCTCCAGGTGTAATATGTTTATACAGTGCATTCGGAAAGTATTCAGACCTCTTGACTTTTTCCACATTTTGTTACATTACAGCCTTATTCTAAAATGGATTAAATTGTGTTTTTTCCCCCCTCATCAATCTACACACAATATCCCATAATGACAAATCAAAAACAGTTGATTTTTATTTTTTTGCAGATTTATATATATTTTTTAACTGAAATTAAAATCTACATAAGTATTCAGACCCTTTATTCAGTACTTTGTTGAAGCACCTTTGGCAGCGATTGCAGCCTCGCGTCTTCTTGGTTATGACCCTACAAGCTTGGCACACCTGTATTTGGGGAGTTTCTCCCATTATTCTCTGCAGATCCTCTCAAGCTCTGTCAGGTTGGATGGGGAGTGTCACTGCACAGCTATTTTCAGGTCTCTCCAGAGATGTTGGATCGGGTTCAAGTCTGGGCTCTGGCTGGGCCACTCAAGGACGTTCAGAAACGTCCTTCACAAACACTCCTGCGTTGTCTTCGCTGTGTGCTTAGGGTCATTGTCCTGTTGGAAGGTGAACCGTCGCTCCAGTCTGAAGTTCTGAGTGCTCTGGAGCAGGTTTTCATCAAGGATCTCTCTGTACTTTGCTCGGTTCATCTTTCCCTCGATCCTGACTAGTCTCCCAGTCCCTGCCGCTAAAAAACATTCCCACAGCATGATGCTGCCACCACCATGCTTCACCATAGGGATGGTGCCAAGTTTCCTCCAGACGTGACGATTGGCATTCAGGCCGAAGAGTTCAATCTTGCTTTCATCACACCAGAGAATGTTGTTTTTCATGGTCTGAGAGTCCTTTAGGTGCCTTTTGGCAAACTCCAAGCGGGCTGTAATGTGCCTTTTACTGAGGAGTAGCGTCCGTCTGGCCACTCTACCATAAAGGCCTGATTGGTGGAGTGCTGCAGAGATGGTTGTCCTTCTGGAAGTTTCTCCCATCTCCACAGAGGAACTCTGGAGCTCTGTCAGAGTGACCAACGGGTTCTTGGTCACCTCCCTGACCAAGGCCCTTCTCCCCGATTGCTCATTTTGGCCGGGCGGCCAGCTCTAAGATGAGTCTTGGTGGTTCCAAACTTCTTCCATTTAAGAATGATGGAGGCCACTGTGTTCTTGGGGACTTTCAATGCTGCAGAAATGTTTTGGTACCCTTCCCCAGATCTGTGCCTCGACACAATCCTGTCTCGGAGCTCTACGGACAATTCCTTCGACCTCACGGCATGGTTTTTGCTCTGGCATGCACTGTCAACTGTGGGACCTTATATAGACAGGTGTGTGCCTTTCCAAATCATGTCCAATCAATTGAATTTACCAAAGTTGCTCCAATCAAGTTGTGGAAACATCTCAAGGATGATCAATGGAAACAGGATGCACCTGAGCTCAATTTCGTGTCTCATAGCAAAGGGTCTGAATACTTAAGTGAATAAGATTTCTGTTTTTTATTTGTAATAATTTTGTAAACATTTCGCTTTGTCATTATGGGGTATTGTGTGTAGATTGATGTTAATCAATTTTAGAATAAGGCTGTAACGTAACAAAATGTGGAAAATGTCAAGGGGTATGAATGCTTTCCGAATGCATTGTACATTGTGTGTGATGTTTAACTGTATTTTTGTATACAACATTTGCTAACATAGGTAGGCCTAGACATACACAGAGTATACCAAACATTAGGAACACCTTCCTAATATTGAGTTGCGCACCCCTCTCCTCCCCTTCATCTACACTGATTGAAGTGGATTTAACAAGTGACATCAATAAGGGATTATAGCTTTCACCTGGATTCACCTGGTCAGTCTATGTCATGGAAAGAGCAGGTGTTCTTAATGTTTTGTATGCTCAAGTGTCTAATCCATGGCATATAGGATATACCCTTCGTGCCTTGGGACATTCATTGGGACCCTTCTCTTCATCTGCTAACAGGCTTTTACAGTAGTCCATATCTGGAGGACAGAAAACATCACAAAGAAAAAAAGGTGTTCACAAAATGATCTGCCCTATTCAGTAGCCTACCCTCTCCCTTTACTGACAGCTGGAAGCTGCAATTTCACCCTCTTCCACTGATATCTGCAAATGCATTTGGAGACTGTGTTTTTAATTTACAATGATTACATGAAGATAGCTAGCTAATAGGAAGTTAGCTATCTGATGACATTTAATTTACTTAGGTAAATAAAGTTATCTAGCTAGCTAGCAGCTCAGTTGAGTTCGCCAACAAAGTGGCATAGGCAAGTAGCCAGCTAGCTAGCTAATAATAAATAGTTTTTTAACATAAAAAAATGTATTTACTTACTTGAATAGGTTCTCCCACTGCCTCTGTTTTTTGGGGTCCTTACAAAAAAACAAAAGAATGGGTAATCTTCACAATATTTTCGGTGGTAGCAAAGTGCAGCCATGTGGACAAATGGACCAGAGCGGTTTAAAACGTGTTGATACGTTTGACTTTACTAGCGAAATCCACTTTCAATTTTAATAAATATAAATTGCAGACTGTCGGCCACACTAGATAACTTGAAACTAGCATAGGCAACAACTACCTGGACGGAAAACAGTGACGCACATAAAACACAGAACCCCTTCAACGGGCATCTGGGGGGAGGGTTCTTGAAGTATATAATCCAATCAAAATCTTGCCGCTGGGAGCCAGCAGCCCATTTAAACCTTTTTTGCAAAACAAAATTCTCCAGACCTCCAAGGGAGGCGTGACAATGACGTGATTTTGGAGGTGTGGCAGCGCAAGCCCCTATACTGTCCTTAATCAAGAGATTGTGAGTTCAAATCCTTAGTGAGGTTGAGTAATCAGCATACAGCAGCATATCATCCATTAACACCTGAATTTAGCTGTAAATATATAGTAACTAGTTGTAGGTTTACCTTTATTTTCCCCGCAACTAGGCAAAAACCCCCAGGGGACCATAACACAACGTTCTAAGAACGTCCTAAAGTATTGTACTCCACAAAACCTGCAGGGGACCATGACACAACGTTCTAAGAACGTCCTAAAGTACTGTACTCAACAAAACCTGCAGGGGACCATGACACAACGTTCTAAGAACGTCCTAAAGTACTGTACTCAACAAAACCTGCAGGGGACCATGACACACCGTTCTAAGAACGTCCTAAAGTACTGTACTCAACAAAACATGCAGGGGACCATGACACAACGTTCTAAGAACGTCCTAAAGTACTGTACTCAACAAAACATGCAGGGGACCATGACACAACGTTCTAAGAACGTCCTAAAGTACTGTACTCAACAAAACATGCAGGGGACCATGACACAACGTTCTAAGAACGTCCTAAAGTACTGTACTCAACAAAACCTGCAGTGGACCATGACACAACGTTCTAAGAACGTCCTAAAGTACTGTACTCAACAAAACCTGCAGGGGACCATGACACAACGTTCTAAGAACGTCCAAAAGTACTGTACTCAACAAAACCTGCAGGGGACCATGACACAACGTTCTAAGAACGTCCTAAAGTACTGTACTCAACAAAACTTGGAGGGGACCATGACACAACGTTCTAAGAACGTCCTAAAGTACTGTACTCAACAAAACCTGCAGGGGACCATGACACAACGTTCTAAGAACGTCCTAAAACCGTTCTTGGGGACGTCCCTGGAACAAACCGGAATTAGACAAAACCTGCAGGGGACCATGACTATTTAAAGGTCATGAACAGTTAAAATCATGTTTTTCATTAAATTTGATGATATTTGAAGGAAACCAGATCAAAGTATGAAAAATGACTGTTTCTTCTACATTGATCAAGTTTGATCATAAAGTTACTGTTCCCCTCCCCAAGTCAAACACTTGGATTCATTATTAAGGGGTCAAAGTGACATCCTCTTAACGCTCATTTTAATGCACCAATGGTAACATGATATTCTCTTACCTTAATTTAAATAGGTACCGCCTTGTAACCAGCATCGGAGAAGGCGTGTTTGCAGAGGGGCGTGGTTTATATAGCTAGACAGCTACTCTACTGGTGCCAAAATGTGACCGTAGGGTGTCACCAAATGTAATTAGAAGTTTACCCTAAAAAAGGGTCGTTCAAAACTCAGACGCAGTTGTCAAGTCAACACATCCGTCAGTTCTGCTGTGAACCGCATCATAAGAGACATGCCAAACGGAAGACGGATAAACCTTTTTTTATATCACTGATGACATTTTTATGTTGTTTGAGTTGCTTTGTGTTTCACTAAATTTGTTTGAGATTATTTTGCTGCAACATTTCTCACTGCATCCAAGTTGCTTGAAGTTGAGCTGTCAGTCAAGGCGAGCTCATAAATATAAGCTCCCCGCCCACTCAGCCTGTCTTTTCAAACTTCCTGCTAGTTCAGGACCTTTAAATTGAAATAATGTAAATTATGCCTTTCAAAGTAAAATATTCTAAATGACATTTGACACCTGGGTTTTCACATGTGCTCAAATGTTGTCATGTGTAATGTCATGGTGTCACGTGTTTACTATTTTTAATCCCCGTGTTGTCACATTAATTTCACATGTATTTAACGAGATCATGTTTTCACGAGTTCACATGTGTAGTTTTATGTTATCACGTGTTGCTTCACATGTTATCACATTAACTTCACATTAAATCATAGTGATCACATGAGATCACACGAGACCACATGTGTTCTGTAAGAAATGTCACTCTCTGTTGAGCTGAGATGAGGGCAACTTGACTCTGTTGAGCTGAGATGAGGGCAATTTGACTCTCTGTTGTGCTGAGATGAGGGCAATTTGACTCTGTTGAGCTGAGATGAGGGCAACTTGACTCTGTTGAGCTGAGATTAGGGCAATTTGACTCTCTGTTGAGCTGAGATGAGGGCAACTTAACTCTGTTGAGCTGAGATGAGGGCAACTTGACTCTGTTGAGCTGAGATGAGAGCAATTTGACTCTCTGTTGAGCTGAGATAAGGGCAACTTGACTCTGTTGAGCTGAGATGAGGGCAACTTGACTCTGTTGAGCTGAGATGAGGGCAATTTGACCTCTGTTGTGCTGAGATGAGGGCCAATTTGAACTCTGTTGGCAGGCTGAGATGAGGGCAACTTGACTCTGTTGAGCCCGAGATTAGGGGCAATTTACTCTCTTTTTTGGGTGAGGGTGAAGGCAACTTTTAAATCGTTTTTCTGAATTAGGGGCAATTTTTAAATCGTTGACCGAGAGAGGGGGAAATTAACTCTGTTTAGCTAGATGAGGGGAAAATTTTACACCTGTTGGGGCTGAATGATGGGAAATTTTACCTCTGTTTTTTAGCGAGTGAAGGGCCCCTTCCCCCGTTGACTGAGATGGGGGGCAAAATTTAAATCTGTTTGACTGAGATTTAGGGGGAAATTAAAACCCCGTTTTTCCGGGGATGAAGGCAACTTAACTCGTTTAGCGGATTTTGGGGGGGAAAATTAACCCCTGTTTTAGCGGGGATGAGGGGAACTTAACCCCTGTTGACTGAATGGAAAGGGGAACTTAACTCTGTTGAGCTGGAAAATGAGGGCAAAATTGACTCCGTTGACTGAGATGAGGGGAACCTTCTCTGTTGGCTGGATGAGGGCAACCCTTAAACCCCTTTTTTACTGGGTTGGGCAACTTGGCCCCCTTTGAGCTGAAATGAAGGGAAATTTTACTTCTGTTTAGCTGAGATGAGGGGAACCCTTTAAATCTGGGTTTAACTTTGATGGGCAAATTTTCCCCTGTTTTACTGAATTAGGGGAACTTAAATCTGTTTAGCCCAATTTAGGGCAACTTTAACCCGGTTTGGGCTGAGATGAGGGGAAATTAAAAAATTTAGCGAATAAGGGGAACTTTTTGTTGAGCCCGAGGGTGAGGGGAACTTTTTAAAATCTGTTGAGGGTGAATGGGGCAATTACTCTGTTTTTACTGAGATGGGGCAAATTGCCCCTGTTTTAGCTGAGATGAGGGGAACTTGGCCTGTTGACTGAGATTAGGGGAAATTTTAATCTCTTTTGAGCGGGGGAGAAGGGAACTTAACTCTGTTAGCGGATTTGGGCAATTTTACCTGTTGAGCTGAGATGAGGGCACTTTTTCTCTGTTGAGCTGAGATGAGGGAAATTTCACTCTGTTTGGCCCGGAAAAAGGGCAATTTGGGCCTCTGGTTTTAGCTGAGATTAGGGCAAAATTAACTCTTTGAGCGAGATGAGGGCCAACTTAAACCCCTGTTGAGCTAGATGAGGGGAACTTAACCCTGTTTAAGCTGAGATGAAGGGAACCCTTTAAATCTGTTGAGCTGAGAGAAAGGGGAACTTTAAAATCTGTTGAGGGTGAGAGAGGGGGAACCTTTAAATCTGTTTAGCTGAAATGAGGGCAACTTAAAACCCCTTTTTAGCTGAGATGAGGGCAAAAATTAATCTGTTGAGCTGAGATAGGGGAAACCCAACTCGTTGAGCTGAGATGAGGGAAATTAAACCGGGTTTAGCTGAGATGAGGCCAAATTGATCTGTTTTAGCTGAGTGAGAGCTTTGCTCTCGTTTAGCTGAGATGAGGGGAAATTTACTCTGTTTTTGCTGAGATGGGGAAATTGACTCGGGTTTAGCGAGATGAGGGGAAATTTTTAAATCTTTTAGCTGAGATGGGGCAAAATTTACTCTGGTTTAGCTGAGATTAGGGCAACTGAAAACCCGTTTTAGCTTAGATGGGGCCCAAAAAACTCTTTTGGGGCTGAGATTAGGGGAAAATTTACTCTGTTGGCGAGATGAGGGAATTCTTAACTCTGTTTTAGCTGAGATGAGGAAAATTAACTCTGTTGCGCTGAGTGAGGGGACCCTTAAAATTTTGTTGGCCTGGGGAAAGAAAGGGGAACTTTAAAAATCTGTTTTTAGGGTGAGATGAGGGGAAATTTTTAACCCCCTGTTGAGCTGAGTTTAGAAACAAATTTTTCCTGTTGAGCGGGGATAAGGGCAACCCTTTACTCGTTTTAGCTAAAATGAGACAATTTTTCCCTTTTTTGACGGGATAACCCAAATTGAAATCGGGGTTTTTCTGAATTTAGGGCAACTTGACTCTGTTGACTGGAAAATTTGGGCAATTTGACTCTGTTTTAGCTGAGGGTGGGGCCCAAATTGCCCCGGGAGAGCTGAAGGGGGCAACTTTACTCTGTTGGCTGAATGGGGGAACTTAACTCTGTTGAAATGAGAGAGGGAAATTTGCCCCTCTGTTGTTTTGAATGAGGGGAATTTGATCTTTGAGCTGAGATGAGGGCCCCTTGACTCTGTTTAGCCAGATTGGGGGAATTTTTATTCTCTGTTTTAGCTAGATGAAGGCAACGTAAATCCCCGTTTTAGCTAATTTAGGGCAATTTGAAACCCGTTTTGGGGAGATGAGGGGAAATTAACTCTGTTGAGCTAGAAAAGGGCAACTTAACTCTGTTTTAGCTTAATGGAGGGGAAATTTAACCTGTTGGGGCTGAGATTGGGGGAAAATTTTACTCTCTTTGAGGGTGAATGAGGGCAATTTTTCTCTCTTTGAAAGATAAGGGCACTTTGACCTGTTGACTGAGAAGAGCAATTTGACCTCTGTTGGGCTGAGAAAAAGGGCAACTTGACTTTGTTTTAGCTGAGAGAGGGCAAATTGACTCTGTTTTAGCTGAGATTAGGGCAATTTTACTCTTTTGAGCCCGAATGGGGGAACTTGCTTTTGTTTAGCTGAGATAGGGGAAATTGACTCGTTTTAGCTTAAAATGAGGGCAAAATTAACTTCTGTTGAGCCTTTAGATTAGGTTTAATTTTACTCCTGGTTTTTTGCTGGATTTAGGGGGAATTTTACTCTGTTTAGCTGAGATGAGGGCAACTTGGGCTCTGTTTAGGGTGGAATTTAAAGGGGAAATTTTACTCTGTTACTAGATGAGGGGAATTTTTTAAATCTCTTTTTTTGCTTAGATGGGGGGCAATTTGACTCTGTTGGGTGGATGAGGGCCCCTTGACTCTGTTGAGCTGAGAAGGGGAATTTTACTCCCCTTTTTACTGAGATGAAAAAAACTTTAAATCTTTGAGCTGAGATTAGGCAAATTTTCTCTGTTGAGGCCCGAGATGAGGGCAACTTAACCTGTTTAGCTGAATGAGGGAAATTTGACACTCTTTTTGACGAGATGAGGCAAATTTTAACTCCCTTTTAGCTGAATGAAAGGGGAACTTTAAATCTGGTTTAGCTGAAATAGGGGGAACTTAAAATCTTTTACCCGAGATGAGGCCCCCTTAACCCCGTTTTAGCCCGAGATGAAGGCAACTTTTAAATCTGTTGAGCTGAGATAAAGGGGAACTTACTTGTTTTAGCTGAGATTAGGGCAACTTGAAATCTGTTTAAACTGAGATGGGGCAACTTAACCCTGTTGAGCTGAGATAAGGGCCAAATTGACTCTGTTGACTGAGATTAGGGCAACTTTAACTTGTTTAGCTGAGATGAGGGGGAAATTGAAATCTGTTTAGCTGAGAATGGGGCAAATTGACTCTGTTGAGCTGAATGAGGGCAACCCTTTAACCCCGTTGACTGAATAGGGCAACTGGACCTGGTTTACTGAAAAAAACAATTTGACTCTCTGTTTTACTGAGATGAAAGGGGACCCTTAAATCTGTTGAGCTGAGATGAGGGCAACCCTTTAAATCTTTTGAGCTGAGGGTGAGGGCAAATTAAAATCGGGTTTAGCTGAGATTAGGGCCAAATTGACTCTGTTGAAACTGAGATGAGGGGGAAATTAACCCTTTTTGAGGCTGAGATAAGGGCAACTTGCTCTGTTGAGCTGAGAAGGGGGACCTTGACTCTGTTGAGCTGAGGAAAGGGGAAACCCCCCCCTTTACTCCCGGTTTTTTGGGGATTTGGGGAAAATTTCTCGGGTTTTACTGAGTGAGGGCAACCCCGAAATCTGTTTGGGGTGAGAGGGGGAAATTGGGCTCTTTGGGGCTGAATTTAGGGGAAATTGACTCTGTTTTAGCTTTAGATGAAGGGGAATTTTTTAAATCGTTGGCTGAGATGAGGGCAACTTAACTCTGTTGAGCTGGATGAAGGGGAAATTAACTCTGTTGGCGGGGATGAGGGCAACTTAACTCGTTTAGCTGAGATAGGGCAACTTTACCTGTTGAAACTGAGAGAGGGAAATAACCCTGTTTACTGAGATGAGGGAAATTTGGAAAAACTCTGTTGACTTTAATGAGGGGAATTTGCCCCTCTGTTGAGCTGAATGAGGGCAACTTAAAATACCCCTGTTTTAGCTGAGTGGGGGGGCAACTTAAAATCTGTTAGCTGAGATGAGGGGAAATTAAAAACCCGTTGGGGAATGAAGGGAACTTAACCTGTTTTTAGCTTGGGTTAGGGGAACTTTAAAATTTGTTGGCTTAATGGGGGCCCAAATTAAAATTTTGTTGAGCTGAGATGGGGGGGCAAATTTAACTCTGTTGGGGCGAGATAGGGCAAAAATTGCTCTTGGTTTTCCGAGATGAGGGGAAAACCCCAAATCTGTTTACTGAGAGGGGGGCAACTTAACCCTGTTTACGGGTTGGGGGAACTTTACCTTTACTTAGAAGAGCAATTTGACTCTCCGTTTACTAATGAGGGCAAATTAACTTTTGTTGAGCCTTTAGATGAGGGGAACTTAACTCTTTTGGGGCTGAGATAGGGGGGAAACTTAACTCTGTTTTAGCTAGATAGGCAAAATTACCCCTGTTAGCTAGATGAGGGCACCTTAAAAACCCGTTTACTGAATAAGGGGAACTTGACTCCCGGGGGCTGAGAAAGAGGGGGAACTTTTACCCCTGGGTTTAGCGAGATAGGGCAAAATTCCTTTTGTTTAGCTGAAAATGGGGAAATTGGGCTCTGTTTAGCTGGGGGAAAAGGGCAAAATTGAAACCTTTGAGCTGAGAAAAGGGGCCCCAAAATTTACTCGTTTTAGCTTAGGGTGAGGGCAAAATGACCCTGTTGAAACTTAAAAAGGGGGGAATTCCCTTTAAATCTGTTGACTGAAAATTAGGGCAACCCTTTAAATCTGTTTGAGCTTGATGAGGGGGAAATTAACTCTTTTGAGCTTAAGGGGGGCAAAATAACCCTGGGTTTACAGATGAATTCAACTTGACTGTTTTACTGAGGGTGAGACAAATTTTACCTCTGTTGAGCCCAGTAAGGGCAAAATTTGGGCTTCCCTTTTAGCTGAGATTAGGGGAATTTGACTCCCCTGTTTTAGCTGAATGAGGCAACTTAAAACCCGTTGATCTGAGATAGGGCAACTTAACCCCTGTTTTACTGAGATGAGGGCAACTTACTCTGTTGAGCTGAGAAAGAGGGCAACTTGACCTGGTTTACTGAGATGAGGGGAAATTAACCCTGTTTACCTGAGATAAGGGAACTTTACTTTTGTTGACTAGATGAGGGCAACTTGAACCCGTTGAGCTGAGTGAGGGCAACTTGACTTTTGTTGACTGAATGGGGCAAAATTTACTCTGTTTTAGCCCGAATAGGGGGAACTTAAAATCTTTAGCTGAGATAGGGAATTCTTTTAAACCCCCGTTCCGCTTTAGATAGGGCAACTTAACTCGGTTTAGCTGAGATGAGGGGAACTTTAAATCTGTTTACGGGGAGAGGGAACTTAAAATCTGTTGAGCTGAGATGAGGGCAACTTGACTCTTTTTTACTGAGTGAAAACAATTTTACTCTCTGTTGACCAGATAAAGGGGAACTTGACCCGTTTTAGCGAGATGAACCCAAATTTTACTCCTGTTGAGCTGGATTTGGCAACTTTACTCTTTTGAGCTGAGATTAAAGGGCACTTTACTTTTGTTTAGCTGAGATTTAGGGGAATTTGGGCTCTGTTGACGAAAATGGGGGAACTTGAAATCTGTAGGCTTTAAAATGAGGGGAAATTTACCCCTGTTTTGGGTGAGATAAGGGGAACTTTAAATCTGTTGAGCGAGATTTAGGAAAATTTTAAATCTCTGTTGTCTGAGAAAGAGGGGAATTTTACCGTTTGGGTGGATGAGGGGAAATTGACTCTGGGTTTAGCTCAGTTTTTGGGGAATTTGATTCTCTGTTGAGCTGAAGGGAAGGGAACGTAACTCCCGTTTTAGCTGAGATTAAAAAAAATTTGACTCTGTTTGGCTGAGATAAAGGGCCAACCACTCTGTTGAGCTGAATGAAGGCAACTTGCTCGTTGAGCCCCGGGTGATGGCAAAATTTAAATCTGTTTAGCTGAGAGAGGGCAATTTGGCTCTCTGTTGACTAGATAGGGCAATTTTTAAATTTTCTGTTTTAGCTGAGTAAAGGGGAAATTTACTCGGTTTTACTGAGATGAAAAGCAATTTTACTCTCCCTTTTAGCTGAGATAAGGGCAACTTTACTCTGTTGAGCTGAGATTGGGCAACTTGACTCTGTTGAGCTTGGGGATGGGGGGCAATTTGAACCCCTTTGACTGAGAAAGGGGGAAATTGACTCTTTTTAAACTTAATAGGGGAAATTGACTCTGTTGAGCTGATGAGGGGGAACTTAAATCTTTGAGCTGAGATGGGGCAATTTTAAATCTCTGTTTTTCTGAGAGAGGGGAAAATTTTACTCTGTTGAGCTGAATGGGGGGCAAAATTGGGCTCTGGGTTTTTCTTTAGATTAGGGGAAATTTTACTTTTCTGTTTTAACTGAGATGAAGGCAACTTAAATCTGTTGAGCAAAAGGGGTTAGGGCAATTTGACTCTGGGTTTAGGGGGGAGGTGAGGGCAAACCCAAAGCTGTTGGGGGAAAATGGGGGGGCAACTTTTACTCGGTTTAGGGTAGATGAGGCAACTTAAATCTGTTGCCTGAGGAAAGAGGGGAATTTTAAATCTCTTTTGAGCCCGAGATGAGGGCAAATTTTACTCTTTTGGCGAGATGGGGGGCAAATTTTACTCGCTGTTGAGCGGGGATGAGGGGAATTTGGCCCCTGGGTTTAGGGTGGGGTGGGGCAACTTGACTCTGGACTGGGGATTGGGGGAATTTTACCCCTCTGTTAGCTGAGATGAAGGGCCCCTTAAATAAAGTTGGGCTGAGATGAGGGGAAATTTTACTCTGTTTTACGAAAATGAGGGGAAATAATCGGGTTTTTCTAGATGAGGGCAAAATTTACTCTGTTGACTGAGATAGGGGAACTTTAACCCCGTTGAGCTGAATAGGGCATTTTATCTGTTACTGAGATAGGGCAACTTAAAATCTGTTGAGCCCGGAAAGAAAGGGAAATTTTACTCCCTTTTGAGCTGAGTGAGGGCCAACTTGCTCTGTTGAGCTGAGAAAGAGGGCAAATTAACCCCTGGGTTTAGTGGGGATAAGGGCAACTTTACTCTGTTTTACTGAGAGAAAAGGGAACTTTACTCGGGTTTAGCTGATATGAGGCAATTTTTACTCGGTTTTTTCTTAATTTTGGGGGAAATTTACTCTGTTGAGCTGGGGATGAGGGCCCCTTGGGCTTGGTTTACTGAGATGGGGAATTTTTAACTCTGTTGAGTGAGAAAGGGGAACTTAACTCTTTGAGCCCGAGATGAGGGGAAAATTAACTCTGATGAGGGTGAGATAAAGGGAAATTAACTCGGGGTTTTAGGGTTTAGATAGGGCAAATTGACTCGGGGGGGGGGGGGTTTTAGCTTAGAAAGAGAGCAATTTTACCCCTCGTTAGCTGAGATAAGGAAAATTGACTCTTTTTTAGCTGAATTTAACAATTTGACTCTCGTTTAGCTTTGATGGGGAACTTGGGCTCTTTTGGGGCTGAGATAGGGCAAATTTTAAATCTGTTGAGCTGATATTAGGGGGAAATTTTACTCTGTTTAAGGGTGAGATGGGGCAACTTGACCCCTGTTGAGGGTGAGATGAGGGAACTTTACTCTGTTTTAGCCCAGATTAGGGCAACTTTTAAACCGGTTTAAACGGATGAGGGGAATTTACTCCTGTTGTTTCTGAGATTAGGGGATTTTTACTTTGTTGACTGAGATGAGGGGAATTTGCCCCTGTTTACTCAGGGTTAGGGCCCAATTTTTAAATCTCTGTTTTTGCTTTTTAGATAAGCAAAAGGAAATTTGTTGAGCCCGAGATTGGGCAAATTTTACTCTGTTGAGCTGAGATTAGGGCAAAAAATTTTAAATCTGTTACTGAAGAGGGCAACTTGACTCTGTTGAGCTGAGATTAGGGGAACCCTTTCCCCTGTTGAGCTGAATTGGGGGAATTTTTACTCCCCGTTGGGTTAATGAAAGGGGAAATTTTACTCTCTTTAGCTTAAAAGGGCCAAATTTAAATCTGTTTACTGAGAGGGGACGTTTGGGCTCTCTTTTGAGCTGAGGGTAAGGGCAACTTGACTCTGTTTTACTGAGATTGGGGGGCAATTGACTCGGTTTAGCTGAGATGAGGGCAATTTACTCTGTTTTTAAACTGAATGGGGGAAAAATTTGGGCTCTGTTACTGAGAAAAAAGAAAACAAAAATTGACTCTGTTAGCTGAGATGAGGGCAACTTAAACCCCGTTGAGCTTAGTGAGGGCAATTTGGGGCTCCCCTGGTTTTGCTGAGATGAGGGCAATTTGGGCTCGTTGGGGCTGAGATGGAAAGGGGGAAATTGGGCTCTGTTAGCTGAGATTAGGGCAATTTTACCTCGGGTTTCTTGATTAAGGCCCAAATTTACTCTGTTGAGCCCAAATTAAGGGCCCTTGACTTGTTTAGCTGAAAAAGGGAATTAAAATCTGGTTTAGCTGAGGGGGGAGGGCAACTTGACTCCCGTGGGGCTGAATAGGGCAACCCTTTAAATCTGTTTTTAGCTTAATGAGGGCAAATTTTACTCCCCTGTTAGCTGAGATGAGGGGAATTTGACTCTCTGTTGAGCTGAGAAAAGGGCAATTTTTCCCCTCTTTTACTGAAATGAGGGCAATTTTACTCTGTTAGCGAGATTAGGGCAACTTGACTCTGTTGAGCTGATTTGGGGAATTTGACTCTCTGTTGACTAAAAAAAGAAGGGAAATTAACTATGTTGAGCTGAGTGAGGGCAACTTTACTCTGTTTTAGCTGAGATGGGGGGGCAACTTTAAACCCGTTGACTTGATGGGGGAAAAATTTACTCTTTTTGAGCTGAGTGAGGGGAACTTGACTCTGTTGACTTTAGATGAGGGAATTTTTAACTCTGTTGACTGAGATTAAGGGGAAATTAAATCTGTTGACTAATGAAAGGGGAAATTAAATCTGTTGAGGGTTAAAAAGGGGAACTTAACTTTTGTTGACAGATGAGGGCAACTTTACTCTTTTGAGCTGAATGAGAAATTTGGGCTCTCGGGTTTAGCTGAATAAGGGGAAATTTACTCTTTAGTTTAGATAAGCAATTTGCTCTCGGGTTAGCTGAGATAAGGGGAAATTGACCTGTTGGGGGCTGAGATTAAAGGGGAAACTTTACTCCTTTTTTTTTTGACTAGATTTGGGCAATTTGACTCTGGGTTTACTGAATGGGGCCCTTTTATCTGTAGAGCTGAGATGGGGGGCAAAAATTGACTCTTTTGCTAGATGAGGGCAAATTTAAATCCCGTTGAGCTTAGATAGGGAAATTTTTCTCTCTGTTGTCTGAATAGGGCAAATTTTACTCTGTTTTAGCTGGGGAAAGAGGGGGGGAAATTGAAACCCGTTGAGCTCAGTTAGGGGAATTTGATTCCCCTTTGAGCTAGATTAAGGGAAATTTAAATCTGTTTTAGCTGAGATTTTGGGCAATTTGACTCTGTTGGGCTGAGATTAGGGCCCAAATTAAATCGGTTTACTGAGATTAGGGCAAAATTGACTCTGTTTTGGGTTGGGGAGGGGAAACCCTTAAATCTGTTGAAACTGAATGAGGGCCCAATTTTTTACTCTCTTTTGAGGGTGAGATGAGGCAATTTTACTCTCTGTTGGCTGAGATAAGGGCAACTTGACTCTGTGGCTGAGATTTAGAGCAAATTTTGGGCTCTCTGTTTAGTGAGATAAGGGGCCCCCTTTTACTCTGTTTTAGCCCGAATAGGGGAACTTTACTCTGTTGAGCTAGATGAGGGCAAATTTTTTTCTGTTGACTGAGAGGGGCAAATTGATCGTTTAAGGGTGAGATAGGGCCCAAATTTTACTCTGTTGAGCTGGATGAGGGGAACCCTTTACTCGTTGAGCTGAGATTTTGGGCAATTTGACCCCCTCTGTTGAGCCCGAGATAAAAGGGAAAATTAACTCTGTTGAGGCAGAGATTTGGGCAAATTGGGCTCTGTTGAGCTAGATGAGGGGAAACCCAACTCCCGTTGAGGGGTGAAAATGAGGGGAACTTGACTCTGTTTAGCGAAAAAAGGGCAAATTAAATCTGTTTGAAAAAAGAGAGAGGGGGAAATTTTACTCTCTGTTGAGCTGAGATTTTTTTTTGGGGAATTTTAAATCTCTTTTGAGCTGAAAATGGGGGCAATTTTGGTCTCCCTGTTGAGTGGATAGGGCAATTTGGCCTGTTGGCGAGATGAGGGCACTGGCCCCCGTTGAGCTGAATGAGGGCAAATTTTACTCTCTGTTTACTGAGATGAAAGGGAAATTTTAAATATGTTGAGCTAGATAGGGCATTTGACTCCCGTTGAGCTGAGAGGGGGGCAACCTAAAAATCTGTTGAGCTGAATGAGGGCAACTTGGGCTCTGGTTTAGCTGAGATAGGGCAACTTTTAAATCTGTTGAAACTGAGATGAGGCAATTTGACTCTGTTTAGCTGAGATGAGGGGAACTTAACTCGGGTTTAGCTGAGAAAGAGGGGAAAAATTTACCCCTGTTGACTTTTTATGAGGGCAACTTGACTCCCGTTTAGCTTAGATTTAAGGGGGCCAAAATTAACCCCCGTTGAGACTAGATAAGGGGAACTTTAAATCTGTTTCTTAATAGGGCAAATTGACCCCTGTTAGCTGAGATGAGGGCTTCTTTTCCCCTGTTGAGCTGAATGGGGGAATTTGACCCCTGTTTAGCTGGAAAGGGGCAACTTGAAATCGTTTGCTAGATGAGGGCCCAAATTTACTCTTTTTGAGCTTTAGATGAGGGCAAATTAACTCTGTTGAGGTAGATGAGGGCAAATTTTACTCTCTGTTTTGGAATTAGGGCTTTGACTGTTGAGCTGAGATGGGGGCAACTTGACTCTGTTGGCGGGGGATTAGGGCAATTTGAAATCTCTGTTGAGCTAGATGAAGGGAAATTTAAATCTGTTTGACAGAGATTAGGGCAATTTGACTCTGTTGGGCTGAGATGAGGGGAACTTTAAATCTGTTGAGTCCCGAATGAGGGCCCCTTAAAATCTGTTTTAGCTGAGATGAAAGGGGAACTTTAACTCTGTTGAGCTGAGATGAGGGGAATTTTTCCCCTCTGTTTAGGGATGAGGGGAATTTTCTCTCTTTTTGGCCCGAGATTGGGGGAATTTACTCCTGTTGAACTGAATTAAGGGGGAAATTTACCTGTTGACTTTAGTGAGGGCCAACCCTTTTTTCTGTTGAGCTGAGATGAGGGCAATTTGACTCCTTTTTTACTGAGATAAGGCAACTTTTAAATATGTTGAGCTGAGATGGGGCAATTTGGTCTGTTTTTACTGAGATGAGGGAAAACCCAACTCCTTTTTGAGCTGAATGAGGGGAACTTGACTCGGGTTTAGCTGGATGGGCAACTTAACTCTGTTTTACTGAAAATGGGTGGCCAAATTTTACTCCCGTTTAGCTGAATGAGGGAACTTAAATTCTTGTTTAGCTGAGATGAAGGGGAAAATTTTTTTCCCCGTTGACTAGATAGGGCAAATTTAAATCTTTTGAGCTTAGATGAGGGCAAATTAAACCCTGTTTTAGCTGAGATAAGGGAAAATTGACCCTGTTTTAGGGTGAGAAAAGGGCAACTTGACTCTTTTGAGCTAGATGAGGCAATTTACTCTGTTTTTAGGGGAATGGGGGAAATTTCCCTTTTTAGCGAGATTGGGGGGCACTTGACTCTGGTTTACTGAGATGGGGGAAATTTTTAATCCCGTTGACTGAATGAGGGGAACTTAAAATCTGTTTTAGCTGAGATGAGGGGAAATTAACTTTTGGGGTTTACTGAGATGGGCAAATTAACTCCCGTTTAGTGAGAAATTAGGGAAAATTGACCCTGTTGAGCTGAGATGAAGCAATTTGACTCTCTGTTTGAGCTGGGGATTTAAGGGGGAAATTTACCTTTTGACGGGGATAAAGGAATTTGACTCTCTGGGTTTAGCGGATTAAGGGGAAATTGAACTCTGTTTTTTCCGGTGAGGGCAAATTGACTCTTTTTATCTGAAAATTAGGGCAAATTTTTTTCTGTTGAGCGGAAAATGGGGCAACTTGACTCTGTTGACGGGGATGAAAGGGGAAATTGACCTGTTTTACTAGATGAGGGAACTTAAACCCGTTTTAGCTGGGTAGGCAATTTGGGCTCTCTGTTGGGGCTTAGATAGGGGAATTTGACTTTTGTTTAGGGTGAAAATGAGGGCAAATTTGGGCTCTGTTGAGCTCAGAAATTGGGCATTTGACCTCTGTTGAGCTGAGATGAAAGGGAAAGTAACTTTGTTTGGCCCAGATTAGGGGGAATTTGACTCTGTTAGGGTGAGATTAGGGGAACTTACTCCCGTTGACTGAGATAGGGCAACTTGACTCTGTTGACTTAGATGAGGGGAACTTAAATCTGTTTTAGCGGGATTAGGGCAATTTGACCCCCTGTTGGGTGAGATGAGGGCAATTTGAAATCTCTTTGACTGAGATAAGGCAACTTTTACTCCCGTTTAGCTGAGATGAGAGCAAATTTTACTCTCTGTTGACTAGATAAGGGGAACTTTACTCTGTTTGGGGCTGAGGGTGAGGGCAAATTACTCTTTTTTAGCTGAGATGGGGCATTTTACTCTGTTGGGTTGAGATGGGGGGGCCCCTTTACTCTTGGGGGAGCTGGGAAAGAAGGGGAACTTACCTGTTGAGCTGAATAAGGGGAAATTTTAAATCTGTTTACTGAGATTAAAGGGGATTTGACTCTCTGTTTTGCTGAAAAATGAGGGGACTTTGACTCTGTTTTTCTGGATAGGGCAACTTGACTCTGTTTGAGCTGAGATTAGGGAATTTGACTCTCTGGGTTTAGGGTGGGGTGAAGGAACCCTTAAATTTTGTTTACAAGAATTTTTGGGGAATTTGGCCCTTTTTTTGAGCGAGATGGGGGAATTAAAATCTGTTTAGCTGAGAAAGAGGGCAACTTTACTCCCTTTGACTGAATGAGGGCCCAAATTAACTCTGTTTTAAACTGAGGGGGGCAATTTGGGCTCTCTGTTGGCCCAATGAGGCAATTTGGCTCTCTGTTTTAGCTGAGATGAGGGGAAATTTTACTCTCTGTTGGGGCTGAAAATGAGGGCAATTTGACTCGTTGGCTGAATGAAAGGGGAATTTACTTGTTGAGGGTGAGATGAGGGGGAATTTTTTACCTCTGTTGAGCTGAGATGAAGGCAACTAAAATATTTTTAACTGAAATTAGGGGAATTTTTCTCTGTTGAGCTGAGATGAAGGGGAACTTAACCTGTTTACTAGATGAGGGGACTTGACTCTGTTGAGCGGGGAAAAGGGGCCCCTTTTAAATCTTTTAGGGATGAGGGGATTTGACTCTTTTGAGCTGGAAAACTGAATGGGAAATTAAAATCTGTTGAGCTGAGATGAGGGGAAATTTTACTCTCTTTTTGAGCTGGATGGGGCAATTTTTACTCCCCGTTTTACTGAATGAGGGGAATTTGACTCTCTGTTTGAGCTTTAGATAGGGCAAATTTTACTCTCTGTTGAGCTGGAAAAGGGCAATTTTCCCCTCTGTTTACCGAGATTTAGGGGAACTTGACTCTTTTAGCGAGATAGGGCCAAATTAAATCTTTGAACTGGGGAAAGGGAAAGGGAAAATTTACTCGTTTATGCTGAGGATGAGGGCAACTTAACTCTGTTGAGCTGAGATGAGGGCAATTTGACTCTCTGTTGAGCTGAGATGAGGGCAATTTGACTCTCTGTTGAGCTGAGATGAGGGCAATTTGACTCTCTGTTGAGCTGAGATGAGGGCAATTTGACTCTGTTGAGCTGAGATGAGGACAGTAGAAGGGAGGCCCCTAAATGTTAGGTAATCCAAGAAAGAAGACGCGTAGGTGGCCAGTACTATGAGTAAAGTACGTTGCCACCTTTCTGTTCCTCCTATGAATATCTTCCTTCCCAAAAATGACAGAAAATCCTGAAATACCTGCTAAAGTACTTATGGTAAGAGTAATAATACTGTGGGCCCAAAGCTCTGATTGAATGTACATTGTAATGAATGTTATTATGATGATAAAATATATGGTTGCTGATTCCTGGTGGTCTATATATCCTGATCCCAGATCTGTTTACGGGTATGCTGTCTTGCCTACTCCAATAGCTCTGCTCCCATTGTCACACCAGCACAAAACAGATCTGGGACCAAGCTATGGCAATAGGGGTGAGACACCATCTCAGGTACACCAACCTGCTGCGTTATAGCCTGAGTGCCAGGCTTTTTTGTGCTATCATGCCAACTCCTTGTCACTGGTTGTCATGACAATGAGCAATGGAGTTGGCAAGAGCGTAAACAGATCTGGGACCAGGTTAGGTGTGTTACTTTTCAGAACCGCTTCCGGGAACCTTTCAACAAAAAGAAGTTCCGCACCAATAGAATGACTACACCTAAACTGAACTGTACTGTTTGTCAGAGTTTAGGATTTTAGGAAGTACACCGACATTTCAATTCCAACTCCAATTGTCTTCAATGCTATTCAATGAGGAAAATGTGGAATTGGAATTTGGTTTACGTTCTGAATTGACTGGAATTTAAATGGAATTGACCCCAACCCTGCTGTTTACCTGATTTTACATTTACACAGTAATACGTGTATAATGATGATAATGCATACATGCTAGAATTGAATTAGGACAAAGTCCGCTGTATGCTTTATATGGTGCTAAACTTACAACGGCAGTCGTGCACTTTCTGTCTTTGTGTGTGTGCGTGTGTGTTTGTATGAACATGTGTGTGCGTGCACGTGTGAATGTGTGTGCACGTGTGAATGTGTGTGCACGTGTGTGTTTGAGCTGTTTCCCGGCACCATCATCTACCCTCGCAAGCGTCCCAAATGGCACCCTGTCCCCTACACAGGATCCCACAGGGCTCTGGTCAAAGGCTGTGCACTATATAAGGGATAGTGTGTCATTTGGGATTCAAGCTATTTCTGCTTCGTTTTTATTAAATCATCATTATTATTATCAATGTTATTATATTATTATTGCTATTATTATTATGACTGTTATTTTCTTAGAGTTAAACATTTCAATTAACTTATATTTTTTTATACAAAGAAATTGTTTTAAATGTTGTTTTGTACAAAGTGAACATGAAGAGAAGCAGAATGGTCTTAGATGTGTTATAACTGTTATTAAGAATGGTCTTAGACGTTGTAATAACTGTTATTAAGAATGGTCTTAGACGTTATAATAACTGTTATTAAGAATGGTCTTAGATGTGTTATAACTGTTATAAGAATGGTCTTAGATGTGTTATAACTGTTATAAGAATGGTCTTAGATGTTATAATAACTGTTATAAGAATGGTCTTAGATGTGTTATAACTGTTATTAAGAATGGTCTTAGACGTTATAATAACTGTTATTAAGAATGGTCTTAGACATTATAATAACTGTTATAAGAATGGTCTTAGATGTGTTATAACTGTTATAAGAATGGTCTTAGATGTGTTATAACTGTTATAAGAATGGTCTTAGAAGTTATAACTGTTATAAGAATGGTCTTAGACGTTATAATAACTGTTATAAGAATGGTCTTAGATGTGTTATAACTGTTATAAGAATGGTCTTAGACGTTATAACTGTTATAAGAATGGTCTTAGACGTTATAATAACTGTTATAAGAATGGTCTTAGATGTGTTATAACTGTTATAAGAATGGTCTTAGACGTTATAACTGTTATAAGAATGGTCTTAGACGTTACAATAACTGTTATAAGAAGGGTCTTAGATGTGTTATAACTGTTATAAGAATGGTCTTAGATGTGTTATAACTGTTATAAGAATGGTCTTAGACGTTACAATAACTGTTATAAGAATGGTCTTAGATGTGTTATAACTGTTATAAGAATGGTCTTAGATGTGTTATAACTGTTATAAGAATGGTCTTAGATGTGTTATAACTGTTATAAGAATGGTCTTAGACGTTATAACTGTTATAAGAATGGTCTTAGACGTTATAACTGTTATAAGAATGGTCTTAGATGTGTTACAACTGTTATAAGAATGGTCTTAGACGTTATAACTGTTATAAGAATGGTCTTAGACGTTACAATAACTGTTATAAGAATGGTCTTAGATGTGTTATAACTGTTATAAGAATGGTCTTAGATGTGTTATAACTGTTATAAGAATGGTCTTAGACGTTATAACTGTTATAAGAATGGTCTTAGACGTTATAACTGTCATAAGAATGGTCTTAGATGTGTTATAACTGTTATAAGAATGGTCTTAGACGTTATAACTGTCATAAGAATGGTCTTAGATGTGTTATAACTGTTATAAGAATGGTCTTAGATGTTATAACTGTTATAAGAATGGTCTTAGACGTTATAATAACTGTTATAAGAATGGTCTTAGATGTGTTATAACTGTTATAAGAATGGTCTTAGATGTGTTATAACTGTTATAAGAATGGTCTTAGACGTTATAATAACTGTTATTAAGAATGGTCTTAGATGTGTTATAACTGTTATAAGAATGGTCTTAGACGTGTTATAAATCAATTCAAAATCAAATCAAATTTTATTTGTCACAAGCGCTGAATACAACAGTGAAATGCTTACTTACAAGCCCTTAACCAACAATGCAGTTTTAAGAAAGAATACCAACAAAAAAAAATCACACAAAAAATATTATATAAAATAATATGAATATAACTGTTATTTGAATGTGTGAGACATGTGGTCCTCTGTAGCTAAATTGGTAGAGCATGGCGCTTGTATCGCCAGGGTAGTGGGGTTCGATCCCCGGGACCACCCATACGTAAAAATGTATGCACACATGACTGTAAGTCGCTTTGGATAAAAGCGTCTGCTAAATGGCAAATTATTATTATAACTGTTAAAAGAATGGTCTAGACATGGTAAAACTGAGGAATGTCTCAGCTGTAAATGTCAGAGAGCAGTAATGATGATGTCTTATAAAAGAATCCTGAAAACACCAACGTCTTCTACCTGTGTGAGCTTTCATGACTGTTTCACAGATATACACGGTATATCTGTTTTAGCTACTAAAAGCCTAGAATGAGGCTGATTATAGCCTAATAGAAAGAAGAAAACAAAATCAATTCTGAGGACAATGAAGTCTCTATAAAGGATCCATCTATCATTTCAGATTTGCTTTTCATTGTGATGCTCCTTTTAGATGAATGTTTTTTTTTCTATGTTTGCCAGCAACGAATACAGAAAGACGTCATAAGCACCATATCGATTATTTGTCTTCTTGATTATAAATAATAGCTTATCCTCTGCCAAATCAATAGTTCTGTAAACCTCAGTGTGAGGAGGTGTTGTTGGCTACTTTGTTGCCACCGTGTGTTGACGCACGGTATCCCCTGACAACCATCTGGGGGGGGGGAAAACAGCAATATTTACTTTCAAGTTTTCCTTTTGCTTCTGGGCAAACAGGCGCGGGTGAGTAGATTATGCTTTGGTAATATGATGTTGGTGAAGTTATTTCTAGCGAATTACAGGGTTCATATCATCTCTAGAAACTTTTACTATTGACACGCAAATAAATATTAAACAAACAATATAATATAGCCTACACTAAAAAGAGTTGTGCGCACCCACATGGTCAGAATGTAGCTAAATTATGTAAACTCAAATACATTTGACATGACCTGAATTACAGTGCTTGCTAGACAGGACACATGATGCACATCAACCATGAAAGATATTGTATTTATTGTCAGAGCAAAATTATAATCATGTTTCTAGGTGGAGCGTTCAAAAAGGTAGGCTACATTATTTGGACAAAATCTGACCTCTCTGAAATGAAAATAGATGGCATTCCCTTCAACAAAAATATATTTTTACCCGACCCTCCCTGAATGCTTGAAATAAATCTAAAAAATAACCCTCCCCATACCCAAAATAATAATTAAACAAAGTGGATAGCAGAGAACATGCCTACCGTTTACCCTCACTCCTAGGACAGACCAGAGCCTTACATAAGCAGTTTTAAAAAACTGTTCTTCGTTTTGTAAGCATTGCATGGTTTTGGCTGCAACCTGGCAAAGTAGCCAGAAGGTTGTGGATTCTCAGGGTAGGGGTGAAAAGATCTCCATTATTAAAATAAAAGCACTGCATGAATCTATCATCTTATTTGCTTGTCCGAGAAAAAAAATATCACTTTATAAACTAATTTCATGCAATTCTACGTTGTTTTACATGACCGGAGACAAGCAGAATCTTTAATAGCACACAGAGCATGACAACGAATGAGGCATGCTGCAGCACCGGAGACGTTTTGATTTCTAGTACAGGCTATTCTTAAAAAAATATGATAGTCTAAGTTTGGATTAGTGCTAAAGTTGTCTATCAAGTGTAAAAAAAAAAATTGAACGCAACAGAACCAGTTACAACTGAAGGACATGATCATCAATGATTTTGAGAAAAAGCCTTTATTTTTTATTTTTTATTTTTCACACAGCAGCTTCATATCATCAGGTAGGGCTGGCTACATGCACTATCATTTTCAAATGTATTCTATTTTATTCCGTGAAATTGTTGTTGCAAAAAAAAGATTTGCAATGACTGTGATTAGGGCCATGGGAATGCAAGAGCATCTGCTAGACTAAATTAACAGGCATGAGAGTTCACTGCATGATCCTCAAACCCGACTGTCCAAACTGATGTGTTTCTTTAAGTGAATTTGAACGGCACTGTAGAATGACTGTATAGCCTAATAAGGCATTTTTTTTCGTTTGACTATTATTTAATTATATGTAATTATAGTTTATAATGTCATTTAATACAGCCTAAATGTGAAATGTGTAGGCATGTTATTGAAGTGGAGTTGTTGATGTGTTGTTGAAATGCTGAGCCCTCCTGCAAGCCTGCAGCCTGTCACAAATGCTTCACAATTGATTTCTTAAATGGCAGGCTATAGCCGTGAAATAATAATAATATAGCCGTGAAATAATTCATTTTTGTTCCTTCTTAGTTCTACCTGGCTTGCTCCTGACTGATTTAGAGTTAGTATGTTGTTTAATGGCCTGTCGAAATGTTGAAGGTCAATTGATATTGACAGAATCACACATTACTTCCCAAGCCTATATAAGGTCCCACAGTTGACAGTGCATGTCAGAGCAAAAACCAAGCCATGAGGTCAAAAGAATTGTCCGTAGAGCTCCGAGACAGGATTGTGTCGAGGCACAGATCTGGGGAAGGGTACCAAAAAAATGTCTTCAGCGTTGAAGGTCCCCAAGAACACAGTGGCCTCCATCATTCTTAAATGGAAAAAGTTTGGAACCACCAAGACTCTTCCTAGAGCTGGCCGCCCGGACAAACTGAGCAATCGGGGGAGAAGGGCCTTGGTCAGGGAGGTGACCAAGAACCCAATGGTCACTCTGACTGAGCTCCAGAGTTCCTCTGTGGAGATGGGAGAACCTTCCAGAAGGACAACCATCTCTGCAGCACTCCACCAATCAGGCCTTTATGGTAGAGTGGCCAGATGGAAGCCACTCCTCAGTAAAAAGGCACATGACAGCCCACTTCGATTTTGCCAAAAGGTACCTAAAGGACTCTCAGACTATGAGAAACAAGATTCTCTGTTCTGATGAAACCAAGATTGAAATCTTTGGCCTGAATGCCAAGTGTCACGTCTGGAGTAAACCTGGCGCCATCCCTACGGTGAAGCATGGTGGTGGCAGCGTCATGCTGTGGGGATGTTTTTCAGCGGCAGGGACTGGGAGTCTAGAAAGGATAGAGGGAAAGATTAACGGAGCAAAGTACAGCGAGATCCTTGATGAAAACCTGCTCCAGAGCACTCAGGACCTCAGACTGGGGCGAAGGTTCACTTTCCGAATGCACTGTATTAACCTAATATAACTGGCGCAGGACAACCCTGCTGGAGGCCTGCTGATCTATAATCTTATTCATTATGATCCTACTCTAAGACCCTTTGTGGATACAGCCCAGGTCTCCCTTGGCAAATAGATTTTTATCTCAACGAGACTTAACTTGGTTAAATAAAAGGTAAAATAAAAACGGTCTAAATGATTAGCAGAACTGTTGTTCTGTGATCCGGTTCTATTCGCATGGAGGTGTGGGACAAAATATGGATCGCCCTACGACACGAGGACGATAGAACACAACCGAAAATAAATTAGTAGATTTTGGAACAGTGGCGCTTTTTGTCCACTAGGGTGTAGTCTCTGACAAGTTTATCTGAAGACCACTACTACACATTAATGCTGGGAGACAGGGTGATTAGCATTATCCAAGCTTCACGTCATCACTTTAAATCATTGTTATTCAATCTGACATTAAAATACCTCTGATGGTAACAGAAGTACCATGGTATTAGTTACAACAGCAACAACCACACATTATAACATGTGTTGTGACAATAAATATATAATTGAGGATTTTGTTAAATGTAGTGAGGATTATAATACAAGCAAGCCACACAACCAGGAGTCCAAATGTGTGTATTGAGGCACTTTAAAGGCCTAGTGTAGTCTAAATGAATTTAGGTCATATTGTACAACAGCTGATGAAACTAACACTGTAAAAGTGCGAAAACATTTAATTCCTGATAGTTGCTGGTTGGAAATACAATCTACACAGGACTTTCCACGGTGACATCACCATGCGGTAAATTGGTTAATAGACCAATAAGAAAGAGAGTTCCAAACCTCTCTCTGCCAATAACAGCTCGTTTTCAGTTTTCCCCTCCCCACTCAGAACACTCCCAGCTAAGTTCTTGCTTGAGAAATAGTTTTTTGCTCTACTTTTGCCCATTTTAATAGAAATCAATTACAGTAAGGTACTTAATTGTTACGCAGAAATTATTTGATATTGATATAAAAATGGCTGCATTGAGCCTTAAAAAAATAATATATATATATATTTTGATTTGACTGTTAATCCTTTTACTATATACAGTAGATGACCTCCTTTAGCTCCCACCATAGTCTGTCCTTTCAGACCTGACCTGTCAACGTCACCACACTTATCATTACCTGCAGCTTAACTACTGTACACAACACACACACACACACAAAACCAGACTTTACCCTCCCATATCACATCTTTCTCCACAGGAGCAGCATCTTGACATACTGTACTGTTGCCAAAGGTCTGCTATCTGATATTCTGTCACCAAGGAAGCTCCGGGCTGCTTGTAGATTCTAGACCAAAGGAATACAAAAGAATGTGTTAAATAATACATGTGGAATAGAAAGTACATACAGAATAAGACACATATTTGCGGAATGCCTGAAACCAAATGCAGTGAAGGGGGAATGTCATAAACATAGAAATACGCTGAGTGGACAAAACATAAGGAACACATACCTAATACTGAGTTGTACCCCCTTTTGCCCTCAGAACAGTCCCAATTCGTCGGGGCATGGACTCTACAAGGTGTCGAAGGCGTTCCACAGGGATGCTGGCACATGTTGACTCCAATGCTTCCCACAGTTGTGTCAAGTTGGCTGGATGTCCTTTAGGTGGTGGACCATTCTTGATACACACTGGAAACTGTTGAGCGTGAAAAACCCAGCAGCGTTGCAGTTCTTGACACAAACCGGTACGTCTGGCACCTACTACCGTACCCTGTTCAACGACACTTAAATATTTGTTTTTGCCCATTCACCCTCTGAATGGCACACATACAGAATCCATGTCTCAGGGCTTAGCAATCCTTCTTTAACCTGTCTCCTCCCCTTCATCAACACTGACTGAAGTGGATTTAACAAGTGACATCAAATAAGGGATCATAGCTTTCACATGGATTCACCTGGTCAGTCTGTGTCATGGAAAGAGCAGGTGTTCTTAATATTTTGTATACTCAAGTGTAATAATCTATTCATTCTACCTCTATGTTCTCAAAGCTGTTATGATTAGCTTCTCTCAGACATGATTCTGAGATCACCTTATCACAAATGTGATTTTATCACTGATGAAGCTACACAGTGATCTTAATTAGTTCCCTCTGACGAAGCTTAAGTGATGGGATTTTACTGATTGGATGAATGAAAGGTTTTAGGGGATGGAGTGAGTACTTGGTGAGAGGACGTAGCAGAGACAAGAGCATGAACAATCTCTCTCGACGGGAGATAACACCATTAGCAAACAAAGGTGCTATGCACATCCCAAACTTGCTGGGCAAAAAATATACTGTAGATAAAGAATATAAAGACCCGGAAAAAAAAACCCATGTCAGATAGGCTATAATGCTGCTCCTGTAAGTCCCGGAGGACAGCCCACTACACTCTGTCCAGGCAGGCCTTTCCTTTCCTTATCAACAGATAAGGGATTCATGACCTTTGAACCCGGCGTCGATACTCCGTGCCTCGCTGTTTCACTGGCCTAATCAGCAGCCAAAGTCCTCTCTGCCTCTTACACAGCCTCAGTCAGTACTCTGAGTCCATTGATCCTCAGTGCCTCTGGTTCTCTCACCTTGTCAACAACTGGCACCCTTGTCCTCTCCTGTCCTGCTGTCCCAGATCTACAGTAGAGCGTGGACGTCTTTCTCTGCCTGCCGACACCCTCCTGGCCTGGAACCAAATGTGGACGTCTTCCTCTTAGACCTGCCTGTCTAGACCCACCTGTGCTGTGACTTTCTCTCTGTGTCTGGTCTCGCCACCATGCTGCCTCGCACCTCAGCCTTCCTCATGCTCTCCCTCTGCCTCTCCTGGGGGATGTCTGCTTCTCTGGTCAGGAACATCACTCCTGAAGAGGAAGTCGTCCCAGCGGCAGAAACCATGTTCAGGGACGAGTTTGTAGCTGAGGAACCAGTTGCGGACTCCCCTGTTGCTGATGCTCCGGTGGCAGCAGACGCCCCTGTAGACGCCCCTGTCATGGCAGATGAAGCCCCAGACATGGAGGCCATCATGGCGAACATGCCCGTTTTGGAAGACCCTGCATACATGGATCTGGAGAGCCTTGTTAAAGAGGCCCTGATAACAGAAGCCATGATTAAAGAGTTGTCTGCCCAGGTGGAGGAGGAAGACCTCGCTAAAGAGACCGAGATTCAAGACGCCATCTTGAAAGATTTGGCTGACCAGGAGGCCCTTGAGAAAGCAACGGAGCCCATTGAAGAGGCTGCAGAGGCAGAAGCAGAAGCTCCAGCGATCCCTGTGGTGCCTGTCGTCGAAGCCCAGGAAGAGGACTCTGACTGGGGCTTGGTTTCAATCAGAGAGAGCCTCCAGGCAGCCAATGGATACTTTGACTCGCTGGTGGAACTGATGGGGGGACGCAACGGAGTGTGTCAGTACAAATGCAAATACGGTAAGGATGTGTGTGTGTCAGTGATTACAGTAACATCCCGGAATGACTCCACGGTGTTGCCATGTCAAGCCTGGCTATTTACACCTAGGGCACGATTCAATCCGCATTTGCGGAAGTTCAGGGCTGTGTGGCGCAAATCAAAATGTAAAGGTCATTTCTGATTGAGCCGACATATGCAGCCTTTACCGTAAATGCAGTCTCTGCGAATGCGACAACGTTGCCTTTTAATTTAAATGGCGCTAAAGCGCTGAACTTCCGCGACATGGATTGAATCGAGTCCTGAATGTAACAGAAGCTAGATACTGTGTGTTATCCTTGTAGAGAGTCCAACTTTGATTTGCTGAAGAACAGATCACACTGTACCCATTTTAGGATCTTACACATAAACACCATCGGTTAGGTTAGGCTATTCTACAACTCTCTCTCTCTCTCTCTCTCTCTCTCTCTCTCTCTCTCTCTCTCTCTCTCTCTCTCTCTCTCTCTCTCTCTCTGTTGTTTACCTGTGTGTTCATCTGTTTATCATACTTATGGTGTATAATAATTGATTGAACCCTCTGGCTGTTTACCACAAGTTGCATTCATCAATAGACGTATATTCTTGCTGTGAGAGGAATAACTGAGGTCAGTGTTCACATAACATGATATAGTCTCAGTGATATAGATTGACCAAAGGTAGAATACACATCAGACCATAGATATTACAGCATGGCCTACAGGGTACATTCCAATATCCACACTAGCATACCATGGTGAATGTATATCCACACTAGCATACCACAGTGAATGTATATCCACACTAGCATACCATGGTGAATGTATATCCACACTAGCATACCATGGTGAATGTATATCCACACTAGCATACCATGGTGAATGTATATCCACACTAGCATACCATGGTGAATGTATATCCACACTAGCATACCACAGTGAATGTATATCCACACTAGCATACCATGGTGAATGTATATCCACACTAGCATACCATGGTGAATGTATATCCACACTAGCATACCATGGTGAATGTATATCCACACTAGCATACCATGGTGAATGTATATCCACACTAGCATACCATGGTGAATGTATATCCACACTAGCATACCATGGTGAATGTATATCCACACTAGCATACCACAGTGAATGTATATCCACACTAGCATACCATGGTGAATGTATATCCACACTAGCATACCATGGTGAATGTATATCCACACTAGCATACCATGGTGAATGTATATCCACACTAGCATACCATGGTGAATGTATATCCACACTAGCATACCACAGTGAATGTATATCCACACTAGCATACCACAGTGAATGTATATCCACACTAGCATACCACAGTGAATGTATATCCACACTAGCATACCATGGTGAATGTATATCCACACTAGCATACCATGGTGAATGTATATCCACACTAGCATACCATGGTGAATGTATATCCACACTAGCATACCATGGTGAATGTATATCCACACTAGCATACCACAGTGAATGTATATCCACACTAGCATACCACAGTGAATGTATATCCACACTAGCATACCACAGTGAATGTATATCCACACTAGCATACCACAGTGAATGTATATCCACACTAGCATACCATGGTGAATGTATATCCACACTAGCATACCATGGTGAATGTATATCCACACTAGCATACCATGGTGAATGTATATCCACACTAGCATACCACAGTGAATGTATATCCACACTAGCATACCACAGTGAATGTATATCCACACTAGCATACCATGGTGAATGTATATCCACACTAGCATACCATGGTGAATGTATATCCACACTAGCATACCATGGTGAATGTATATCCACACTAGCATACCATGGTGAATGTATATCCACACTAGCATACCATGGTGAATGTATATCCACCACTAGCATACCACAGTGAATGTATATCCACACTAGCATACCACAGTGAATGTATATCCACACTAGCATACCACAGTGAATGTATATCCACACTAGCATACCATGGTGAATGTATATCCACACTAGCATACCATGGTGAATGTATATCCACACTAGCATACCATGGTGAATGTATATCCACACTAGCATACCATGGTGAATGTATATCCACACTAGCATACCACAGTGAATGTATATCCACACTAGCATACCACAGTGAATGTATATCCACACTAGCATACCACAGTGAATGTATATCCACACTAGCATACCATGGTGAATGTATATCCCACACTAGCATACCATGGTGAATGTATATCCACACTAGCATACCATGGTGAATGTATATCCACACTAGCATACCATGGTGAATGTATATCCACACTAGCATACCATGGTGAATGTATATCCACACTAGCATACCACAGTGAATGTATATCCACACTAGCATACCACAGTGAATGTATATCCACACTAGCATACCACAGTGAATGTATATCCACACTAGCATACCATGGTGAATGTATATCCACACTAGCATACCATGGTGAATGTATATCCACACTAGCATACCATGGTGAATGTATATCCACACTAGCATACCATGGTGAATGTATATCCACACTAGCATACCACAGTGAATGTATATCCACACTAGCATACCACAGTGAATGTATATCCACACTAGCATACCACAGTGAATGTATATCCACACTACCATACCACGTTGAATGTATATCCACACTACCATACCACGTTGAATGTATATCCACACTACCATACCACAGTGAATGTATATCCACACTACCATACCACAGTGAATGTATATCCACACTAGCATACCACGGTGAATGTATATCCACACTAGCATACCACGGTGAATGTATATCCACACTAGCATACCATGGTGAATATATATACACACTAGCATATCACGTTGAATGTATATCCACACTAGCATATCACGTTGAATGTATGCACAACACATTGCGTCATTCTAAGTATGTGCTAGTATATAATCACACCTCGACCATGCTACGTTCCACTATCCACACTGGCCCAGTATATTGCTCCATACTTAGTGCAGTAGTATCATATACTAGCATGGACATTGGAACAGCGAAAACTCATGGATCTATACAGGAGCCACTCATGGTTTCCTGTCATGTTCTTTATATATTTTGCTAAAAGGTGAAAAGGTCCTGTACACTCTTAGAAAAAAAGGTTCCAAAAGGGTTATTTGGCTGTCCCCATAGGAGAACCCTTTTTAGTTCCAGGGAGAACCCTTCTTGGTTCTACGTAGAACTCATTTGGATTCCATGTAGGACCCCCTTCCACAGAGGGTTCTACTGCACATGGAACCCAAAGGGGTTCTACCTGGAACCAAAATTGTTCTACCTGGAACCAAAAAAGGGTTCTTCAAAGGGCAGAAAAAACATGTTAGGTTCTAGATAGCACCTTTTTTCAGTTTGGGTTGTTATCAATAAACTTCACAATAGGGGTGTTGCATGTTCGATTTGTGCTGATTGATAACAACATATTGATCAATCTGTGGCGCTACATGATTAACTGTACATGGGTCTGAAATATAGGTTGTTCACCTTTCCTTCTCAGGTAAGACGCCTGTGCATCGCCATGGTTACGTGACCCCAGAGCCCAATGGTTGCAGCTCCGACCTCCTAGGATTCCAGGTACCTGATAGTGTATGTTTTAACTATCACTAACTATAGACAGCGTATGATACTGTACTAATAATACCCAATACATAAACTGCAGACGACTGTTTTCTCATACAATACATACTATACTTTTAAGGCCCTTTGAGGAAAGGGTTCTACATGGAACCCAAAATGGTTCTACCTGGAACCAAATAGGGTTCTTCAAAGGGTTCTCCTATGGGGACAGTTGAAGAACCCTTTTAGGTTGTAGATAGCACCTTTTTTTTTTGTAAGAGTGTATATAAATCCCTATATAAATCCTATGTGATATTATCCTATAACCTATATATCTTTATATATTGTTTATAAATCCCTATATAAATCCTATGTGATATTATCCTATAACCTATATATCTTTATATATTGTTTATAAATCCCTATATAAATCCTATGTGATATTATCCTATAACCTATATATCTTTATATATTGTTTATAAATCCCTATATAAATCCTATGTGATATTATCCTATAACCTATATATCTTTATATATTGTTTATAAATCCCTATATAAATCCTATGTGATATTATCCTATAACCTATATATCTTTATAAGTCCCTATATAAATCCTATGTGATATTATCCTATAACCTATATATCTTTATAAGTCCCTATATAAATCCTATGTGATATTATCCTATAACCTATATATCTTTATATATTGCTATTATCCCAACACAGTTTGACATGGGCATCCCAGCCATGACTCAGTGCTGTAACCTGCTGGACAGATGTTATGACACCTGTGGCTCCAACAAAAACCGCTGTGATTCCAAGTACCGCTTGTGCCTCCACGATATTTGCTCTGACCTGAAGAAGAGCCTGGGGCTTGTGTCAAAGGTCAAAGGTGAGATAGCTACTGAATTATACTCTGTAACACTTTAGCGTAGGTGCAGTGCTTAATTTGAGCCGGATCCTGCTGGAACAGGATCTTGCACCACTCCGTTTTGGACTGTTTCGTTCCGGGACCAATTTGGCCGGATCCGGTACCACTCGTGGCATGAAAAATAATTGTCACTTTTTACGATGTTAAAATGTGAATAAAAGTGATCAAAGTTCATTCGAGTTGCCTCTTCGTAAAAATAATTCAGCATAGCCTACTACACCATGAAAATGCCCATCATTTAGCCACAGGGGATCAACAGCTTATTTGTAGCCCAATAACAAGGCATAGCCTACGGTCTGTCAGTGAACAGCGTGCAGACAAAACAGGCTTTTCGCAATATTTCAAATACAATCGCGGGAAAACACAGGTTGGAAACCAAATGGCTCCTGCTGAAAAGAGAAGACTCTAATCTGTCTGCTGTAGGCTAACAGAATATTTGATCAACTTCCAAATATTGTTTTACGAAGTAAAACGAGAGCGAGATATAGGCTTTTGGCCCGAACTCGTCGGCCATCACCAGCGAGTGCACTGCGGATCATTGTTTTTTAGGACTATAATTTCCGCCTCATATTGTAGCCTACAATATGTGTCTCCACACACCTAGGCCTCGGCTATTGATGGATTCAAGACAAGATCGTTTTTATTGATCTCAGATTCTCAGTTTGTCAGTGTCAAAGTAGCCTGTCATTTCCACCATTTGTGCGCTATTAAAAAAGATTCTGCCAAAGCCTCCAGTCATGTAAAATGTTTATAAAAAGCCAAATTTTTCCCGGACCCTAGGCTACTAAAATGTTCCCCATGTGTAAGCGCCTCTCCTCTACTGTGATGATATGCATGCAGCGCTTTATTATAAAGGAGATTTCTTTTTTCATGCGTTCCGGTTCCTCAGAGCTCCCCAGGTCACCCCCCTCTCAGGCTCACTTTTTGTTCCGCAACCTCCCGAATTACAAATTAAGCACTGCATAGGTGTAATGCTTTTTGACTTGTTATAAGCATCTATGAGCCTTTATAATGTCTTGTAATGAAGCATCAAATATATTGTAATGTGAGACTACAGGAGTAGGCTAATACTTAACTCTTCCCTTTACTGTGCTCTTTGTAGCTAGCTAGGACAGTATAACTCTCCTCCAGTCCTTCACTGTAGTCCTCTTTGTGAGACACCCTGGTCTATGTCAACTCCAGTTTAATTCAGTCAATACAGAAAGTACACTGAAATGTAATTGGAATTTAAGTTTACTTCCTGAATTGACCGAATTTAAGTGTAATTGACCCCCCGTCCAACCATATTTCAATGTCAACCTGAAATTCTGGGACAAAGTCATGTGTATTTTAATATTTCTCAATAGCAAGGCTATGTTCACTGAGTCTGTACATAGTCAAAGCTTTCCTTAAGTTTGGGTCAGTCACAGTGGTCAGGTATTCTGCCACTGTGTACTCTCTGTTTAGGGCCAAATAGCATTCTAGTTTGCTCTGTTTTTTTGTTAATTCTTTGGAATGTGGCAAGTAATTATCTTTTTGTTTTCTCATGATTTGGTTGGGTCTAATTGTGTTGGTGTTGTCCTGGGGCTCTGTGGCGTCTGTTTGTGTTTGTGAACAGAGCCCCAGGACCAGCTTACTTAGGGGACTCTTCTCCAAGTTAATCTCTCTGTAGGAGATGGCTTTGTTATGGAAGGTTTGGGAATCGCTTCCTTTTAAGTGGTTATAGAATTTAACGGCTCTTTTCAGGATTTTGATCATTAGCGGGTATCGGCCTAATTCTGCTCTGCATGCATTATTTTGGTGTTTTTCGTTGTACACTGAATATATTTTTGCAGAATTCTGCATGCGGAGTCTCAATTTGGTGTTTGTCCCATTTTGTGAATTCTTGGTTGGTGAGCAGACCCCAGATCTCACAACCATAAAGGGCAATGGGTTCTATAACTTATTCAAGTATCTCTCTCTCTCTCTCTCTCTCTCTCTCTCTCTCTCTCTCTCTCTCTCTCTCTCGCTCTCTCTCTCTCTCTCTCTCTCTCTCTCTCCTCTCTCTCTCTCCTCTCTCTCTCTGTGTGTGTTATAACACTAACCCTCGTCTCTCTCTGTTAACTCTCTCTCTCTCTCGATTTCAATATCAATTTCAATTCAATTTAAAGGCTTTATTGGCATGGGAAACGTATGTTAACATTGCCAAAGCAAGTGAAGTAGATAGTAAACAAAAGTGAATAAAGACATTTCAAATGAATACATTTTCTCTCTCTCTCTCTCTCTCTCTCTCTCTCTCTCTCTCTCCTCTCTCTCTCCTCTCTCTCTCTCTCTATCTCCTCTGACCTCTCTCTCTCTCTCTCTCTCTCTCTCTCTCTCCTCTCTCTCTCTTCTCTCTCTCTCTCTCTCTCTCTCTCTCTCTCTCTCTGTCAAACCTAACCCTCTGTTTCTCTCTCCCCCTCCCAGCCTGTGAGTCTGTAGCAGATGCTCTGTACAACACAGTGTGGACGCTGGGCTGCAGATCCTTCATGAACAGCCAGAGGGAGGCATGTTACTGTGAGGGAGAGGAGAGGGACGAGCTGTAGAGGACCAGGCTTGGACACAATACAACACTACCCAACACTAGACCAACCTGGGACACGGCACTACCCAGCACTACCCAACACTAGACCAACCTGGGACACGGCACTACCCAACACTAGACCAACCTGGGACACGGCACTACCCAACACTACCCAACACTAGCCCAACCTGGGACACGGCACTACCCAACACTAGACCAACCTGGGACATGGCACTACCCAACACTACCCAACACTAGCCCAACCTGGGACACGGCACTACCCAACACTAGCCCAACCTGGGACCCAGCACTACCCAACACTAGACCAACCTGGGACACGGCACTACCCAACACTACCCAACACTAGCCCAACCTGGGACCCAGCACTACCCAACACTAGACCAACCTGGGACACGGCACTACCCAACACTACCCCAACCTGGGACACGGCACTACCCAACACTACCCAACACTAGACCAGGCTGGGACACAGCACTACCCAACACTAGCCCAACCTGGGACACGGCACTACCCAACACTAGACCAACCTGGGACACAGCACTACCCAACACTAGACCAACCTGGGACCCAGCACTACCCAACACTAGACCAACCTGGGACGACACAGCACTACCCAACACTACCCAACACTAGACCAACCTGGGACACGGCACTACCCAACACTACCCAACCTGGGACACGGCACTACCCAACACTACCCAACACTAGACCAACCTGGGACACAGCACTACCCAACACTAGACCAACCTGGGACACGGCACTACCCAACACTACCCAACACTACCCAACACTACCCAACCTGGGACACGGCACTACCCAACACT
The DNA here is from genome assembly GCA_902810595.1 of Coregonus sp. 'balchen'. Classification (NCBI taxonomy): domain Eukaryota; kingdom Metazoa; phylum Chordata; class Actinopteri; order Salmoniformes; family Salmonidae; genus Coregonus; species Coregonus sp. 'balchen'. Next base: position 45,066,086 of record LR778283.1, read on the forward strand.
ACCCAACACTAGACCAACCTGGGACAAAGCACTACCCAACACTAGACCAACCTGGGACGACACAGCACTACCCAACACCTCCCAACACTAGACCAACCTGGGACCCAGCACTACCCAACACTACCCAACACTAGCCCAACCTGGGACACGGCACTACCCAACACTACCCAACACTAGACCAACCTGGGACACGGCACTACCCAACACTACCCAACACTAGCCCAACCTGGGACACGGCACTACCCAACACTAGCCCAACCTGGGACCCAGCACTACCCAACACTAGCCCAACCTGGGACACGGCACTACCCAACACTAGACCAACCTGGGACACGGCACTACCCAGCACTACCCAACACTAGCCCAACCTGGGACACGGCACTACCCAACACTACCCAACACTAGCCCAACCTGGGACACAGCACCTCCCAACACTAGCCCAACCTGGGACACAGCACTACCCAACACTAGACCAACCTGGGACACGGCACTACCCAACACTAGACCAACCTGGGACGACACAGCACTACCCAACACTAGACCAACCTGGGACACGGCACTACCCAACACTAGACCAACCTGGGACGACACAGCACTACCCAACACTAGACCAACCTGGGACACGGCACCTACCCAACCACCTAGACCAACCTGGGACGACACAGCACTACCCAACACTAGACCCAACCTGGGACACGGCACTACCCAACACTACCCAACACTTAGACCAACCATGGGACACGGCACTACCCAACACTAGACCAACCTGGGACCCAGCACTACCCAACACTAGACCAACCTGGGACCCAGCACTACACAGCACTACCCAACACTAGACCAACCTGGGACACAGCACTACCCAACACTAGACCAACCTGGGACACGGCACTACCCAACACTACCCAACACTAGACCAACCTGGGACACGGCACTACCCAACACTACCCAACACTAGCCCAACCTGGGACCCAGCACTACACAGCACTACCCAACACTAGACCAACCTGGGACCCTACACCAGTCTTAAGTAAAGCATGTGTGTCTATGCATGCTGATGATTAAACTTGTACATGTCATCAACCACGGCTAGTGAAATTAACGCAACACTTAACAAAGAGTTGCAGTCAGTTTTAGAATGGGTGGCCAGTAATAAACTGGTCCTGAACATCTCTAAAACTAAGAGCATTGTATTTGGTACAAATCATTCCCTAAGTTCTAGACCACAGCTGTATCTGATAATGAGTCATTTGGCTGTTGAGAAAGTTGAGGAGACTAAATTATTTGCCGTTACCTTGGATTGTAAACTGTCATGGTCGAAAACATATTGATTCAATGGTTGTAAAGATGGGAACAGGTCTGTCCTTGATTTAGGCCTAGATTCAATCAGATCAAGCGTTAACCAGCGATAGCAGACACATGCATAGCGGCTGTTTTGACGTTGTCTGAGGTTGAACTGCGTTGGAGCCGTCAAATCGGTGAGCAGCTGCACTTGCGATCATTGTCATGAAGCCAAACCCGCCCCACAAGAAGCCACACCCGCCCCACTTGAAGCCACACCCGCCCCACTTGAAGCCAACACCCGCCCCCACTTGAAGCCACACCCGCCCCACTTGAAGCCACACCCGCCCCACTTGAAGCCACACCCGCCCCACTTGAAGCCACACCCGCCCCTCTTGAAGCCACACCCGCCCCACTTGAAGCCACACCCGCCCCACTCATGTTAGAAGTTCAGGACGTGTAGGCTACATATAAATAATTACGCATTCAACAAAATAATGAGGATTTCTATCAGCCTAATGGAGGTGTAGATTACATCTCACATTGCAGTGTTCCAACTTGTAAACGAGGCTGCATGGGATTTCTGTTAATGCGACTCTGTGCAGCCAACGGCAATGTCCGCTTTAGGTATAATGCCGGGAGCCACTTGTGGATTTGACAGCTCTAACGCACTTCCACCTCGGACACCGTCAAAACAACCGCTATGAGGATGTTGAATAGAGCCCAAAGAGGTGTTGAAAATACCAAATAGTTTGCATAGTCAACTTACACACAGCACTAACACACACACTTACCCCACCAGACATGCCACCAGGGGTCTTTTCACAGTCTCCAAATCCAGAATCCAGAATGAATTCAAGAAAAGGTACAGTATTATATAGAGCTATGATTGAATGGAACTCCCTTCCATCTCATATTGCTCAAGTGAACAGCAAACCTGGCTTTAAAAAACACAACGCCTCTCCCCTATTTTACCTAAATATTTTGTGTGTATGTACTGATAGATGCTACTGAATTTAAATGTAATATATTAAAATGTAAATGATACATTTAGGCCTAGAATAATTGGTCTCTCTGTGTTTTTTTCTCTCACTATTGAGTCAGTACAGAACATTTTAGTTATGTTTTTCTTGTTTTAAATGTATGTAGTTCTGTCTTTGAGCTGTTCTTGTCTATTAATGTTCTGTATTATGTCATGTTTCTTGTTCTGTGTGGACCCCAGGAAGAGTAGCTGCTGCTTTCGCAACAGCTAATGAGAATCCTAATAAAATACCCAAAGACCAACAGCTATTGGAGATCCTAATAAAATACCAACAGCCAATGGGGATCCTAATAAAATACCAAAGACCAACAGCCAATGGGGATCCTAGTAAAATACCAACAGCCAATGGGGATCCTAATAAAACACCAACAGCCAATGGGGATCCTAATAAAATACCAAAGACCAACAGCCAATGGGGATCCTAGTAAAATACCAACAGCCAATGGGGATCCTAATAAAATACCAACAGCCAATGGGGATCCTAATAAAATACCAAAGACCAACAGCCAATGGGGATCCTAATAAAATACCAACAAAAAAACAGACAGTGGGACTTTATTAACGTAGAATAAGATAACTTTGTGCTTAAAATACTTTTCCATTTGAAAACGGAATCATAAACAAAGAGTTTGTGGTTTATTAAAAAAATATATAAACAGTATGTAATATCATGTCACTAAATGTGTTTTCTGCATATTTCTCTTTCTGAAGACTCATGTGCTCTCTTGCTCTTAGATATCTATATCAGTCTAACGTTCAAATATAGTTTCAGGAAAAGACTATGACTCCATTGATATATATGATTGCGCTTCTATTTTATTAACATACCTCAAACTAAAATCCTGACGGAGAGAGGACCTTTCAGTCCTGCTAATTGACTGTATAATGTCCTCCTAATTGACCTGCTAATGCGGCAAGTTGTTCTGCATGTTGTGTGAAAACAAGTCTTTGTCCCAAATGGCACCCTATTCCCTATACAGTGCACTACTTTTCACCAAGGCCCTTGGGGCTCGGGTCGAAAGTAGTGCACTATGTAGGGAATAGGGTGCCATTTGGGTCGCACCCCCAAATAACCGATTCTAACAAAACACAAACATGAGTTTCTACAGTATGCTGTTAATGATAGGCTGCTTCTACAGTACGATGTTAATGATAGGCTGCTTCTACAGTACGCTGTTAATGATAGGCTGTTTCTACAGTACGCTGTTAATGATAGGCTGCTTCTACAGTACGCTGTTAATGATAGGCTGCTTCTACAGTACGCTGTTAATGATAGGCTGTTTCTACAGTACGCTGTTAATGATAGGCTGTTTCTACAGTACGCTGTTAATGATAGGCTGTTTCTACAGTACGCTGTTAATGATAGGCTGTTTCTACAGTACGCTGTTAATGATAGGCTGCTTCTACAGTACGCGGTTAATGATAGGTGACTTCTACAGTACGCTGTTTAATGATAGGCTGCTTCTACAGTACGCTGTTAATGATAGGCTGTTTCTACAGTACGCTGTTAATGATAGGCTGTTTCTACAGTACGCTGTTAATGATAGGCTGCTTCTACAGTACGTTGTTAATGATAGGCTGCTTCTACAGTACGCTGTTAATGATAGGCTGCTTCTACAGTATGCTGTTAATGATAGGCTGCTTCTACAGTACGCTGTTAATGATAGGCTGCTTATACAGTGCAGAAACAAGTGTTTTGCAGAAATACTGTAAGTGTTTTGTGTTTTAATGTAAGTTATTTTGTGTGTTGCTGTCTATTGACTGATGAGGATATCAGGCAATTTTTTTTTTTTTTATATGAATAAATGAATAACTAATTGTAATCAGTTGATGTGATAAGTGCACTTATTAAGGTAGCTAGGCATTGTAGTGATGTACAGTGGGCATTTCTAGTCACGATACTCTACTAATGTTTTCCGTTAATACTCTTCAGGGTTTTGTATAGCCAGTTATACATGCTGTTTATTAGCCTGGGTGCCAGTCTGTATAGCCAGTTATACATGCTGTTCATTAGCCTGGGTGCCAGTCTGTATAGCCAGTTACACATGCTGTTTATTAGCCTGGGTGCCAGTCTGTTCATTAGCCTGGGTGCCAGTCTGTATAGCCAGTTATACATGCTGTTTATTAGCCTGGGTGCCAGTCTGTATAGCCAGTTATACATGCTGTTCATTAGCCTGGGTGCCAGTCTGTATAGCCAGTTATACATGCTGTTTATTAGCCTGGGTGCCAGTCTGTATAGCCAGTTACACATGCTGTTTATTAGCCTGGGTGCCAGTCTGTATAGCCAGTTATACATGCTGTTTATTAGCCTGGGAGCCAGTCTGTATAGCCAGTTATACATGCTGTTCATTAGCCTGGGTGCCAGTCTGTATAGTCAGTTATACATGCTGTTTATTAGCCTGGGTGCCAGTCTGTATAGCCAGTTATACATGCTGTTTATTAGCCTGGGAGCCAGTCTGTATAGCCAGTTATACATGCTGTTCATTAGCCTGGGTGCCAGTCTGTATAGCCAGTTATACAAGCTGTTTATTAGCCTGGGTGCCAGTCTGTATAGCCAGTTATACATGCTGTTTATTAGCCTGGGTGCCAGTCTGTATAGCCAGTTATACATGCTGTTTATTAGCCTGGGAGCCAGTCTGTATAGCCAGTTATACATGCTGTTCATTAGCCTGGGTGCCAGTCTGTATATTTACATTTACATTTACGTCATTTAGCAGACGCTCTTATCCAGAGCGACTTACAGTTAGTGAATACATATCTTTTTATACTGGCCCCCCGTGGGAATCAAACCCACAACCCTGGCGTTGCAAACGCCATGCTCTATCAACTGAGCTACATCCCTGCCGGCCATTCCCTCCCCTACCCTGGACGACGCTGGGCCAATTGTGCGCCGCCCATGAGTCTCCCGGTCGCGGCCGGCTGCGACAGAGCCTGGATTCGAACCAGGATCTCTAGTGGCACAGTTAGCACTGCGATGCAGTGCCTTAGACCACTGCGCCACTCAGGAGACTGAGCCAGTTATACATGCTGTTTATTAGCCTGGGTGCCAGTCTGTATAGCCAGTTATACATGCTGTTTATTAGCCTGGGTGCCAGTCGTATAGCCAGTTATACATGCTGTTATTAGCTGGGGCCAGTCTGTATGCCAGTTACCATGCTGTTTATTAGCCTGGGAGCCAGTCCTGTATAGTCAGTTATACCATGCTGTTTATTAGCCTGGGTGCCAGTCTGTATAGCCAGTTATACATGCTGTTTATTAGCCTGGGTGCCAGTCTGTATAGCCAGTTATACATGCTGTTTATTAGCCTGGGTGCCAGTCTGTATAGCCAGTTATACATGCTGTTTATTAGCCTGGGTGCCAGTCTGTATAGCCAGTTATACATGCTGTTTATTAGCCTGGGTGCCAGTCTGTATAGCCAGTTATACATGCTGTTTATTAGCCTGGGTGCCAGTCTGTATAGCCAGTTATACATGCTGTTTATTAGCCTGGGTGCCAGTCTGTATAGCCAGTTATACATGCTGTTATTAGCCTGGGTGCCAGTCTGTATAGCCAGTTATACATGCTGTTTATTAGCCTGGGAGCCAGTCTGTATAGCCAGTTATACATGCTGTTTATTAGCCTGGGTGCCAGTCTGTATAGCCAGTTATACATGCTGTTTATTAGCCTGGGTGCCAGTCTGTATAGCCAGTTATACATGCTGTTTATTAGCCTGGGTGCCAGTCTGTATAGCCAGTTATACATGCTGTTTATTAGCCTGGGTGCCAGTCTGTATAGCCAGTTATACATGCTGTTTATTAGCCTGGGTGCCAGTCTGTATAGCCAGTTTATACATGCTGTTTATTAGCCTGGGTGCCAGTCTGTATAGCCAGTTATACATGCTGTTTATTAGCCTGGGTGCCAGTCTGTATAGCCAGTTACACATGCTGTTTATTAGCCTGGGAGCCAGTCTGTATAGCCAGTTATACATGCTGTTTATTAGCCTGGGAGCCAGTCTGTATAGCCAGTTACACATGCTGTTCATTAGCCTGGGAGCCAGTCTGTATAGCCAGTTATACATGCTGTTTATTAGCCTGGGTGCCAGTCTGTTTCTGCTGTCTTCCCAACTCCTTATGAAATTACCAAGCCAATCAGGACAATTCCCTAAGGAGACTGGCACCCAGGCTAGCGCTCCATTGGTCGGTAATATAAATGACTCCATGTTTGTTAATCTCTATATATATATATACACAGTACCAGTCAAAAGTTTGAACACACCTACTTATTCCTGGGTTTTTCCTTTATTCTACATTGTAGAATAATAGTGAAGACATCAAAAACTATGAAATAACACATATGGAGTCATGTAGTACCCCAAAAAAAAGTGTTCAATCACTTTAACGTGAGCAGATTTTGCTAGAGGGCAAAATCGGCTAAAATATAGGCCTGCGTCCTCGACGGAACCCTATTACACCATGGGCCCTGATCAAATGTAGTGCACTATATAGAGAGAACAGGGTGCCATATGTAATAATGCAACCAGATGTAAACATGCGATGTGCAGTCAGGTGCATAATTATTGACACCCTTGATAAAGATGAGCAAAAAAAGACTGTATTAAATAAATAATAAATACTGAGATATACTGTCCGCAAAAACAATGGAAAATGATATTATTTTATACTAATACAATTGCTGAGATAAAGAGATTGTTTAACGAGTGACAATATTTGACAGTAGGCATGGGGTTTCTTTTCTGCTTATGCACCCTTATTTCGACGCCAAACCCGCCACAGAATGTGCGCGGCCAAAGAGATCTATTTTCATGTCATCCGACTAAAGCGTCGGTTCCAATCCAAGTGTCAATTCTGTTTAGCAAACTCCAGGCGTTTACATTTTGTTGGATGACGTGAAAACAGAGCTCTTTGGCCACGCACATTCTGTGGTGTGTTTGGCATTGAAATAAGGATGCATAAGCAGAAAATAACCCCATACCTACTTTAAAATATGGTGGTGGATCTTTTGATTGTGTTAACGTCAGCAGCATCATTAACTTTTCCCAATAACAGGACATTTTAGCCGAAAACCTGGTTGCCTCTGCCAGGAGGCTGAGGATCTTCCCGCAAGTGGATCTTCCAGCAAGACAATAACGCCAAGCATACATCAAATAGGTAATAAAAAAATAAATAAAAATAAACATGTAGGAATGGTCTAAGATCCCTCCCAATGTGTTCTCCAATCTCATAAAACAGTTTAGAAAAAAGCCTGGTGCTGTTTTCCTTGCAAAGTATTGAAAGGTATTGAATACAGAGGTGGCAATAGTTTTAGAGAAAAAAAAAAACATGGCTTGTTAAACAAAATATCTTTCTCTGAGCTCCTCCCCTAATTGTATTAGTATAAAATAATATGATTCAATTTTTTTTAGCATACAATATACACCACATGACGAAATGTATGTGGACACCTGCTCCTCAAACATCTCATTCTAAAGATCATGGGCATTAATATGGAGTTGGTCCCCCCTTTGCTGCTATAACAACCTCCATCCTACTGGGAAGGCTTTCCACTAGATGTTGGAACATTGCTGCTGGGACTTGCTTCCATTCAGCCACAAGAGCGTTAGTGAGGTCGGGCACTGATGTTGGGCAATGCTGTAGCGTTAAGATTTCCCTTCACTGGAACTAAGAGGCCTAGCCCGAACCATGAAAAACAGTCCCAGACCATTATTCCTCCTCCACCAATCTTTACAGTTGGCATTATGCATTCGGGCAGGTAGCCTTCTCCTGGCATCCGCCAAACCCAGATTCGTCCTTCGGACTGCCAGATGGTGAAGAGTGATTCATCACTCCAGAGAACGCGTTTCCACTGCTGCAGAGTCCAATGGCGGCGAGTTTTACACCCCTCCAGCCGACGCTTGGCATTGCGCATGGTGATCTTAGGCTTGTGTGCAGCTGCTCGGCCATGGAAACCCATTTCATGAAGCTCCCGACTAACAGTTATTGTGCTGACATTGCTTCCAGAGGCAGTTTGGAACTCGGTAGTGAGTGTTCCAGCCGAGGACAGACGAGCGTCCCCGTTCTGTGAGCTTGTGTGGCCTACCACTTCACGGCTGAGCCGTTGTTGCCACAAGACATTTCCACTTCACAATAACAGCACTTACAGTTGACCGGGGCAGCTCTAGAAGGGCAGACATTTTACAAACTGACTTGTTGGAAAGGTGGCATCGTATGACTGTGCCATGTTGAAAGTCACTGAGCTCTTCAGTAAGGCCATTCTACTGCCAATGTTTGTCTATGGAGATTGCATGGCTGTCTGCTTGATTTGATACACCTGTCAGCAGCAGGTGTGGCTTAAATAGCTGAATTCACTAATTTGAAGGGGTGTCCACATACTTTTGTGTATACAGTGCATTCGGAAAGTATTCAGACCCCTTCCCTTTTTCCACATTTTGTTATGTTACAGCCTTATTCTAAAATGGATTAAATAAATGTTTTTCCTCATCAATCTACACACAATAACCCATTATGACAAAGTGAAAACAGGTTTTTAGACATTTTTGCACTTTTACAAAAATAGAAAACAGAAATACCTTATTTACATAAGGGTACCAAAACATTTCTGCAGCATTGAAGGTCCCCAAGAACACAGTGGCCTCCATCATTCTTAAATGGAAGAAGTTTGGAACCACCAAGACTCTTCCTAGAGCTGGCCGCCCGGCCAAACTGAGCAATCGGCGGAGAAGGGCCTAGGTCAGGGAGGTGACCAAGAACCCAATGGTCACTCTGACAGAGCTCCTGAGTTCCTCTGTAGAGATTGGAGAAACTTCTAGAAGGACAACCATCTCTGCAGCACTCCACCAATCAGGCCTTTATGGTAGAGTGGCCAGACGTAAGCCACTCTGCCGATTGCTCAGTTTGGCCGGGCGGCCAGCTCTAGGAAGAGTCTTGGTGGTTCCAAACTTCTTCCATTTAAGAATGATGGAGGCCACTGTGTGCTTCTACATCTGCATTGCTTGCTGTTTGGGATTTTAGGCTGGGTTTCTGCTGATGTAAAAAGGGCTTTATAAATACATTTGATTGATTGATTGATTGATAAAAGGCACATGACAGCCCGCTTGGAGTTTGCCAAAAGGCACCTAAAGACTCTCAGACCATGTGAAACAAGATTCTCTGGTCTGATGAAACCAAGATTGAACTCTTTGGCCTGAATGCCAAGCATCAAGACTGGAGGAAACCTGGCACCATACCTACGGTGAAGCATGCTGTGGGGATGAAAACCTGCTCCAGAGCACTCAGGACCTCAGACTGGGGTGAAGGTTCACCTTTCAACAGGACAATGTCCCTAAGCACACAGCCAAGACAACGCAGGAGTGGCTTCGGGACAAGTCTCTGAATGCTCTTGAGTGGCCCAGCCAGAGCCCGGACTTGAACCCGATCAAACATCTCCAGAGACCTGAAAATAGCTGTGCAGCGACGCTCCCCATCCAACCTGACAGAGCTTGAGAGGATCTGCAGAGAAGAATGGGAGAAACTCCCCAAATACAGGTGTGTCAAGCTTGTAGCGTCATACCCAAGAAGACTCGAGACTGTAATCGCTGACAAAGGTGCTTCCAGAAGGTACTGAGTAAAGGGTCTGAATACTTATGTAAGAGTTAGATGATATATATTTAACCACAGCACTGTGACAGGGTGACTGACACTGGGGAGTTAGATGATATCTATTTAACCACAGCACTGTGACAGGGTGACTGACACTGGGGAGTTAGATGATATCTATTTAACCACAGCACTGTGACAGGGTGACTGACACCGGGGAGTTAGATGATATCTATTTAACCACAGCACTGTGACAGGGTGACTGACACCGGGGAGTTAGATGATATCTATTTAACCACAGCACTGTGACAGGGTGACTGACACCGGGGAGTTAGATGATATCTATTTAACCACAGCACTGTGACAGGGTGACTGACACCGGGGAGTTAGATGATATCTATTTAACCACAGCACTGTGACAGGGTGACTGACACCGGGGAGTTAGATGATATCTATTTAACCACAGCACTGTGACAGGGTGACTGACACCGGGGAGTTAGATGATATCTATTTAACCACAGCACTGTGACAGGGTGACTGACACCGGGGAGTTAGATGATATCTATTTAACCACAGCACTGTGACAGGGTGACTGACACCGGGGAGTTAGATATATCTATTTAACCACAGCACTGTGACAGGGTGACTGACACCGGGGAGTTAGGTGATATCTATTTAACCACAGCACTGTGACAGGGTGACTGACACCGGGGAGTTAGATGATATCTATTTAACCACAGCACTGTGACCACACCAGGGGGTTAGATGATTATCTATTTAACCACAGCCACTGTGCCAGGGTTGGACTGACAACGGGGGAGTTAGTTAGGATGATATCTATTTAACCACAGCACTGCTTGACAGGGTTGACTGACACCGCGGGGGGTTAGATGATATTATTTCAACCAACCAGCACTGTGACAGGGTGACTGACACCGGGGAGTTAGATTATATCTATTTAACCACAAGCACTGTGGACCGGGGGACTGCCACCGGGGAAGTTAGAGGATATCTATTTAACCAAAGCACTGTGACAGGGTGTGTCTGACACCGGGGATTAGATGATATCTATTTAACCACAGCAACTGTGACCGGGTGGACTGACACCGGGGGAGGTTAGATGGATATCTATTTTAAACCCACAGCACTGTGAAAGGGTGACTGACACCGGGGAGTTAGATGATATTATTTAACCACAAGCACTGTGGACAGGGTGACTGACCACAGGGGCAGTTAGATGATATCTATTTTAAACCACAGCACTGTGACAGGGTGACTGACACCGGGGAGTTAGATGATATCTATTTAACCACAGCACTGTGACAGGGTGACTGGACACCGGGGAGTTAGATGATATCTATTTAACCACAGCACTGTGACAGGGTGACTGACACCGGGGAGTTAGATGATATCTATTTAACCACAGCACTGTGACAGGGTGACTGACACCGGGGAGTTAGATGATATCTATTTAACCACAGCACTGTGACAGGGTGACTGACACCGGGGAGTTAGATGATATCTATTTAACCACAGCACTGTGACAGGGTGACTGACACCGGGGAGTTAGATGATATCTATTTAACCACAGCACTGTGACAGGGTGACTGACACCGGGGAGTTAGATGATATCTATTTAACCACAGCACTGTGACAGGGTGACTGACACCGGGGAGTTAGATGATATCTATTTAACCACAGCACTGTGACAGGGTGACTGACACCGGGGAGTTAGATGATATCTATTTAACCACAGCACTGTGACAGGGTGACTGACACCGGGGAGTTAGATGATATCTATTTAACCACAGCACTGTGACAGGGTGACTGACACCGGGGAGTTAGATGATATCTATTTAACCACAGCACTGTGACAGGGTGACTGACACCGGGGGGAGTTAGATGATATCTATTTAACCACAGCACTGTGACAGGGTGACTGACACTGGGGAGTTAGATGATATCTATTTAACCACAGCACTGTGACAGGGTGACTGACACCGGGGAGTTAGATGACACAGTTTATTACTGAGGCTGAGCCTACATCGTTATGTGTGTGTGTGTGAGTGAAAGTCTATTTTATTTGACTCTATGATTTGATTTAACCAGGAGAATCTCTTGAGGTCCTCTTGAGTGGTGTCAGAGTGAATGAGAAACAGGGCATTAGTGACAGAGAGAAAGACTGGTGGATGTCACGATGTCACTAGGTCTGTGAGTGTCTCCCTCAGCTTGTGGATATCATTACTATGTATCTGTGGAGTTTAGAACAGGGAGCTCCAGTGTGGTGGTGATTACAGTATGTATCTCTATTTTGTATCTATCTCTATGGGTCTGGTAGTCTGATGGTAGTAATCTGGTAGTCTGATGGTAGTAGTCTGATGGTAGTAGTCTGATGGTAGTAATCTGGTAGTCTGATGGTAGTAGTCTGATGGTAGTAGTCTGATGGTGGTAGTCTGATGGTAGTAGTCTGATGGTAGTAGTCTGATGGTGGTAGTCTGATGGTAGTAGTCTGATGGTGGCAGTCTGATGGTAGTAGTCTGATGGTAGTTGTCGGTAGTAGTCTGATGGTGGTAGTCTGATGGTAGTAGTTTGATAGTCTGATGGTAGTAGTCTGATGGTAGTAGTCTGATGGTAGTAGTCTGATGGCGGTAGTCTGATGGTGGTAGTCTGATGGTAGTAGTCTGATGGTAGTAGTCTGGTAGTCTGATGGTAGTAGTCTGATGGTAGTAGTCTGATGGTAGTAGTCTGGTGGTAGTAGTCTGGTGGTAGTAGTCTGATGGTAGTGGTCTGGTGGTAGTAGTCTGGTGGTAGTAGTCTGGTGGTAGTAGTCTGATGGTAGTAGTCTGGTGGTAGTAGTCTGGTGGTAGTAGTCTGATGGTAGTGGTCTGATGGTGGTAGTCTGATGGTAGTAGTCTGGTAGTCTGATGGTACATTTTACATTTACATTTTAGTCGTTAATGCATACATTATTTTATTTTTTTCATACCCCCTGTGGGAATCAAACCCACAACCCTGGCATTGCAAACGCCATGCTCTATCAACTGAGCTACATCCCTGCCGGCCATTCCCTCCCCTACCCTGGACGACGCTGGGCCAATTGTGCGCCGCCCCATGGGTCTCCCGGTCGCGGCCGGCTACGACAGAGCCTGGATTCAAACAAGGATCTCTAGTGGCACAGCTAGCACTGCGATGCAGTGCCTTAGACCACTGCGCCACTCGGGAGATGGTGGTAGTCTGATGGTGGTAGTCTGATGGTAGTAGTCTGATGGTAGTAGTCTGATGATAGTAGTCTGATGGTGGTAGTCTGATGGTAGTAGTCTGATGGTAGTAGTCTGATGGTAGTAGTCTGATGGTGGTAGTCTGATGGTAGTAGTCTGATGGTGGTAGTCTGGTGGTAGTAGTCTGATGGTAGTAGTCTGGTAGTCTGATGGTGGTAGTCTGATGGTAGTAGTCTGATGGTGGTAGTCTGATGGTAGTAGTCTGATGGTAGTAGTCTGGTAGTGTTGATGGTAGTAGTCTGATGGTAGTAGTCTGATGGTAGTAGTCTGGTAGTCTGATGGTAGTAGTCTGATGATAGTAGTCTGATGATAGTAGTCTGATGATAGTAGTCTGATGGTAGTAGTCTGGTAGTGTTGATGGTGGTAGTCTGATGGTAGTAGTCTGATGGTAGTAGTCTGATGGTAGTAGTCTGGTAGTCTGATGGTAGTAGTCTGATGATAGTAGTCTGATGATAGTAGTCTGATGGTGGTAGTCTGATGGTAGTAGTCTGATGGTGGTAGTCTGATGGTAGTAGTCTGATGGTAGTAGTCTGATGGTGGTAGTCTGATGGTAGTAGTCTGATGGTAGTAGTCTGATGGTAGTAGTCTGGTAGTCTGATGGTAGTAGTCTGGTAGTCTGATGGTGGTAGTCTGATGGTAGTAGTCTGATGGTGGTAGTCTGATGGTAGTAGTCTGATGGTAGTAGTCTGGTAGTCTGATGGTGGTAGTCTGATGGTAGTAGTCTGATGGTGGTAGTCTGGCAGTCTGATGTTGGTAGTCTGATGGTAGTAGTCTGATGGTAGTAGTCTGATGGTGGTAGTCTGATGGTAGTAGTCTGATGGTAGTAGTCTGATGGTGGTAGTCTGATGGTAGTAGTCTGATGGTAGTAGTCTGGTAGTGTTGATGGTGGTAGTCTGATGGTAGTAGTCTGGTAGTCTGATGGTAGTAGTCTGATGGTAGTAGTCTGATGGTGGTAGTCTGATGGTGGTAGTCTGATGGTTGTAGTCTGATGGTAGTCGTCTGATGGTGGTAGTCTGATGGTAGTAGTCTGATGGTAGTAGTCTGATGGTAGTAGTCTGATGGTAGTAGTCTGGTAGTCTGATGGTGGTAGTCTGATGGTAGTAGTCTGATGGTAGTAGTCTGATGTTTGTAGTCTGATGGCAGTAGTCTGATGGTAGTAGTCTGATTGATGGTAGTAGTCTGATGGTAGTAGTCTGATGGCAGTAGTCTGATGGTAGTAGTCTGATGGTAGTGGTCTGGCAGGATGTGTATGGGTCCTCCACTCAGTGCTGGGCACAATGCTGGGCCTGGTCCCAGTCCCTGTCTTGGTCCTCAGTCCTCCACAGGTCCCTCCGCAGACGCCCTCTATCGCCATGAGAACAGAGGGAGTCTCCTGCCCCACACGGCAGTGCAGGAACACCTCCAGGTGACACACACAGGTACACACGTAGATACTGTCAAAGCTAAAACACCACCTCTGCAAGATTAACAATTCAACTCGCCCCTGCCTACCAAATGGCAGGTCAGTTATTCCTCTTCATTAATTCCTGCAGATCTGATAGATGCAGCTCTGCCTTGCCACTGAGCTAGTCTACAGCTAGGGACTGTTCCTCAAGCTCAACAGTAAGGGCCTTACAGTGAAGTGGGCTATCCCCGAAGTCGAGTGCCTACGCTCCCTCACCCTGAATGTATAAACCCAGTGCCTTCTCAGGATCTTCCGGGCCAGAGCTTCAACTTCAGCACACTATGAGCGGGCCGCACTCCTATGTGTTGGCTTAGCCCAGAGACACCCCTCTTACACGACTCCTACCAATGCACTCAGTACCTATAGTTCAGGTCTCAGGTTCCTAAATTACAGCTAGTCGGGTTCTCAATTAAGTAATTAACCAAGAAAATTAATCCAGTCTATTACAGATACATAGAGTAAAACGACATGCACTTTGATGACACAGGGTTTCAGAACAATACAGCAGGACTCTGATGACACAGGGTTTCAGAACAATAAAGTAGGACTCTGATGACACAGGGTTTCAGAACAATACAGCAGGACTCTGATGACACAGGGTTTCAGAACAATACAGCAGGACTCTGATGACACAGGGTTTCAGAACAATAAAGCAGGACTCTGATGACACAGGGTTTCAGAACAATAAAGCAGGACTCTGATGACACAGGGTTTCAGAACAATAAAGCAGTTCAATCAATCAATCACAAATCAATATCACAAAGTGAAAATGTATCCTGGATTAAATTGATAGATGTCTCCAGCGCTCTTAACTAAACCATTATTGGGGTGCCAATACATTTTTTTTTGTTGTCTATTACAATTTTATGAGAAGCACAGTATTTAATAAGAAGGAAAACGGGTTCTTACCTTATACAACTTATAAACAGTTCTGTCTCCCCTCTCAGGAAGCTCAGTCCCTCAGTCGGTGTAAAAAAAAACGAACAACTACTTTAACGCTCCTATCAATGAGGTAACCTTAAAGGTTTCTCCTAGAATTGTACTTTAAGAATTAAAACCAAGTGTAATAAAAATCTAAATGCATTTTAAGCTAAATAGCTTCAGCAAAACCTTCCTTCAGCAAACGACAGGTTCTTCTAGCTACCCTAACCCCAATCCTCCTTTCTGCTAACTCATCGTGGCTAACACCTGCCCCGATGACCAGTGCTTAATTTGGCTAACACCTGCCCCGATGACCAGTGCTTCATTTGGCTAACACCTGCCCCGATGACCAGTGCTTAATTTGGCTAACACCTGCCCCGATGACCAGTGCTTAATTTATAATTCAGGAGGTTGCGGAACAAAAAAGTGAGCCCGAGAGGGGGGTGACCTGGGGAGCTCTGAGGAACCGGAACACATAAAAAAAGAAATCTCCTTTATAATAAAGCGCTGCATGCGTATCATCACATTTGCGTAGTGGCATTTTTTAAAGAAGCTGTTGATCCTCTGTGGCTAAATGATGGGCATTTTCATGGTGTAGTATGCTTTGCTGAATTATTTCACTTATTTCTGAACAGACAGCAGTTATTCTATAACTTTGGCAAATGTATTTCAATTTATCAGGGGTGCTGCAGCTCCTCCAGAAATATTAGCGCGGAGATAATTCTATAAGGAAGTAAATATTGAAGTGCAACGCTGGAGAGAGTTGCAGGCTCATTCATGTCTATCAGAGCAGAGAGGGAGAGAGATCATAGAAAGTGAATCTCATCCTAGTTCTGTGAGAGATACAGGCGCGCTACTCACAGAGGGGATGTGGGGAGAGGGAGGGGAGGTGGGGGAGAGGTGGGGAGGGGAGGTGGGGGAGAGGTGGGGAGGAGAGGGGAGGTGGGGAGGTGGGGGGAGGTGGGGAGGTGTGGGGAGGTGGGGATGGGGTTGGGGCGCTTTTTTTTCCGGGAGGAGGGGGAGGTTCGTTTGTTAGATGGTGGGTTGACTTCGATGTGGGAGGTTGGGTTCTCATGACTTGGGTAATATGGCATGAATAACAAACAGTGTAGTTACTCACCTCCGCAATTCAACTGGCAAACACACCAGTATAGAGACCAAAGTGGAGTCGCAATTCAACCAAGCTCAGACCACAAGACGGTAATGTGGCAGGGGTCTACAGGGTACAATCACGGACTACAAAAGGAAAACCAGCCACGTTGCCGACACCGACGTCTCGCTTCCAGACAAGCTAAACACCTTCTTCGCCCACTTTGAGGAAAACACAGTGCCACCGACGAGGCCCACTACCAAGGACTGTGGCCTCTCCTTCTCCGTGGCCGACGTGAGTAAGACATTTAAGCATGTCAACCCCCGCAAGGCTGTCGGCCCAGACGGCATCCCTAGCCCTGTCCTCAGAGCATGTTCAGACCAGCTGGCTGGTGTGTTTATGGACATATTCAATCTCTCCCTTTCCCAGTCTGCTGTTCCCACTTGCTTCAAGATGGCCTCCATTGTTCCTGTACCCAAGAAAGCAAAGGTAACTGAACTAACTGACTATCGCCCGGTAGCACTCACCTCTGTCATCATGAAGTGCTTTGAGAGACTAGTCAAGGATCATATCACCTCTACCTTACCTGTCACCCTAGACCCACTTCAATTTGCTTACTGCCCCAATAGATCCACAGACGATGCAATCGCCATCACACTGCACACTGCCCTATCCCATCTGGACAAGAGGAACACCTACAGTGGGGAAAAAAAGTATTTAGTCAGCCACCAATTGTGCACGTTCTCCCACTTAAAAAGATGAGAGAGGCCTGTAATTTTCATCATAGGTACACGTCAACTATGACAGACAAATTCAGAAAAGAAAATCCAGAAAATCACATTGTAGGATTTTTTATGAATTTATTTGCAAATTATGGTGGAAAATAAGTATTTGGTCACCTACAAACAAGCAAGATTTCTGGCTCTCACAGACCTGTAACTTCTTCTTTAAGAGGCTCCTCTGTCCTCCACTTGTTACCTGTATTAATGGCACCTGTTTGAACTTGTTATCAGTATAAAAGACACCTGTCCACAACCTCAAACAGTCACACTCCAAACTCCACTATGGCCAAGACCAAAGAGCTGTCAAAGGACACCAGAAACAAAATTGTAGACCTGCACCAGGCTGGGAAGACTGAATCTGCAATAGGTAAGCAGCTTGGTTTGAAGAAATCAACTGTGGGAGCAATTATTAGGAAATGGAAGACATACAAGACCACTGATAATCTCCCTCGATCTGGGGCTCCACGCAAGATCTCACCCCGTGGGGTCAAAATGATCACAAGAACGGTGAGCAAAAATCCCAGAACCACACGGGGGGACCTAGTGAATGACCTGCAGAGAGCTGGGACCAAAGTAACAAAGCCTACCATCAGTAACACACTACGCCGCCAGGGACTCAAATCCTGCAGTGCCAGACGTGTCCCCCTGCTTAAGCCAGTACATGTCCAGGCCCGTCTGAAGTTTGCTAGAGTGCATTTGGATGATCCAGAAAGGTTGGGAGATGTCATTTTGAAA
>LR778283.1:45084326-45153468 GCA_902810595.1 Coregonus sp. 'balchen'
CCCCCATACCAAAAACCCCTTTTTTTTTTAAAAAAAAGGCCCATTTGGTGTTGAGTGATCTGACTGTTTCCCGCTTTAAATAGAGGCATTAAGGGTTGACTACGTTTTTAAAAAAAACCACTTACCAGACAGCATCCTACTTACCCCAGACACACTCTTAGAAGACAGCATGGTTAAACGTGTGACTTAGGAGTGAAATTACCACCATAGGGAGGTTACAGACTGCGGTCTGGGTGAGTGGTTGGGTTTTGGTGTGGTGTGTGGTGTGTGTGTGTGTGGTGTGTGTGGGGGTGTGGTGTGTGTGTGTGTTTTTGGGTGTGGGTGTGGGTGTGTGGGCGGTGGGGGTGTGGTTTGGTAGGGTCGTGCTTAAAAAAATAAACTTAACCCGAAAGCACGTGGAAGACGAGGATTCCACCTTTTCCCCTCAATAACATGTCACTCACACTGTCATCACGAATAGTTAAAATTAGAAATTTTTGATATTTTTATGCAAAAAAAAATGGGGTTTTTTTTTTGTTTTTTGTTTTCTCCGCTCTCTACTTTTTAAAGGGGCCGTCCCCCACTGGCAGCAGAGAGCTTATTTTCTTTTTAAAATTTTTGGGAAAAGAAGAGGCAAAATTTGACAAAGGAAAGGGGGACAATAAGCCAAAAAAAAAGTTAACAGAAAGAGAGAGAGAGGGGGAGAGGAGAGGGGGGAGAGAGGAGGGAGAGAGAGAGAGAGGGGGAGAGAGAGGAGAGAAAAGAGAGGAGAGAGGAGAGAGAGAGAGAGGGGAAACTCCCTTGACCAGCACAAAAAACATCCTGTGGGTCGAATTAGCATCAAAAGCCCCCGCAATGAAACTTTTCAGGGAAAGTTAGGAGGGGGAAGAGAGAGGAGAGAGAGAGAGAAGAGAGAGAGAGCTCAAAGACATTGCTCCTGCATTTTTAACAAAATATATAGATTTAGAGTTAGATAAAGAAGGATTTTTTGGCAGGGATATATACAGGATGCTACCCTCCACAACATAACCTTCATTCCAAATCAAAACTCCAAACCTACAACCTGATTTTGGACGGAATTACCTGGAAAGTTTTCTACTACCAAGGATTACTATTCTCAAACTATACAGCAAATGCTTCTGGCAAACAAACAGAAACCTGAAAAACACATCCAACCTGGAACTGAGTGAGTAATGTTTAGTATGAAGCTATTTTTCACTTTCAAAAACCAAGAAGAAAAATACATTACAATGATATATTTTATTTTAAAAGGACTGAACGCTAAGGCTACCAAGCTTAAGCTTACTTGACAAAGAGATACAATTTCAATTAGCACTGACGTGTGAAGTAAGAGGTTGTCAAAGCCTTGAGCCCAACAATGGCAGGAGGTCATACAGTCTACCCCAAACTAAATGGAGAGGCCTTAGAAGCACCCCCCCCACTGTTCAGAGGTCATTAAAATACAGTACCCTCGGAATGTAAAAACGACAAGACCACGAAAAGAGTACAAATTGAAACTTATTTTGGGGAAGCAGGAGACACTTTTTGCTGTTTGTATAAAAAATGGGAACATAAGCAACTGATCTTCCACACAGACCATCCCCTGGCATGGCACAGTTGCTATACTAGCACACTACCCCTCTGTTAAGAGGGGGGGTGTTAGCGACGGGTGGAAACTCAGGATACTGGACAACGAGGACTCTGAGTCGTCTAATATTAATCTCTATAAATCTGGAACCGTTTTGGTTCAAGGCAACACCAAACCAGTTCCAGCTGGACTTTCACCTAATCAAAGAAATAGCTCAGCAGGAGAAGCTCTCCCTTGAGAAAGATACCCCTACCCCGATCGGGTCAGACCAGACCTCTTCATTAAATAACCCCACAGAGCAACCCAAGCAGAAAGTCCAACTTCCCCAGCACAGAGTACTACTCCCTCATTGAAATGAAGGATAAATTCACCCAGCTGGAGGTAAGGCAGGTGGAGCTGGAACAACAGGTGAACACACTCCAGTCAGCACAGACCCAGACAACAGTCCAGCACAACAACACCCCCTTAACTAGACCTGGAGAGCTGCAGGTAGAGAGAGACATGTCTGCACTCTGGACTGTGGTGAGAACAACATCAACAGGAGAAAGAGCAGGAGCAGGAGAAGAACAGAGCACTAGAGGAGAGGATCAGAGTGCTGGAGGAGAAGGTGAGAATGATGACGGGTGACATAGAACAACCCATTAGAGAGCTGGCCACCCCCGCAGAGAAGCCAGCAGAACAGCCCACCTCAGATCCTGGCCAAGGTCTCGACACCGCAGCAGAACAGTACACCCTAGACCCTGACCATAGCCTCGACATCACAAACAGACGAGCAAATTAGGAACCCCAAGCCCAGGGGATCCCCAAACCCTCTGAGCAACCCCCCAGTCAGACACCCTGATAGCCCTCATTGACGACCCCCCCACACCCAACTGAGGACATACACAAGCCACAGATTGTACTCCTTATGGACTCAAACGGGAAATACATACAAGAAAATAAACTTTTTCCAAAACACACAGTGTCTAAACTCTGGTGTCCAAACACCCAGCGCGCCCCTAGACCTTCTGTCTGAGGATCCGACTAGGATCACCCAGCCACATAATAATACACACAGGCACAAACGACCCTGGAGAACACAGCAGGAAAGGGTGGGCACATCACTCAAGGGAGTGATAGAAAAAGCTTCTTCTACTTTCCCCAACGCACAAGTGGTTATCTCAACCCTTGTTACCACGAAAAGACTTCCACCCTGCTACAATACAGCGGGTAAACGCAAAGTATTTCCCGTGACTGTGCATCAAAACCAAATGTCTACCTGGCCCACCACTCCACCCTGGACGTGAACAGCCTTTATGACCAGGGTCCACCTATACAAGGCAGCAGTGCCCACCTTCGCCCGGACCCCTAAAGGATATCGCCCTCAACCGCAGACACAAACACTCACACAGGAGCAACAGATCAACAGACACCCCGCCCCAGACCAGCGAGACACCCCTCCCAGACCTGTGGGACCCCACCAGGACCTACACATAGAGGACCCCCGCAGAGAGGACCTACATCCAGACCACAGCACCATCAACCACATCTACACCCCCACCCCCAACCAATTAACTCCCCCTCAAGTTCAACCATGCCCACACCCCATTTAGGCCCCCTCAGATCAGACCTATGCCCCTCCTACCCACCCCAAGCCCCCCACTCCCACCAAGAGGGCCTCAACATGAAAGTCACACATACGCCCAGGCCGTGAGCAGGCAAACAGGCCCAACACCCACTCTTACACTAGCCCAAGCCAATGGCATGTACCAGATGCTCAGCAGGCTCTGCTCACAATTACTGGCCTGAGGCCAAACCACACAACCAACAACATTAGACACTTATGGAACACAAAGCCTTCACTATTTCATCCCTGGAATATCCAAGGCCTGAGGTCATCTGCCTTGGCCTAAAGAGCAGGAATCTGGACTTCACCAAAGAAATCGGAAATACAGACATTGTCATCCTACAAGAAACATGGTATAGAGGAGACAGACCCACTGGTTTGCCCTCTAGGTTACAGAGAGCTGGTAGTCCCATCCACCAAACTACCAGGTGTGTGAAACAGGGAAGGGGCTCAGGGGGTATGCTAATTTGGTATAGAGCAGACCTAACTCACTCTATTAAATTAATCAAAACAGGAACATTTTACATTTGGTTAGAAATTCAAAAGGAAATATCTCAACTGAGAAAAATGTCCTCCTGTGTGCTACCTATATCCCCCCACTAGAATCCCCATACTTTAATGAGGACAGTTTCTCCATCCTGGAGGGGGAAATCAATCATTTCCAGACCCAGGGACATGTACTAGTCTTGTGGCGACCCTAAATGCCAGAACTGGACAAGAACCTGACACCCTCAGCGCACAGGGGGACAAACACCTACCTGGAGGGTGACAGCATTCCCTCCCCCATATTGCCCCCCTAGGCACAACTACGACAACATAACCAACAAAAACGGGTCACGACTCCTGCAGCTCTGTCGCACACTGGGTATGTACATAGTCAATGGTAGGCTTCGAGGGGACTCCTATGGTAGGTACACCTATAGCTCATCTCTTGGCAGTAGTACTGTAGACTACTTTATCACTGACCTCAACCCAGAGTCTCTCAGAGCGTTCACAGTCAGCCCACTGACACCCCTATCAGACCACAGCAAAATCACAGTCTACTTGAACAGAGCAATACTCAATCATGAGGCATCAAAGCCAAAGGAACTGAATAATATTAAGAAATGCTATAGATGGATGGAAAGTAGTGTTGAAACCTACCAAAAAACAATTAGGAAACAACAAATTCAATCCATTCTAGACAACTTCCTGGACAAAACGTTCCACTGTAATAGTGAAGGTGTAAACTTGGCAGTAGAAAACCTAAACAGTATATTTGACCTCTCAGCTTCCCTATCAAATCTAAAAATCTCTAACAGAAAACCAAAGAAAAGAAAAAATAAATAAATTGACTACAGCTCAGCATTCAACACCATAGTGCCCTCTAAACTCATCACTAAGCTAAGGATCCTGGGACTAAACACCTCCCTCTGCAACTGGATCCTGGACTTCCTGACGGGCCGCACCCAGGTGGTAAGGGTAGGTAACAACACATCTGCCACACTGATCCTCAACACGGGGGCCCCTCAGGGGTGCGTGCTCAGTCCCCTCCTGTACTCTCTGTTCACCCATGGACTGCATGGCCAGGCACGACTCCAACACCATCATTAAGTTTGCCGACGACACAACAGTGGTAGGCCTGATCACCGACAACGATTGAGACAGCCTATAGGGAGGAGGTCAGAGATCTGGCCGTGTGGGTGCCAGGACAACAACCTCTCCCTCAACGTGACCAAGACAAAGGAGATGATTGTGGACTACAGGAAAAAAAAGAGGACTGAGCACGCCCCCATTCTCATCGACGGGGCTGTAGTGGAACAGGTTTAGTGCTTCATGTTCCTTGGTGTCCACATTACCAACGAACTATCATGGTCCAAACACACCAAGACAGTTGTGAAGAGGGCACGACAAAGCCTATTCCCCCTCAGGAGACTAAAAAGATTTGGCATGGGTCCTCAGATCCTCAAAAAATTATACAGCTGCACCATCGAGAGCATCCTGACTGGTTGCATCACCGCCTGGTATGGCAACTGCTTGGCCTCTGACCACAAGGCACTACAGAGGGTAGTGCGTTACGGCCCAGTACATCACTGGGGCAAAGCTCCCTCCCATCCAGGACCTCTATACCAGGCGGTGTCAGAGGAAGGCCCTCAAAATTGTCAAAGACTCCAGCCACCCTAGTCATAGACTGTTCTCTCTGCTACCGCACGGCAAGCGGGTACCGGAGTGCCAAGTCTAGGTCCAAAAGACTTCTCAACAGCTTCTACCCCCCAAGGCATAAGACTCCTGAACAGCTAATCATGGCTACCCGGACTATTTGCACTGCCCCCCCACCCCATCCTTTTTACGCTGCTGCTACTCTGTTAAGTATTTATGCATAGTCACTTTACTCTACCCCCCATTTCCATATTACCCCACTTACCTCAACTAGCCGTGCCCCCGCACATTGACTCTGCAACGGTACCCCCCTGTATATATAGCCTCCCTACTGTCACTTTATTTCACTTCTGCTCTTTTTTTCTCAACACTTTTTTTGTTGTTGTTTTATTCTTACTTTTTTTGTTTAAAATAAATGCACTGTTGGTTAAGGGCTGTAAGTAAGCATTTCACTGTAATGTCTGCACCTGTTGTATTCGGCGCATGTGACCAATAAAATTTGATTTGATTTGATTTAACAGTGATAAATGGTTTGATGAAGAATGCAAAAACCTAAGAAAGAAATTGAAAAACCTATCCAACCAAAAACATAGAGACCCAGAAAACCTGAGCCTACGCCTTCACTATGGTGAATCACTAAAACAATACAGAAATACACTACGGAAAAAGAAGGAACAGCATGTCAGAAATCAGCTCAATGTAATTGAAGAATCCATAGACTCTAACCACTTCTGGGAAAATTGGAAAACACTAAACAAACAACAACACGAAGAGCTATCTATCCAAAACGGAGATGTATGGGTAAACCACTTCTCCAATCTTTTTGGCCCTATAACAGAGAACAAACAGCAAAAAAATATACATGATCAAATGCAAATCTTAGAATCAACTATTAAAGACTACCAGAACCCACTGGATTCTCCAATTACATTGAATGAACTACAGGACAAAATACAAACCCTCCAACCCAAAAAGTCCTGTGGTGTTGATGGTATCCTCAATGAAATGATAAAATATACAGACCACAAATTTCAATTAGCTATACTTAAAACTCTTTAACATCATCCTTAGCTCTGGCATCTTCCCCAATATTTGGAACCAAGGACTGATCACCCCAATCCACAAAAGTGGAGACTAATTTGACCCCAATAACTACAGTGGGATATGCGTCAACAGCAACCTTGGGAAAATCCTCTGCATTATCATTAACAGCAGACTAGTTCATTTCCTCAGTGAAAACAATGTACTGAGCAAATGTCAAATTGGCTTTTTACCAAATTACCGTACGACAGACCACGTATTCACCCTGCACACCCTAATTGACAAACAAACAAACCAAAACAAAGGCAAAGTCTTCTCATGCTTTGTTGATTTCAAAAAAGCTTTTGACTCAATTTGGCATGAGGGTCTGCTATACAAATTGATGGAAAGTGGGGTTGGGGGAAAAACATACGACATTATAAAATCCATGTACACAAACAACAAGTGTGCGGTTTTAAAATTGGCAAAAAACACACACATTTCTTTCCACAGGGCCGTGGGGTGAGACAGGGATGCAGTTTAAGCCCCACCCTCTTCAACATATATATCAATGAATTGGCGAGGGCACTAGAACAGTCTGCAGCACCCGGCCTCACCCTACTAGAATCTAAAGTCAAATGTCTTCTGTTTGCTGATGATCTGGTGCTTCTGTCACCAACCAAGGAGGGCCTACAGCAGCACCTAGATCTTCTGCACAGATTATGTCAGACCTGGGCCCTGACAGTAAATCTCAGTAAGACAAAAATAAAGGTGTTCCAAAAAAGGTCCAGTTGCCAGGACCACAAATACAAATTCCATCTAGACACCGTTGCCCTAGAGCACACAAAAAACTATACATACCTCGGCCTAAACATCAGCGCCACAGGTAACTTCCACAAAGCTGTGAACGATCTGAGAGACAAGGCAAGAAGGGCCTTCTATGCCATCAAAAGGAACATACAATTTGACATACCAATTAGGATCTGGCTAAAAATACTTGAATCAGTTATAGAACCTATTGCCCTTTATGGTTCTGAGGTCTGGGGTCCGCTCACCAAACCAAGAATTCACAAAATGGGACAAACACCAAATTGAGACTCTGCATGCAGAATTCTGCAAAAACATCCTCCGTGTACAACGTAAAACACCAAATAATGCATGCAGAGCAGAATTAGGCCAATACCCGCTAATTATCAAAATCCAGAAAAGAGCCGTTAAATTCTATAACCACTTAAAAGGAAGCGATTCCCAAACCTTCCATAACAAAGCCATCACCTACAGAGAGATGAACTTGGAGAAGAGTCCCCTAAGTAAGCTTGTCCTGGGCCTCTGTTCACAAACACAAACAGACCCCACACAGCCCCAGGACAACAACAACAACAACAACAACAACACAATTAGACCCAACCAAATCATGAGAAAACAAAAAGAGAATTACTTGACACATTGGAAAGAACAAACAAAAAAACAGAGCAAACTAGAATTTGTCCCTAAACAGAGAGTACACAGTGGCAGAATACCTGACCACTGTGACTGACCCAAACTTAAGGAAAGCTTTAGACTCAGTGACCATAGCCTTGCTATTGAGAAAGGCCGCCGTAGACAGACCTGTCTCTCAAGAGAAGACAGGCTATGTGCACACTGCCCACAAAATGAGGTGGAAACTGAGCTGCACGTCCTAACCTCCTGCCAAATGTATGACCATATTAGAGACACATATTTCCCTCAGATTACAGCGATCCACAAAGAATTTGAAAACAAACCCAATTTTGATAAACTCCCTTATCTACTGGGTGAAAAACCACAGTGTGCCATCACAGCTGCAAGATTTGACAACCCATATTTATGTTTATTTATTTTCCCATTTGTACTTTAACTATTTGCACATTGTTACAACACTGTATATATACATAATATGACATTTGAAATGTCTTTATTCTTTTGGAACTTCTGAGTGTAATGTTTACTGTTAATATTTATTGTTTATTTCACTTTTGTTTACTATCTAATTCCCTTGCTTTGGCAATGTTAACACACGTTTCCCATGCCAATAAAGCCCTTAAATTGAAATTGAATTGAATTGAAATTGAATTGAGAGAGAGAGAGAGCGCAGTGTGCAGGTTTCTTACCAATGACACCTAAATGTCACCAGCTCCGCCTGTTAATTACCAATAAAACTACAAATATCACAAGCTCCTCCTGTAATTACCTAATAAACACTTAAATGTCACCAGATCCTCTGTTAATTACCCAATAACACTAAATGTCACCATTCTCCTCCTCCGTGTTAATTACCAATAACACCTAAACTGCACCAGCTCCTTCATGTTAAACTACCAATAACCACTAAATGGTCACCAGCTCCCTCCGGGTTAATTACATAACACTAAATGTCACCAGCTCCTCATGTTAAGTCACAAGAAACACTAAATGTCCCATCTCCTTCATGTAATTACCAATAACACTAATTGTCACCATCGCTCCTCTGTATTTACATAAAACTAAATGTCACCAGCTCCCTTCCTGTTAATTACCAATACATGAAAGTAACACATCTCACTCCTGTTAAATTACCAATAACACTAAATGTCACAAGCTCCTCCTGTAATTACCAATAACACTAAATGTCACCAGCTCCTCTGTTAATTACCAATAAACTAAATGTCACATCTCCTCCTGTTAATTACAAATAACACTAAATGTCACCAGCTCCTCTGGGTAATTACCAATAACACTAAATGTCCATTCCTACCTGTTAAATTACCAACTATAAACACTAAATGTCACAAGCTCATCTGTTATTACAAAACACCCTAAATGTCCCATCTCCTTCCTGTTAATTCCAATAACACTAAATGTCACCATCTCCTTCCTGTAATAAACCAATAATACGAATGTCACCAGCTCCTCTGTTAATTACCAATAACACTAAATGTCACCAGCTTACTCCGGTTAATTACAATACACTGTCACGCCCGGCTTGGGGACATGTCTGTGAGCCAGGGTGTTTTGTGTAGATCAATGTGTTTTGTGTCTATATGGGTGCTATGAGTTCTGTCAGGGGGTTTCTTAGGATGGGGCCACAGTGTCTCCGGACCGCCCTGTCTCAGCTCCAGTATTTATGCTGAAGTAGTTTAGTGTCGGGGGGCTGGGGTTAGTGGTATACCTGGAGTAACTTTCTCCTGTCTTATCCAGTGTCCTGTGTGAATTTTAAGTATGCTCTTTTCTAATTTCTCGTTCGCTCTTTCTCTCTGAGAACCTGAGCCCTAGGAACCATACGTCAGGGACTACCGGGCATGATGACACCTTGCTGTCCCCAGTCCGCCTGGCCTTGCTGCTATTCCAGTTTCAACTGTTCTGCCTGCGGCTACGAAACCCCTACCTGTCCCAGACCTGCTGTTTTCAACTCTTAATGATCGGCTATGAAAAGCCAACTGAGAGACCTGAGCCCTAGGACCATAACGTCGGGACTACGGGCCGTGGTGACTCCTTGCTGTCCCCAGTCCGCCTGGCCTTGCTGCTATCCAGTTTCAACTGTTTCTGCCTGCGGTTATGGAACCCCTACCTGTCCCAGACCTGCTGTTTTCAATCTTAATGATCGGCTATGAAAAGCCAAATGAGATTTATTCCTGATTATTATTTGACCATGCTTGTCACTTATGAAACATTTTTGAACATCTTGGCATGGTTCTGTTAGTAATCCCACCCGGCACAGCCAGAAGAGGACATGGCCACCCCTCATAGCCTGGTTCATCTACTAGGTTTCTTCCCTAGGTTTTGCCTTTTCTAGGGAGTTTTTCCTAGCCACCGTGCTTCTACACCCTGCCATTACTAGCGTTTGGGGTTTTAGGCTGGGTTTCTGTACAGCACTTCGAGATATTAGCGGATGTTAAGAAGGGCTATATAAAATTAAAATGATTGATTGATGATTGATTTCTATGTTGGCCAGAGTGGTCCCAATCAGAGGCAACGGAGTGTAGGTGTTGTGGTTGTCTCTGATTGGGAGCCCATATTAAACAGTGTGTTTTTCATTCGTGTTTGTGGGATTTTGTTTCCAGTCGGTTTGTGTTAGACCGTGAACTGTCACGATATCGTTTTTGTTGTTTTGGTCGTTTTGACGCCAAATAAAGAGTATGTTTGCCTGCAACGCTGCGCCTTGGTCCTCATCTGTTCCTGATGAGCGTGACAGAAAATCCCACCAAAACTGGACCAAGCAGCGAGTCGAGGAGCCATCGCCAGGGAAATCCCTAGCAGATCTCCGTGGCAGCCTCGACTGGGTCAAGCCGAGTGAAGAGCAGAGAGGGTGGACTTGGGAACAGTGGAGGAAGAGCTTCGACTGGGTCAAGCCAATTGAGGAGCTGAATAGCGGGAGTTGGAAGCAGAAGAGCGAGAGTTGGGCGAGAACTATAGAGGCCTGGCCCACGGGGAAGAGAGACCCCCAGAACATATTTAGGGGGGGGCTCACGACGTCGGGGCAGCAGGAGGCCGCGATAGAGCGGTCCAGCGGGTTGGCAGAGGAGGCCGACAGGTTACGGGGGCTACTGGTCGAAGAGGGGATGGAAGGTGTAGAGGCACGGCGAGAGGTACTGGGGTGTGTTACCAGTCTGGTCTGGCCCGTTCCAGATCCCGGTGTAGGACCAGTGGTGTGTGTCCCCAGTACGGTCCGGTCTGTTCCTGCTCCCCGCACCAAGTCAGTGGTGCGCTTCGTCAGCCCGGCTCGGCCCGTTCCTGCTCCCCGCACCAAGTCAGTGGTGCGCTTCAGGTCAGCCCGGCTCGGCCCGTTCCTGCTCCACCGCACCAAGTCAGTGGTGCGCTTCGTCACCCGGCTCGGCCCGTTCCTGCTCCCCGCACCAAGTCAGTGGTGCGCTTCGTCAGCCCGGCTCGGCCCGTTCCTGCTCCCCTGCACCAAGTCAGTGGTGCGCTTCGTCAGCCCGGCTTGGCCCAGTTCCTGCTCCCCGCACCAAGTCAGTGGTGCGCTTCGTCAGCCCGGCCCATTTCCTGCTCCCCGCACCAAGTCAGTGGTGCGCTTCGTCAGCCCGGCTCGGCCTGTTCCTGCTCCCCGCACCAAGTCAGTGGTGCGTTTCATCAGCCCGGTTCGGCTCACTCCATGCTCCTCAACACCAAGCCATTTGTGGTGCGTTGTCAGTCCAGCAACGGCCCGTGCCTGTTCTCCACACCAAGCCAGTGGGTGGGCGTCGTCAGTCCGGCACGGCCCGTGCCTGTTTCCACTGGTGCCTGGTTCGGCACTGGTCAGATGTTTTACGCGGAGCTAGAGCCAATCCGCTCCCATCAGTGTGCAGTCCAGCTCCGGTCAGCGGGGCCAGGACCCGGACCAGGGGTACTTTGGGGTGTTGGAGAGGGAGCGGGGATCAGGCCCGGAGCCGGATCCGCCCGCCTAGGCGGAGTGCCCACCCGGTCCCCTCCCCTGTGGTATTTTGGTTGACGCGGTCGGGAGTCCGCGGCCTTTAGGGGGGGGTACTGTCACGCCCTGGCTTCTGGGGGACACTGTTATGTGAGCCCAGGGTGTGTAGATCAATGTGTTTTGTTTCTATGGGTGCTATTTCTATGTTGGCCAGAGTGGCTCCCAATCACAGGCAACGAGTGTCAGGTGTTGCTGGTTGTTCTCTGATGTGGGAGCCATATTTAAACAGTCTGTTTTTCATTCGTGTTTGTGGGATTTTGTTTTCCCAGTCGGTTTTGTGTTAGACGTGAACTGTCACGATATCGTTTTGTTGTTTTGGTCGTTTGACGCCAAAAAGGTTTTCCTCACGCTGCCCCTTTGGTCCCATCGTTTTTCCGACGACGTGAAAAACACAAAAGGCACCAGTCCCCTGTTAACACCAAAACACAAAATTCAAAAGTCCCCTTTTAATTTAAACATTACCTAATGTCACCCTCCCCTTTAATTACCAAAACCAGAGCAACCTCCTCCTTTTTAATTCCAATCCAATGTACCACTCCCCCTTTTAAATTACCAAAAACCCAAAATGTCCCCCACCCCCTTTTTAATTCCAAAAACACAAATTCACCACTCCCCCTTTTTATTCCATAAAAAAAATGCCCCAAACCCTCCTTTAAATTCCATAACACAAAATGTCACCAGCCCCTCCTTTTAATTACCAAAACCAAAAAAAGGTCCCTGCTCCCCTAAAATTACCAATAACCCCGAAGTCACCACCCCTCCGTTAATTACAAAAACCAAATGTCAACAGCCCCCTTTATTACCAATAACACAAAGTCACCATCCCCTCCTTTTAAATTTAAAAAAACCCAAAATTTTGTCAAAAAAACAAAATGTCCCCCCTCCTTTAATTAACAATAACACTAAATGTTGCAAGAAAAAAATTCCCCACCCCCCCGGGGTTAATTAACAAAACCTAAATGTTGTCAAAAACAAAAGT
Source organism: Coregonus sp. 'balchen' (assembly GCA_902810595.1). NCBI lineage: Eukaryota > Metazoa > Chordata > Actinopteri > Salmoniformes > Salmonidae > Coregonus > Coregonus sp. 'balchen'. Next base: position 45,097,060 of record LR778283.1, read on the forward strand.
CCCCCCACCCCCTTTTAATTTAAAACAAAACACTAATGTTGTAAAGAAACAAATGTCCCCCCACCCCTGAAAATTACCAAACACAAATGTCCCCCAGCTCCTCCGTAACCCCAATCCACTAAATGTCACCAGCCCCTCCTTTAAACTACCAAAACAATGTCACCACTCCCCTGTTTTAACAAAAAACTAAATGTCACCACTCCCCCTTTAATTACCAATAACACTAAATGCCCCCAGCCCTCCTTTTAATTACCAAAACACTAATGTCACCACATCCTACTGTTAATTAACCATAACCTAAATGTCCACCAGCTCCTCCTGTTAATTACAAAACACTAAATGTCACATCTCCTCCTGTTAATTACCAATAACACTAAATGTCACCAGCTCCTCCTGTTAATACCAATAACCATAAATGTCACCAGTCCTCCTGTATTACCAATAAACCTAAATGTCACCAGCTCCTCCTGTTAATTACCAATAATACTAAATGTCACCAGCTCTCATGTTAATTACCAATAATACTAAATGTCACCATCTCCTTCTGTAATTACCAATAATACTAAATGTCACCATCTCCTCCTGTTAATTACCAATAACCCTAAATGTCACCAGCTCTCCTGTTAATACATAACACTAATTGTCACCAGCTCCTCCTGTTAATTTACCAATAACACTAAATGTCACCAGCTCCTCCTGGTTAATTACCAATAACCACTGTCACGCCCCTGGCTCTGGGGACACTGTTATGTTGAGCCAGGGGTGTGTAGATCAATGTGTTTTGTTTCTATGGGTGGCTATTTCTATGTTGGCCAGAGTGGCTCCCAATCAGAGGCAACGAGTGTCAGGTGTTGCTGGTTGTCTCTGATTGGGAGCCATATTTAAACAGTGTGTTTTTCATTCGTGTTTGTGGGATTTTGTTTCCAGTCGGTTTGTGTTAGACCGTGAACTGTCACGATATCGTTTTGTTGTTTTGGTCGTTTGACGCCAAATAAAGAGTATGTTTGCCTGCAACGCTGCGCCTTGGTCCTCATCTGTTCCTGATGAGCGTGACAGAAAATCCCACCAAAACTGGACCAAGCAGCGAGTCGAGGAGCCATCGCCAGGGAAATCCCTAGCAGATCTCCGTGGCAGCCTCGACTGGGTCAAGCCGAGTGAAGAGCAGAGAGGGTGGGACTTGGGAACAGTGGAGGAAGAGCTTCGACTGGGGTCAAGCCAATTGAGGAGCTGAATAGCGGGAGTTGGAAGCAGAAGAGCGAGAGTTGGGCGAGAACTATAGAGGCCTGGCCCACGGGGAAGAGAGACCCCCAGAACATATTTAGGGGGGGGCTCACGACGTCGGGGCAGCAGGAGGCCGCGATAGAGCGGTCCAGCGGGTTGGCAGAGGAGGCCGACAGGTTACGGGGGCTACTGGTCGAAGAGGGGATGGAAGGTGTAGAGGCACGGCGAGAGGTACTGGGGTGTGTTACCAGTCTGGTCTGGCCCGTTCCAGATCCCGGTGTAGGACCAGGTGGGTGTGTCCCCAGTACGGTCCGGTCTGTTCCTGCTCCCCGCACCAAGTCAGTGGTGCGCTTCGTCAGCCCGGCTCGGCCCATTCCTGCTCCCCGCACCAAGTCAGTGGTGCGCTTCGTCAGCCCGGCTCGGCCCGTTCCTGCTCCCCGCACCAAGTCAGTGGTGCGCTTCGTCAGCCCGGCTCGGCCCGTTCCTGCTCCCCGCACCAAGTCAGTGGTGCGCTTCGTCAGCCCGGCTCGGCCCGTTCCTGCTCCCCGCACCAAGTCAGTGGTGCGCTTCGTCAGCCCGGCTTGGCCCGTTCCTGCTCCCCGCACCAAGTCAGTGGTGCGCTTCGTCAGCCCGGCCCATTCCTGCTCCCCGCACCAAGTCAGTGGTGCGCTTCGTCAGCCCGGCTCGGCCTGTTTCTGCTCCCCGCACCAAGTCAGTGGTGCGTTTCATCAGCCCGGTTCGGCTCACTCCTGCTCCTCACACCAAGCCATTTGTGTGCGTTGTCAGTCCAGCACGGCCCGTGCCTGTTCTCCACACCAAGCCAGTGGTGGGCGTCGTCAGTCCGGCACGGCCCGTGCCTGTTCCACTGGTGCCTGGTTCGGCACTGGTCAGATGTTTTACGCCGGAGCTAGAGCAATCCGCTCCATCAGTGTGCAGTCCAGCTCCGGTCAGCGGGGCCAGACCGGACCAGGGGTACTTTGGGGTGTTGGAGAGGGAGCGGGGATCAGGCCCGGAGCCGGATCCGCCGCCTAGGCGGAGTGCCCACCCGGTCCCTCCCCTGTGGTATTTGGTTGACGCGGTCGGAGTCCGCGCCTTTAGGGGGGGGTACTGTCACGCCCTGGCTCTGGGGACACTGTTATGTTGAGCCAGGGTGTGTAGATCAATGTGTTTTGTTTCTATGGGTGCTATTTCTATGTTGGCCAGAGTGGCTCCCAATCACAGGCAACGAGTGTCAGGTGTTGCTGGTTGTCTCTGATTGGGAGCCATATTTAAACAGTCTGTTTTTCATTCGTGTTTGTGGGATTTTGTTTCCAGTCGGTTTGTGTTAGACCGTGAACTGTCACGATATCGTTTTGTTGTTTTGGTCGTTTGACGCCAAATAAAGAGTATGTTTGCCTGCAACGCTGCGCCTTGGTCCTCATCTGTTCCTGACGAGCGTGACAAACACTAAATGTCACCAGCTCCTCCTGTTAACTACCAATAACACTAAATGTCACAAGCTCCTCCTGTTAATTAACAATAACACTAAATGTCACCAGCTCCTCCTGTTAATTACCAATAACACTAGATGTCAACAGCTCCTCCTGTTAATTAACAATAACACTAGATATCAAACAGCTCCTCCTGTTAATTACCAATGACACTAAAAGTCAACCAGCTCCTCCTTTTAATTCCAATAACAACTAAAATGTCACCAGCTCCTCCTGTTATTACCAATAACACTAAATGTCACCAGCTCCTCCTGTTCATTACCAATAACACTAAATGTCACCACTCCTCCTGTTAATTACCATAACACTAAATGTACCAGCTCCTCCTGTTAATTACCATAACACGAAATGTCACCAGCTCCTCCTGTTAATTACCAATAACACTAAATGTCAACAGCTCCTCCTGTTAATTACCAATAACACTAAATGTCACCATCTCCTCCTGTTAATTAACAATAACACAAAATGTTGTCAAGAAAACTAAATGTCACCAGCTCCTCCTGTTAATTAACAATAACACTAAATGTTGTCAAGAAAACTAATTCACCCAGCTCACTCCTGTTAATTAACAATAACACTAAATGTTGTCAAGAAAACTAAATGTCACCAGCTCCTCCTGTTAATTAACAATAACACTAAATGTTGTCAAGAAAACTAAATGTCACCAGCTCCTCCTGTTAATTACCAATAACTAAATGTCACAGCTCCTCGTAATTCCATAACACTAAATGTCACCATCTCCTCCTGTTAATTACCAATAACATGAAATGTCCTCCTGTAATTACCAAACCTAAATGTCACCAGCTCCTCCTGTTAATTACCAATAACACTAAATGTCACCATCTCCTCCTGTTAATTACCAATAACACTAAATGTCACCAGCTCCTCCGTTTATTACCAATAACACTAAATGTCACCAGCTCCTCCTGTTATACCATACCCAAAATGTCAACTCCTCCTGTTAATACAATATCTAATGTCACCATCTCCTCCTGTTAATTACCAATAATACTAAATGTCACCAGCTCCTCCTGTTAATTACCAATAACACTAAATGTCACCAGCTCCTCCTGTTAATTACCAATAACACTAAATGTCACCAGCTCCTCCTGTTAATTACCAATAACACTAAATGTCACCATCTCCTCCTGTTAATTACCAATAACACTAAATGTCACCAGCTCCTCCTGTTAATTACCAATAACACTAAATGTCACCAGCTCCTCCTGTTAATTACCAATAACACTAAATGTCACCAGCTCCTCCTGTTAATTACCAGTAACACTAAATGTCACCAGCTCCTCCTGTTAATTACCAATATATTTTTTAAATATTTTAGCAGACGCTCTTATCCAGTGCGACTTACAGGAGCAATTAGGGTTAAGTGACAGATTGCCAGATTTTTCACCTAGTTGGCTCGGGATTAGAACCAGCGACCTTTCGGTTACTGGCACAACGCTCTTAACCACTAAGCTACCTGCCGCTCCTAATAACAATATATTCCGAGGCAGAACCTTTCAGATACATTTTGTTCTTTTGAAAAAAAATGCTAAAACACATTGTAATTAAGTTGATTTTTTAAATGCAGTTTTGTAATTACAAAGCCCTAATGGTTTTCAGTTTTTTAAATTGGACTTTTGTTCCATTATGAATTGCCATGGATGTTTTGATGTTTGGTTGCCTCAGGGCTTTAGAGTAGACAGATATTTATTAAAAGCTGTTTTATTTTGGTTTTAATAGACAGTGCTTCAGTGTGGCTGGTATCGCCAACTCTGCACTTTACCTCCACCTCCTCCACATGCAATAAAATGCAAATTAATTACTTAAAAATCATACAATGTGATTTTCTGGATTTTTGTTTTAGATTCCGTCTCTCACAGTTGAAGTGTACCTATGACAATTACAGACCTCTACATGCTTTGTAAGTAGGAAAACCTGCAAAATTGGCAGTGTATCAAATACTTGTTCTACCCACTGTATACAGTACCAATCAAAAGTTTCATTCCAGGGTTTTTCTTTATTTTTTACTATTTTCTACATTGTAGAATAATAGTGAAGACATCAAAACTATGAAATAACACATATGGAATCATGTAGTAACCAAAAAAGTGTTAAACAAATATAAATGTATTTTACATTTGAGATTCTTCAAAGTAGCCACCCTTTGCCTTGATGACAGCTTTGCACACTCTTGGCATTCTCTCAATCAGCTTCACCTGGAATGCTTTTCCAACAGTCTTGAAGGAGTTCCCACATATACTGAGCACTTGTTGGCTGCTTTTCCTTCACTCTGCCTTACAACTCATCTCAATGGGTTTGAGGTTGGGTGATTGTGGAGGCCAGGTAATCTGATGCAGCACTCCATCACTCTCCTTGTTGGTCAAATAGCCCTTATACAGCCTAGAGGTGTGTTGGTTCATTGTCCTGTTGAAAAACAAATGATAGTCCCACTAAACCCGAACCAGATGGGATGGCTTATTGCTGCAGAATGCTGTGGTAGCCATGCTGGTTAAGTGTGCCTTGAATTCTAAATAAATCATTGACAGTGTCACCAGCAAAGCAGCCCCACACCATAACACCTCCACCTCCATGCTTTACGGTGGGAAATACACATGCGGAGATCATCCATTCACCTACTCTGTGTCTCACAAAGACACGACGGTTAGAACCAAATATAAAAAAATTGGACTCATCAGACCAAAGGACAGATTTCCACCTGTCTAATGTCCATTACTCGGGTTTCTGAGCCCAAGCAAATCTCTTCTTCTTATTGGTGTCCTTTAGTAGTGGTTTCTTTGCAGCTATTCGACCATGAAGGCCTGATTCACACAGTCTCCTCTGAACAGTTGATGTTGAGATGTGTCTGTTACTTTAACTCTGTTAAGCATTTATTTGAGCTGCAATCTGAGGTGGAGTTAACTCTAATGAACTTATCCTCTTTAGCAGAGGTAACTCTGGGTCTTTCATTCCTGTGGCGGTCCTCATGAGAGCCAGTTTCATCATAGAGCTTGATGGTTTTTGTGACTGCACTTGAAGAAACTTTGAAAGTTCTTGAAAATGTTTCATATTGACTGACCTTCCTGTCTTAAAGTAATGATGGTCTTTCGTTTCTCTTTGCTTATTTGATCTGTTCTTGCCATAATATGGATTTCATTTTCAAACAATTTTCAAAAATGTCAAAAAACATGTTTCCACTGTCATTATGGGGGTATTGTGTGTAGATGGCTGAGAAAAAAACGATTCAAAATGGATTAAATATATATTTTTCTCAGTCATCTACACACAATACCCCATAATGACAGTGAAAACATATTTTAAATTTTTTTTTGCAAATTGTTTGAAAATGAAATACAGAAATATCTCATTTATATAAACAAAAATCTAAAAACATGTTTTCAATTTGAGAAAAAATTATATTTCATCCATTTTTAAGTCAGGCTGTAAGACAACAAAATATGGAATAAGTCAAGGGGTGTGAATACTTTCTGAAGGCACTGTACTCACGCCGTTGAGGGAACCATTGTTTGTCTCTTAGACCCCGAGGGTCTGGCCCAGCCTCCAGAGCCCTGACCTTGAGAGAACTTTCCTCCTCTTTCATTTGCACCTTCTTGCCACCTCCAGGCATTTTCATCAGGAGACATTACCTGGAGGAACAACCAGCAGCTGTGCCTTTCACCTCCCAGCGCCTGTACAACACCAGCCCCCCCAGCCAGCCCCCTCCACCACCCAACGCCTTCACACTACCTACACATTCAGCGCAGAGCAGGCTGTGTGATGGAGAGAGGCAGACAGAGAGGTAGAGACAGAGAGGCAGACAGAGAGGCAGACAGAGAGGCAGACACAGAGAGGCAGACACAGAGAGGCAGACACAGAGAGGCAGACACAGAGAGGCAGACAGAGAGGCGGCGACAGAGAGGCGGCGACAGAGAGGCGGCGACAGAGAGGCAGACACAGAGAGGCAGACACAGAGAGGCAGACACAGAGAGGCAGACAGAGAGGCAGACAGAGAGAGGCAGAGAGAGGCAGAGACAGAGAGGCGGAGACAGAGAGGCAGACAGAGAGGCAGACAGAGAGGCAGACAGAGAGGCAGAGAGAGGCAGGACAGAGAGAGGCAGAGACAGAGAGGCGAGACAGAGAGGCAGACAGAGAGGCAGACAGAGAGGTGGAGACAGAGAGGCAGACAGAGAGGCAGACAGAGAGGTGGCGACAGAGAGGCAGACAGAGAGGTGGAGACAGAGAGGCAGACAGAGAGGCAGACAGAGAGGCAGCGACAGAGAGGCAGCGACAGAGAGGCAGACAGAGAGGCAGAGGCAGAGACAGAAAGGGAGGCAGAGCGTCAAAGAGAGAAGACAGAGTCAGAGAACAGAGAACACAGGCAGAAAGGTGGAGACAAAGAGGCAGACAGAGAGGCAGACAGAGAGGTGGCGACAGAGAGGCAGACAGAGTGGTGGAGACAGAGAGGCAGACAGAGAGGCAGACAGAGAGGCAGCGACAGAGAGGCAGCGACAGAGAGGCAGACAGAGAGGCAGACAGAGAGGCAGAGGCAGAGACAGAAAGGGAGGCAGAGCGTCAAAGAGAGAAGACAGAGTCAGAGAACAGAGAACACAGGCAGAAAGGTGGAGACAAGAGGCAGACAGAGAGCAGACAGAGAGGTGGCGACAGAGAGGCAGACAGAGTGGTGGAGACAGAGAGGCAGACAGAGAGGCAGACAGAGAGGCAGCGACAGAGAGGCAGCGACAGAGAGGCAGACAGAGAGGCAGACAGAGAGGCAGAGGCAGAGACAGAAAGGGAGGCAGAGCGTCAAAGAGAGAAGACAGAGTCAGAGAACAGAGAACACAGGCAGAAAGGTGGACTGGCACTTACCCAGGCAGAGCTGGCCATGTGATGGACAGAGGCAGTCAGAGAGCGGTGCCTGTGGTCTGTGGACCCCAGAGGCTGTTAAAACACAATCATTTCACATCAAAGCAATCAGCAGCCCAGCCAGCCCCAGGCACAATTCTCACCCACTGAGCCGTGAGACGCAGAGCGCCATCAGCAGGCGATCTCTCCCCCCTCAGTCTCACTCCTAACACCTCACACCTCGCGCCCTCCAGCCTGTCACCTGCTGCTGCTGCTGCTGCCACACACACACACACACAATCCCTTCCCTTCCCTTCCCTTCCCTTTCCTCAATGTACAGCACACACAGTGTGTGTGTATGTGTATGTGTATGTGTGTGTGTGTGTATGTGTGTGTGTGTGTGTGTGTGTGTGTGTGTGTGTGTGTGTGTGTGTGTGTGTGTGGCACAGAGCAAGTGGTTAATTATAAACCCCTTCCTGGATGCCTGCACCTCCATACACACCACCCATCAGCCCCGGCAGCAGGTTTCTACAAACACAGAGCAGAGGAGAGTGGGGTGGAGTGATCCTATCAGCCCAGCCCCATGCTGACGTGACGGGTGCAAATTTGGTAAAGCCCTGTGTGGCTTATGGGGAGCTCAGAAGGGGTGTACAAAGACAGTGTAATGGATTTAAACTCACTCCACAGCACGCTTGAATGGAACCATCCAAGAGGTACCTTTTTACCAGAATTTGGACTTTGATACTGACACCAGGTTTAGCATCAAGATACTCGATACCATCACGATACTTGTAAGTGAGGACTTGGTGGACTGTATATTCATTAGGTTAGGTGTTACTTTATGTGTTCTAATAATAATAATAATAATAGTAATATGCCATTTAGCAGACACTTTTATCCAAAGCGACTTACAGTCATGTGTGCATACATATTTACGTATGGGTGATCCCGGGGATCGAACCCACTACCCTGGCGTTACAAACGCCGTGCTCCACCAATTGCGCTACCGAGGACCACGTGTTCTCTCCCGTGTGCTGGCTAAGGGCACAGATGACAGACAGGTAGGATTCCAGTTGAGGTGGTTTAATAATGCTGAAGAATGCACAGGCACGGAACAGCACCCCGCACGGTGTATGTAGTATGGACGGGATAAGGCACTTAGTGGTCTGGCAACTTGCTTCAAAGTGTGTGTGTTATATCAACAAGGACACACACTGGTGAAAACACAAGGATGGCTGGAACTTTCTGTCACTTGACTTCTCTCTCTTCTCTTCTTCACTGAGCTGGAGATCGCCCAGCATGCTCTGCTCCACTTCACCGGTGGGCGGAGCTACAGTTCTGATATGGTTAACTAATATTACTGATGTGATCAACTACACATAATCACTGCCTTTTGTACAATACTCAATACCAAAACGATACCAAGGCAAAAAAATAAGAAGGCATAGCCAAAGTCCCAGAATTGAATCAACAGCAACATGCAGAGAGAGAGAGAGAGAGACAGAGAGAGAGACAGAGAGAGAGACAGAGAGACAGACAGAGACAGAGAGAGAGAGAGAGAGAGAGAGAGAGACGAGAGAGGAGAGAGAGAGAGAGGAGAGAGATATAGAGAGAGGAGAGAGAAGAAAGAGAAGAGAAAGAGAGAGAAAGATAGAAAAGGAGAGAGAGAGAGGAGAGAAGAGAGAGAGAGAGAGAGAGAGAGAGAGAGAGAGAGAGACTTCCAGGTACAACGCTCTCACCTGAACAAGGGTGCTTTTATACATTTCCTGCATGTCCTCCCCTAATAAAGGTACCTAGGGGAAACACTGACCAAAACGTTGGTTGATTGAGGTTTAGGTGAGGGGTTATGGTGATGCCCATCTACGAGGAGTTATGGTGATGCCCATCTACTGTGGGACTCCCGTTAAAAAGCAGGCGGACGCAGAAAAGCAGTTCAGTTTAAGAATCTTTCTAGATTCAGGTAATGGAGATAACACACGGCAGTGAATGATTAACAGTAGTTGACATGAGCCTCGTTGTATGGAGTACGGTTGATCTAAAAGGAGACACTGAAAGGTGCAACTGATAACGAGCAATAACATGAGCATCCATAATAAATTGCAATATGCAAATGCAATAAGAATATATTAAATGGGAAAAAGCTATCGCGGCAGTTAACCAATGAATGGGCAGAAAGGGGGTAAAATAGCATGTGGCATGGTAGGCTGAAGTTACAGCAGGCTAATTTATCACATTTATGACATTTATGGCAAGCATGCAAGCAATATAAAGTTAACAATAGCAGGCATAGCCATAAAGAAGGCCTAGTTAGCATAACAAAAGGCATTGCGCAACAAGTGCAACAATTATTCATGTGTCCATTAAACACCGCAAGTACCAAAGAAAACATATCAATAGACTCAAAAAATGACTGTTTGACCTTTAGCGTTTCACATCCATTAGCCGACATTAACTGTACAACACAAAAACAATGGCGATTATCCGCTTCTGTGACATAAAAGGCGTGTACTCACATTTCATACTGGTTGTTGTTTGTCAGCTCTGTCTGGGTGAAGGACCCGGATTGAAAGGAGCCAGTATAAATACCATATGGTTACAGTCGTATGAAAAAGTTTGGGCACCCCTGACAATTTCCATGATTTACATTTATAAATAATTGGGTGTTTTGGATCAGCAATTTCATCTTGATCTATCGAATAACTGATGGACACAGTAATATTGCAGTAGTGAAATGAGGTTTATTGGATTAACAGAAAATGTGCAATATGCATCAAAACGAAATTAGACAGGTGCATAAATTTGGGCACCCCAACAGAAAAATCACATCAATATTTAGTAGAGCCTCCTTTTGCTAAAATAACAGCCTCTAGACGCTTCCTATAGCCTCTAATGAGTGTCTGGATTCTGGATGAAGGTATTTTGGACCATTCCTCCTTACAAAACATCTCCACTTCAGTTAGGTTTTGATGGTTGCCGGGCATGGACAGCCCGCTTCAAATCATCCCACAGATTCTCAATGATATTCAGGTCTGGGGACTGGGATGGCCATTCCAGAACATTGTACTTGTTCCTCTGCATAAATGCCTGGGTAGATTTTGAGCAGTGTTTTGGGTCGTTGTCTTGTTGAAATATCCAGCCCCGGCGTAACTTCAACTTTTTGACTGATTCTTCAACATTATTCCCAATAATCTGCTAATAATGAGTGGAATCCATCCATGCGACCCTCAACTTTAACAGGATTCCCAGTACCGGCACTGGCCCCACAGCCCCACAGCATGATGGAACCCCCACCAAATGTTACTGTGGGTTGTTTTTCTTGGAATGCTGTGTTCTTTGCTGCCATGCATACCGCCCCTTGTTATGACCAAATAACTAAATCTTTGTTTCATCAGTCTACAGCACCTTATTCCAAAATGAAGCTGGCTTGTCCAAATGTGCGTTTGCATACCTCAAGCGACTCTGTTTGTGACTCTGTTTGTAGAAAAGGCTTCTTTTTTTTGCATAGCCTATTTTTCACATCTGATTTAATTTCATACAACTTAATGTTGCTACACTAAAAATCTTTGTCTGGACAATACCCCAGTACTCAGCTTTGATTAGAAAATGAATGGCATGCCACTGTGATCATTTTCTGTGACGACAGAGTAAATTGTTATGCAGCCTCAGAGGGGTGCCCAAACCTTTTCATACGACTGTATATAGAGGGGCACTACCACAAAAGTAGGGTGCATGCATTGAGTCGGAGCCCTATTCACACACACAGCCAGGTCGCTGAGGCAATAAATCCTATTTTGGAGAGATGTGAGAGAGAGACCACAACTGGATAATGAAATCAGCATATTTTGCTTTATGGTTTATTATCAAAAACAAAGTACAAGGGTGGTGAATTCAGCTGTTAGCTAGCAAGGAAAGTCTACAAAGCTGGAAGCTACCGAGGGGTGTCGGGTGTGAGGGGCGGTGCTGTGGGAATATTTAAGATACTCTTTGAAGAGGTAGGGTTTCAGATGTTTTGGGAAGATGGGGCAGGGACTCTGCTGTCCTAGCTTCAGGGGGGAAGCTGGTTCCACCACTGGGGTGCCGGGACAGAGAAGAGCGTGGACTGGGCTGACCGGAAGCTGCCCTCCTGTAGGGGTGGGAGGGTCAAGAGACCAGGTGGTGGCAGAACGGAGTACTCGGGTTGGGGTGTTGGGTTTGAGCATAGCCTGAAGGCAAGGAGGGGCATTTCCCCTTTGCTGCTTCGTACGCAAGCACCATTGTGTTGTAGTGGATGTGAGCTTCGACTGGAAGCTAGTGGAGTTTGCGGAGAAGCGGGGTGAGGAGAGGGGGGAGGAAAAGGTGAGGAGAGGGGTGAGGAGGAGAGGGAGGGGCCAGAAATAACATCCTCTCCAGTCAACAGGAGGTGAGACATGAAAGACATGACATCCTGCCGCCTTCCTGCGAGAAATTAGGAAGTGTCTAGATCAACGGTGACAGCACCTCACTTACCTCAGAGATACACCCCATTTACCTCCGAGACAGGAGAAAGCAGGTCCAATTAGACACCTATGGTTTCCTCTATTAATAATAAAAGATGGAGGCTTAAATATCCTGATCTAGTGAGATATACATGGCGGAGACTCAATGAAGCTAGTCGTCTTGACTTCTTTCTTATCTCATTCTCGTTGGCACCAAAAGTTTTAAAAAGTATTGATAGGGGACAGAATGCGGTCGGACCATCATATAATAGGCATATACATTACTCTTACTGAATTTCCACGTGGGCGAGGATATTGGAAATGTAATCAAAGCCTTTTGGATGATAATTAATTTTTTACTAGGACAAAGGAATTTATAACTGACTTTTTCCGACATAACATAGGTACAGCAAATCTAAAGTATTTAGTCAGCCACCAATTGTGCATGTTCTCCCACTTAAAAAGATGAGAGAGGCCTGTAATCTTCATCATAGGTACACGTCAACTATGACAGACAAATTGAGAAAAAAAAATCCAGAAAATCACATTGTAGGATTTTTAATGAATTTATTTGCAAGTTATGGTGGAAAATAAGTATTTGGTCACCTACAAACAAGCAAGATTTCTGGCTTTCACAGACCTGTAACTTCTTCTTTAAGAGGCTCCTCTGTCCTCCACTCGTTACCTGTATTAATGGCACCTGTTTGAACTTGTTATCAGTATAAAAGACACCTGTCCACAACCTCAAACAGTCACACTCCAAACTCCACTATGGCCAAGACCAAAGAGCTGTCAAAGGACACTAGAAACAAAATTGTAGACCTGCACCAGGCTGGGAAGACTGAATCTGCAATAGGTTGTCACGATCGTCGGGTACAGAGGACCAAGGCGCAGCGTGGAAGGTGAACATATTTTATTAATTTGAATGATAACACGAACAAAACAACAAACGATAACGTGACGTCCAAAGGTGCAACACACAAACCTATACAGGAACAAGATCCCACAAACACTGTGGGAAAACAGCCTGTCTAAATATGGTTCCCAATCAGAGACAACCAGCAACAGCTGACACTCGTTGCCTCTGATTGAGAACCACTCTGGCCAACATAGAAATACAACAACTAGAATACACAAAGGAAACTCACACCCTGGCTCAACATACAAGTGTCCCCAGAGCCAGGGCGTGACATAGGTAAGCAGCTTGGTTTGAAGAAATCAACTGTGGGAGCAATTATTAGGAAATGGAAGACATACAAGACCACTGATAATCTCCCTCGATCTGGGGCTCCACGCAAGATCTCACCCCGTGGGGTCAAAATGATCACAAGAACGGTGAGCAAAAATCCCAGAACCACACGGGGGGACCTAGTGAATGACCTGCAGAGAGCTGGGACCAATGTAACAAAGCCTACCATCAGTAACACACTACGCCGCCAGGGACTCAAATCCTGCAGTGCCAGACGTGTCCCCCTGCTTAAGCCAGTACATGTCCAGGCCCGTCTGAAGTTTGCTAGAGTGCATTTGGATGATCCAGAAGAGGATTGGGACAATGTCATATGGTCAGATGAAACCAAAATAGAACTTTTTGGTAAAAACTCAACTCGTCGTGTTTGGAGGACGAAGAATGCTGAGTTGCATCCAAAGAACACCATACCTACTGTGAAGCATGGGGGTGGAAACATCATGCTTTGGGGCTGTTTTTCTGCAAAGGGACCAGGATGACTGATCCGTGTAAAGGAAAGAATGAATTGGGCCATGTATCGTGAGATTTTGAGTGAAAACCTCCTTACATCAGCAAGGGCATTGAAGATGAAACGTGGCTGGATCTTTCAGCATGACAATGATCCCAAACACACCGCCCGGGCAATAAAGGAGTGGCTTCGTAAGAAGCATTTCAAGGTCCTGGAGTGGCCTAGCCAGTCTCCAGATCTCAACCCCATAGAACATCTTTGGAGGGAGTTGAAAGTCTGTGTTGCCCAGCGACAGCCCCAAAACATCACTGCTCTAGAGGAGATCTGCATGGAGGAATGGGCCAAAATACCAGCAACAGTGTGTAAAGAACAGCGCCGGAGAAGATGGCTGCCGTTTTACAGCCCTCTAACCAATTGTACTATTATGTGTGTTTTTCCAGGTTATTTGTAATTTATTTTTTAAATAATGTTTCTGCCATCGTCTCTTATAACCAAAAAGAGCTTCTGGATATCAGGACAGCGATTACTCACCTCGTATTGGACGAAGATTTTTTCTTCATCGAGGCAGCCGCGAAGGATATCATACAGACACTCGACAAGGCCCAAATCCCCGTCATTCTCGTGAGGAAGAGACGGAGATATCGTGGACGTAGATCGGGTGCCTTGTAAGGATCCGACGGCGAGCGAGTAAACTGCCTCTTCCATCAATCCTATTACCCAACGTTCAATCATTTGAAAATGAATTGGATGACTTAAGATTACGGTTTTCCTACCAACGGGACATTAAAAACTGTAATATCTTATGTTTCACCGAGTCGTGGCTGAACGATGACATGGATATCATACAGCTAGCGGGCTATACGCTACATCGGCAGGATAGAACGGCTGACTCCGGTAAGACAAGGGGTGGCGGTCTGTGTATATTTGTAAACAACAGCTGGTGCACAAAATCAAATACTAAGGAAGTATCAAGGTTTTGCTCGCCTGAGGTAGAGTATCTTATGATAAGCTGTAGACCACACTATTTACCAAGAGAGTTTTCATCTATATTTTTCATAGCTGTCTATTTACCACCACAAACCAATGCTGGCATTAAGATTGCACTGAATGAGTTGTAAAAGGCCATAAATCAACAGGAAAACGCTCATCCAGATGCAGCGCTCCTAGTGGCCGGGGACTTTAATGCAGGGAAACTTAAATCCGTTCTACCTAATTTCTACCAGCATGTTAAATGTGCAACCAGAGGGAAAAAAAAACTCTAGACCACCTTTACTCCACACACAGAGACGCATAAAAAGCTCTCCCTCGCCCTCCATTTGGCAAATCTGACCATAACTCTATCCTCCTGATTCCTGCTTATAAGCAAAAACTAAAGCAGGAAGCACCAGTGACTCGGTTAATAAAAAAGTGGTCAGATGACACAGATGCTAAGCTACAGGACTGTTTTGCTGGCACAGACTGGAACATGTTCCGGGATTCTTCAGATAGCATTGAGGAGTACACCACATCAGTCACTGGCTTCATCAATAAGTGCATCGATGATGTCGTCCCCACAGTGACCGTACGTACATACCCCAACCAGAAGCCATGGATTACAGGAAACATCCGCACTGAGCTAAAGGGTAGAGCTGCCGCTTTCAAGGAACGGGACTCTAACCCGGACGCTTATAAGAAATCCCGCTATGACCTCCGACGAACAATCAAACAGGCAAAGAGTCAATACAGGACTAAGTTTGAATCGTACTACACTGGCTCTGACGCTCGTCGGATGTGGCAGGGCTTGAAAACTATACTAAACGAGCTAAACCACTTCTATGCTCGCTTCGAGGCAAGCAACACTGAAGCATGCATGAGAGCACCAGCTGTTCCGGATGACTATGTGATCACGCTCTCCGTAGCCGATGTGAGTAAGACTTTTAAGCAGGTCAACATTCACAAGGCCGCAGGGCCAGACGGATTACCAGGACGTGTACTCCGAGCATGTGCTGATCAACTGGCAAGTGTCTTCACTGACATTTTCAACATGTCCCTGACTGAGTCTGTAATACCAACATGTTTCAAGCAGACCACCATAGTCCCAGTGCCCAAGGACTCTAAGATAACCTGCCTAAATGACTACCGACCCGTAGCACTGACGTCTGTAGCCATGAAGTGCTTTGAAAGGCTGGTCATGGCTCACATCAACAGCATTATCCCAGAAACCCTATACCCACTCCAATTTGCATACCGCCCCAACAGATCCACAGATGATGCAATCTCTATTGCACTCCACACTGCCCTTTCCCACCTGGACAAGAGGAACACCTACGTGAGAATGCTATTCATTGACTACAGCTCAGCATTCAACACCATAGTGCCCTCTAAGCTCATCACTAAGCTAAGGATCCTGGGACTAAACACCTCCCTCTGCAACTGGATCCTGGACTTCCTGATGGGCCACCTCCAGGTGGTAAGGGTAGGTAACAACACATCTGCCACACTGATCCTCAACACGGGGGCCCCTCAGGGGTGCGTGCTCAGTCCCCTCCTGTACTCTCTGTTCACCCATGACTGCATGGCCAGGCACGACTCCAACACCATCATTAAGTTTGCCGACGACACAACAGTGGTAGGCCTGATCACCGACAACGATGAGACAGACTATAGGGAGGAGGTCAGAGACCTGGCCGTGTGGTGCCAGGACAACAACCTCTCCCTCAATGTGACCAAGACAAAGGAGATGATTGTGGACTACAGGAAAAAAAAAGAGGACTGAGCACGCCCCCATTCTCATTGACGGGGCTGTAGTGGAACAGGTTGAGAGCTTCACGTTCCTTGGTGTCCACATCACCAACGAACTATCATGGTCCAAACACACCAATACAGTCGTGAAGAGGGCACGACAAAGCCTATTCCCCCTCAGGAGACTGAAAAGATTTGGCATGGGTCCTCAGATCCTCAAAATATTCTACAGCTGCACCATCGAGAGCATCCTGACTGGTTGCATCACCGCCTGGTATTGCAACTGCTTGGCCTCCGACCGCAAGGCACTACAGAGGGTAGTGCGTATGGTCCAGTACATCACTGGGGCCAAGCTTCCTGCCATCCAGGACCTCTATACCAGGCGGTGTCAGAGGAAGACCCTCAAAATTGTCAAAGACTCCAGCCACCCTAGTCATAGACTGTTCTCTCTGCTACCGCACGGCAAGCGGTACCGGAGTGCCAAGTCTAGGTCCAAAAGACTTCTCAACAGCTTCTACCCCCAAGCCATAAGACTCCTGAACAGCTAATCATGGCTACCCGGACTATTTGCACTGCCCCCCCACCCCATCCTTTTTACGCTGCTGCTACTCTGTTAATTATTTATGCATAGTCACTTTAACTCTACCCACATGTACATATTACCTCAACTACCTCAACTAGCCGGTGCCCCCGCACATTGACTCTGCAACGGTACCCCCCTGTATATATAGCCTCCCTACCGTCACTTTATTTTACTTCTGCTCTTTTTTTTCTCAACACTTTTTTTGTTGTTGTTTTATTTTTACTTTTTTTGTTAAAAATAAATGCACTGTTGGTTAAGGGCTGTCAGTAAGCATTTCACTGTAATGTCTGCACCTGTTGTATTCGGCGCATGTGACCAATACAATTTGATTTGATTTGATTTGAAAACCTTGTGAAGACTTACTGAAAACGTTTGACCTGTGTCATTGCCAACAAAGGGTCTATAACAAAGTATTGAGAAACTTATGTTTTTGACCAAATACTTATTTTCCACCATAATTAGCTAATAAATTCATTAAAAATCCTACAATGTTATTTTCTGGATATTTTTTTCTCATTTTGTCTGTCATAGTTGACGTGTACCTATGATGAAAATTACAGGCCTCTCTCATCTTTTTAAGTGGGAGAACTTGCACAATTGGTGGCTGACTAAATACTTTTTTTCCCCACTGTATAAGCTGGAAGTAGAGGCCTAAGCATTGTTGTTCACTAGTTTACCCCAAGTAGGGAAAGGGTGGCGGGGTTGGAAAGTAATAAAGGGGAGTATATATAAATAAAAACATGGGTGATTGGAAGTGATGCAGACAATTACATTGATAGAAGATACAATCTATCTGCAATATTAAGCTGATCTACCCCCCCCCCCCCCCCCAAAATAAAGTTGGAGAGGTGTTTGTGTGTTTGTGTGTGTGTGTGTTTGTGTTTGTGTTTGTGTGTGTGTGTGTGCGTGCGTGTTCGTGTGCGCGTGCGTGTTTGTGTGCGCGTGCATGTTTGTGTTTGTGTGTGTGTGTGTGTACGTGCGTGCGTGTGTGCGTGTGCGTGTTTGTGTGTGTGTGTGTGTGTGTATGTGTGTGTGTGTGTGTGAGCACGCCCATGTGTATGTCTATGTGTTTGTGCATGCGTGTGTGTGTGAGCGGTAGTGTGTTGGTGTCTGCCTGTTTGTGCTTCCATATCTCCATTCCTATCATACTGTTGTTTAGTTTCCTGTGGTGACGGTTGTCTCATCATCATGACGTTAAAACCATAACGCCAGCGACCCTCTGGAAACTAAAGAACACCACATTGGATTTCAGCTGGAAATCTGAAGAGGAGCCTCTCTCTCTCTCTCTCTCTCTCTCTCTCTGCTCTGTCCTCTGCTGAGCTGCATGCTGGGAAACCAGAGGATGCGTCCCAAATGGTACTGTCCTGTATACCCTATATGGTGCACTACTTTTGACCTGGGAATAGTGTGCTGTTTTGGGGCTAAGCCGGAATTATACAGACAGACAAAAAGGAGATGAGAGGGAGGTTTTCCTTCGAAAAATGTGTTGCTGTTACCTCTGTCTGTTGTCCTACAAACTCACACACACAATCTGTCTGACCTCTGTCCTGCCCTCTCCTGTCCTGTCCTGCCCTGCCCTGCCCTGCCCTGCCCTGCCCTGCCCTGCCCTGTCCTGTCCTGTCCTGTCCTGTCCTGCCCTCTCCTGTCCTGCCCTGCCCTGTCCTGCCCTGTCCTGCCCTCTCCTGTCCTGCCCTCTCCTGTCCTGTCCTGCCCTGTCCTGCCCTGCCCTGCCCTGTCCTGTCCTCTCCTGCCCTGCCCTGTCCTGTCCTCTCCTGCCCTGTCCTGCCCTCTCCTGTCCTGTCCTGCCCTGTCCTGCCCTCTCCTGTCCTGTCCTGTCCTGCCCTGTCCTGTCCTGTCCTGTCCTGCCCTCTCCTGTCCTGTCCTGCCCTGTCCTGTCCTCTCCTGTCCTGTCCTGCCCTGTCCTGTCCTCTCCTGTCCTGTCCTGCCCTGTCCTGCCCTCTCCTGTCCTGTCCTGCCCTGTCCTGCCCTCTCCTGTCCTGTCCTGTCCTGTCCTGTCCTCTCCTGTCCTGCCCTCTCCTGTCCTGCTCTGTCCTGTCCTGTCCTGTCCTGTCCTGTCCTGTAGGTACCTCTCCTGTCCTGTCCTGTCCTGTCCTCTCCTGTCCTGCCCTCTCCTGTCCTGTCCTGTCCTGTCCTGTCCTGTCCTGTCCTGGTCCTGTCCTGTCCTGTCCTGTCCTGTCCTGCCCTCTCCTGTCCTGTCCTGTCCTGCCCTCTCCTGTCCTGTCCTGTCCTGTCCTGCCCTCTCCTGTCCTGCCCTGTCCTGCCCTGCTCTGTCCTGTCCTGTCCTGTACCTCTCCTGTCCTGTCCTGTCCTCTCCTGTCCTCTCCTGTCCTGTCCTGTCCTCTCATGTCCTGTCCTGTCCTGCCCTGTCCTGTCCTGTCCTGTCCTGCCCTGTCCTGTCCTGCCCTGCCCTGCCATGTCCTGCCCTGTCCTGTCCTGTCCTGTCCTGTCCTGTCCTGTCCTCTCCTGCCCTGTCCTGTCCTGCCCTCCCCTGTCCTGCCCTACCCTCTCCTGTCCTCTCCTGTCCTGTCCTGCCCTACCCTGCTCTACTGGAAAGATAAAGTATAGTATTATATCTTATCATATAGTACTCGATTTGATCATATTCTATTTTTTTAAATGCTGGGTTGTTTGGATGACGTAAGGAATTGTTTTAAGATGGTCATACTATGGATCATTTAGTTATTTGATTTTGAACTGTAGGACCCCTTTAGGTAACAAAAAAAATATATAAAAACATTATTTGATAAAATATAGTATTTGGCTTTTACTACTACACCCCAGAGAAACGCATTGAATAACACATTCATAAACGGCAAAAAGACAGTTGAAATGTAAATCATAAGAAACAAGGTTTTGGAGTGTCTGCTCTGTATCTAGGCGATATATATGAACGCTCAGAAAAGATTTATAGTGTTCATTTACACATATTTAACTCCTTTTTTTGGGTTGGTACAAAGCTCCCTTCCATTATTTTATTTTTTACCGGTACCGGTTACCTTCAGACGAGTCCCGTGACACTTGCAGGGGTAGTAGAGCAAATCGGAGAACGTCATCATGTTCGTGAGAAGCTCTCAGTTGAGTCACATGAGTTTGTAGCCCAAACGGTTAGGACGCTACAAAACAGAAGTTGGGCACATTGATGGTACCGACTTCAGACAAGGCCCCTGACACTTATGGGGGTCGTAGAGCCAATCAGAGAACACCATCGTGTTTTGTGAGAGTCATCCCTTTCCATAGAGTGGAACATAATATTTGTACAGGTCAAACCATTTGGATGCTACAGATGTTTTCGTGAGAAGACCGGGTCTGACAAACGCCGCTCTAGCTCTGACACCGTTCACCTCAGATGCAGAAGTGCGACATCGGCAGATGCTGTGGATTGAGACTCATCCAATGCAACAACAAAAAAGAAACACAGATATCTCTCGCTTAAACTGACAGATTTAGATAGGGATTTTTTTTTACATGATGTTAATTAGATTGACTCACCAGTGTGTCAATTGACTCTAGGGGGTTAAAAAACAGCAAGGTTGGGTTGTTGATGCTGTGTTATTGATGCTGGGTTATTGAGATATGATTAAGATGTTTCTACAACTTGATTGGAGTCCACCTGTGGTAAATTAAATTGATTGGACATGATTTAGAAAGGCACACACCTGTCTATATAAGGTCCCACAGTTGACAGTGCATGTCAGAGCAAAAACCAAGCCATGAGGTTGAAGGAATTGTCCGTAGAGCTCCGAGACAGGATTGTGTCGAGGCACAGATCTGCGGAAGGGTACCTAAATGTTTCTGCATCATTGAAGGTCCCCAAGAACACAGTGGCCACCATCATTCTTAAATGGAAGAAGTTTGGAACCACCAAGACTCTTCCTAGAGCTGGCCGCCCGGCCAAACTGAGCAATCAGGAGAGAAGGGCCTTGGTCAGGGAGGTGACCAAGAACCCAATGGTCACTCTGAAAGAGCTCCAGAGTTCCTCTGTGGAGATGGGAGAACCTTCCAGAAGGACTACCATCTCTGCATCACTCCACCAATCAGGCCTTTATGGTAGAGTGGCCAGAAGGAAGCCACTCCTCAGTAAAAGGCACATGACAGCCCGCTTGGAGTTTGCCAAAAGGCACCATCCCTACGGTGAAGCATGGTTGTGGAAGCATTATGCTGTGGGGATGTTTTTCAGCAGATACTTATGTAAAGCTGATATTTCCGTTTTTTATTTTAAATACATTAGCAAACATGTCTAAAAACCTGTTTTTTGTTTATCATTATGGGGTATTGTGTGTAGATTGATGAGGGGGGAAAAACAATGTAATCAATTTTAGAATAAGGCTGTAACCTAACAAAATGTGGAAAAAGTCAAGGGGTCTGAATACTTTCCGAAGGAACTGTAAATATATATATATTTAAATATATTCAGTTTAGCTTATCCAAAGCGACTTACATTGAAACGTTCATACATTTTTGCAAGGATGACCCCCAGCTGGAATCAAACTGACAACCCTTGGCATTGTAAGTGCCATGCTACCAACTGAATCACGCAAAACCACCCACAGGACCAAGTTTAACAGCCTCTACAGAACTTCAGCCATCTGGGCATTATGGGAGAGACGGAAGCAAAAATAAGCATGTGAAAGACCAAAATGTAACTCTTTGGCCTGAATGTCTGGAGAACACCAGGTATAGCTCATCACCAGTATAACACCATTCCTACCGTGAAGCATGGTGGTGGCAGCGTCATGCTATGGGGATGCTTTTCAGTAGCAGGGACTGGGAGACTGGTAAGGATAGAGGGAACAATTAATGGAGCCAAATACAGGCAAATCCTTAAAGAGAACCTGCTTCAGAGTGTAAGCGACCTTAGACTGGGGGCGAAGATTTACGTTCCAACAGGACAATGACCCCAAGCATACATCGAAAGCGACGCTGTAGTGGCTTCAGAACAAGAATGTGAAAGTCCTTGAGTGGCCTAGCCAAAGCCGAGACTTGAATCCCTTTGAAAATCTGTGGAAAGACTTGAAGATTGCTGTTTACCGCCTCTCCCCATCTAATTTAACAGAGCTTGAGAAAATCTTAAAGGAAGAATGGGAGAAAATCCCCAAATCCAGATGTGCAAAGCTGATACAGACATACCCAAGATGACTCAAAGCTGTAATCGCCGCCAGAGGTACTCCTAAAATGTATGGATTCAGGGGTGTGAATACTTATGGAAATTAGATATTTCTGTATTTCATTTTCAATACATTTGCTTACATTTTTTAAAACATGTTTTCACTTTGTCATTATGGAGTGTTTTGTGTAGATGTGGGAGAAAACAAATCAATTTAATTCATTTTGAATTCAGGCTGTAACACAACAAAATGTGGAATAAGTCAAGGGCTATGAATACTTTCCGAAGGCACTGTAAATAATTGAGTAGAATCATTGCTCCTCCTATGGCAAGGTTTATTATGTTTTTCAATGCAGTTTGAGATGAGAGATTCAGATTGATGAGTGTAAGAAACGTCCTTGACACTGAAATATAGTCATCATCATCATCACATACTGTATTTACTGAAACATTTACTGAAATAATTTGAGGAAATGTCTTACCTCAGAAATCTCCTGTTTCACCAAATGTGACAAATGATACCTGTTCAGGTTGTCAGCTTGTACTAATTAAGTTATTTTAAAATCATTAGCTGGCTAAGCGAGCGTGAAGTCCTCATGGTTCTGAATGAGTTGCTTCCAGTCCTTCAACACACACACACACACACGCACACACACGCAGGCACGTGCACACACACACACACAAACACACAGACACACACATTTATTATGTGTTACATATTAGCTTTCAGTGGGAGGAGAGGAATACGGGAATCAACGACAGGAGGAAGCACATTTTACAAATGCATTGATTCAGTGTGTGTTCCGATGCATCAGCTTTAGGTGACAGAGGCATCCAGAGACCTGTGGAGGTCCTGGGCTGGCGTGGTTACACGTGGCCTGTGGTTTTGAGGCCGGTTGGACATACTGCCAAATTCTCTTTGGAGACGGCTTATGGTAGAACAACGAACATTCAATTCTCTGGCAACAGCTCTGTTGGACATTCCTGCAGTCAGCATGCCAATTGCACACTGCCTCAAAACTTGAGACATCTGTGGCATTGTGTTGTGTGACAAAACTGCACATTTTAGAGTGGCCTTTTATTGTCCCCAGCACAAGGTACACCTGTGTAATAATCATGCTGTTTAATCAGCTTCTTAATATGCCACACCTGTCAGGTGGATGGATTATCTTGGCAAAGAAGAAATGCTCAATAACAGGTATGTAAACACATCTGTCCACAAAGTTTGAGAGAAATAAGCTTTTTGTGCATCTGGACATTTCTGGGATCTTTTATTTCAGCTCATGAAACATGGGACCAACACTTTACATGTTGCGTTTATATTTTTGTTCAGTGTATATACCTGTATACAATCAATTAAATTAAGGGGATTCAGAATTATAGAGAAAGATCAATCAATATACACTACATATGCCAAAAGTATGTGGACACCAGCTTGTCGAACATCTCATTCCAAAATCATGGTCATTAATATGGAGTTGGTCCCCCCTTTGCTGCTATATCAGCCTCCACTCTTCTGGGAAGGCTTTCCACTAGATGTTGGAACTTGCTGCGGAGACTTGCATCCATTCAGCCACAAGAGCATTAGTGAGGTCAGGCACTGATGTTGGGCGATTAGGCCTGGCTCACAGTTGGTGTTCCAATTCATCCTGAAGGTGTTCGATGGGGTTGAGGTCAGGGCTCTGTGCAGGCCAGTCAAGTTCTTCCACACTGATCTCGACAAACCATTTCTATATGGACCTCGCTTTGTGCACGGAAGCAAGAAAGGGCCTTCCCCAGAATCGTCTAGAATGTCATTGTATGCTGAACCTAAGGGGACTAGTCCGAACCATGAAAAACAGCCCCAGACCATTATTCCTCCACCACCAAACTTTACAGTTGGTACCATCCATTCAGTCAGGTAGCGTTCTCCTGGTATTCACCAAACCCAGATTTGTCCGTTGGACTGCTGCATGGTGAAGCATGATTCATCACTCCAGAGAACGCGTTTCCACTGCTTTACACCACTTCAGCCGATGCTTGGCTTTGCACATGGCGCCGACAGACATGGAAACTCTGCTTCTAGATCTTAAGCAACTTTGCAGTATTTTTAAAATGTTTTTGTTATTTCTTACATTATTAGCCCAGAACGTTTTTTATGTTATTACATACTGCCGGAAATAAATGTTGGATATCAGAGCGGCGGTAACTCACCAGCATTACGACCAGGAATACAACTTCCCCTCAAGCAAATTGAACTTATCCCAGAGGCTGCTCCAAGACGCAGCTGGCGGAGAAGAGGTATTCGGAGTGGACTTCTAGTCCGACTCAGGAGGCGTGCACACCATCCACCGCTTCCGAGTATATTACTAGCTAATGTTCAGTCTCTGGACAATAAAGTAGACGAACTCAGGGCGATGATCTCCTTCCAGAGCGACATCAGGGACTGTAACATACTCTGTTTCACGGAATCACGGCTCTCTCCGGATATACAGTGAGGAAAAAAAGTATTTGATCCCCTGCTGATTTTGTACGTTTGCCCACTGACAAAGAAATGATCAGTCTATAATTGTAATGGTATATTTATTTGAACAGTGAGAGACAGAATAACAACAAAAAAATCCTGAAAAAACGCATGTCAAAAATGTTACAAATTGATTTGCATTTAAATGAGGGAAATAAGTATTTGACCCCCTCTCAATCAGAAAGATTTTTCTGGCTCCCAGGTTTTTTTTTATACAGGTAACGAGCTGAGATTAGGAGCACACTCTTAAAGGGAGTGCTCCTAATCTCAGTTTGTTACCTGTATAAAGACACCTGTCCACAGAAGCAATCAATCAATCAGATTCCAAACTCTCCACCATGGCCAAGACCAAAGAGCTCTCCAAGGATGTCAGGGACAAGATTGTAGACCTACACAAGGCTGGAATGGGCTACAAGACCATCGCCAAGCAGCTTGGTGAGAAGGTAACAACAGTTGGTGCGATTATTCGCAAATGGAAGAAACACAAAAGAACTGTCAATCTCCC
The DNA here is from genome assembly GCA_902810595.1 of Coregonus sp. 'balchen'. Classification (NCBI taxonomy): domain Eukaryota; kingdom Metazoa; phylum Chordata; class Actinopteri; order Salmoniformes; family Salmonidae; genus Coregonus; species Coregonus sp. 'balchen'. The sequence goes on from LR778283.1 coordinate 45,122,195, forward strand.
TCGGCCTGGGGCTCCATGCAAGATCTCACCTCGTGGAGTTGCAATCATCATGAGAACGGTGAGGAATCAGCCCAGAACTACACGGGAGGATCTTGTCAATGATCTCAAGGCAGCTGGGACCATAGTCACCAAGAAAACAATTGGTAACACACTACGCCGTGAAGGACTGAAATCCTGCAGCGCCCGCAAGGTCCCCCTGCTCAAGAAAGCACATATACAGGCCCATCTGAAGTTTGCCAATGAACATCTGAATGATTCAGAGGAGAACTGGGTGAAAGTGTTGTGGTCAGATGAGACCAAAATGGAGTTCTTTGGCATCAACTCAACTCGCCGTGTTTGGAGGAGGAGGAATGCTGCCTATGACCCCAAGAACACCATCCCCACCGTCAAACATGGATGTGGAAACATTATGCTTTGGGGGTGTTTTTCTGCTAAGGGGACAGGACTAGCTAGTCTAGTTATCATACCTGGTACATTAGGGGGGGGGGGGGGCAGTGTTCGAGAATATTTATTCTCCTGTTTCTGAAAAATGTTTAAAATTGTCTTTATAGGCTTACTCATCTCTATGTGGCTAACACTTTAGCTAGCACCGTAGCTAGCTTCCTGGTGTGTAACTGTAAGTCGCTCTGGATAAGAGCGTCTGCTAAATGACTAAAATGTAAATGTAAATACCTGGCGTGCCCTCAACAGAATGTAAAGAAAGAACGCAGGCCAACAGCACTATTATACAACAGAAGCTGAATGCAGAGGGCGGATTGTATGTCCTATTCAGGTTATTTACAGTCTGAAGTGAATCTGTTTGTATTTGATTCAAAGGCATTGGATAAGGGTTTTGGATGAGCTTTCTGGCTTATGCATTACATTACGGTTTTATACACACACACACACACACACATACACACACACACACACACACACACACACACACACAGGCAACTTTATGAAAGTTTATTGCGATACATTTGTTTGTTATCTAAGCTCAAAGTGAAGTTTTTTTTTGTTAAATTCTTTAGAGACCTCCTTTGAGTTTTTCCATACTGGAAAGTATGAGGCAAAACACTTTGAACAGGATACCTCTATCTCTAATGCCAATATCTGGATTCATCTTTCTATTTCCATCTTTCTCATTTCCACTCCCTCTCTTTCTTTTCAAAGATATGACATCCCTCTCCCCCTTCCTTTACCCCTTTCCTCTCTTTATCGCTCCTTCACACACATCGTCCGTGGTCTATCTCTCTTTCTTTCCTCTGATATGATATACCTTGATCTCTCTCTTCCGCCCCAAAGGCTCTCTCAGCTTGTCCTCAGGCCATATCACAGCGGCCCCTCAGCATCTCCCTGCATGTGTGTGTGTGTGTGTGTGTGTGTGTGTGTGTGTGTGTGTGTGTGTGTGTGTGTGTGTGTGTGTGTGTGTGTGTGTGTGTGTGTGTGAGTACGTGCATGCATGAATGTGTGCTCCCACCTTCAAAAATACAATACACATGTGGCACCTGACTACCGTTGCTCTGGTTACGGTGACATCACTGACACAGGAAAGCAGGAGGCACAGAGAGACCCCTCCTGAGACCCTCTTCATAATCACACTAGTTATGAAGCCCCCGTGGCCAAAATAATAATATTTGTATAATGAGAGCGTATTAACGGTACAGTCTGGGATCTGTTCAATGGTCATTTCAATTCTTGATATTTGCATCTAGAATATAACTTAGAAAAGCCTGATGTGTTTAGCACAACTGTTTTTCTCATATTATAACCCAAAATGTAAGGTTTTATTACAAATTAACATAATGATATTTGGAGCTCTTAATGAAAAATTTATGAGAAATGTATAAAAAACCTGTTTTAAAGTAAAATGGCCCTTTAATATCTCTTCTGTACAACGTAAGGATTGTTTGAGAAGATATCAATGTAATCTCAAGTGCAAGTGTGCTATTTAGCTTACATCTGCAGGCTGGGGGGGCAGTTTAGGGGGTTTATAAATCAAATACCGAAAGGGCTGGGGGGGCATTTAGGAATGTTTAACTGCAAGGCTGGGGGGGCATTTAGGATCGTTTTACTGCAGGCTGGGGGGCAGTTAGGCCGTTTACTTACTACTGCAGGCGTGGGGGACATTTAGGATGTTTAACCTGCAGGCTGGGGGGCATTTAGGACGTTTACTGCAGGCTGGGGGGCATTTAAGGACGTTTTAAACTACAAGGCTGGGGGGCATTTAGGACGTTTACTGAGGCTGGGGGGGTCATTTAGGATGTTTATGCAGGACTGGGGGCAGTTAGGATGTTTACTGGCAGGCTGGGGGGCATTTAGATGTTTACTGCAGGCTGTGGGGGATTTAGGAGGTGTACTGCAGGTGGGGGGCATTTAGGATGGCTTACTGGCAGGCTGGGGGCATTAGGATGTTTTACTGCAGGCTGGGGGGGCATTTGGATGTTACTGAGGATGGGGGGGGGCATTTTAGGATGTTTACTGCAGGCGGGGGGCCATTTAGGATGTTAGCAGGCTGGGGGGGCATTTAGGATGTGTACTGCGGCGCGGGGCATTTGGAGTTTAATGCAGGCTCGGGGGACATTTAGGATGTGTACTGCAGGCTTGGCGGGGCATTTAGGATGTTGACTGCAGGCTGGGGGGCCATTAGGATGTTTACTGCAGGCTGGGGGGCCTTTAGGATGTTTACGGCAGGATGGGGGGAATTTAGGACTGTTAGCAGGGATGGGGGGCCATTTAGGATTGTGTACTGCAGGCTGGGGGGACATTGAGGATGTTACGCAGGTGGGGGGATTCGGATGTTTACTGCCGGCGGGGGGGACATTTAGGATGTTTACTGCAGGCTGGGGGCTAGGGTTAGCAGGCTGGGGGACATTTAGGACTGTTTACTTGCAGGCTGGGGGACATTTAGGACGTTTACTGCAGGCTGGGGGACATTTAGGATGTTTACTGCCAGGCTGGGGTGGCATTTAGGATGTTTACTGCAGGCTGGGGGGCATTTAGGAATGTTTGACTGCAGGCTGGGGGGCATTAGGACGTTTACTGCAGGCTGGGGGGCATTTAGGATGTTTACTGCAGGCTGGGGGACATTTAGGATGTTTACTGCAGGCTGGGGGGCATTTAGGATGTTTACTGCAGGCTGGGGGACATTTAGGACGTTTACTGCAGGCTGGGGGGCATTTAGGACGTTTACTGCAGGCTGGGGGGCATTTAGGATGTTTACTGCAGGCTGGGGGGACATTTAGGACGTTTACTGCAGGCTGGGGGGCATTTAGGACGTTTACTGCAGGCTGGGGGGCATTTAGGATGTTTACTGCAGTCTGGGGGCATTTAGGACGTTTACTGCAGGCTGGGGGGCATTTAGGACGTTTACTGCTGGCTGGGGGGCATTTAGGCGTTTACTGCCGGATGGGGGACCATTTAGGATGTTTACTGCAGGGCTGGGTGGCATTTAGGACGTTTACTGCAGGCTGGGGGCATTGAGGATGTTTACTGGCAGGCTGGGGGCCATTTAGGATGTTTTACGCCAGGCTGGGCATTTAGGATTGTTACTTCAGGCTGGGGGCAGTTAGGATGGTATGCAGGTGGGGGGCATTTTAGGACGTTTATGCAGGCTGGGGGGGCAATTAGGAAGTTTCCTGAGGCTGGGGGGCAAGTTAGGATGTTTAGCAGGAGGGGGGCATTTAGGATGTTTACTGCAGGCTGGGGGGCATTTAGGATGTTTACTGAAGGCTGGGGGCATTAGTCTGTTTACTGCAGCTCGGGGGGCATTAGGATGTTTACTGCAGGCTGGGGGCAGTTAGGATTGTTTACTTAAGGGCGGGACATTAGGATGTTTACTGCAGGCTGGGGGGCATTTTTAGGATGTTACGCAGGGCTGGGGGGGCATTGTAGGATGTTTACTGCAGGCTGGGGGGGCATTTAGGATGTTTACTGCAGGCTGGGGGGCATTTAGGATGTTTATGCAGGCTGGGGTGACATTTGGACGTTTACTGCCGTGGGGGCCATGTAGGATGTTTACTGAGGCTGGGTGGTCTTTAGGAACCCTTTACTGGAGGTGGGGGGCATTTGGGATGTTTCCTGCAGGCTGGGGCGCGAATTAGGATGTTTACTGACAGGCTGGGGGGCATTTAGGGAAGTTTACTGCAGCTGGGGCCATTTAGGATGTTGTACTGCAGGCTGGGGGGGCATTTAGGATGTTTACTGCAGGGCTGGGGGACATTTAGGACGTTTACTGCAGGCTGGGGGCATTATAGGACGTTTTACGGCTGGCTGGGGGGGAATTTAGGGATGTTTACTGCAGGCTGGGGGGACAATGTAGATGTTTTACTGCAGCTGGGTGGCATTTAGGACGGTTCCGGCAGGCTGGGGGGCATTTAGGATGTTTACTGCAGGCTGGGGGACATTTAGGATGTTTACTGCAGGCTGGGGGCATTTAGGATGTTTACTGCAGGCTGGGGGGCATTTAGGATGTTTACTGCAGGCTGGGGGGCATTTAGGACGTTTACTGCAGGCTGGGGGGCAATTAGGACGTTTACTGCAGGCTGGGGGGCATTTAGGATGTTTACTGCAGGCGGGGGGCATTTAGGATGTTACTGCAGGCTGGGGGCATTTAGGATGTTTACTGCAGGCTGGGGGGCATTAGTATGTTTACTGCAGGCTGGGGGGGCATTTAGGATGTTTACTGCAGGCTGGGGGGCATTTAGGATGTTTACTGCAGGCTGGGGGACATTTAGGATGTTTACTGCAGGCTGGGGGGGCATTTAGGATGTTTACTGCAGGCTGGGGGGCATTTAGGATGTTTACTGCAGGCTGGGGGCATTTAGGATGTTTACTGCAGGCTGGGGGGCATTTAGGATGTTTACTGCAGGCTGGGGGACATTTAGGACGTTTACTGCAGGCTGGGGGACATTTAGGATGTTTACTGCAGGCTGGGTGGCATTTAGGACCTTTACTGCAGGCTGGGGGGCATTTGGGATGTTTACTGCAGGCTGGGGGGCATTTAGGATGTTTACTGCAGGCTGGGGGGCATTTAGGACGTTTACTGCAGGCTGGGGGCATTTAGGATGTTTAACTGCAGGCTGGGGGCATTTAGGATGTTTACTGCAGGCTGGGGGACATTTAGGACGTTTACTGCAGGCTGGGGGGGCATTTATTAGGATGTTTACTGCAGGCTGGGGGCATTTAGGATGTTTACTGCAGGCTGGGGGGCATTTAGGATGTTTAACTGCAGGCTGGGGGCCATTTAGGATGTTTACTGCAGGCTGGGGGGCCATTTAGGATGTTTACTGCAGGCTGGGGGGGCATTTAGGATGTTGTACTGCAGGCTGGGGGGCATTTAGGATGTTTATCTGCAGGCTGGGGGACATTTAGGACGTTTACTGAAGGTTGGGGGACATATAGGATGTTTACTGCAGGCTGGGTGGCATTTAGGATGTTTACTGCAGGCTGGGGGGCATTTAGGATGTTTACTACAGGCTGGGGGGCATTTAGGATGTTTACTGCAGGCTGGGGGGCATTTAGGATGTTTACTGCAGGCTGGGGGACAATTAGGACGTTTACTGCAGGCTGGGGGGCATTTAGGAGTTTACTGCAGGGCGGGGGGCATTAGGATGTTTACCTGAAGGCTGGGGGGAATTAGGATGTTTAATGCAGGCTGGGGGGCATTTAGGAGGTTTACTCCAGGCTGGGGGACATTTAGGACGTTTACTGGGCAGGGCTGGGCGGGGCAATTTAGGACGTTTACTGCAGGCGGGGGGCCATTTAGGTGGTTACTGCAGGATGGGGGAAATTTTAGGAGGTTACATGCAGGGCTGGGGGGGGGCCATGTGGATTGTTACTGCAGGCTGGGGGGGAGTTAGGATTGTGACTGCAGGCTGGGGGCATTTCGGATGTTTACTGCAGGCTGGGGGACATTAGGATGTTTACTGCAGGTGGGGTCATTTCGGATGTTGACTGAGGCTGGGGAGGAATTAGGATGTTTACTGCAGGGATGGGGGAATTTAGGATGTTTACTGCAGGTGGGGGCATTTCGGAGTTTTTACTGCCGGCTGGAGGGCATTAGGGATGGTACTGAAGGCTGGGGGGCCATTAGGATGTTTTTTACGCAGGCTGGGGGGACATTAGGATGTTTAATGCAGGTGGGGGTCATTTAGGATGTTACTGCAGGGCTGGGGGCATTAGGATGTTTACTGCAGGTGGGGGGCATTTAGGATGTTTACTGCAGGCTGGGGGCATTTAGGACGTTTTCCTGCAGGCCTGGGGACATTTAGGATGTTACTGCAGGTGGGGGAACATTAGGATTTTTTACTGCAGGCTGGGTGGCCATTTAGGATTTACGGCAGGCTGGGGGACATTTAGGACGTTTACTGCAGGCTGGGGGATTTAGGACGTTTACTGCAGGAGTGGGGGGCATTTAGATGTTACTGCAGGCTGGGGGACATTTAGGACGTTTATGAGGCTGGGGGCATTAGGATGTTACTGCAGGCTGGGGGCATTTAGGATGTTTATGCAAGGCTGGGGCATTTAGGATGGTTTACTGCAGGCTGGGGGGCATTTAGGATGTTTACTGCAGGCTGGGGGGCATTTAGGACGTTTACTGCGGATCGCTAAAATACTGATTATGATCACATGCACTTCCTTAATTCAAATATTATGGCGACACTATACCAAAGATGGTTATCAAGTTATCAGTGTAGCTTGTTATCAAGTTGTCAGTGTAGAATATTAGCATGTTATCAGTGTAGCCTGTTATCAAGTTGTCAGTGTAGAATATTAGCATGTTGTCAGTGTAGCTTGTTAGCATGTTGCCAGTGTAGCTTGTTATCATGTTATCAGTGTAGCCTGTTATCAAGTTTCAGTGTAGAATATTAGCATGTTATCATTGTAGCCTGTTATCAAGTTATCAGTGTAGAATATTAGCATGTTATCAATGTAGCCTGTTATCAAGTTATCAGTGTAGAATATTAGCATGTTATCAGTTTAGCCTGTTATCAAGTTGTCAGTGTAGAATATTAGCATGTTGTCAGTGTAGCTTGTTAGCATGTTATCAGTGTAGCTTGTTATCATATTATCAGTGTAGCCTGTTAGCATGTTATCAGTGTAGCCTGTTAGCATGTTATCAGCTGTGTAGCGTAGCATGTATCAGTATAGAATATTTAGCATATATCAGTGTAGCCTGTTATCGCCTGGGCATGTGTGAATTTTCTCAAGCCTAGAACAAAAACCTCCGGCTTCTGAGAAAGAACTCACAGGGGGCAGTTTCTGTTTTTAATAATCCCGTGCCGAATAGTTCTTGGAAATATAACAGGAAATTCTGGGTTAATAACCAAACACTTTCTAGAAATACAAGGTCGGGTGAGGTGCGGAAGAGAGAGAAGAGAGCGAGAGAGAATAGAGCGAGCAAGATGCGAGGAAGAAGAAGAGGAGAGAGAGAGAGAGAGAGAGAGAGAGAAGGAGAGAGAGAGCAGAGAGGCGAGTCTCTTCTCTCTCTCTCTTTCTTATCTCTCTCTCTTCTCTCTAATCTATCTCTCTCTCTCTCCTCGTCTCTCTCGCTCTCTCTCTCTCTCTCTATCGCATCTACCAATATCGAAATCTCATATCTCTATGTTGGGGGGTGTGTTCGTGCAATTTGTTTTTGTGTCAGAGTCCATGGGTCCCTCAGTGGAACATTGTGATAGATCAATAAGAGGTGGTGTGAGACATCAATGGCATGGTTAACTAGGTCCTGAAACGACCAACACACACCACACACAAACACAAACACAATGATCCCATGGGAATCTGGACTGACGCCAGAGGGCCAGGGAAAAGATCAATTAACAGAATCAATAAAAATCAAAAACCACTTTCCACATGCGCCGAATACAACAGGGTAACCTTAAGTGAAATGCTTACGAGAAGCATCAACCACAAGCAGTTTTTTAAAAAAAGAAAAAAGAAGTGTGAAATAAAAAAAATTGATAGTAAAAAATTAAAAATGAAGCAGTAAAATAAATAACGGTATAGGGAGCTAATACAGGGGGTACCAGTACAGAGTCAATGTGCAGGGGCACCGAGTTTTAGTCGGGGGGTAATTGAGGTAATATGTACTGTGGTAGAGTAAGTGACATGCATAAATAATAAACAGTGTAGCAGCCGAGGAAAAGAGGGGGGGGTGGGGGGGGGGGGGGCAGTGAAATAGTCCAGGTACCATTTGATTAGATGTTAAGGAGTTTATGGCTTAGGGGGGTAGATATGTAGAGCTGTTAAGAAGCCTGTTGGACCTAGAATTGGCAATCCGGTAACGCTTGCTGTGGGGGGGTAGCAGGGGAGAACAGTCTATGACTAGGGTGGCTGGTAGGTCTATGACAATTTGAGGGCCTTCCCTCTGACACCGCATGGTAGAGAGGTCTGGATGGCAGGAAGCTTGGCCCCAGTGATGTTTGGGCCGTACGCACTACATCTGTAAGTGCATTGCGGTCGGAGGCCGAAGCATTTGCCATAACAGGCGGTGATACAAACAGCCCGGATGATCTCGATGGTGAAGCTCTGTATAACTTTTTGAGGATCTGAGGACCCATGCAAAATATTTGTTCAGTCTCCTGAGGGGAATAGGCTTTGTCGTTGCCCTCTTCACGAATGTCTGGTGTGTTTGGACCAGATAGTTAGTTGGTGATGGGACCCCAAGGAACTTGAGTCCCAACCTGTTCCAACTACAGCCCGTCGATGACAATGGGGGCGTCTCAGTCCTATTTTTTTTTCCTTAGTCCAAATCATTTCACTTTGTCTTGGTTCACGTTGAGGGAGAGGTTTGTTGTCCTGGCACCACACGGCCAGTCTCTGACTCTCCTAATAGGCTGTTTCATCGGTGTCTGTGATCAAGCCTCCACTGTTGTGTCGTCGGCAAAACTTAATGATGGGTTGGAGTCGTGCTGGCCATGCAGTCATGAGTGACAGGGAGTACAGGAGCGGGACGGAGCATGACACCCTAAGGGCGCCCCTGGTGAGGATTCAGCTGGCGGGATTTGTGTTGTTGCCTACCCTTACCACTGGGGGTGGCCGTCAGGTAAGTCCAGGAGCAGTGCAGAGGGAGGTGTTTAGTCCCAGGGCTCATTAGCATATTGATTAGCTTTGAGGGCACTATGGTGTTGAATGCTAGAGCTGTAGTAAATAATAGCATTTCATAGTAAGGGTTACTCTTGTCCAGGTGGGAAAGGGCCAGTGTGGAGTGCAATAGAGAATTGCATCATCGTGGATCTGTTTTTTTTGGGGCGGTCTGCAATTGGGAGTGGGGGGTGGGAGTGGGTAGGGATTCCGGGATAAACGGAGTAGATGCTGCGCATGACCAGCTTTCAAAGCACTTCATGCTACAGACTGGTGCACGGCCGGTGGGTAGGGTAGTCATTTAGGCAGGTTTATCTTAGTGTCCTTGGGCACAGGGACTGTTGGTGGTCTGCCTGAAACCATGTTGGATTACAGACTCAGTCAGGGAAATTGTTGAAAAGTAGTGAAGAGATGCCAGTTGGTTTAGCGTAGTACTCGGAAGTCCCCGTCTGGTAATCCGGTCTCTGGCCCTGCGGCCTGTGAATGTTGACCTGCTTAAAAAAGTCTCAGATCAGTTTATTTTTTCTGAAATTATTTTTTGTATATAGCAATGTTTTCTAAACACTTTAGAGGGAAAGCAATGACTATCATCACCACACAACGTGTTTATTCAATTATTTCATATTCAGATTTTTACTGATGTAATTTCATCTAATTTCAGGACAAGATAGCAGCATTCCCCACCCTTGATAGAATTTTATCTAAAGCAGAAAATTATGTATTTTACTTTGAATGTTGATTGGAAATGGGACATAAGACTTTTTATTTTTCATTTATTGAGCCTATGAACAGAAATGATCCAGTGAAGTAAAATAACATTCAGAAATATTAACACTGCTCAAAAAAAAATAAAGGGAAAACACTGAAACAACACAATGTAATCCAAGTCAATCACAACTTCGTGAAATCAAAACTGTAACTTAGGAAGCAACACCTGATTGAATAAATGTAACATGCTGTTGTGCAAATGAATAGACCACAGGTGGAAATTATAGGCAAGGCAATTGTAAGACACCCCCAATAAAGAAGTGGTTGAAGGGTGGTGAACAAAAGACACTTCTCAGTTCCTTTGCTCTGCGATGTTTTGGTTCACTTTGATATGCTGGCGGTGTTTCACTCAGTGGTAGAATGATGAGACGGCTAAACCCACACAAGTGGCACTAGGTTAGTGCAGTCATCCAGGATGGCACATCCAATGCGAGCTGTGGCAAGAGGTTGCTGGGTACTGTGCGTAGTGTCCAGAGCATGGAGGCGTACCAGGAGACAGGCCAGGACATCCAAGGAGACGTGGAGGAGGCCGTGGAGGGCAACAAACGAGCAGCAGGCCGCTTACATCCACCTGTGTGCAAGGATGACCAGGAGGAGCCACTGCAGAGCTCTGCAAATGACCTCAGGCAGGCACAAATGATGCATGTGTTGCTCAAACGGTCAGAAAAGAATCCATGAGGGTGGGTATGAGGGGGGGTGGGGGCCCGACGTCCACAGGTGGGGAGTTTTTCTTGGTTTACAGCCCCAACCACAGTGCAGGACGTTTGGATTTGCCGAGAAACACCACGATTGGCAAATTGCCACTGGCGCCCTGTGCTCTTCACAGATGGAAAGGCAGGGTTCACACGGCTGAGCACATGTGACAGAACGTGGACAGAGTTGGAGACGCCGTTGTTACACGAACAGCTGCCTGCCTGCAACATCCTCCGCATGACAGGTCTGGAGGGGAGGTCAGTCAGGGTGTGGGGGGTGGCATTTCTTTGGGGGGGCCGCAAGGCCCTCCATGTGCTCGCCAGAGGTAGGCCTGACTGCCATTATGGTCCGCAGATGAGATCCTAAGGACCCCTGAGAGACCATATGCTGGTGGTTTGGCCTGGGTTTCCTCCTACTGCAAGACAATGTAGACCTCATGTGGCTGAAAGTGTGTCAGCAGTTCCTGCAAGAGGAAGGCAGTTGATGCTATAGACTGTCCCGACCGTTCCCCAGACTGAATCCCATTGAGCACATCGGGACATCATGTATCGCTCCATCCACCAAACCAGTTGCACCACAGACTGTCCAGGAGGTTGGCGGATGCTTAGTCCAGGTCTGGGAGGACAGATCCCCTCGGAGACCATCCGCCACCCATCAGGAGCAATATGCACAGGCGTTTGTAGGGAGAGGGTCATACAGGCCCGTTAAGCCACACACACTACTGAGCTCATTTTGATTTGTTTGTTTTTTTAAGGACATTACATCACAGTTGGATTCAGCCTTTGAGTGTGGTTTCCACTTTATATTTGAGGGTGACTCAAATCCAGACCATCCACGGGTTGATCATTTATTCATGATATTTTGTGTGAATTTGTTTGTCAGCACATTCAACTATTAAAGAAAGAAGTATTTAAAAGATTATTCATTTCATTAAGATCTTTAGGATGTGTGTTTACAGTGTTCCCTTTATTTTTTGAGCAGTGTATATAACCTGATATGACAGGTCTTCAATTTGAACTTACAATCATATATTCCAAACTTTTTTTTTAACCAGTCTTGTTTAAACTGATCGATTAGTCAAACTCTGATGTTACAGTTTAAAACATATCACACGTCGTTTAAAACTTATCAGATTACTCCCAACATTAAACACCGTTTTTTCTGGTTTAAACTGATCAGATTACACAAACTCCTGGATGTTACAGTTTCTAAAAATTATCCACACCCGTCTGTTAAACTGATCAGATTACTCCAACATTATCACACCTTGTTGGTAAACTGATCAGAGTACTCAAACTCCTGATGTTACAGTTTTAAAAAACATTATCACACCTGTTGTTTAAACTGATCAGATGTACTCCAAAATTATCACACCGTCTGTTTAAATGATCAGATTACCAACTCCTGATTTCAGTTTAAAACATTATCACACCGTCTGTTTAAATGATCAGATTACGCAAACTCTGCTGTTCCAGTTTTAAAACATTACACACCTGTCTGTTTAAACTGTTTCAAAGTTACTCCAAAAATTATCCACACCTGTTGTTTTAACTGATTCAGACTACTCAACTCCTGATGTTACAGTTTTAAAACATTATCACACCTGTATGTTTTAATTTAAACTGTCAGATTACTCCCAACATTTGCTCACAACTGTCTGTTAAACTGATAAGATTACTCAAAACCTCCTGATGTTACAGTTAAAAACATTATCACACCTGTCTGTTTAAACTGATCAGATTACTCAAACTCATGATGTTACAGTAAAACTTATCACACCCGGTCTCTGTTTAAACTGATTCAGATTTACTCGCCCACATTATCACACCTGTCTGTGAAAACTGATTCAGATCACACAAACTCCTGATGTTCAGTTAAAACATTATACACCTGTCTGTTTTAAACTGATCTCTTTCTCTCCCTCTCTCTATGCTTCCTCTTCTGTGGGGGTGTGTTCGTGCATTTGTTTGTGTGTGATTTTGTGTCAGAGTCCCTGGGTCCCTCAGTGGAACATTGTGATAGATCAATAAGAGGTGGTGTGAGACCATCAATGGCATTGGGTTACCTAGGGTCCTGAAACGACAAACACACACACACACACACACACACACACTGATCCCATGGGAATCTGGACTGACGCCAGGGCCAGGTGAAAAGATCAATACAGATATCAAATAAAATCAAAAACAAATTGCCACATGCGCCGAATACAACAGGTCACCTTACAGTGAAATGCTTACTTAGAAGCCATCAACCAACAATGCAGTTTTTAAAAAAAGAAAAAAGAAGTGTGAAGTAAAAAAATTGATAAGTAAAAAATTAAAAATAGCAGCAGTAAAATAAAATAACAGTAGGGAGGCTATATACAGGGGGTACCAGTACAGAGTCAATGTGCAGGGGCACCGGTTAGTCGAGGTAATTGATGTAATATGTACATGTGGGTAGAGTTAAAGTGACTATGCATAAATAATAATCAGAGTAGCAGCAGCGTAAAAGAGGGGGTGGGGGGGGGCAGTGCAAATAATCCAGGTAGCCATGATTAGCTGTTCAGGAGTTTTATGGCTTAGGGGTAGAAGCTGTTAAGAAGCCTTTTGGACCTAGACTTGGAACTCCGGTACCGCTTGCTGTGCAGTAGCAGAGAGAACAGTCTATGACTAGGGTGGCTGGAGTCTATGACAATTTTGAGGGCCTTCCTCTGACACCGCCTGGTAGAGAGGTCCTGGATGGCAGGAAGCTTGGCCCCAGTGATGTTTTGGGCCGTACGCACTACCATCTGTAGTGCCTTGCGGTCGGAGGCCGAGCATTTGCCATACCAGGCGGTGATACAACCAGTCAGGATGATCTCGATGGTGCAGCTGTATAACTTTTTGAGGATCTGAGGACCCATGCCAAATCTTTTCAGTCTCCTGAGGGGGAATAGGCTTTGTCGTGCCCTCTTCACGACTGTCTTGGTGTGTTTGGACCATGATAGTTCGTTGGTGATGTGGACACCAAGGAACTTGAAGCTCTCAACCTGTTCCACTACAGCCCCGTCGATGACAATGGGGGCGTGCGCAGTCCTCTTTTTTTTTCCTGTAGTCCACAATCATCTCCTTTGTCTTGGTCACGTTGAGGGAGAGGTTGTTGTCCTGGCACCACACGGCCAGGTCTCTGACCTCCTCCCTATAGGCTGTTTCATCGTTGTCTGTGATCAAGCCTACCACTGTTGTGTCGTCGGCAAACTTAATGATGGCGTTGGAGTCGTGCCTGGCCATGCAGTCATGAGTGACCAGGGAGTACAGGAGGGGACTGAGCATGCACCCCTAAGGGGCCCCTGTGTTGAGGATCAGCATGGCGGATGTGTTGTTGCCTACCCTTACCACCTGGGGGTGGCCCGTCAGGAAGTCCAGGATCCAGTTGCAGAGGGAGGTGTTTAGTCCCAGGGTCCTTAGCATATTGATGAGCTTTGAGGGCACTATGGTGTTGAATGCTGAGCTGTAGTCAATGAATAGCATTCTCACGTAGGTGTTCCTCTTGTCCAGGTGGGAAAGGGTAGTGTGGAGTGCAATAGAGATTGCATCATTTGTGGATCTGTTTGGGCGGTATGCAAATTGGAGTGGGTCTAGGGTTTCCGGGATAAAGAGTAGATGTGAGCATGACCAGCCTTTCAAAGCACTTCATGGCTACAGACTTGAGTGCTACGGGCCGGTAGTCATTTAGGCAGGTTATCTTAGTGTCCTTGGGCACAGGGACTGTGGTGGTCTGCCTGAAACATGTTGGTATTACAGACTCAGTCAGGGAAATGTTGAAAATGTCAGTGAAGAGACTTGCCAGTTGGTTAGCGTATACTCGGAGTACACGTTCTGGTAATCCGTCTGGCCCTGCGGCCTTGTGAATGTTGACCTGCTTAAAAGTCTCATATCAGTTATTTTTTCTGTATTATTTTTTTATAGAATGTTTTCTAAAAACTTCAGAGGGAAGCAAATAGACTTCATCACCACACAACGTGGATATTGCCAATTATTTCATATTCAGATTTTTACTGATGTAATTTCATCTAATTTAAGGACAAGATAGCAGCATTCCCCACCCTTGTATAGCATTTATCTAAAGCAGAAAATTATGTATTTTACTTTGAATTGTTGATTAGAAATGGGACATAAGACTTTTTATTTCATTTATTTTAGCCTATGAACCTCAATGAGTCAGTGAAGTAAAATAACATTCAGAACTATTATACACTGCTCAAAAAAATAAAGGGAACACTTAAACAACACAATGTAACTCCAAGTCAATCACACTTCTGTGAAATCAAACTGTCCACTTAGGAAGCAACACTGATTGACAATAAATGTCACATGCTGTTGTGCAAATGGAATAGACAACAGGTGGAAATTATAGGCAATTAGCAAGACACCCCCAATAAAGAAGTGGTTCTGCAGGTGGTGACAACAGACCACTTCTCAGTTCCTATGCTTCCTGGCTGATGTTTTGGTCACTTTTGAATGCTGGCGGTGCTTTCACTCTAGTGGTAGCATGAGACGGTCTACAACCCACACAAGTGGCTCAGGTAGTGCAGCTCATCCAGGATGGCACATCAATGCGAGCTGTGGCAAGAAGGTTTGCTGTGTCTGTCAGCGTAGTGTCCAGAGCATGGAGGCGCTACCAGGAGACAGGCCAGTACATCAGGAGACGTGGAGGAGGCCGTAGGAGGGCAACAACCGAGCAGCAGGACCGCTACCTCCACCTTTGTGCAAGGATGACCAGGAGGAGCACTGCCAGAGCTCTGCAAAATGACCTCCAGCAGGCCACAAATGTGCATGTGTCTGCTCAAACGGTCAGAAAACAGACTCCATGAGGGTGGTATGAGGACCCGACGTCCACAGGTGGGGGTTGTGCTTACAGCCCAACACCGTGCAGGACGTTTGGCATTTGCCAGAGAACACCAAGATTGGCAAATTCGCCACTGGCGCCCTGTGCTCTTCACAGATGAAAGCAGGTTCACACTGAGCACATGTGACAGACGTGACAGAGTCTGGAGACGCCGTGGAGAACATTCTGCTGCCTGCAACATCCTCCAGCATGACCGGTTTGGCGGTGGGTCAGTCATGGTGTGGGGTGGCATTTCTTTGGGGGGCCGCACAGCCCTCCATGTGCTCGCCAGAGGTAGCCTGACTGCCATTAGGTACCGAGATGAGATCCTAAGACCCCTTGTGAGACCATATGCTGGTGAGGTTGGCCCTGGGTTCCTCCTAATGCAAGACAATGCTAGACCTCATGTGGTTGGAGTGTGTCAGCAGTTCCTGCAAGAGGAAGGCATTGATGCTATGGACTGTCCCGCCCGTTCCCCAGACCTGAATCCAATTGAGCACATCTGAGGACATCATGTCTCGCTCCATCCACCAACGCCACGTTGCACCACAGACTGTCCAGGAGTTGGCGGATGCTTTAGTCCAGGTCTGGGAGGAGATCCCTCAGGAGACCATCCGCCACCTCATCAGGAGCATGCCCAGGCGTTGTAGGGAGGTCATACAGGCACGTTGAAGCCACATACACTACTGAGCCTCATTTTGATTGTTTTAAGGACATTACATCAAAGTTGGATCAGCCTGTAGTGTGGTTTTCCACTTTAATTTTGAGGGTGACTCCAAATCCAGACCTCCACGGGTTGATACATTTGATTTCCATTGATAATTTTTGTGTGATTTTGTTGTCAGCACATTCAACTATGTAAAGAAAAAAGTATTTAATAAGATTATTTCATTCATTCAGATCAAGGATGTGTTGTTAAAGTGTTCCCTTTATTTTTTTGAGCAGTGTATATAACCTGATAATACCAGGTCTTCCAATTTGAACTTACAAATCATATATTCCAAACTTTTTTTTTTACCCGTCTGTTTAAACTGATCAGATTATTCAAACTCCTGATGTTACAGTTTAAAACATTATCACACCTGTCTGTTTAAACTGATCAGATTACTCCAACATTATCACACCTGTCTGTTTAAACTGATCAGATTACACAAACTCCTGATGTTACAGTTTAAAACATTATCACACCCGTCTGTTTAAACTGATCAGATTACTCAAACTCCTGATGTTACAGTTTAAAACATTATCACACCCGTCTGTTTAAACTGATCAGATTACTCAAACTCCTGATGTTACAGTTTAAAACATTATCACACCTGTCTGTTTAAACTGATCAGATTACTCAAACTCCTGATGTTACAGTTTACAACATTATCACACCTGTCTGTTTAAACTGATCAGATTACTCCAACATTATCACACCTGTCTGTTTAAACTGATCAGATTACTCAAACTCCTGATGTTACAGTTTAAAACATTATCACACCTGTCTGTTTAAACTGATGATTACTCAAACTCCTGATGTTACAGTTTAAAACATTATCACACCTGTCTGTTTAAATTGATCAGATTACCAACCTGGTTTTTACATTTTTAAAAACATTTCACCCCGTCTTTTTTAAAATGATCCGTTACTCCAACATTATAAAACCCCGTCTGTTTAAACTATAATTTAAAAAAAACCCTGTGTAAGTTTAAAACTTTATCCCCCCATCTTTTTTAAAAATGTCAGATACTCAAACTCTGATTTTCAGTTTAAAACATTCACCCCCCGTTTTTTTTTAAAACTGATCCGTTACTCAAACCCCCCCGTGTTCTTTTTTAAAACATTATCACACGTCTGTTTAAACTGATCAATTACTCAAACCCCTGATGTTACGTTTAAAACATTTCCACCCGTCTGTTTAAAAATGATCAGATTACTCAAACCCCTGATGTTACGTTAAAACTTTATCCCCCGTCGTTTAAACTGATAGATTACTCAAACTCCTGTGTACATTTTTAAAAACTTTATAAAAAAACCCGTCTGTTAAAAACCCTGATCAATTACCAAACCCCTGATTTTACAGTTTTTTAAAAAATTATCACACCGTTGTTTAAAAAACTGATCAGTTTTAAACTCAAACTCCTGATTTTTACAGTTTAAAAAACTTTTATCACCCCGCCCTGTTTAAAAACTGATCGATTCAAAAACCTGGTTCAGTTTAAAACATTATCACCCCCCTTTGGTTTTAAAACTGATCAGATTACTAAAAAACCCTCCTGAGTTCATTTTAAAACTTATCACACCCCCTCTGTTTAAACTACAGATTACCAAATCTGATTTTTACAGTTTAAACCATTTTCCCCCCGTTTTTTAAAAACTGATCAGATTACTAAAACTCCTGATGTTAAGTTAAAATTTTAACACCCCCGTCTGTTTAAACTGATCAGATTACTAAAATCCTGGTTAAGTTTAAACATGGGTAAACATAATGCCGGGAAATTTTAAAAAGAAAGAAAATAAACTCAGTGACAAAGCTGATTCAGATTCAGAAGGTTGTATGAAGAACCCTTTCTTTCTTCCAAAAAGGGTTATTCTGATGAAAACGGTTCTTGGTAGAACCCTGTCCCTCTGCAAAGAAGCCATTTGGAGCCCTTTTAAAAATAAAATAGTGTATGCATTTATGACTCTAAGTTGCTATGAATAAAGGCATCTGCTATTATATTATACCATATGTGTAAATAAACAGATCATTTTTAGAGTATTTCTACAGTGCGCTGTTCTGCATATATGTCACGATCGTCGTATACAGAGGACGAAGGCGCAGCGTTATTTGCGAACATGCTTTTATTATCGATACACGAACAAAATAACAAAAACGATACGTGACGTCCAAAGGTGCAAAACACAAACCTACAACAGGAACAAGATCCCACAAATACTGTGGAAAAACAGACTGTTTAAATATGGTTCCCAATCAGAGACAACCAGCAACAGCTGACACTCGTTGCCTCTGATTGAGAACCACTCTGGCCAACATAGAAACACAATAACTAGAACACCCTAGAAACACAAAACTAGAACAACACAAAGAACACTCACACCCTGGCTCAGCATACAAGCGTCCCCAGAGCCAGGGCGTGACAATATAGTTTCATTGAGATGCATCCAAAATTACCAGGTATGTGAAGGATTTCACCAGGAAGGATTTCTGTCTGGTTTGATAGAGAGGAAGATGTACGACTCTCATCAGCTAGGTCTCTTTCTGCTAACTCTCCCCCGTCTCTAAAATAAGTGTGTGTGTGTGTGTGTGTGTGTGTGTGTGTGTGCGTGCGTGTGTGTGTGAGTGTGTGTGCATGTGTGTGTGTGTGTGTGTGTGTGTGTTTGTGTCTGTTAACTCCTCTCACATCTCTAAAATGAGAGCAGCCCTCCTATCACAATCACAAGGGGACAGGGCTGCTCACACTGTCGGATATCATTCATCATCCACACACACACACACAGGTGCCCATGCACAAACCCACACACAGTGGCCAAATTTGAGAGACAATGGAAGAGCGAGAGAGAGAGAGAGAGAGAGAGAGAGGGGGGGGGGTGGGGGATGTAAATCCAATGCTGTGGAGAATGGGGTTAGCTCTATAATTTTCTTGACAAATGTCGCAACCCCTTGACATCCAATAACATCTCCTCCACTCAGTGAAAGATAATGAGTTTCAAACAGTGGTGGACTGAGAAGAAGGGACTTGGGTCCACAATGAAAACATCAGTGACAATATGGAGCCAAAGTATCTGCAACGTTTTGGGAGGATAACACTACCGGTCAAAAGTTTCAGAACACCTACTCATTCAAGGGTTTTGCTTTATTTGTACTATTTTCTACATTGTAGAATAATAGTGAAGAAATCAAAACTATGAAATAACACATATGGATTCATGTAGCAACCAAAAAAGTGTTAAACAAATCAAAATATATTTTAGATTTGAGATTCTTCAAATAGCCACCCTTTGCCTTGATAACAGCTTTGCACACTCTTGGCATTCTCTCAACCACCTTCATGAGGTAACCCTAACCCTAACCCTAAATTAACAGGTGTGCCTTGTTAAAAGTTAATTTGTGGAATTGATTTCCTTCTTAATGCGTTTGAGCCAATAAGTTGTGGTAGGGGGGGTATACAGAAGATAGCCCTATTTGGTAAAAGACCAAGTCCATATTATGGAAAGAACAGCTCAAATAATCAAAGAGAAACGACAGTCCATCATTACTTTAAGACATGAAGGTCAGTCAATACGGAACATTTCAAGAACTTTGTGCGGTCGCAAAAACCATAAAGCGCTATGATGAAATTGGCTCTCATGAGGACCGCCACAGGAATGGAAGACCCAGAGTTACTTCTGCTGCAGAGGATAAGTTCAGTAGAGTTACCAGCCTCAGAAATTGCAGCCCAAATAAATGCTTCACAGAGTTCAAGTAACAGACACATCTCAACATCAACTGTTCAGAAGGGACTGTGTGAATCAGGCTTTCATGGTCGAATTGCTGCAAAGAAACAACTACTAAAGGACACCAATAAGAAGAAGATACCTGCTTGGGCCAAGAAACACGAGCAATGGACATCAGACCGGTGGAAATTTGTCCTTTGGTCTGGAGTCCAAATTGGAGATTTTTGGTTCCAACCGCCGTGTCTTTGTGAGACACGGTGTGGGTGAACGGAGGATGTCCGCATGTGTATTTCCCACCGTAAAGCATGGAGGAGGAGGTGTTATGGAGTGGGGGTGCTTTGCTGGTGACACTGTCTGTGTTTAATTAGAATTCAAGGCACACTTAACCAGCATGGCTACCACAGCATTCTGCAGCGATACGCCATCCCATCTGGTTTGGGCTTAGTGGGACTATCATTTGTTTTTCAACAGGACAATGACCCAACACACCTCCAGGATGTGTAAGGGCTATTTTACCAAGAAGGAGAGTGATGGAGTGCTGCATCAGATGACCTGGCCTCCACAATCCCTCGACCTCAACCAAATTGAGATGGTTTGGGATGAGTCAGATCGCAGAGTGAAGGAAAAGCAGCCAACAAGTGCTCAGCATATGTGGGAACTCCTTCAAGACTGTTGGAAAAGTATTCCAGGTGAAGCTGGTTGAGAGAATGCCAAGAGTGTGCAAAGCTGTCATGAAGGGAAAGGGTGGCTATTTGAAGAATCTCAAATAAAAATATATTTTGATTTGTTTAACACTTTTTTTGTTTGCTACATGATTCCATATGCGTTATTTCATAGTTTTGATGTCTTCACTGTTATTCTACAATGTAGAAAATATTAAAAAGTAAATAAAAGCCCTGGAATGAGTAGGTGTGTCCAAACTTTTGACTGGTACTGTATAGCAGGACTACACACACACACACACACACACACACACACACACACACACACACACACACACACACACAACACACACACACACACACACGTTTATTTAACATTGGTAGGCCTGATTACCAACAACGATGAGACAACCTACAGGGAGGAGGTGAAGGCCCTGGCGGAGTGGTGCCAGGAAACTAACCTCTCACTCAAAGTCAACAAAACTAAGGAGATGATTTTATTTTTAATTTTTTTTTATTAGTCATTTAGCAGACGCTCTTATCCAGAGCGACTTACAGTTAGTGCATACATAATTTTTAAAAATTAGGAATCAAACCCACAACCCTGGCGTTGCAAACGCCATGCTCTATCAACTGAGCTATATCCCTGCCGGCCATTCCCTCCCCTACCCTGGACGACTTGCACGCCGCCCCATGGGTCTCCCGGTCGCGGCCGGCTACGACAGAGCCTGGATTCGAACCAGGATCTCTAGTGGCAGAGCTAGCACTGCGATGCAGTGCCTTCGACCACTGCGCCACTCGGGAGACTTCAGGAAAGAGCAGAGGGAGCACGCCCCCATCCACATCGACGGGACTGCAGTGGAGAAGGTGAAAAGCTTCAAGTTCCTCTGCGTACACATCACTGACAATCTGAAATTGTCCACCCACACAGACAGCGTGGTGAAGAAGGCGCAACAGAGCCTCTTCAACCTCAGGAGGCTGAAGAAATTTGGCTTGACCCCTAAGACCCTCACAAACTTTTACAGATTGAGAGCATCCTGTTGGGCTGTATCACCGCCTGGTACGGCAACTGCACAGCCCACAACCACAGGGCTCTCATCACCAGGAGCACACTGCCTGCCCTCCAGGACATCTACAGCACCCGGTGTCACAGGAAGTCCAACTAGATCATCAAGGACCTCAGCCACCCGAGCCACGGCCTGTTCACCCCGCTACCATCCAGAAGGCGAGGTCAGTACAGGTGCATCAAAGCTGGGACCGAGAGAATGAACAACAGCTTCTAACTCAAGGCCATCAGACTGTTAAATAGCCATCACTAGCAGGCTACCACCCGGTTACTCAACCCTGCACCTTAGAGGCTGCTGCCATATGTACATAGACATGGAATCACTGGTCACTTTAATTATTTTATTTAACCTTTATTTAACTAGGCAAGTCAGTTAAGAACAAATTCTTATTTACAATGACGGCCTACACCGGCCAAACCCGGACGACGCTGGGCAATTGTGTGCCACCCTATGGAACTCCCAATCACGGCCGGTTGTGATACAGCCTGGAATCAAACCAGGGGGTCTGTAGTGACACCTCAAGCACTGAGATGTAGTGCCTTAGACTGCTGGGCCACTCGGGAGCCCATTTTGATTAATAATGGAACACTAGTCACTTTAATAATGTTTACATACTGTTTTACTAATTTCATATGTATATACAGAACTGGGCAGAACTGAAAAAGCGTGTGCGAGCAAGGAGGCCTACAAACCTTACTCAGTTACACCAGCTCTGTCAGGAGGAATGGGCGTATTGTGGGAAGCTTGTGGAAGGCTACCCGAAACGTTTGACCCCAAGTTAAACAATTTAAAGGCAATGCTACCAAATACTAATTGAGTGTATGTGAACTTCTGACCCACTGGGAATGTGATGAAAGAAATAAAAGCTTAAATAAATCATTCTCTCTACTATAATTCTGACATTTCACATTCTTAAAATAAAGTGGTGATCCTAACTGACCTAAAAACAGGGAATTTTTAATAGGATTAAATGTCAGGAATTGTGAAAAACTGAGTTTAAATGTATTTGGCTAAGGTGTATGTAAACTTCCGACTTCAACTGTACTGTATTCTAGTCAAGTCCATCCTATATAACTATTGCTGTATATATGCTATTCTATCCTACGTATTCTAAATATTCTATCCACATACTGTCCATAATGTCTATACATCCCATTACATATATATATATATATATATATATATATATATATATATATGTAATGGGATGTATAGACATTATGGACGTATGTGGATAATCAAAAATTTATAATCCCCGGGTCCAAATTGGCACGTTAAATTTCTTTCAATCTTAACCCATTCGTAAAAAATTTTTATGTGTAAAAAAACAAAAACAAAAAAACCACAGGCCGATAAAAACAAAACAGGGAGGCATTTACAGGGTGGTTCTGAAAACCCTTACAAGTCAAAGTCAAATAAAAAATGTCAGAAAAATTAAAAAACAAATTAAAAATGAGAGCAGTAAAAAATAAAATAAAGCAGGGAGGCAATAACAAGGGGGTGGGTGGGGGCAGTCAATGTCCGGGGGGGCCAGTAGCGTCGGTCTTTGTGGGGGTAATTGAGGTTATTATGGCCTTGTGGTAGTTAAAGGGCTATGCATTTTAATCAAAACAAAAGTCCACCCCCCAAAATCATGCAAATATGGTAGCCATGAAAGTGTTGGATTTATTTGGGAGATAGGGGAAAATCTTAAAAGGTTTTACCTACCTGGCTTTGTTGGGCCTGAACTGTGAATGATTGATCTTCACATTGGATGAGATTAATTCACATTAAGGTAATCCCAAATTACCTCACGGGTTTCTGGCTTTTCCGCCTAAAGGGCCGTGAACAGATTAACACCACCAATCCTTTATCTCAGAGAGCAGAGGTGGAAGGGTTGGCTCTACAGCACAGAGTCAATCATCTGGTCCAGCAGGGACTGGGATATCATTAAGACTGGGTCATTGAGAGTGAAGGGGTTGTTTCAAAGGGAATACAACCTGGAACAGTGTGTGTGTGTGTGTGTGTGTGTGTGTGATGTTGAGAGTGAAAGGGGTTGTACCAAAGAGAAGACAGAGACATCCCCCTCTCATTCCTTGTCCCACCATCTCAGAGCTCTGGTTCTTAAAGGCTATATTTAAGCAAAAAGGCATGAGAACCCTGGTATCATCATGTGATAACTCCAGACTAAGGGCTGTTCTTAGACCCGAGGCCAAGCCCAGGTTCGAGAGCATTATTGCTTTTATAAAACAGTTGCCAACCTATTTAAAAAATATATATATTAAAGTCATGTTTTCCTTTAAACATTATTTAATGAGTAAATTATCCACTAGACGATATAGTCCGGGCAAAAGCCAGTTGTTAGTTGCTAGCCAAACAGGCTGGTCGTTAATTCTATTCTCATGCTTTGACCCAGTCGTTCATTCTATTCATTCCACGTTGCTAAGCTAAACAAATCATTGGCAAGAACTTCAATAAATAATGATTTAATAAATAATGTATAAATTGGCAACAATCGGCTGATTGGCGAGTCCATAGGATAGTTATGGAGGCCAGCTAGGTTACTTCTCCTTTGCTAGCTAGCCAACTAAACCTAACACACAATCACGTCAAGCAGCTGAAATGACAGAAAACGACGTGCATTTTCATTTGTTTTACCTTAGTTTCTATGGCCATTTCCTTGGATATATCCATTTATAACGATCCTGATAAATGAATTGGCCTGGCTCAGAGAAGCTGTCAGTCTCGTCACGTTCATATGCATGGCACAGTTAAATCTAATGGAACTGTTAACAGGCATCACCCGGAGAATGATTGTGGCTCTATAAGTCCCCGCTATTAACCAATCAGCATCCAGTATCCAAACCCGTTTTATAATGATACACACCCGACTGGGTTTGGATCTAATTTAGGGCTGTCCTGGGGGCTGTCCTGGGGGCGTGTCCTGGAGGCTGTCCTGGGGTGTTGGGTGGTGGGTCTGTCTGGGGGTCTGTTCTGGGGTGGTGTGTCCTGGGGGTGTTGGGCGTTGGGGTCTGTCCTGGAGGTGTTGGGTGGGGGTCTGTCCTGGGGTGTGGGTGGTGGTGGGGTTGTCCTGGAGGTGTTGGGTGGTGGGGTCTGTCCTGGGGTGTTGGGGGTGTGGGGTCTGTCCTGGGGGTGTTGGGTGGTGGGGTCTGTCCTGGGGGTGTTGGGGGTTGGGTCTGTCCTGGGGGTGTGGGTGGTGGGGTCTGTCCTGGGGGTGTTGGGTGGTGGGGTCTGTCCTGGGGGTGTTGGGGGTGGGTCTGTCCTGGGGGTGTTGGGTGGTGGGGTCTGTCCTGGGGGTGTTGGGCGTGGGTCTTCCTGGGGGTGTTGGGCGGTGGGGTCTGTCCTGGGGGTGTTGGGCGGTGGGGTCTGTCCTGGGGGTTGTTGGGCGGTGGGGTCTGTCCTGGGGGTGTTGGGTGGTGGGGTCTGTCCTGGGGGTGCTGGGTGGTGGGGTCTGTCCTGGGGGTGCTGGGTGGTGGGGTCTGTCCTGGGGGTGCTGGGTGGTGGGGTCTGTCCTGGGGGTGCTGGGTGGTGGGGTCTGTCCTGGGGGTGTTGGGCGGTGGGGGCTTGTGTGTGAGTGCGTGCGTGCATTAGGTGGGATTGGGGGAGCTGGCACCTGCTCTGAGAATCACCCCTGGGATAGCCTGAATGATGTCACTGCCGCCAGATCCATGTTGACTTGGTACCTGATGGTTTTTCTCAGAAACTCAGACGCTGGCAATGACAGTCACACAGAGAGAACAGAGAACCACAGCTTGAATCCTGTCATAGCTGACAAAGTAGATCATTGTTTTTTTTTTTTTTTTTTCATTTATTATTTCACCTTTATTTAACCAGGGAAGCCAGTTGAGAACAAGTTCTCATTTACAACTGCGACCTGGCCAAGATAAAGCAAAGCAGTGCGATTAAAAACAACAACAACACAGAGTTACATATGGAATAAACAAAATGTTCAGTCAATAACACAATAGAAAATCTATATACAGTGTGTGCGAATGTAGTAAGTTATGGAGGTAAGGCAATAAATAGGCCATAGTGCAAAATAATTAGAATGTAGTATTATAATTGGGTAATCATGGGTTGCACTTCTGTCACTGACTTGGTTCCTCAGGAAATTGGCATAACTAACATGGTTGTAATGTTTTTCAGGTCGCCTCACTGAGGGATGGGCTGTTCCCATTGGATTAGTGACATCAAAGTGATCGACTGAAATAGAATGTGGTTGTCTCACCTAGCTGCCTGGAGATGAGTGCACTAACTGTACGTCGCTCTGGATAAGAGCGTCTGCTAAATGACTAAAAATGTAAAATGTCAACGGAACCTGTAACTCCTACTATAGTGACATTGAGACCCTGCAATCACCCTTTAGACCTACAGACACTGAATACAGACTCTGTTCAATTACATACAACTCTGAAGCACTCTTGACCCAATGTACTGACACACATACAGATCTGCCTGACTCATTCACATTCATTTGTAAACTTTCAAAAAGTATTTTAATTGGTCACATAATCTGTCAGTTTGTCCTTTTCAAGACAGGGGTTATTCAACATAACTCTAATTAGCTGCTGAGCATCTCCTTATCAAGAAAATAACAAGTGCTGGCTTCAGACTGAATGAGCATAATAATAATAATAATAATAATAATAATAATAATAGGCCATTTAGCAGACGCTTTTATCCGATTGAGCCGACATATGCAGTGTTTACCGGGAATGCAGGAACATTGCCTTTAAAAATCGGCAGCTGACAAAGGGCGATCTGATTGGCTCCCGAGTGGCGCAGCGGTCTAAGGCACTGCATCTCAGTGCTCAATGCTTGAGTGCTTGAGGCGTCACTACAGACCCCCCTGGTTCGATTCCAGGCTGTATCACAACCGGCCGTGATTGGGAGTCCCATAGGGCGGGCGCACAATTGGCCCAGCGTCGTCCGGGTTTGGCCGGTATAGGCCGTCATTGTAAATAAGAATCTGTTCTTAACTGACTTGCCTAGTTAATAAAGGTAAAATAAATTTAAAAAAAATCCCGGCCCCATACACTGCCCACTATCATCTCACTGTGAATAAATATGCTATTTACATAACACCCAATTACTTCCTTAGTCATCTCTGACAATACTTTTCTCTCTGTGTGACTGTTATCGCCAGCGTCTTAGTTCCTGAAGAAAATCATCAGGAGTCTGCAATCAAAATGTAAAAACATGTAATTAACTGAACAGAACAGTGACTCATAAGACCCTGCATGAGAGATGGTTGTACATTGCTATTACAGAGAGGAGTGACTTGTAGCTTAGTTTGAATCGGATAAATGTTTTGTTGCATTTAGCCACATGTAAAACAGATCTGAGTGATCTTCAAATGAATTACGTAAAACTCCGAGACCTTTTTCAGATTGACGAATATTGGAAGAGTGGTATCCTGTAAGTCGCTCTGGATAAGAGCGTCTACTAAATGACTAAAAAAAACTAAAACAAAAAACGTGCTTCAGGATCAAGTAATGTTAGTGTAGTAACCCGGCATATTTATGTTTACCAATAGATGGCAGTATTGACTCGATATGGAGTTTGCTTCCCGCTATCCGTAGCCCTTACGTCTGCCATTTAACCGTGGTCAGAAAGCCTCAGGTGGCTTACACCAGGTGCATTCCTGTAATGTTATTCTAAGTTACTGTCACGTTCGTTTATAGACGGGACGGACCAAGGCGCAGAGTGATATGCATACATGTTTATTATAACGAATAAACACAACGACAAAACAACAAACTAATTGAAACGTGAAGTCCAAGGTAGACACAAACAACATACCTCACACGGAACAAGATCCCACAACCCACTAGTGCCAATAGGCTGCCTAAGTATGGTCCCCAATCAGAGACAACGAACGACAGCTGCCTCTGATTGGGAACCACACCGGCCAACATAGAACCATACATACTAGATAATACAACATAGAACATACACAACAAAGAATATACACACCCTGACTCAACATATAAGAGTCCCCTGAGTCAGGGCGTGACAGTTACAATTAAATACAAAAAAGTACTTACGTGTCCGGAGTCCTCGATCTAAGAAGCATCCTAAGATACTACATATTTGGCGACAAGGATAACTATAGATTACTGCGTTGGATTGGTTTGCCAAGGATTCAACGCAGGGCCGGCGCCAGAACGAATTAGATGTACGGGCCTCAGAGATAGTCTATAGACCAATACAGCAGTAGGACTATAACTACCATAGAACTCAGAGATAGTTTATAGACCAATACAACAGTAGGACTATAACTACCATAGAACTCAGAGATAGTCTATAGACCAACACAGCAGTAGGACTATAACTACCATAGAACTCAGAGATAGTCTATAGACCAATACAGCAGTAGGACTATAACTACCATAGAACTCAGAGATAGTCTATAAGTCAACACAGCAGTAGGACTATAACTACCATAGAACTCAGAGATAGTCTATAGACCAACACAGCAGTAGGACTATAACTACCATAGAACTCAGAGATAGTGTCGTGTATTAGGATTATGTCTTTGTTAAATGTTTTTAAGTGGAACTGAAAGAATGTTCATTTTAGTATCAAGAGGGAATGTTTTAGTGTAACGCCACATACAACAGACAGGAAGAGTGTTGTAGACAGGGGAGACTGGTGATTGGCCAGAAGAGGGAGCCACCCATCTTTTTGCATTGTTTATAAATAGGGGCTAGACACAGAAAGGGCAGAACGGCCATTCCAATCTGAGGCGCCGTTCTCCGGATGTCATGTCACCTGTCACTTATGCTGAAGCTTGTGATCTGAATAAACCTTATGATCAACGTTCAGTATGAGCGGACTCCTTTGTTCATCAGCAATAATTGCCACCACTCACTCGATACGACAATAGTCTATAGACCAATACAGCAGTAGGACTATAACTACCATAGAACTCAGAGATAGTCTATAGACCAACACAGCAGTAGGACTATAACTACCATAGAACTCAGAGATAGTCTATAGACCAATACAGCAGTAGGACTATAACTACCATAGGAATCGTTGTCTGTAGCTTATGCCTGCCCATACCATTTCAACTAATGGCGGACGGAAGACAGGGTGGTGCGGCAGGTGCCGCTTCTCATTCGAATGCTGTAATGTTATCTAAACCATCAGGTGTACGCCGACCCCAGCTAAGTAACTCATGCAAAGAGTTAAAGCGCAATTATGTGTTTTATCTCCAGTACTCTGCCATGATTGTCAGTTATGTAGCTGCTCTACTGATAATCTCAGTGCGTCCTTGCTGGGATGACACAATCAGTCTACTACCGGAGAATATTAACACCAAACACAAACACATTGGTTCACCGTTCCACGGGAGCGGACAGTACACAGCATACCATAATGTTCTGAATAATGGCCAAGTCTACCTCGCTCCTTATTCTACTGAACCGCTTAGGCGCAACAAACACAAGTCCAACATTTATCGGAAACTGTTAAACTACCTGTTCACTACCCTCCTGCTCTCCGGGGATGTGCAACTCAATCCTGGGCCCAACATCACCGAGCCAGCGATACGCACCGGAGTGGAGGGCGGTGGATGGCCTCGTCCACTGATCGTCGCCGCTGTGGAGGTGGGTGAGTGCTATGGTCCTGTGGTTTCTCTCGACTCACCCGGCTCCAGGATGGATTTTGACTCTTCAAACATACCAAAGTCGCTATATGCGATCCCTGACTCTGCTTCTGGTATGCAAGCTGTTTTAATTAGTTTCCCGCATCCAGTGCAGGCGAGAGGGATTGTTAATTGCGCTACCGAACTGCCCCTAATCAAAACGAAACAAAACGGCCTAAACCCAGCCGTCAGAAAACACAGAATTTTTTTTTTTTTTCAATGTGTCAATCACTCTCGAGTCATCTGGGACCCCACGAGCTAAGCCCAAGGGACTACTAGGGGGGCACTTGAACATTCGTAGTGTCATTCCAAAAAGTGATCAAATTCAACATCTACTCACAGACTCCAACCTTGACTTTCTCTGCCTCTCAGAGACATGGCTCCATAGAAACTCTCCATCTGCTGCTTTGATTGTTCCTGGCTACAATGTTTTCAGGAGAGACAGGACTGAAGGAAGAGGAGGGGGTGTGATGATTTATATTAAAGAACATATCCGATGTAAACAAATTGAGTGGTCATGTGATAATGAACTAGAATGTATTGGCCTGAACATTACACTGTCTCCCCAAATGTCTTTTACCCTAATTGGAATGTATAGACCATCTTCCAACAAAAGTGTGTTTTTTGATCAGTTTAATAACATGCTTAGGGAATGTGATTTTGGGAAAGAGGTCATCTTAATGGGAGATTTTAACATTAATTATGAAGACACGTGTTGTAGGAAAACCCTCAAACGGATCACTAATACCTTTGACCTTACACAGCTAGTTAAAGGGCCAACCAGGGTGACTTGTTGCTCTAAAACACAGATTGATTTGGTGTTCAGTAATAAACCAGAGAGAGTGACTAAATCATTCAATATGGTTACTGGGCTATCTGATCATAATCTGACACTTATAGCCAGAAAGCTGTCTAAGAGCAGGTTTAACCTCTCTACTGTTAGAAAGCCTGATCAACTAAGAATACCTAAGAGTGAATTAAGCTATTTTGAAAATGCAATTAAGGGAATTAACTGGAATGATCTCTTGTCCTATGCAGACGTGGAAGCTGATAGTCAAGTTTTTCTATCCACAATCCAGACTACATTAAATGGTTTCCTAAAGAAAATCAAATCCAAACCTGGCCAAAAGAGCACTCTTCCTTGGCTAAATGGAGAAATCTGGAAATTGATGAAAGAACGAGATTATTATCTAAAAATAGCCCTAAGATCCAAATTAGAGCATGACAGACGTAGGTTTACCATGTTGAGAAATAAGGTGATGAAAGAAATCAGACAGGCCAAGGCAAACTTTTTTATTAACATAATTGGTGAAGCAAAGGGAAATTCTAAACTGATCTGGGAGAATCTAAAAAAGTTAACAGGGAAAGACCATAGTAACACTGCAAAAAGACTAGAAATCATGGTGAATAACAATCTAACACAGGATGCAGTCGAAATAGCAATAGCCTTCAATTCCTACTTTATTGACTCTGTCAGGGTACTGACACAGAACCCCTCCACTGGTTTCTTGGGCTCAGTGCTAGTAAATGATGCTCAACCTGTCTTCATCATAAGGGAGGTTTCTGAGTCAAAGGTAGACAAGGTGATTAGCTCACTAAAGAACTCTAAAGCCAAAGATGTGTTTGGGATGGACTCTACCTTTCTTAAAAACTACAAAGAGTCACTCATTGGCCCCATTACTAAGGTCACCAACACATCTATTGGTCTCGGGGTGTTTCCAAGGGTATGGAAGTCGGCCATAATAACGGCCATCTTTAAATCAGGCGACCCTGCTGATGTGAGTAACTACAGGCCCATTAGTATACTACCTGTGGTGTCAAAGATTGTTGAAAAGTGTGTAGCAGAACAACTGATTGCCCACCTCAACAACAGCCCCTTCACATTACATTCCATGCAGTTTGGCTTCAGAGCGAAACACTCCACAGAAATGGCCAACTGCTTTTTTCTGGAAAAAATTTTTGAAGTCCCCAAAAAAGGCAAAGGGGGGGGGGGGGTTGTTGGGGGTGTGTTTCTGGGGCCTAAGGAAAAGGGTTTGTACTGTTAACCCTTTTAGATTTTTCATCCAAAACCCAAAAATTTGTTCCAAGGTTTT
>LR778283.1:45153568-45228568 GCA_902810595.1 Coregonus sp. 'balchen'
AAATGGCCCCCCTAAACCGCTTTGGGGGCTACTTTCAGCCCTCAAAAACCCCACTAGCTTGATGGGCCACTACTACCCTAGCTACTCTACGCCAAATACTCATCAGACCCGGCCTTGGTCAGCAGGATCACTGGACAGAGAGTAGCAGTCCCAGCAACTGATGCCAACTGCGTTGTGGGATCCAAATAAAAAAAGTTAGCAAACTACTAAGAAAAATGTCCGATACACTTTTTAAAACAACA
This sequence comes from Coregonus sp. 'balchen', assembly GCA_902810595.1. Classification (NCBI taxonomy): domain Eukaryota; kingdom Metazoa; phylum Chordata; class Actinopteri; order Salmoniformes; family Salmonidae; genus Coregonus; species Coregonus sp. 'balchen'. Next base: position 45,153,811 of record LR778283.1, read on the forward strand.
AACTTTCCAAAACAACAAACCGAGCTCTCCCTCGGTTCCGCGTTCAACAGGAAATGATGAAAAGAGATGTATGTCTTGACGTGGATTCATGGTTAGACTGTGCCCATGCCTAGTACATGTGTCTCTGCATGTGTAGGTTTAGTACTTAGAACACGTGCTACTAACACAACAGGACAGATGTGAGAAATCACTCCATTCTGTATGCCAGAGAACACGTATGTTCGTGAATATCTTACTAGGCCACGTCACACCACAGGAATGACAAACCCCCATTCCTCTGAGGATTCATAGAATTAGAGACAGAGCTGGAGAGAGGGAGATCACGGCTGGCAGGTTTCCTATTTTTCAGTCTCTATCACTCTCTTCGACTTAATCCCACGGTCCTTATATACAGTATCCCCATCCCTCTTCCCCCCCTCTCACTCTGCATATCTTCCTCTCTCTCTTTATAAAGGGATCAGCGATCTATTGGCCAAATCAGATTCATTAACAGACTAAAATCCCTCTGAAACAATAACAACAACGTCTTAATTTAATTTTGGGAGAAACTGAACCAGTATAAATCAAGGACTGAGCCATTGTCAGGGCACCAGGGGATGCTTTGTGCAATGCTAGCAGAGTTTCAAACTGTCTCCCTACCAGTTTTCCAACTGTCCCTCCTCTAGGGTTTACCTTTGGGTGTCCCAGTCCTGCCTATATAAATCATTAATACAGGATAACTGGAAAACAATTCCTTCAGGAACCCCTTGGATATTATCAATACTTAGCTGGAAAAATCAATTTCAAAAATCAAAAAACCTGAAGTGGGTCTTTAAAGTGGCGATCAGCAGTTGAAACAATAACAAAGCCAAGTCCCCGCCGCTGTTTCGATAAAAAGCTGAGGGATGGGGCTGGAGAAATATAACTACTCAAATTCAGACAGAGCTATGGATGCAAAGACTGACTATCTATTATATAACAATTATAGTTTGTAACATGTTTCTAGGCTATATAGTGTTTGATTTACATTTACATTGTTTACAAACATTGGAGTAAAACAAGCCTATATTTTGGATTCTGATGGGGTACGACAGTTGAACTAAGCTCATGAGGCATTTAGAAGTTATATTCTTCAAGAAACAATGGGTACATACCATTAATTCACAAGTCCAAAAATGTATGTAGCAATTGCAGATTGCCCCTTTAACTACAGCCATCTTGTTCCATGCCGATCTGTTAGAGAGGAAACTTTGGAAAAACAATTATGACAGAAACTGACTATCACCCATCTCTGTTATCTCCCCCATTACCCTCTCGGTCTCTAGATCTGGTGGAGGTTCCTGCAGACATCCCAGGGGACATGGTTCACATGGACCTGTCCCAAAATTCCCTCCGGCGCCTGAAGGCCAGAGACTTTGTGGAGGCCAGCAGCCTGAGGTCACTCAATCTCAGCCACAACAACTTGAAGGACATCGACACAGGTGTGTGTGTGTGTAAGTGAGAGAGTGAGTGAGTGAGTGAGTGAGTGAGTGAGTGTGAGAGTGAGAGTGAGAGTGAGAGAGAAAGAGGCAGAGAGACAGAAAGCCTGATGATCATATCAACCTGTTATGAGTGGGAGTCAGACGGGTAGAATATTCCAATTTCCAGATCATGGATAAATGAAAACCATATGTTTACTATTCACTGTGATATCCAAGAGAAACATATAAACAAGCACAGTTGTGTATCCCATCAGCTGATTAATAACATATGGGAGGTTTGAAGCATTCGCGTTGCCAGAGAACTGTCCACAGGACAGTCTTGGAAGTACTTAAAAAAGGGAAGAAAATATTATACTGAACAAAAATACAAATCGCAACATACAACAATTTTTACGATTTTACTGAGTTACAGTTCATATAAGGAAATCAGTCAATAAATTGATTAGGCCCTAATCTATGAATTTCACATGACTAGGAATACAGATGTGCATCGGTTGGTCACAGACACCTTAAAGAAAATAGGCCTCACGATCTCGTCACGGTATTTCTGTGCAAATTGCCATCGATAAAATGCAATTGGGTTCGTTGTCTGAAGCATATGCCGGCCCATACCATAACCCCACCGCCACCATGGGGCACTCGGTTCACAACGTTGACATCAGCAAACCGCTCGCCAACACAACGCCACACACGTGGTCTGCGGTTGTGAGGCCGGTTGGACGTACTGCCAAATTCTCTAAAAACGGCTTATGTGTTAGGCCTACTGCTGCTAGGTAGCTCTCTCTCTGCTCTCTCCCTCCCCTCTGTCTGTCCTTGATTGCAGGAGTGAAGTCTGGTGTGCGGGAGTCAGGGTTCCAGCTGCAGCTCATTCACCATAATCACCTCAGCCTTTAAGACCCGGGTCAAACTTGCCACTCATCGTCAAATCATAGTCAAGACTACCATGTTAGTTTCGCTGTTGACTCACCTGCTTGTTTTCGCCCTTTGTGTTTTTGGCCTGTTCTAGTTACTTTTCTCCTGTGCCACAGATTATTGGAACCTGAACTCCTGCCTCCGCTTCACTCCTGCCACCACCATCCTGCTTACCACTACCGGACCTTCCTTTTGGACTCACCACGGACACTAGGACGTTACGGTACCACTCCTGCTCTGAACCTGGATCTGTTACCCTCCCTGTTAACCTGGACTTGCTCTTCCCCTATTATTGGAAACCTGGACAATTGAACTTTTGTAAATAAACCTGTTAAACCTTCTCTGGCTCGGTGTAGTTGTCTGCATTTGGGTTCATAACTAGTTAAATCGTGACAGTATGATCTGACCAACATGAACCCAGCAGACAGTAGCTCGGATACCACCCCAGAGTGCACTCAGATTCGGACTGCCATAGCCAATCAGGGCATTTTACTTGGCCAACATGAAACTTTGTTTAAGACTATTTCTGAGAACAGTCAGGTGCTGCTTAATCAGGTTCAATTACTCACCAATCAAGTGTCTGCCCTTACTACTCAAGTTAATAATGCACCCCTCGTGCATGGCATACAAACTGCTCCTTCTCCTGCTCCGCCTGTTTTTCCTGCCCCTCCAGCCCAGATCAGAGAGCCTTTTGTTCCTGCTCCAGAGCGCTATGATGGGAACATGGGAACCTGTGGTGATTTTTTGACTCAATGCTCATTGGTGTTTGAACAACAGCCCCTCACCTACGCCTCCGAAAGAGCCCGTATTGCCTACCTTATCAACTCTACTACCGGTTCCGCTCGTTCCTGGGGCGGTCTGGGAGAGCCAGTCGGACATTTGCAACGCTTACGTTGCCTTCACCACTGAGATTAGGAAGGTTTTCGACCACCCCGTACGGGGCAAGGAGGCTGCTAAACGGTTGTTTTCTCTTCGGCAGGGGTCTCGCAGTGTGGTGGAGATGGCAGTGGAGTTTCGAACTTTAGCGGCAGTGAGTGGTTGGAATGACGAGGCATTACAAGGAGTGTTCATTAATGCTTTGGCTGAGACCTTGAAGGATGAATTGGTGTCATATGATGAATCGCCTACGCTGGATAATCTTATTTCACTCACCATCAGGTTGGATAATCGGATTCGGGAGCGCCGCCGGGAGAGGAGTGGTAGTTCCAAGCAACCTGTCTGTCGTCAACCAACTCCTCCCCGCCTCTTCCCTACGGAGAAGGGCCGAGTCTTCCCGAGTCGATACTAGGAGCACTGAATCCGAAGCCATGGAGGTGGGTCGTGCACGGTTGTCCTCAGAGGAGCGTGCACGTCGTATTCAGGCTCGGGTCCTGCCTGTATTGTGGAGAGCTGGTCATTTCGTTCCTTCCTGCCCAGTTCGTCCGGGAAAAGGGCCGGCTCATCATTATTGGGAGAAGTTTTGGTGAGCCGAGCAGCGGATTCTTCCTCTTCTCCCCGCATTCTGCTCCAGGCATCCCTCCAGTGGCAGTCCCAGAATTTCCCTGTTAGTGCGCTGGTTGACTCTGGTGCCGATGAAAGCTTTTTGGATCGAGAGTTGGCTCAACAAATGGAGTTAGAGACTGTACCTATGGACCAGTCCACTGCAGGCTAAGGGTCTAAATGGACAATTGTTGACCCGTATTACTCATCAGACTGTGCCTGTTTGTCTCAGAGTGTCGGGTAATCATCAGGAGAACATTCAGTTTCACATAATTGACTGCCCACAGACCCCCCTGGTCCTTGGTATCCCCCTGGCTCATAAGACACAATCCACACATTGATTGGGTGACAGGTAAAATTGTTTCATGGAGCACATTTTGTCATGTGAATTGTTTGTGTTCTGCTCAGACCCCTGCCAGAACTGTGCCTCAACCTCCACTGGAGTCCATGGATCTCTCTGCTGTCCCTGACGTGTATCATGACCTGGCATCCGTTTTCTGCAAACACAGAGCTACTTCTCTTCCTCCTCACCGGCCTTACGACTGCGCCATTGACCTCCAGCCAGGAGCCCCTCTCCCTAGCAGTCGCCTGTACAATCTCTCCCGCCGGAGACGGAGGCTATGGAGAACTACATTCGGGACTCCTTGGCGGCAGGTATTATTCGTCCTTCCTCGTCACCTGTAGGAGCGGGATTCTTTTTTGTTGGAAAGAAGGATAAGACCCTCAGACCCTGTATTGATTTTCGTGGACTTAACAACATCACCATTAAGAACAAATATTCTCTGCCTTTAATTAATTCTGCTTTTTCCCTCCTTCATGGTGCAACTATCTTTACCAAACTGGATCTACGAAATGCGTATCACCTGGTGCGCATTCGTAAAGGTGATGAATGGAAGACTGCCTTCAACACACCCTTGGGACATTTTGAGTATCTGGTTATGCCTTTTGGGTTGTCTAATACCCCTGCTGTTTTTCAGGCACTAGTGAACGATGTCCTTCGGGACATGTTGAATCGTTTTGTTTTTGTCTATCTGGATGATATCCTGATTTTCTCAGAGTCCTCCCAGGAACATGAACTGCATGTGCGCCAGGTGTTGCAAAGGTTGTTGGAGAACAAGCTATTTGTGAAGATGGAGAAATGTGAATTTCATGTGTCTGAGACCTCTTTTTTGGGTTACATAATAGCTCAGGGGGAGTTGCGGATGGACCCAGCTAAGATCTCTGCTGTCACGGACTGGCCAGCCCCCTCCACCCGCAAACAACTTCAACGATTCCTGGGGTTTGCGAACTTCTACAGGAGGTTCATCATGGACTACAGCCGCATTGCGGCGCCACTCACCGCTCTCACCTCCATCTCACTACCGTTCGCTTGGAATGAAGGGGCCGAATCAGCGTTCGAAGAACTGAAACATCGCTTCGCCTCGGCTCCCATTCTGATGCAGCCGGACCCCGACCGCCAGTTTGTCGTGGAGGTGGATGCATCCGACACTGGGGTAGGTGCGGTGTTGTCACAACGTTCTCCTGAAGATAACAAACTGCATCCCTGTGCTTTTCTTTCACGGAAACTTTCTCAGGCAGAGAGGAATTATGATGTTGGCAATCGTGAACTGCTCGCTGTTAAGCTGGCTCTCGAGGAGTGGCGGATTGGTTGGTGGGGGCGGAACAACCCTTCATCGTTTGGACGGATCATAAAAATCTGGCATACATCCAGTCAGCGAAGCAGCTCAATCCCCGTCAAGCCAGGTGGGCACTATTTTTTGGTAGATTCAATTTTTCTCTGTCTTACCGTCCTGGGTCACGCAACGTCAAGCCTGATGCCCTGTCTCGTGTTCATTCTGCTGTTGATACTGGTAGTAACCCTGAACCCATCTTGCCTCCTACCTGCAGTATTGCGGCCATTACTTGTGACATCGAAGGGATTGTTAGACAGGCTCAACATCATCAAGCTGACCCTGGGAGCGGTCCTCCTAACCGGTTGTTTGTCCCTGAGTCTGTTCGCTCCCAGGTACTTCAGTGGGCTCACTCGTCTCCCCTTACCTGTCACCCTGGAGTTACTCGGACCCTGGACTTTGTGCGACGGAAGTTCTGGTGGCCCAGGATTGAGGTGGACACTCGAGCCTTCATTGCTGCTTGTACGGTATGTGCATGAAGTAAGAACTCCACCCAGGCCAGCGCTGGTCATCTACGACCTCTGCCAATACCCAGCTGGCCCTGGTCCCACATTGCATTGGATTTTGTCACTGGACTTCCCCCCTCGTCTGGAAAGACTGTCATTCTTACTGTGATTGATCGTTTTTCTAAGTTTGCTCATTTTTTGGCCCTAACTAAACTGCCCACTGCCAGAGAGACGGCTGATATTTTGGTTGAACATGTGTTCCGCTCTCATGGTCTACCCACTGATATTGTCTCTGACAGGGGTCCCCAGTTTGTCTCCTAGGTATGGAAAGCTTTCTGTAAAGCTTTGGGCATCACATCCAGCCTGTCCTCTGGATATCACCCCCAGACCAACGGGCAAGCCGAGAGAGCGAACCAGGAGATGGAGACCGCTCTCCGCTGTGTCACAGGGTCTAACCCTGGGTCATGGAGCTCCATGCTCCCCTGGGTGGAATATGCTCATAACACCTTGACTAACGCTTCCTCTGTTTTGTCTCCCTTTCTGTGTGCTCTGGGTTATCAACCTCCCCTGTTCCCTTCTCAAGAGAGGGAACTGGTGGTACCCTCGGTGCAGTCCCACATGCGCCGCTGCTTCAAGGTCTGGAGGAAGGCCAGGGTAGCTCTGTCCCGAGCTTCGTCGTACATGCAGAGGCAAGCCAACTGGTCAAGTGGTATGGCTTAAGTCACGTGATCTTCCATTGAAAGTGGAGTCTAAGAAGATGGCGCCGCGTTTTATAGGACCGTTCAAGATACTGTCTATTGTTAACCCCTGCGCGGTTAAACTACAGCTTCCTGCCTGCCTACGGGTTCATTCCACTTTTCCTGTTTCCCAGATCAAGCCTGTGTCGGTTAGCCCTCTGTACCCGCCCTCTCATCCCCCTCCTCCACCCAGGATCGTGGGTGGGGGTCCTGTCTACACTGTCCGGCGACTTCTGGATGTTCGCCGCCGGGGTCGTGGTTTCCAGTACCTGGTGGATTTGGAGGGTTATGGTCCTGAGGAACGTTCCTGGGTTCCCAGGAGCTTCATTGTGGATCCTGCTCTGGTCCGGGATTTTCATAGGTTACATCCTGATAAACCCTGTCGGCCGCCGGGTGGCGTCCGTAGAGGGGGGGGTACTGTTAGGCCTACTGCTGCTAGGTAGCTCTCTCTCTGCTCTCTCCCTCCCCTCTGTCTGTTTTGATTGCAGGAGTGAAGTCTGGTGTGCGGGAGTCAGGGTTCCAGCTGCAGCTCATTCACCATAATCACCTCAGCCTTTAAGACCCGGTCAAACTTGCCACTCATCGTCAGATCATAGTCAAGACGACCATATTATTGGAACCTGACTCCTGCCTCCGCTTCACTCCTGCCACCACCATCCTGCTTTCCACTACCGGACCTCCCTTTTGGACTCACCACGGACACTAGGACATTACGGTACCACTCCTGCTCAGAACCTGGATCTGTTACCCTCCCTGTAAACCTGGACTTGCTCTTCCCCTATTTTTGGAAACCTGGACAATTGCACGTTGTAAATAAACCTGTTAAACCTTCTCTGGCTCGGTGTAGTTGTCTGCATTTGGGTTCATATCTAGTTAAATCGTGACATTGTATGGTTGAGAGGGATGAGGCAAAAGGAATGGCAAATAAGTCTGGCTGCACAACCGATTGGCAAACGTACTGCAAATTGAGAAATCATGTGACTAAACTGAATAAAAAGAAGAAGAAACAACACTATGAAACAAGGATAAATTACATAAAGAATGATAGTAAAACGTTTTGGAGCACCTTAAATGAAATTTTGGGTAAAAAGGCAAACTCAGCTCCATCATTCATTGAATCAGATGACTCATTCATTACAAAACCAAATGATATTGTCAACTACTTTAATCATTATTTAATTGGCAAGATTAGCAAACTTAGGCATGACATGCAACCAACAATTGCTGACACTAGACATCCAAGTATATCTGACCAAATTATGAAAGACAAGCATTGTAATTTTGAATTCCGTAAAGTGAGTGTGGAAGAGGTGAAAAAATGATTGTTGTCTATTATGAATGACAAGCCACCGGGGTCTGTCAACTTCGATGAAAATTGCTGAGGTTAATAGCGGACAATATTGTCACTCCTATTTGCCATATTTTAAATGTAAGCCTACTAGAAAGTGTGTGCCCCCAGGCTTGGAGGGAAGCAAAAGTAATTCCGCTACCTTAGAATAGTAAAGCCCCCTTTACTGGCTCAAATAGCCGACCAATTAGCCTGTTACCAACCCTTAGTAAACTATTGGAAAAAATTGTGTTTGACCAGATACAATGCTATTTTACTGTAAACAAATTGACAACAAACTTTCAGCATGCTTATAGAGAAGGGCATTCAACAAGCACAGCACTTACACAAATGACTGACTGAGAGAAATTTACATTTTAGTCATTTAGCAGACACTCTTATCCAGAGCGACTTACAGTTAGTGAGTGCATACATGTTTTTTGTTTTTTTATACTGGCCCCCCGTGGGAAACGAACCCACAACCCTGGCATTGCAAACGCCATGCTCTACCAACTGAGCTACAGGTGACTATTAATGATAAATATTGTGGGGGCTGTTTTAGTAGACTTCAGTGCGGCTTTTGACATTATCGATCATTCAAAAACGTATGTGTTATGGCTTTACACCCCCTGCTATAATGTGGATAAAGAGTTACTTGTCTAACAGAAGTAAAATAGTGTGTTCTTTAATGGAAGCCTCTCAAACATAATCCAGGTAGAATCAGGAATTCCCCAGGGCAGCTGTCTAGGCCCCTTGATTTTTTCCATCTTTACTAACGACATGCCACTGGCTCTGAGTAAAGCCAGTGTGTCTATGTATGCGGATGACTCAACACTATAAACTTCAGCTACTACATCAACTGAAATAACTGCAACACTTAACAAAGAGCTGCAGTTAGTATCGGAATGGGTGGAATAATTTAGTCCTGAATATTTCCAAAACTAAAAGCATTGTATTTGGGTCTAATCATTCACTAAACCCTAAACCTCAACTACATCTTGTAATTATCATGGTCCAAACACACCAAGACAGTCGTGAAGAGGGCACGACAATGCCTACTCCCCCTCAGGAGACTGAAAAGATTTGGCATGGGTCCTCAGATCCTCAAAAAATTATACAGCTGCACAATCAAGAGCATCCTGACTGGTTGCATCACAGCCTGGTATGGCAACTGCTCGGCCTCCGACCGCAAGGCACTACAGAGGGTAGTGCGTACGGCCCAGTACATCACTGAGGCCAAGCTTCCTGTCATCCAGGACCTCTATACAAGGCAATGTCAGAGGAAGGCCCTCAAAATTGTCCACGACTCCAGCCACCCTAGTCATAGACTGTTCTCTCTGCTACCGCACGGCAAGTGGTACCGGAGCGCCAAGTCTAGGTCCAAAAGGCTTCTCAACAACTTCTACCCCAAAGCCATAAGACTCCTGAACAGCTAATCATGGCTACCCGGACTATTTGCATTGTCCACCCTCTTTTACGCCGCTGCTACTCTGTTTATTATTTATGCATAGTCACTTTAACTCTACCCACATGTACATATTACCTCAATTACCTCGACTAGCCGGTGCCCCCGCACATTGACTCTGCACCAGTACCCCCCTGTATATAGCCTCCATACTGTTATTTTATTTTACTGCTGCTCTTTAGTTATTTGCTTTTATTTTTTTACTTAACACTTTTTTTATTTGACTTAAAAATAAATAAAAAATAAATACATTGTTGGTTAAGGGCTTGTAAGTAAGCATTTCACTGTAAAGTCTACACCTGTTGTATTCGGCGCATGTGGCAAATACAATTGTATTTTATTTAATTTAATTTTATTAATGAATAATGTGGAATTTGAGCTTTGAGGAGACTAAATTGCTTGGAGTAACCCTGGATTGTAAACTGTCATGGTCAAAACATATTGATACAACAGTAGCTAGGATGGGGAGAAGTCTGTCTATAATACAACGCTGCTCTGTATTCTTAACAGCATCATCAACAAGGCAGGTCTTACAGGCCCTAGTTTTGTCGCACCTGGCCGACTATTCAGTCGTTTGGTCAGGTGCCACAAAGAGGGACTTAGGAAAATCGCAATTGGCTTGCCCTTGGATGTACACAGAGAGCTAACATTAATAACATGCATGTCAATCTCTCCTGGCTCAAAGTGTAGGAGAGATTTGACTTCATCACTACTTGTATTTGTGAGAGGTATTGACATGTTGAAAGCACCGAGCTGTCTGTTTGAACTACTGGACACCCATGCATACCCCACAAGACATGCCACCAGAGGTCTCTTCACAGTCCCAGAACAGACTATGGGAGGTGTTGACATGTTGAAAGCACTGAGCTGTCTGTTTGAACTACTGGACACCCATGCATACCCCACAAGACATGCCACCAGAGGTCTCTTCACAGTCCCAGAACAGACTATGAGAGGTATTGACAAGTTGAATGCACCGAGCTGTCTGTTTGAACTACTGGACACCCATGCATGCCCCACAAGACATACCACCAGAGGTCTCTTCACAGTCCCAGAACAGACTATGGGAGGTGTTGACATGTTGAAAGCACCGAGCTGTCTGTTTGAACTACTGGACACCCATGCATGCCCCACAAGACATGCCACCAGAGGTCTCTTCACAGTCCCCAAGTAAGGAAACAGTCTATGGGAGGCGCACAGTACTACATAGAGCCATGTCTACATGGAACTCTATTCCATATCAAGTAACTCATGCCAGCAGTAAAATTAGATTTAAAAAACAGATAAAAATACACCTTATGGAACAGCGGGGACTGTGACGCAACACAAACATAGACACATGCATACAAAGACACGGTAACATATGCACTATACACACATGTACACATGGATTTTGTGTTGTAGATATGTGGTAGTAGAGTAGAGGCCTGAGGGCACACACTTAATATGTTGTGAAATCTGTTATGAATGTATTGTAATGTTTTTTAAATGTACTGTATAACTGCCTTAATTTTGCTGGACCCCAGGACGAGTAGCTGCTGCCTTGGCTAATTGGGATCCATAATAAATACAAATACAAATACAAACATTGAATGAATCAAAATATATTTTCAAAATGTACAAATAATCTAACTTGTTTGTAAATGTTAGACATCTTAGTAAGTAGGCTTTTATTACTAAAGCATCATTTCGGGTGAACAAAAAAGTCCATACCAGAGGTGGCCAACCTTGCTCCTGTCCCTGATCTACTGGGTGAGCAGACTTCTATTCCAGCCAGCAATAATTCACATTATTATCAACTCATTAGGTTTGATAAGTTGAATCAGAACCCTGCACACCCAGCATACCTCCAGGAGAAGGATTGGCCTGCTACAGTTGTAATACGTTTGTAGCCTATATTGTGTGTGACTTTTAACTGTATTGTTGTATACAACATGTGCTAACATATGGACACATACACTGAACAACCCATGGCACACAAGGATGTGCCAGCAGTCTCTTGGGACATTCACTGGGACCTCTTCATCGGCAGTCAGGCTTTCACAGCTCTCCATATCTGAGGACAGACATCACAAAGAAACAGGCTTCATTTTATTACAATTAGACAGCCCTGACTATCATCTCTCTGTCTTCATAGTTTTCCTCTCTAGGGACTAGAACTGGAGAATATGTCCATAATGTCCTCCCACAACCTACCCAGTCTGACTGGTACACCTACTCCCTTTTCTGACATCTGGAGGAGAAAATAATTTCACCCTCTTCCATTGCTGTTATCTACAAATGCATTTGGAGCATGAGTTTGTAATTTACAATGATAAATAGGCCTACATCAAGATAACAAGCTAATATGAAGTTAACTAGCTGATGATAGTTCACTTAGCTATAGTATGTACAGTTGGCTAGCTAGCTAGCTAACAAGCAGCTCATTAGCCCACATAGTGGCCTGCTGTAGCTAGCTAGCTAACAAGCAGCTCATTAGCCCACATAGTGGCCTGCTGTAGCTAGCTAGCTAACAAGCAGCTCATTAGCCCACACATAGTGGCCTGCTGTAGCTAGCTAGCTAACAAACAGCTCATTAGCCCACACACGGGGGGGGGGGTGAAGTTAACCTAGGTAAGGATTAAAGTTGTTAAAAACTCGACAGTTAACTTTAGGCATTAATTCCGACTGCTTAAGGTAATGGTTAAGGTTTGGGATTAGTTTAAAACAGAACAAATGTAAATGAGCACTGGGATTGAATACGTGATCCTCTGAGCCAAAGTACGCCCAAAACTAGCGCACTATGTAGAGAATATGGTGCCAACTAGAGAATATGGAGCCAACTAGAGAATATGGTTCCAACTAGAGAATATGGTGCCAACTAGAGAATATGGTGCCAACTAGAGAATATGGTTCCAACTAGAGAATATGGTGCCAACTAGAGAATATGGTAACAACTAGAGAATATGGTGCCAATTAGAGAATATGGTGCCAACAAGAGAATATGGTGCCAATTAGAGAATATGGTGCCAATTAGAGAATATGGTGCCAACTAGAGAATATGGTTCCAACTAGAGAATATGGTGCCAACTAGAGAATATGGTAACAACTAGAGAATATGGTGCCAATTAGAGAATATGGTGCCAACAAGAGAATATGGTGCCAATTAGAGAATATGGTGCCAATTAGAGAATATGGTGCCATTTAGAGAATATGGTGCCAATTAGAGAATATGGTGCCAACAAGAGAATATGGTGCCAATTAGAGAATATGGTGCCATTTAGAGAATATTGTGCCATTTAGAGAATATGGTGCCAATTAGAGAATATGGTGCCAATTAGAGAATATGGTGCCATTTAGAGAATATGGTGCCAACAAGAGAATATGGTGCCATTTAGAGAATATGGTGCCAATTAGAGAATATGGTGCCAATTAGAGAATATGGTGCCAACAAGAGAATATGTTGCCAATTAGAGAATATGGTGCCAACAAGAGAATATGGTGCCAACAAGAGAATATGGTGCCAATTAGAGAATATGGTGCAAATTAGAGAATATGGTGCCAATTAGAGAATATGGTGCCAACTAGAGAATATGGTGCCAATTAGAGAATATGGTGCCAATTAGAGAATATGGTGCCAACAAGAGAATATGGTGCCAATTAGAGAATATGGTGCCAATTAGAGAATATGGTGCCAATTAGAGAATATGGTGCCAACAAGAGAATATGGTGCCAATTAGAGAATATGGTGCCAATTAGAGAATGTGGTGCCAATTAGAGAATATGGTGCCAATTAGAGAATATGGTGCCAACTAGAGAATATGGTGCCAACTAGAGAATATGGTGCCAATTAGAGAATATGGTGCCAATTAGAGAATATGGTGCCAATTAGAGAATATGGTGCCAACTAGAGAATATGGTGCCAATTAGAGAATATGGTGCCAACTAGAGAATATGGTGCCCAGATGGACATTTTCCATAAAAAAATCCTTCTGGCTGAGGCTATGTTTCAGTTTGAATGAATTTAGGAGAAAGAACTGAAAGAACTGCAGCTGCAACACCTCTAGAATAGAAAGTTGACAATGTTACTAAAACAATATTACTGCAATGTTGCAAACCGGTTTAGATTCCCAACAGAATCTGTGAGGTAGAGGTTGGTAATATGACAGCAAATCTATCAATTTCTGTTAAATAAATAAATGACTTTGAAGTATCTCCTCTCCTCTCCTCTCCTCTCCTCTCCTCTCCTCTCCTCTCCTCTCCTCTCCTCTCCTCTCCTCTCCTCCTCTCCTCTCCTCAAGGCAATAGTTAACCAGTTGAAACGGCATACTGTTGATAGCAGAAGCCATTGTGATGATGGAAGATTTTAATGCCTGTGTTTTATTGCTTAACAAATGAACACAGGCTGAAGGTGATTATTTATTGTCTTTTGATTATATTTAATGGGAGGATTTGCTTCCAGAGCTTCCTACATGTATGTGTGTGTGTGTGTGTGTGTGCATGTGTGTTCGTGTATGTGTTGGTGTGTGGGGGGGTTATTAACTTAATTAAGATGTGGAGGATTGGCTTTCCAGCCTTCTAGTACTTAATTACCTCTAAGTCTACAGCGAAACCAGGCAACATGTCGTGAATACAGATGTCATCTCACAACCACACAATTTTGCACAGTGTGTATGTGTGTGTGTTTGTGTGTATGTTTGTGTGTGCCCTGCAGGTTCAATGTTTTACCTAAAATATCTGTTTTACCAAGACTCAAGAATTTAATTTAATCAGATCTATTGTCCTTGATAAATCCAGAACCCGGGCAGACCCTACACACTCTATTGTAGTGCAGAAATCTCTCTCTATCTCTCTCTCTCTCTCTCTCTCTCTCTCTCTCTCTCTATCTCTCTCTCTCTCCCTCTCTCTCTCTCTCTCTCTCTCTCTGTCTCTCTCTCTCTCTCTCTCTCTCTCCCTGTTACTGCAAGGCTATGGGGTCTGCACTACAAGCATGAGATTAAAGGATTAACATGAATTAGATGTCAGGGACAGAAAGGAGCTTTGCCTGTCTCGGCCATGATACAATATCTCCTGATCTGCTGCATGTGCTGTGCAAGCTAACTCTTCTACTCCTGCAAAGAAGAAAAGGGAGTCCGTCTATCGACAGGAAAAAAGAAAACGAGGGAGGGAGGGAGGGAGGGATGAAAGGAGGGTGTGAAGAAAAGGGGAACGTGGCAGCGGGTCCTCTTGAATTGAACTGTTTCTGTTTCTATGGAAACTAGAGACTCGGCGTGAGGAGGACAATAGAAGGCAAAGAAAAGGAAGTGACAATAAGAGAGAGGGATCTGAGGAGAAACAAAGAGAGAGAAGAAGAGAGAGAGAGAGAGGGGTGAAGTGGCTGGAGGAGGAGGAAGAGAGAGGGGTGAAGTGGCTGGAGGAGGAGGAAGAGAGAGGGGTGAAGTGGCTGGAGGAGGAGGAAGAGAGAGGGGTGAAGTGGCTGGAGGAGGAGGAAGAGAGGGGTGAAGTGGCTGGAGGAGGAGGAAGAGAGAGGGGTGAAGTGGCTGGAGGAGGAGGAAGAGAAGGGGGGTGAAGTGGCTGGAGGAGGAGGAAGAACAGAAGAGAGAGGGGTGAAGTGGCTGGAGGAGGAGGAAGAGAGAGGGGGTGAAGTGGCTGGAGGAGGAGGAAGAACAGAAGAGAGAGGGGTGAAGTGGCTGGAGGAGGAGGAAGAACAGAAGAGAGAGGGGTGAAGTGGCTGGAGGAGGAGCAAAAGAGAGAGGGGTGAAGTGGCTGGAGGAGGAGGAAGAGAGAGGGGTGAAGTGGCTGGAGGAGGAGGAAGAGAGAGGGGTGAAGTGGCTGGAGGAGGAGGAAGAGAGAGGGGGGTGAAGTGGCTGGAGGAGGAGGAAGAACAGAAGAGAGAGGGGTGAAGTGGCTGGAGGAGGAGGAAGAACAGAGAGGGGGGTGAAGTGGCTGGAGGAGGAGGAAGAACAGAAGAGAGAGGGGGTGAAGGTGGCTGGGAGGAGGAGGAAGAGAGAGAGGGGGGAAGTGGCTGGAGGAGGAGGAAGAGAGAGGGGTGAAGTGGCTGGAGGAGGAGGAAAGAGGGGGGTGAAGGCTGGAGGAGGAGGAAGAAAGAAGAGAGAGGGGTGAAGTGGCTGGAGGAAGAACAGAAGAGAGAGGGCTGAAGTGGCTGGAGGAAGAACAGAAGAGAGAGGGGTGAAGTGGCTGGAGGAGAACAGAAGAGAGAGGGGGGGGGGAAGTGGCTGGAGGAGGGAAGAAAAAGAAGAGAGAGGGGAGGGGTGGAGGAGGAGGAAGAAACAGAAGAGAGGGGTGAAGGGCTGGAGGAGGAGGAAGAAACAAAGAGAGAGGGGTGAAGTGGTGGAGGAGGAGGAAGAGAGAGGGGTGAAGTGGTGGAGAAGAAACAGAAGAGAGAGGGGTGAAGTGGCGGAGGAGGAGGAAGAACAGAAGAGAGAGGGGTGAAGTGGCTGGAGGAGGAGGAAGAACAGAAGAGAGAGGGGTGAAGTGGCTGGAGGAGAACAGAAGAGAGGGGAGGAAAGTAAGGGACACTGCTAAAACGGTTGACATTGGTCACACCATGTTGATACCGGAGATTAGCTGGACACAGTCAAGGAGAGAAATGAGGCACAACATGCTATGGGGAGATGTGCTCTTGCGACTTCAGTTGAAGGATCTACAATCACATCTGACAAGGTCAACGAAATCCGCGCCTCGCTAGAAGCCCCGCCTTCCACAGCTGATAAGCGTGAGGCTCAGATTCATTCCTTCAATTTAATACCGCTCTTCACCGAGCCCAGGAACGAGTGCCGCGGGGCCAAACCTTGTTTCCTTCCTTCAGGGAACAGTAGTTATTGTCATAACATTACGTTCCCTTTCAATCAGTCAGTCAACTTCGGTACAACATACTATGGGGAAATATAATCAGGCCCCAAGCCGATCCCAACAGATACTAAATTAAACGGCCCATGGCAGACCACCCAGACCTGACCCCGCTAGATGCAGCAGTCCACCCAGACCTGACCCCGCTAGATGCAGCAGACCACCCAGACCTGACCCTGCTAGATGCAGCAGACCACCCAGACCTGACCCCGCCAGATGCGGCAGTCTGGGTATTGCACACATGGCATGCCGCCTAGTGACCTTTCCCTGTCCCAACTGTAAGCACCCTATGGGCTACACTGGGAGCAGTGGCATCCAAGCGATAAAACCTCACAAAAGTGTGTGGTGATGCCCAACTAGCGGCTGCACAAATATTTCCTATAGTCTTCCGCTTTAAACAACGCCCAAAACGCTGCCGGACCCCTGGTGGAGTGGGCACATACAGTGCTAGGTAACCCTTGCCCCTTGCTGCTGTATGCCAAAGAGATAGCCTCCACAATCCAGTGGGAGAGATGCTGCTTAGACAGTGTCCTGCTGCAAGCTGGATTAGCAAAACAGACAAAAGGCTGGTCACACAACTGGATACCCTGGGTCTGTTCAATGTGCCTTCGTAAAGCTCTCACCGGACACAGGGCATTTGACCTCTGTTGATCTTCAGAATCAAAAGGAGGAGGTGAAATCGAAAATAGCTCAAAGCTAAGGACCCTGTAGGACATAGCCATGACTTTTGGGGCGAAGGCGGCATTTGGATGCAACGTCACCTTAGAGTCGGGCGTGGCGAACTGAATACCAGATAACGCGTGGAGGTCCCCAACATGTTTAGCCAAGGCCAAAGCCATGAGCAGGGAGGATTTGTAGGAGAGGATATGCAGATCCAACAACTCCAGAGGCTCAAAGCGGGCAGCACCCAGTGCCTCCAAAACCAGCGCCAAGTCCCACGTGGGCGCAATAGGTTTTAAAGATCAGTCTGAGACGACGTTCACCCTTTCAGGAACCGCACAACCAGGGGGTGTGCCCACGGTGAGGCTCCGTCAATACCCACATGACACGCTGGGATAGCGGCCCTGTACACTTTCAACGTGGCGAATGCCCGCCCCCTGCTCGAAGAGCTCCTGTAGGAACATAAAGGATGTCCCTCACAGAGCACTGAAAAGGAACCAGTCCTTTATCTTGGCACCAGAGCTCAAACACTTGCCACTTATACTCATACAGCCCTCTCACAGACTGAATGGTAGACGTAACATTCAGAGGTAAAAACCTCTAGCCATCAGATTGGCCCTCTCAGGGGCCAGGCCCATAGGAACCAAACTGCCCCTGCGCCTGGGACAACAGCTCCCTGTGCAACGGGAAGTTGCCACGGGTCCCCGCCTAAAAGGCGAATGATCTCCGCGAACCAAGGCTGCCTGGACCAAACGGGAAGCCACAAGAATCCACGACAAGCCCTCCCGGGTTGAGGCAACGTCGGACATGCGTCACCCAAAGCGGGAGTACTGCTCCCCAGCAATATGGAGCGAGCCAAGGTTAGGAGGGAGAGAGACAGTCTCTGACCATCTGTTTACGCACGCCACCATTGACATATTGTCGGCTCTGACCAGCACAAGCCGGCCCGACAAAGACGGGAGGAAGCGCCTGAGCACCAGATACACTGTGAGAACCTCCAGGTAAATACTGTATCACAGATTTCGATTTGAAATATTTTGGACATCAGAGCAATCTTGAGGGAATCCTATTTGAGTCAGAAAATGATATTCATATGAAAGGTAAGATATACAAAACCTTGCAGAGAGCCGATCCAACTGACAATCTCTTAGAAAAAAATATGAAACTATTTAAAGATTTAAAAATAACTGATATTGGCACAAGATGGAGGGAATGCTGGAACATAACTAATGACATTACAGTTAATCCAGTATAAACTCATGTATAGAATGTATTATACAAGAGACAAAATTCACAAACTCTACAGCACAATGGCAGAGTCATGTCGGAAGTGCAAAAACTACTAACGACTCAATAATTAATGCCTTCTGGGAATGCTATAAAGTTCAAAAGTTATGGACAGAGCAAGAAAGTTGTAGACTCTGAGGTGCTTGCTGAGGGCACATAGGCCTAGAATGGGATGTAAAGTCACGTCACTTTTCGGAACCAGGAAATACCGCCTGTACCAGCCGTCCTGGATTTTCGACATGGGATTGCCTGCCTCTGGAGACGGGAGCATATTTTCACCCTCAAAACTGACACTGAGGCCTCGGGAACAATCGTCGTGAAGACGCTGTAGAAGCATGGGGGTTGTGTTGGTGAAACCATACAGGAGAGGAAGTACAGAACCAACGACGCTAGACGGAGAGGAATATGTTTAAGCAAAAGGCAGTTTATTAAACAACAGAGATAGCTGGTACTGCTCAAGCTACATGCATGGACCCATTCAGTTGCCTCTTGTCGAGACAGTTGAAAGGGATCAAAAACAGAGTTTTCAGCATTACTTTATACAATGCAACACAAAGGAAGGGGTCCTTCTTCTAGTCCCTTGATTGGTTCCGGAGGCGTAGGAGGCGGGTCTGCTCTGTCCAGAGTAGAAGCCCCATTTTGTGCACGGCAGAGTCCTCTGCCCTAGGCACCCGACCAGTAGAAAAAAGTGCAGTGTGTGTGTGTGCGTAACTCGTGAGGCATGAGGATGAGTGTGCGTATGCATGGAGATGTGTGTGTGAATGTGTGTATGTTCTCAAAGGAAAGTCTCGTGGGGAGCAACCAGATTGTGGCCTGTGGCGTGGGAGTTGTCCTTGAGAAGATATTGGCTCTGTCCATTGTTCTTGCATAGGAACAGCATTGATTGAAAACAAGCTCCTAACATTAAAATGGGTCATGCACAAGATTTTAGTCAGACCAAGCTATAACATTTTAATATTTACTACGACAGTTACAGAGGAGCTTGGAGACACTCGACCCGACCAACAACCCAATCCATCTCAACGTCCCGCAACTCAGACTCAGCCGAGGTACGGGCACCCGGGAGAGGAAGTCACTATCGGAAACACCAAGCCCCCTAAAGAATGCTACACAATTGTCAAGAGAACCAGCGCCACAGACTAGTAGGGGAACAGTACCAGCCGTCCCCTAGTCTGGCGCAAGAACTGATTCGAGCGAGGGCAGCCTGAGAATGCACCGAGCCGAGACATACAAGACAACCAACGTGAGTATATTTTATTTCATTGGGGCATGGTCGTGAACCCGAACCCTGCTTGTTAGCCTTCGTCGTTTCGGTTGCGTTAGCCATCATACTTGTTGCTATAGCCTGGCCAATGAATTAGAAGAATAGCTAATTGTTCGTGATTAGGAACCTTATGAGAACCATACAAACTTCCGCACCCAACGTCCAGGGGGTGAGCTCTACCACTAAGGGACAGTTTAGTCAGGCGTGATTGTGTAGATCCTTCACCCTCAAGTCGCGAGAGTGGGACTCCCCATAGTACGTTTGTACCGAAGTTAACTAACTGAAAGAGAACTGTATAAATGTAAGTCCATTATAATTTCTACACAGTTTTGATTTGGGTTTTTAGTCATTTGAAAATATATTGAGTTTTGTTTCCCCCACCAAAAAGATCTAAAAAAAGATTTAACACCCCTGACATAGACTGACAGACATGTCATTAATTTCTAATTTCACACTCATTTGAATTGAGAATGAAACTGCTAAATCCATACTCATACAGTGGGGGAAAAAAGTATTTAGTCAGCCACCAATTGTGCAAGTTCTCCCACTTAAAAAGATGAGAGAGGCCTGTAATTTTCATCATAGGTACATGTCAACTGTGACAGACAAATTGAGAAAAAAAAATTCTGGCTCTCACAGACCTGTAACTTCTTCTTTAAGAGGCTCCTCTGTCGTCCACTCGTTACCTGTATTAATGGCACCTGTTTGAACTTGTTATCAGTATAAAAGACACCTGTCCACAACCTCAAACAGTCACACTCCAAACTCCACTATGGCCAAGACCAAAGAACTGTCAAAGGACACCAGAAACAAAATTGTAGACCTGCACCAGGCTGGGAAGACTGCATCTGCAATAGGTAAGCAGCTTGGTTTGAAGATATCAACTGTGGGAGCAATTGTTAGGAAATTGAAGACATACAAGACCACTGATAATCTCCCTCGATCTGGGGCTCCACGCAAGATCTCACCCCGTGGGGTCAAAATGATCACAAGAACGGTGAGCAAAAATCCCAGAACCACACGGGGGGACCTAGTGAATGACCTGCAGAGAGCTGGGACCAAAGTAACAAAGCCTACCATCAGTAACACACTACGCCGCCAGGGACTCAAATCCTGCAGTGCCAGACGTGTCCCCCTGCTTAAGCCAGTACATGTCCAGGCCCGTCTGAAGTTTGCTAGAATGCATTTGGATGATCCAGAAGAGGATTGGGAGAATGTCATATGGTCAGATGAAACCAAAATAGAACTTTTTGGTAAAAACTCAACTCGTCGTGTTTGGAGGACAAAGAATGCTGAGTTGCATCCAAAGAACACCATACCTACTGTGAAGCATGGGGGTGGAAACATCATGCTTTGGGGCTGTTTTTCTGCAAAGGGACCAGGACGACTGATCCGTGTAAAGGAAAGAATGAATGGGGCCATGTATCGTGAGATTTTGAGTGAAAACCTCCTTCCATCAGCAAGGGCATTGAAGATGAAACGTGGCTGGGTCTTTCAGCATGACAATGATCCCAAACACACCGCCCGGGCAACGAAGGAGTGGCTTCGTAAGAAGCATTTCAAGGTCCTGGAGTGGCCTAGCCAGTCTCCAGATCTCAACCCCATAGAAAATCTTTGGAGGGAGTTGAAAGTCCGTGTTGCCCAGCGACAGCCCCAAAACATCACTGCTCTAGAGGAGATCTGCATAGAGGAATGGGCCAAAATACCAGCAACAGTGTGTGAAAACCTTGTGAAGACTTACAGAAAATGTTTGACCTGTGTCATTGCCAACAAAGGGTATATAACAAAGTATTGAGAAACTTTTGTGATTGACCAAATACTTATTTTCCACCATAATTTGCAAATTAAATTCATAATAAATCCTACAATGTGATTTTCTGGAGAAAAAAAATCTCATTTTGTCTGTCATAGTTGACGTGTACCTATGATGAAAATTACAGGCCTCTCTCATCTTTTTAAGTGGGAGAACTTGCACAATTGGTGGCTGACTAAATACTTTTTCCCCCCACTGTATACTAAATCTTTCTGAAATAACTGCCATTTGGCCAGCTGTCACTGGTAGAGTTGTCAAGCGTCAACGTCATGACTAGCCTATTTGTGGGCCTAAATACAAAACGACTGGTCTGTTAATTTCAGATATAAGGGTCTTTTAAAAAAAGCAACTGTCACTTTTTAAAAGCAACTGTCATTCCTAACAGACATCCTGACGGGTACCTGGTGGCTGAATAGCAGGTATGGCCTTATTGATTGACACATGATTGATAACGCCCTGGCCTATAATAGAGGACCTGACCCATAGAGGACCTGACCTATAGAAGACCTGAACCATACATGACCTGACCCTTAGAGCCTATAATAGAGGACCTGACCCATACATTACCTGACCCTTAGAGGACCTGACCCATAGAAGACCTGACCCTTAGAGGACCTGACCCTTAGATGACCTGACCCTTAGAGGACCTGACCATTCTGTCCCTAATGCCTCTGTAGTTCAGTTAGTAGAACATGGTCCTCTGTAGTTCAGTTGATAGAACATGGTCCTCTGTAGTTCAGTTGGTAGAACTTGGTCCTCTGTAGTTCAGTTAGTAGAACATGGTCCTCTGTAGTTCAGTTGGTAGAACTTGGTCCTCTGTAGTTCAGTTAGTAGAACATGGTCCGCTGTAGTTCAGTTGGTAGAACTTGGTCCTCTGTAGTTCAGTTAGTAGAACATGGTCCTCTGTAGTTCAGTTGGTAGAACATGGTCCTCTGTAGTTCAGTTGGTAGAACATGGTCCTCTGTAGTTCAGTTGGTAGAACATGGTCCTCTGTAGTTCAGTTGGTAGAACATTGTGTCCTTGTAGTTCAGTTGATAGAACATGGTCCTCTGTAGTTCAGTTGTAGAACATGGTCCTCTGTAGTTCAGTTAGGTAGAACATGGTCCTCTGGTAGTTCAGTTGGTAGAACTGGTCCTCTGTAGTTCAGTTAGTTAGAACTGGTCCGCTCTGTAGTTCAGTTGGTAGAACTTGGTCCTCTGTAGTTCAGTTAGTGGTAGAACTTGGTCCTCTGTAGTTCAGTTAGTAGAAACATGGTCCTCTGTAGTTCAGTTGGTAGAACATGGTCCTCTGTAGTTCAGTTGGTAGAACATGGTCCTCTGTAGTTCAGTTGGTAGAACATGGTCCTCTGTAGTTCAGTTAGTTAGAACATGGTCCTCTGTAGTTCAGTTGATAGAACATGGTACTCTGTAGTTCAGTTGATAGAACATGGGTCCTCTGTAGTTCAGTTGGTAGAACATGGTCCTCTGTAGTTCAGTTGGTAGAACATGGTCCTCTGTAGTTCAGTTAGTAGAACATGGTCCTCTGTAGTTCAGTTGGTAGAACATGGTCCTCTGTAGTTCAGTTGGTAGAACATGGTCCTCTGTGTTCAGTTGAGTAGAACATGGTCCTCTGTAGTTTCAGTTGGTAGAACATGGTCCTCTGTAGTTCAGTTGGTAGAACATGGTCCTCTGTAGTTCAGTTGGTTAGAACATGGTCCTCTGTAGTTCAGTTGGTAGAACATGGTCCTCTGTAGTTCAGTTGGTAGATAGAACATGGTCCTCTGTAGTTCAGTTGGTTAGAACATGGTCCTCTGTAGTTCAGTTTAGTAGAACATGGTCCTCTGTAGTTCAGTTGGTAGAACATGGTCCTCTGTAGTTCAGTTGATAGAACATGGTCCTCTGTAGTTCAGTTGGTAGAACATGGTCCTCTGTAGTTCAGTTGGTAGAGCATGGTCCTCTGTAGTTCAGTTGGTAGAGCATGGTCCTCTGTAGTTCAGTTGGTAGAGCATGGCGCTTACCATGCCAAGGGTCGTGGCTTTGATTCTTGGGACCACCCATTTGTAAAAATGTATACATGCATGACTGTAAATCGCTTTGGATAAAAGCGTCTGCTAATGACATATATTATATTATCAGACTGACTACCTTTCATTATTCTTCTAAAGGAGATAGTTGGTGCTGTGGCCCCAGGGCAGAAAAGGGCAGGTCAGTGACACCCCCCTCCCCAGCCTACCCCTCAATTCTTCGGGCATGCTGCTTGGGATGTGGCCCTGGAGTCAGGGGAGCCACTTTGGCAGGTTTTTTGGGCTATCTAAAGCTAATTTCCTGCATTTGTACACAATCCAATATGCCGTCTCTATTTAGAGCAAAAAGTAAGCAAAAATGACCACAGTCATCAAGCTAGGTAAGAGATCATTATTAAATATGTTTAAGTGATTAATACGACTGAACTAAATCAAAGGTAATTCAATAATAAATATTGCGTTGCACCTTAGCCTAACAAATGAAAAAATACAAAAAAAACGTTTAAATTATCTTTATTAAGACATCCTCTATATCAAATTCCAGCCAGACCAGCCAGTCGGAGCAGCCTGCACTCCCGACCCCCACCAGTCTAGTCAATAACTCAACTCTCTCCCCGACCCCCACCAGTCTAGTCAATAACTCAACTCTCTCCCCGACCCCCACTAGTCTAGTCAACAACTCAACTCTCTCCCCGACCCCCACCAGTCTAGTCAATAACTCAACTCTCTCCCCGACCCCCCACCCAGTCTAGTCAATACTCAACTCTCTCCCGACCCCCACCAGTCTAGTCAATAACTCAACTCTCTCCCCGACCCCCACCAGTCTAGTCAATACCTCAACTCTCTCCCCGACCCCCACCAGTCTAGTCAATAACTCAACTCTCTCCCGACCCCCACCAGTCTAGTCAATAAACTCAACTCTCTCCCGACCCCCACCAGTCTAGTCAATACCTCAACTCTCTCCCCGACCCCCACCAGTCTAGTCAATAACTCAACTCTCTCCCCGACCCCCACCAGTCTAGTCAATAACTCAACTCTCTCCCCGACCCCCACCAGTCTAGTCAATACCTCAACTCTCTCCCGACCCCCACCAGTCTAGTCAATAACTCAACTCTCTCCCCGACCCCCACCAGTCTAGTCAATACTTAAACTCTCTCCCCGACCCCAACACAATTTCCTTCCCAGTTCACGCTTGAAAACATTTAATTTCCAAGGGAAACAAAAAACAAGACAAAAAACCCCACATACGCCTCAAATATACATTACCACACAGAAACAGCAAATCCTCCATATAATTAATCTCATAGGCCTAATAGTACTTCAGAGCTCTTTTTACTTGTACACAATTTAACTGGGTCGCCCCGTCCTGCCTCTAGGCGTCCACCACCCTGCAGCGCCCCAACCCAACACACCACACTCAGCTTTAGGATCTTAGTGAAACATTCATTATTGGTTTCGGGTGTGTTAGGCCAAGGCCAGAGTGACAACCCACAGGACGGCAGACCCCCCAGGGCCAGGACTAAGCAGCCCGGCAGACCCCCCAGGGCCAGGACTGAGCAGCCCAGCAGACCCCCAGGGCCAGGACTAAGCAGCCCGGCAGACCCCCCAGGGCCAGGACTGAGCAGCCCAGCAGACCCCCCAGGGCCAGGACTAAGCAGCCCGGCAGACCCCCCAGGGCCAGGACTAAACAGCCCAGCAGACCCCCAGGGCCAGGACTGAGCAGCCCAGCAGACCCCCCAGGGCCAGGACTAAGCAGCCCGGCAGACCCCCCAGGGCCAGGACTAAACAGCCCAGCAGACCCCCAGGACCAGGACTAAGCAGCCCATTAGCTAGGGATTGCCTAAATAGGAATCTCCCTTGACGTGGGAATGTTTACAATTCAGACTCCGTTAGTCGTACTCTATTCCATATAAGGCATCCAGACCTTATGAAAGTTGCACAGTATACCCTTAATCTTGTAATAAATAAAATCTGTTAATACATAACTTGACATTGTGGGAGGATAACCAACCTTCCAATTACTGCCAATGCATTTCGTACCTGCTATAAATGCTTGGTTACACAGTTTCTTCAGATAACAGTCTCCAGTATTAACATTTCCAAGCAAACAAAAACAGGGAGAAGGGGAGAATCTGTAGACATGCTGAGATAAAATGATGATACTCTCTGCCAGAATTCAGCCAGCCTTCACGAGACCATAACATATGCAAATATGTCCCCTTTTTGTGTTTTACACCTCCAGCAGAGGAATGACATTTCTGAGTGAATGTAATTCAGTTTCACTTGCATATAGTACGTTCTATGGATGTCTGAGATGAGATGAACATGACTGGGCATTCAAACATGCAGTACCAGTCAAGAGTTTGGACACACCTACTCATTCCAGGGTTTTTCAGTTTTTTTAAACAATTTTTTACATTGTAGAATAATAGTGAAGACATCAAATCGATGAAATAACACATGTGGAATCATGTAGTACCCAAAAAAAGTGTTAAACAAATTTGAGATTCTTCAAAGTAGCCACCCTTTGCCTTGATGACAGCTTTGCACACTCTTGGCATTCTCTCAACCAGCTTTATGAGGTAGTCACCTGGAATGCATTTCAATTAACAGGTGTGCCTTGTTAAAAGTTAATTTGTGGAATTTCTTTCCTTCTTAATGCGTTTGAGCCAATCAGTTGTGTTGTGACAGGGAAGGGGTGGTATCCAGAAGATAGCCCTATTTGGTAAAAGACCAAGTCCATATTATGGCAAGAACTGCTCAAATAAGCAAAGAGAAACAACAGTCCATCATTACTTTAAGACATGAAGGTCAGTCAATCCGGAAAATGTCAAGAACTTTGAAAGTTTCTTCAAGTGCAGTCACAAAAACCATCAAGCGCTATGATGAAACTGGCTCTCATGAGGACCGCCACAGGAAAGGAAGAACCAGAGTTACCTCTGCTGCAGAAGATAAGTTCATTAGCGTTACCAGCCTCAGAAATTGCAGCCCAAATAAATGCTTCACAGAGTTCAAGTAACAGACACATCTCAACATCAACTGTTCAGAGGAGACTGCGTGAATCAGGCCTTCATGGTCGAATTGCTGCAAAGAAACCACTACTAAAGGACACCAATAAGAAGAAGAGATTTGCTTGGGCTCAGAAACCCGAGTAATGGACATTAGACAGGTGGAAATCTGTCCTTTGGTCTGATGAGTCCAAATTTGAGATTTTTGGTTCCAACCGCCGTGTCCTTGTGAGACGCAGAGTAGGTGAACGGATGATCTCTGCATGTGTGGTTTCCACCGTGAAGCATGGAGGAGGAGGTGTGATGGTGTGGGGGTGCTTTGCTGGTGACACTGTCTGTGATTTATTTAGAATTCAAGGCACACTTAACCAGCATGGCTACCACAGCATTCTGCAGCAATACGCCATCCCATCTGGTTTGCGCTTAGTGGGACTATAATTTGTTTTTCAACAGGACAATGACCCAACACACCGCCAAGCTGTGTAAGGGCTATTTTACCAAGACGGAGAGTGATGGAGTGCTGCATCAGAAGACATGGCCTCCACAATCCCCTGACCTCAACCCAATTGAGACAGTTTGGGATGAGTTGGACCGCAGAGTGAATGAAAAGCAGCCAACATGTGCTCAGCATATGTGGGAACTCCTTCAAGACTGTTGGAAAAGCATTCCAGGTGAAGCTGGTTCAGAGAATGCCAAGAGTGTGCAAAGCTGTCATCAAGGCAAAGGGTGGCTATTTGAAGAATCTCAAATATAAAGTATATTTTGATTTGTTTAACACTTTTTTGGTTACTACATGATTCCATATGTGTTATTTCATAGTTTTGATGTCTTCACTATTATTCTACAACGTAGAAAATAGTCAAATAAAGAAAAACCCTTGAATGAGTAGGCGTGTCCAAACTTTTGACTGGTACTGTATCTGTGTCCATTCATCATCATCAATAGCGTCTCCCAGGTCTTCCTCACATTTTTGTTTAACATATTTTGTGTCATCGGGAAAAGACTCTATCAACCCTTGATGAAGTTTGGAAATCAACTTTGGAGGTTTTGTCAGATTGCCTTAAAATAGCATCTGGCTTGTTCAGTGTTTTGCTGCACAGAGTGAATTAAAGTGTTGTATCTGCAAAAATTCACTTCACCGCTGTCACAGACTGGCCTTCCCTGGCTGCCTGATCCTGCCGAGACCCCTGGACTGGTCTTCCCTGGCTGCCTGATCCTGCCGAGACCCCTGGACTGGTCTTCCCTGGCTGCCTGATCCTGCTGAGACCCCTGGACTGGTCTTCCCTGGCTGCCTGATCCTGCCGAGACCCCTGTCACCATCTGATCCTCCTAAACTGAGGCATGACAAATAATTAAATATGGTGTACATTTGTACGTTATACTGTATTATCCAAGAATATAATCAATGGTTCAATGGTCGAAATGACCATTATTCCCACATCCCAGACTGTAGCTTTAAGCTGAAACTGCTGTCTGTCACGATCGTTGGAGGAAGTGGACCAATGTGCAGCGTGATGAGTGAACATACTTTTAATTTGATTCACCACACGAAACAAAACAACAAAACGATACGTGAAGTCCTAGGTAACAGACACAAACCATACACGGAACAAGATCCCACAAAACACTGTGGCCAAACAGGCTGCCTAAGTATGGTTCCCAATCAGAGACAACAAGCAACAGCTGACACTCGTTGCCTCTGATTGAGAACCACCCCGGCCAACACAGAAACACATGAGCTAGATAAAGCACCTAGAACACAAACACATAGAAACTACACACCCTGGCTCAACACAACAGAGTCCCAGAGCCAGGGCGTGACACTGTCCTGTGGCTACTGCAGGTCTACCCATCAATTCAAGATGGAACTTTTGTATCATTCACTGATATTGTTAATATGCTGCTAAATTCACCTGAGCTCCGTAGAGCTGGGTTTTTCCCTGGCTGTCTGACCCTGCTGGGACACCTGTCACCGTGTGATCCTGCTGAGACATGATGAGCATAGTGTTGTGTACTGACGGCACTAGAGGGATGCCTGTGGGACATGCGGGTCCCGACAGAGGTCATCGCGGCGCGGTCAACATTTTTCATGCTGCAGGCTGGAGCAGGCAGGAGGTCAGGCAGGCGATTTTGGGCAAAACATATTTTTGTTGTCCCACAGATTATTTGGAAACGGTCCTCTTTCTGCTTTTGTGTGCGTTAGCCTATCTATTGAATTATAAGCACATATTTTTTCGCATTATTCAACTTCACTAGCCTGCCTCTCCTAGTTGGGAGTGAGACTTCAAGTGCGCCTAGTATGTGTGGTCTCATTGAAATAGAGTTGGCTGCCTACGTGGGCGGAGAATCACGTGGCAGTTAACTTGAATATGAAATTAACTTAAATATGATTAGACTGTAGTTTACTACAGTGTCTGTATATAAATATTGATCATGGAAAGAGGGAGGGTGCTCAACCAACGTGATCAAAATGTAATCTTTGAAAAGGAAAAGGCACAACCTGCTCGTAGGTTAGGTTACTATGGTGAGCATAGGTTAGGTTACTATGGTGAGCATAGGTTAGGTTACTATGGTGAGCATAGGTTAGGTTACTATGGTGAGCATAGGTTAGGTTACTATGGTGAGCATAGGTTAGGTTACTATGGTGAGCATAGGTTAGGTTACTATGGTGAGCATAGGGTAGGTTACTATGGTGAGCACAGGTTAGGTTACTATGGTGAGCATAGGGTAGGTTACTATGGTGAGCATAGGGTAGGTTACTATGGTGAGCATAGGGTAGGTTACTATGGTGAGCATAGGGTAGGTTACTATGGTGAGCATAGGGTAGGTTACTATGGTGAGCATAGGTTAGGTTCTATGGTGAGCAAGGTTAGGTACTATGGTGAGCATAGGTTAGGTTACTATGGTGAGCATAGGTTAGGTTACTATGGTGAGCATAGGTTAGGTTACTATGGTGAGCACAGGGTTAGGTTACTATGGTGAGCATAGGTTAGGTTACTATGGTGAGCATAGGGTAGGTTACTATGGTTTTATGGGGAGCAAGGGTAGGTTTCTAGGTGAGCATAGGGAGGTATAGGTGAGAAAGGGTAGGTTTCTATGGGGAGATAGGAGGTTACTTTTGGGGAGGGTTTTGGGGACTAGGGGAGCGGTTAGGTTACATGGTGAGCTAGGTTAGGTTTCTATGGTGACAGGCGTTAGAGGCGTTGGCCTTTTTATTTTGAAAAAGTATTTATTACCCATTTATTTTCTGCCTGCAAATCGCCTCCCAAAAGTGGATACTATAGGACAATGAAAACGTAGCAAGGTTGCGTCATCATTCATGCTGTTCCAGGTCAGTACCCATACGGAGATCAGTGGTTAAATTTAAATAGAGTAGATATACCCAAATGCATGGGGGGAAAAGCGGGGCAGTTATTTTTCCCAAGGAAAGTATTCCTAAATAGGTCGTTTAGTTTAAGTTTAACATTGCCTGAAAAAGGCCAATTTTGATCACCCAATTTTCTTTAAAAAAATCTTCCCCCTGAAAGGTAGGCCATAAAACGTAGCGCAAGAGAAAGTGCAGGTCTCTCCAACTCTGCTCTCTTCACACTACATCTATCATAGTGGCTGATATAGCCCAGAATTACAATATAAGGGCCATGTGAGAATCTCCGGTAATTTAACCTATTTCTTAAGTTATTTCTAAGCATTTGATATTGCCTACAGGGTGCAGAATTTGCTGCGACCATGGCTGGCAGTGAGCTACGTCATCAAATACGCCTAGAATAACATTGTGGGACTGCGGTTGGGTTCGGGACCAGTTGTTGCGGTATGGGGTGGGAGTCGGACAGAAAGCCAGCGGGTTGTGTGTTGTTTTGTAAACATCTCTTCATTTGCTTTACTTACAGTACACATAAAATCAATTCAAATCAAAGTTTATTGGTTGTGTACACAGATTTGCACGTTATCCCAGGTGCAGCGAAATGCTTATGTTTCTTGTATGTTGCAAGGTGTTATGTTTTGTTCAGTGAACGTGCACCTGCTATATGTGTGTGTGTGTGTGTGCGTGTGTGCCTGCGTGTGTGTGTGTGTGTGTTGTGTTGTGATGTGACATGATGAGCTAATTTATGGAGACATCATCAAGGGGTAATTTATGGAGAAGGAGGCCAGGGCATCATTTTCCTATGACCAATTGTAAGCTCGGTGGGTTTTTATTTATTTATTTTGATTGAACCTTTATTGAACCTTTATTTAACTAGGCAAGTCAGTTAAGAATAAATTCTTATTTACATTGACGGCCTACCAAAAGGCAAAAGGCCTCCTGCGGGGACGGGGGCTGGGATTAAAAGTAAAAATACAGGACAAAACACACATCACGACAAGAGAGACACCACAACACTACATAAAGAGAGGACACCACAACACTACATAAAGAGAGACACCACAACACTACATAAAGAGAGGACACCACAACACTACATAAAGAGAGACACCACAACACTCCATAAAGGGAGACACCACAACACTACATAAAGAGAGACGCCACAACACTACATAAAGAGAGACACCACAACACTACATAAAGAGAGACACCACAACACTACATAAAGAGAGACACCACAACACTACATAAAGAGAGACACCACAACACTACATAAAGAGAGACACCACAACACTACATAAAGAGAGACACCACAACACTCCATAAAGGGAGACACCACAACACTACATAAAGAGAGACGCCACAAACACTACATAAAGAGAGACACCACAACACTACATAAAGAGAGACACCACAAACACTACATAAAGAGAGGACACCACAACACTACATAAAGAGAGACGCCACAACACTACATAAAGAGAGACACCACAACACTCCATAAAGAGAGACACCACAACACTCCATAAGAGAGACCACCCACAACACTACATAAAGAGAGACACCACAACACTACATAAAGATAGACACCACAACACTACAATAAAGAGAGACCACCACAAACACGACATACAAGAGAGACACTACCAACACTACATAAAGAGAGACACCACAACACTACATAAAGAGAGACAACCACACAACACTACATAAAGAGAGACACCACAACACTACATAAAGAGAGGACACCACAACACTACATAAAGAGAGACACCACAACACTACATAGAGACACCACAACACTACTTAAAGAGAGACACCACAACATTTACATTTACATTTTAGTCATTTAGCA
The DNA here is from genome assembly GCA_902810595.1 of Coregonus sp. 'balchen'. Taxonomy (NCBI): domain Eukaryota; kingdom Metazoa; phylum Chordata; class Actinopteri; order Salmoniformes; family Salmonidae; genus Coregonus; species Coregonus sp. 'balchen'. The sequence continues at coordinate 45,185,406 of LR778283.1, forward strand.
GACGCTCTATCCAGAGCGACTTACAGGAGCAATTAGGGTTAAGTGCCTTGCTCAAGGGCACATTTACGTCATTTAGCAGACGCTCTTATCCAGAAACGACTCACCAATTGGTGCGTTCACCCTATAGCCAGTGGGATAACCACTTTACAACACTACATAAAGAGAGACACCACAACACTACATAAAGAGAGACACCACAACACTACTTAAAGAGAGACACCACAACACTACATAAAGAGAGACACCACAACACTACATAAAGAGAGACACCACAACACTACATAAAGAGAGACACCACAACACTACATAAAGAGAGAACCACAACACTACATAAAGAGAGACACCACAACACTACATAAAGAGAGACACCACAACACTACTTAAAGAGAGACACCACAACACTACATAAAGAGAGACGCCACAACACTACATACAGAGAGACACCACAACACTACATAAAGAGAGACACCACAACACTACATAAAGAGAGACACCACAACACTACATAAAGAGAGACACCACAACACTACATAAAGAGAGACACCACAACACTACATAAAGAGAGACACCACAACACTACATAAAGAGAGACACCACAACACTACATAAAGAGAGACACCACAACACCACATAAAGAGAGACCTTAGACAACAACACAACATGGTAGCAACACCACATGACAACAACATGGTAGCAACACCACATGGCAACAACATGGTAGCAACACCACATGGCAACAACATGGTAGCAACACCACATGGCAACAACATGGTAGCAACACAAAACATGGTACAAACATTATTGGACACAGACAACAGCACAAAGGGCAAGAAGGTAGAGACAACAATACATCACGCGAAGCAGCCACAACTGTCAGTAAGAGTGTCCATGATTTGAGTCTTTGAATGAAGAGATGGAGATAAAACTGTCCAGTTTGAGTGTTTCTTGCAGCTCGTTCCAGTCGCTAGCTGCAGCGAAATGAAAAGAGGAGCGACCCAGGGATGTGTGTGATTTGGGGACCTTTAACAGAATGTGACTGGCAGAACGGGTGTTATATGTGGAGGATGAGGGCTGCAGTAGGTATCTCAGATAGGGGGGAGTGAGGCCTAAGAGGGTTTTATAAATAAGCATCAACCAGTGGGTCTTGCGATGGTGATACAGAGATGACCAGTTTACAGAGGAGTATAGAGTGCAGTGATGTGTCCTATAAGGAACATTGGTGGCAAATCTGATGGCCGAATGGTAAAGAACATCTAGCCGCTCGAGAACACCCTTACCTGCCAGTCTATAAATTACGTCTCCATAATCTAGCATAGGTAGGATGGTCATCTGAATCAGGGTTCGTTTGGCAGCTGGGGTGAATGATGGAGCGATTACGACAGAGGAAACCAAGTCTAGATTTAACCTTAGCCTGCAGCTTTGATATGAGCTGAGAGAAGGACAGTGTACCGTCTAGCCGTACTCCCAAGTACTTGTATGAGGTGACTACCTCAAGCTCTAAACCCTCAGAGGTAGTAATCACACCGGTAGTTGCTTGTATTTGCAGAGGAGAGGGAGGAGAGGGGGGGGGGGGGGGGGGGGGGGGGGAGGGGGGGGGGGGGGGGGGGGGGGGGGGGGGGGGGGGGGTAAGCGGGGCACCCCTAGCCCCCTGTCGCCCCTGTTTCATGAGGCTCTAATCACTTTGAGGAGCTGGAGAATAGAAAAGGATTTAGATAGAGAGATGAAAAACCAGTGGTGTGGAGTAGTACATAAAAGTACTTTAAAGTACTGATTAAGTACTTTTGGGGTGTATCTGTACTTTACTTTACTATTTATATTTTTGACAACTTTTACTTTTACTACATTCCTAAAGAAAATGATGTACTTTTTACTGTAAATTTTCCCTGACACCCAAATGTACTCGTTACATTTCGAATGCACAGACAGGACAGCAACATGGTCCAATTCACGCACCTGTCAATAAAGCATTATCATCCCTACTGGCTCTGATTAGGCAGACTCATTAAACACAAATGCTGCGTCTATAAATGATGTCTGAGTGTGGGAGTGCGCCCCTTTATGTCTGTAAATACAAAAAACATTAAAATCTTTGCTTAATATAAGGAATTTGATGTATATGTTACTTTGAATTTTAACTTTTACTCAACTATGACAATTGAGTACTTTTCCACACTGTACTTAAGTACATTTATAACCAGATACTTTTAGACTTTTACTTCAAGTAGTATTTTACTGGGTGACTTTCACTTTTACTTGAGTCATTTTCTATTAAGACATATTGTATCTTTACTCAACTTGAGTGGAGGCTGCTGAGTGGAGGACGGCTCATAATAATGTCTGGAATGGAGCAAATGGAATGGCATCAACTACAAGGAAACCATGTGTTTGATGTCTTTGATACCATTCCACAGATTCCGCTCCAGCCATTACCACGAGCCTGTCCTCCCCAATTAAGGTGCCACCAACATCCTGTGCAATTATGACAGTTGAGTACTTTTCCCACCACTGTGAAAAACACGGACTTTTCCAATTTACTACAGTCATTTTCCTTTCCGATTGTTGGCACGCACACGCACAAACACACACACACACACACACACACACACACACACACACACACACACACACACACACACACACACACACACACGGCCACACCTTACAGGGCAAACAGGAACAACATGTGGCTTTCTGTTTTTACTGATAAAAAGTGAAACATTATTAGAACACTGTCAGCTCTGTGTTGGCACGCTCGGGGGAGTGTGTGTGTGTGTGGGAAATTGTGTGTGTTGGGGTAATCATCTTTTGGACAAACAGACTTTAACCTCACACCCCCATTCTGTCATCACAATCTTTATCTATCTCCCTCAAGCCAGAGCCCACAGTCAGGGGTGCAGTTAGTGATTTGGAGGCCCCAGGCAGAGGTCAGTTTGAGCCTTGTGTTTTAGGTTATTGTCCTGATGAAAGGCGAATTTGTCTCCCAGTGTATGTTGGAAAGAAGACTGAATCAGGTTTTCCTCTAGGATTTGCCTGTGCTTAGCTGTTTTCCATTTATTTTTAACCTAAAACACTCCCTAGTCCTTGCCGATGACAAGCATACCCATAACATGATGCAGCCACCACCATGCTTGAAAATATGAAGAGTGGTACTCAGTAATGTGTTGTGTTGGATTTGCCCCAAACATCAAATCAAATCAAACTTTATTTGTCAAATGCGTCGAATACAACAGGTATAGACCTTACCATGAAATGCTTACTTAACCAACAATGCAGTTCAAGAAAGAGTTAAGAAAATATTTACCAAATCAACTAAAGTAAAAAATAATAAAAAGTAATTCAATAAAATTACAATAACGAGGCTATATACAGGGGGTACCGGTACCGAGTCAATGTGCGGGTGTACAGGTTAGTCGAGGTGATTTGTACATGTAGGTAGGGGAAAAAAGGTATTTAGTCAGCCACCAATTGTGCAAGTTCTCCCACTTAAAAAGATGAGAGAGGCCTGTAATTTTCATCATAGGTACACGTCAACTATGACAGACAAATTGAGAAAAAAAATTCCAGAAAATCACATTGCAGGATTTTTTATGAATTTATTTGCAAATTATGGTGGAAAATAAGTATTTGGTCACCTACAAACAAGCAAGATTTCTGGCTCTCACAGACCTGTAACTTCTTCTTTAAGAGGCTCCTCTGTCCTCCACTCGTTACCTGTATTAATGGCACCCGTTTGAACTTGTTATCAGTATAAAAGTCACACTCCAAACTCCACTATGGCCAAGACCAAAGAGTTGTCAAAGGACACCAGAAACAAAATTGTAGACCTGCACCAAGCTGGGAAGACTGAATCTGCAATATGTAAGCAGCTTGGTTTGAATAAATCAACTGTGGGAGCAATTATTAGGAAATGGAAGACATACAAGACCACTGATAATCTCCCTCAATCTGGGGCTCCACGCAAGATCTCACCCCGTGGGGTCAAAATGATTACAAGAACGGTGAGCAAAAATCCCAGAACCACACAGGGGGACCTAGTGAATGACCTGCAGAGAGCTGGGACCAAAGTAACAAAGCCTACCATCAGTAACACACTACGCCGCCAGGGACTCAAATCCTGCAGTGCCAGACGTGTCCCCCTGCTTAAGCCAGTATATGTCCAGGCCCGTCTGAAGTTTGCTAGAGTGCATTTGGATGATCCAGAATATGATTGGGAGAATGTCATATGGTCAGATGAAACCAAAATATAACTTTTTGGTAAAAACTCAACTCGTCGTGTTTGGAGGACAAAGAATGCTGAGTTGCATCCAAAGAACACCATACCTACTGTGAAGCATGGGGGTGGAAACATCATGCTTAGGGGCTGTTTTTCTGCAAAGGGACCAGGACGACTGATCCGTGTAAAGGAAATAATGAATGGGGCCATGTATCGTGAGATTTTGAGTGAAAACCTCCTTCCATCAGCAAGGGCATTGAAGATGAAACGTGGCTGGGTCTTTCAGCATGACAATGATCCCAAACACACCGCCCAGGCAACAAAGGAGTGGCTTCGTAAGAAGCATTTCAAGGTCCTGGAGTGGCCTAGCCAGTCTCCAGATCTCAACCCCATAGAAAATCCCCGGCCACTAGGAGCGCCACTTCTGGATGAGCATTTTCTTGTTTGCTAATGGCCTTATACAGCTCGTTGAGTGCGGTCTTAGTGCCAGCATCGGTTTGTGGTGGTAAATAGACGGCTACGAAAAATATAGATGAAAACTCTCTTGGTAAATAGCATGGTCTACAGCTTATCATAAGGTACTCTACCTCAGGCGAGCAATACCTCGAGACTTCTTTAATATTTGACATCGCACACCAGCTGTTATTGACAAATAGACACACACCCCTTCGTCTTACCAGACGTAGCTGTTCTGTCCTGCCGATGAATGGAAAACCCAGCCAGCTCTATATTATCCGTGTCGTCGTTCAGCCACGACTCAGTGAAACATAAGATATTACAGTTTTTTATGTCCTGTTGGTAGGATAGTCTTGATCATAGATCATCCATTTTGTTTTCCAATGATTGCACGTTGGCCAATAGAACGGATGGTAGTGGAAGTTTACTAACTTGTCTATGAATTCTCAAAGGCAGCCCGACCTCCGACCTCCGACCTCCGCCTTCCCTTTTTCTCCAACTTTTCTTCACACAAATGATGGGGATTTGGACCCGTTCCCGAGAAAGCAGTATATCCTTCGCGTCGGACTCGTTAAAGAAACAATCTTTGTCCAGTAATCGCTGTTCTAATGTCCTAAGAGACAGTAGCAACAACATTATGTACACAATAAGTAAAAAAATAAGTTACGAACAATGCGAAAAAACTAACAAAATAAATTAGTTGATTAGGAGCCTGTAAAACGGCAGCCATCCCTTCCGGCGCCATTATCAGTCAGTCATACTCAGTGATGTGTTGTGTTGGATTTGCCCCAAACATAACACTTTGTATTCAGGACAAATAGTTAATTTCTTTGCCACATTTTTTACATTATTACTTAAGTGCCTTGTTGCAAAAAGGATGCATGTTTTTGGAATATTTTTATTCTGTACAGGCTTCCTTCTTTTCACTCTGTCGTTTAGGTTAGTATTGTGGAGTAACTACAATGTTGTGGATCCATCCTCAGTTTTCTCGTTTCACAGCCATTAAACTCTGTAACTGTTTTAAACTCACCATTGGCCTCATGGTGAAATCCCTGAGCAGTTTCCTTCGTCTTAGGAAGGACGCCTGTATCTTTGTAGTGACTGGGTGTATTGATACACCTTCCAAACTGTAATTAATAACTTCAACATGCTCAAAGGGATACCCCACTAACCTCCATTACAGCTCCAACACATTTCCCAGCTATCTCACTAACCACCATTACAACTCCTACCACAATCTCCAGCATTTAGCAGACACTCTTCTCCAGAGACATTTACATTTACGTCATTTAGCAGACGCTCTTATCCAGAGCGACTTACAAATTGGTGCATTCACCTTATAGCCAGTGGGATAACCACTTTACAATATGTTTTTTTTAAAATTATTTTTAAATTAAATTACATTTATTTTTTCAGTGTGAGCAGGACCAGCAGTGTCATTTGACTTAACAAACGAGGATCGGATGTCGTCAACCTTACTAATCAGTGTATTCAACTAAAGTTGGTAAAACAACCACATATCACCCCATTTCAATTAAAACGTTCTTCAGAAATAATCTGGGCTAGTAGGAAAAGTACTTTAGTCTAACTCTTTCCAGGGCAGCTAAATGAATAAATGAATAATTTATGAAAGTTTAAAGACGGGGACAGAGATTTCATTTGTAGATTTTAACAGGCCACAGCACAACATTTACACAGAGCTGTGAAAACACATTGGGCCTCGTTCACCAATATCTACCTAAGAATTTTCTAAACTGTTCTTAATAAACTCCCTAAGAAAAGTCTGCGTCGGATTCATGACGTTCTTAAACAACAGAATTTGAAATGTTCTTAGGATTGATGAATCCCACGTCTTCGTAATTGAAAGCGTGTGCCAGTTGTTCCTAATTAGCATAAGAAAATGCCCCGCAAATTCATATATAAGGACATGACACCTTCAGGGCCGTGTGCAAGAAAAGTTGGAGAATGTCCAAAAAGACGCACAGACGGTGGTGGTCCACCGATCACCAAACGAAAAAGGAACTTCAGTAATTCTGAAATAGAAATTCTACTGCAACAGGTAAATGCCAAACGAGGCATAATATTTAGTAGTGGTTTTAAAGCCACCAACAAAACGGAGGCATGGAAGGAGATCACGGATTCCGTGAACTCTGTTTCTGGACAAAAAAAATTATTGGCAAACATAAGAGACATATGCTGACCACTGGAGGGGGGCATGCAGGCCCTGAGTTATCTGAGATTGACCAGCGCATCAGGGCCATTATTGGTGAGACGGCACTCTCAGGTGTGCCATCAGCGGAGCAACTGGACACTGACCAGGGCCCTATATCAAAAGCTTCATATCCTCCAAGGCCATCTCCCACCAGTGAATCAGACGGTAAGCAAGTCTTTCTGAATTTATACAATTTCATGCCATAATTTAACTGAAAGCAACGATGAAACCATTGGAAAGGAATTGTACACCAGTTTGTCAAACCAAATGTGGGCATATGTGACTGTGAATGAGTCCTCACCTGAATTCCTAGTTTATTCAGTTTGAAATCCTATTGCTTTTGCAGTAGGCCTATATTGAACAAACTGAAACATCTAAAAAATAAAAAAAATCAGTGCACTGTGACTGTTTTACTTTCAGGATCATTTTTGCTATTTCCAGATCTCCAATCCAGGAAACCGCTCTGTGAAGAGGAACCTGACACCATTCGGCCTTCCTGCAGTAGGCCTGCCTCTGTACGTGCCCCCCAGGTCCCGTCCAACTGCACGTGTCATCTCCGATGCGGTCTTGGATAACCAGGAGCGGATTGCGCAAAGTCTCTGTGAAATCGCTTCTACTCTGGCCACAATATCAGAAACACTCAAAGACATAAACACACATTTAAAAATATAAAGAACGCGCACTGAAACCTGTGTCATTTCATGTGTTTAATTTGTGGTATTTAAAGGACAAAACAAATCAAAAACGATAAATGATTTGTCGTCTGACTTCCACGCCAAGTCGGTTGTCTGGTCCCAGCAATGGTGGCGGAAGGGGAAGTGGTTCATAGCGATGTCGTGTAACACACAACAGGCCATGATTATTCTGCAAAACCTAAAACCCATGTAAAAATGATCAAAAGCTAGAAAAACTAAATCAAATGAATTGTTGGAATTAGATGATCCTACAACATGTTCTCCATTTTTCAAACCTGAATAAAACAAGTAGTTCTACTCACCTTCTCTGGCTTGTAAAGCAGCTTACCACCTGCTGTGTCCAAACACAGCCAGCGTCCCTTCAGAATACCAATGGTTCGCTCAGTGGTGGAGCGGGTGCGTGCGTGCCTCTGGTTATAAGAGGCCTCTCGGTGCTTCTGAGGGTTTGTTAGTGGCGTCATTAGCCGATCTCCTAATGAAACAAGTCATTAATGAAGAAACCCACTCTTTGAAAACAACTATTGGAATTTGAAAATACTGAACGATGCTTACCAATGAGCCATGCGTCTCCAGCAGCGCCTTGTTTCCGGGCGCATTCCCCACGGAACTGTTTTGCAAAATATCATGAGTCATGTGCACCTCCTGGGAAGCGGGAGACCACGTTCAAGGGATGGGTTTGTCGGAGTCGCAGATGACTTGTACATTGATTGAGTGATATTGCTTGCGGTTGAGGTATGGGAATGGGTCTGGTGAGGGTGCCTTAATGCGCAATGGAGTGCAGTCTATTGCCACGATTACGTTGTGCAGACCCGCAATAGAGTAGAACCCTCTCTTGACCGGCAGCTGTTGTTGAGTGTGTAGGGGAAGAAAATATATTGTGTGGCCAGTTGATTTATTCCATCCACAACTCGTGGGAGAGCGAGGCTGATGGATAATAATTATAATAATATTAATAATAATATGCCATTTAGCAGACGCTTTCATCCAAAGTGACTTACAGTCATGTGTGCTAAAAATCTAAGGTGGAGAGTACCTGCACATGAGGTGGTACGGGATTGGACCGCTCCCTCCGAAGCTGCCTCCTCTCCTTGTTCAGGCGGGCTTCGGCGTTCGTCGTCACCATAGTGCCCTCCAAGATCATCACTAAGCTAAGGACCCTGGGACTGCAAACCTCCCTCTGCAACTGGATCCTGGACTTCCTGACGGGCCGCCTCCAGGTGGTGAGGGTTGGTGTCACGACTTCCTCCGAAGCTGCCTCCTCTCCTTGTTCAGGCGGGCTTCGGCGTTCGTCGTCACCATAGTGCCCTCCAAGATCATCACTAAGCTAAGGACCCTGGGACTGCAAACCTCCCTCTGCAACTGGATCCTGGACTTCCTGACGGGCCGCCTCCAGGTGGTGAGGGTAGGTGTCACGACTTCCTCGGCGTTTGTCGTCACCGACCTTCTAGCCACTGCCGCTCCTCTTTTCATCATTCCATTAGTTTTGTCTTGTTTTTCACACACACCTGGTACATATCCCCTAATCAGTCTCTGTATAATTATCCCCTCTGCTCCCCCATGTCTTTGTGTGTTATTGTTCCATGTGGAGGTGTCGCTAGCTCGTGTTGAGCATTATGTTACTTTTATCGCTGGGATATTCACCCGTGTGATTTGTTTTTACCAGTACGCATTTAAGTCGCACTGTATTTGGTTTACACGTTGCTGCAGACTGCTGTATTTGGCCAAATCAACCCTTTTCTATGATTCACACCTCCGCCTGACTCCGTCCTCCTCACCTTGTTACAGCATGTGTGCGTGTGCGTCCGTCCATGCTTGTGTGCATGTTTGTGTACGTGTGTGTGTACTGAAGGGATGTTTTGCCACCAGATGCTTTATTGAGGAATAGTTGTACTTAACTATGACTGTGATATGTGGTTGTATTACCTAGCTATGCTAAGATCAATGCACTAACTGTAAATCGCTCTGGATAAGAGTGTCTGCTAAATTAATAAAATGCCAAATTAATTAGCATGTCAGTTAGGAAGCTATATGATAGGTTTTTCTCTAACACTTCTGGGGTGTTGGCGTCTGCTAAATGACTGTAATGTAATGTGTTCATTCAATGTAGTGTTGATTCCATTCAGTGGTGAGTCCCAATACATTAACTTGATATACAGTGTTTCTGCTACTGCTAATGGGAGAAACAGACACACACACACACACACACACACCTCAATTAGCATATCAGTCAGAGGGATAATCTATTCATTCTTATTCCTTACTAATGTATTTGGAATTATGTCTTGGGAAAATCTTAATTTGAGAGGTCACCCAGTCACCATTCTGAAGGAATCAGGAAGGAAAATATTAAAACGTCTAACCTCTTCAGTAACACGATTAGAGAAAAATACAATGATTTTAGATTTAGCTATCATCAGGAGCTGTGACTGTGCCATATAATGAAAATGTTAAAATAAAACGTTTGAAAGAAAGGAGCTATGAGTGCAGAGCTAGCTAACCTAACCCCTTCAACCCCACCACGTGCACAGACCCATGACCTAATGAAACGAGTGAATGACGGAGAAAAGACCAGAGAAAGAAAAATAAAAGAAAAGGGAGATTGAAAAAAAACTTCTCACCGTCTCTTTTGTTTTATATTCTCTCTTTACTCAGTGGAGGAGCCGTTTAACTGTAAATCAGTGGCGGTCGGTGCCGTTTAAGATGAGGGAGGACGATCATTTATTTTATGAGCATGGCCTTATTTATTTTATAGCATATTGTATGACTATCATTCATATTCCATTCACCCAGTTCAACGTAACATCGATAGGTTTAGGATACTACATGATACTCTAATGTTCCCTATACCCATCATGAGTATAACAAATAAATAAAAAATGTATGCACTCACTAACTGTAAGTCGCTCTGGATAAGAGCGTCTGCTAAATGACTAAAAACGTAAAATGTAAATGAGGTTGCTACAACCTAGCCTATGCAACGTAGGTGCACAGGTCGAGAGAAATTTGAGTAATCAAGGTGACAGACATCGACACGTTCAATACCGCCTTGCACAATCTGGCCTACATCTAGAGCATCTAGGGTGCAATCAATAGTCCAACAGCTACAAACGAGAGTTTTTAATGGGCAAATTCAGGTATGTTTATCCCCGTTTCGTTCCGTTTGCTTCCCGTTTAAGAAACATTTTCCAACAGAATCTGAGGAATGAATACACCCCTGATCACACACAAACAGCCACATACAAACAGCATGATCATTTTCTCGTTGTATAATTCCTTCTCACATCTATCTACCTGCTCTCCTCCTCTTACCTTGTCCCTTCACTTGTGGACTTCAGTGCACAACACATCAGCTGTCTGTGACCAGGCCCCAAAAAAAGCTTTACAAGCCAAACCTTCATATCATAAACCCTAACCGCTAGACACAGCCTACATCATTGTCACCATGTTAGCCAACGTCAAGTCAACAACATAGATACTAGAACTAATGCATTAGTAAACTTGCTACAATCATGCAGTACAGAGCGCAGTCAGCAAGCAGTTTAGCAGTTACACCGGTGGGCCCCGGTGGCAATAAATTAATAAAACTTAAAGCTTACCTTGACTCTGAAGAGTTCCAGTGTTGGATAGGCATAGCCAGCTAGCTAACATAGCATCCCTCTCTGTTTCAGTTGGGTGTTTGAGTAGGCTAAACTAGCTAGCTATCTGCATTTGCTTCTCCTTCATTGTTGAATAAATTAATTTGTTCAAAACTGTTCAACTATTGTCTTTCTCTCTCTTTGAGTCAACTACTCATCACATTTTATGCACTGCAGTGCTAGCTAGCTGTAGCTTATGCTTTCCGTACTAGATTCATTCTCTGATCCTTTGATTGGGTGGCCAACATGTCAGTTCATGCTGCAAGTAACACGACTCAGGATAAGACCCAGATGCAGACATAGGAGGCAGGCAGTTCAAATCTCAGATGTTTATTACAAAACAGGGGGCAGGCAAATGGCAGGTCAAGGGCAGGCAGAGGTCAGCAATCCAAGGCAGCATCAATCAGGGACAGAACGGCAGGCAGGCTCAGGGTCAGGGCAGGCAGAATGGTCAGAACCGGGAGGACTAGAAAACAGAAACTAGAGATGCTGGAAAATTGTAAAAACACACTGGTAAGAATTGACAAGACAAGATGACTTGGCAACAGACAAACAGAAAAGGCAGGTATAAATACACAGGGGATAATGGGGGAAGATGGGAGACACCTGGTGGGGGGTGGAGACAGCTGGTGGGGGGTGGAGGCACCTGGTGGGGGGTGGAGGCACCTTGTGGGGGGTGGAGACACCTGGTGGGGGGTGGAGGCACCTAGTGGGGGGTGGAGACACCTGGTGGGGGGTGGAGACAAGCACAAGACAGGTGAAACAGATCAGGGTGTGACAGCAAGAGCTCTGATAGGTTGGAAGATGTCCTCCGGAAGTTGTCATAATTACTGTGTAAGTCTATGGAAGGGGGTGAGAAACACGAGCCTCCTAGGTTTTGTATTTAAGTCAATGTACCCAGAGGAGGACGGAAACTAGCTGTCCTCTGGCTACAACCATGGTGCTACCCTACAGAGTGCTGTTGAGGCTATTGTAGACCTTCATTGCAAAACACACACACACACACACACACACACACACCCTGAGTCCCCCTGACAATTATCTGAGCCATTCTGATGACACATGACAAGCTAATTAATTAGATTGACCCCTTTTCTTTTTCTTTTTGGTGAGATATCCTTTGAAAAGAATCAAGCGTTATAATGCCAAATATGTATGTAATTCATTATTGTAATAGTTTTATAAAGCAAGTAATAACACATTATTACTGTATGTCCTCAGTGCTAACAAAAGGATAGGTACAGTACATTTATCTGTATCCCTAAAATATCCCCAAGACCACCTCCATGTTAAATTTTTTAAATAAAAAATAAAATAAAAAGGTGCATCCATCGACTGTCAACTCCATCACGTGGGAGTGTGATCAAACCTATATGGAACTATTATGAACTAACCATAGAAATATAATCTCACTCTCGTTCGGTAGCGCTAACAACTACAGATAAACCTATTTCCAACAATTCTGAAATCAATACCTTGAGAATACGGTAATATTGAAAACAACCCCGCCTGGCGAGGACAGACAGACAGACTGTGGTTCCCATTATGAAGACTTATGGACAGACACAATCCCAGCGGTGCTTTGTATGAAATATAGCAGCAACAATATAACACAGGCATATTTTTTTTATTTCATAATGCAACCTGATCTCTCTGGCAAGGGCTGTTGTTCCCTGTTCCTGGACCTGTGTGTGTATGTATATGAGCTCTCTCTCTCTCTGTCTCTCTCTCTGTCTCTCTCTCTCTCCATCTCTCTCTCTCTTCTGCCTCTCTCTCTCTCTCTCTCTCTTCTCTCTCTCTTCTCTAGTCTTACGGTCTCTCTATCTCTCTCATAGTCATTGAATGCTTTACTTTATCTCGGCTGTCTTGTAGGCTTTTTAATCTCTCTCAGGTCCTTCCTATTGCTAGCTCTCTCTCTCTTGATTCTGTGTATCTCGCTTGTCTTCTCTATGTCTCTCTCTCTCGTCTCTCTGTCGGGTCTCTCTTACCCGTCTCTTCTCTCGGCTCATGTCTCGTCTCTCTATCTGTCTCTTCTCTCTCTTTTCTTTCTGGTCTTTTCTCTCTCTGTCTCTCTCTCTCTCTCTCTCTCTCTCTCTCCTTCTAGTCCTCTCTCTTCTCTCTCTTCTTCTTCTCTGTCTCTCTCTCTCTCCCCCTGTCTCTTTCTCTTGTCTGTCTGTCTTTTTCTGTCTGCTGTCTCTGTCTTCTGTCTCTGTCTCTTTTTCTCTTTCGTCTGTCTCTGTTTTCTCTTCTCCTCTCGCTTCCCGTCCTCTCAACTCTGCACCTTGCAAAAGTGATTGCTGTCCTTGTTATGAAATTATCAACTTTAACCTGTAAATCAAAAAATCTAATGCCATGTCCAATACTATGTCTAAAACCATGTCCAATACCATGTCTAAAACCATTTCTAAACCATGTCCAATACCATGTCCAAAACCATGTCTAAAACCATGTCTAAAACCATGTCTTAAACCATGTCCAATACCATGTCCAATACCATGTCCAATACCATGTCTAAAACCATTTCTAAACCATGTCCAATACCATGTCCAATACCATGTCTAAAACCATGTCTAAAACCATGTCTAAAACCATGTCTTAAACCATGTCCAATACCATGTCCAATACCATGTCCAATACCATTTCTAAACCATGTCCAATACCATGTCTAAAACCATGTCTTAAACCATGTCCAATACCATGTCCAATACCATTTCTAAACCATGTCCAATACCATGTCCAATACCATGTCCAATACCATGTCCAATACCATGTCCAATACCGTCCATAATTAACAGCAGGTCAAGGCACGGCTGCATGGGCTGAGGATGGATAACTGAAAATGTAAGTTCTTAAAACAGTAAAAGATTCCACCCACAAGGAAGCGTCTCATTAGCCCCGGTCAATCTCTGTCTCTGTGTCATAGGAGGAATGGGGTACATGAAAGACATCTGGCCATGTAAAAAACCTTGACAACATGGAGTCGGAGGAAGACAGTACGGTCGTATCATCAGTGTCACAAGTAATTATGACCGTATTATTAGTGTCTCCAGATGAAAGGGACGAGGAGTCATCCAGCAGCCGTGGGGTACAACAGCATTACAAGGGGTGGGCGAATCAGGCAAAGAGAACTCTTTCATAGTACTTTTGTACTGGATACCTGCTGTTCAAGTCAAGTTCATTAACTCATTTCCAAACTCACTGTCAATGAATTGAAGCCCAAAAGTTGCTTTTCAGTCTCAGTCTCAACTGCTTCTTTGTCTCCTTTGAGAGTTAATTCACAGACGCAGGTATTCCATCTCTCTGTCTCTCTCTCTCTCTCACAGACGCAGGTATTCCATCTCTCTGTCTCTCTCTCTCTCACAGACGCAGGTATTCCATACGGAAGAGGCTGTCACTGAACTTACCTGGAGCTCTCATTTTCCAACTTGGTCTGAGAGAGAAGAAGCAGAGGACAAATTTAGTGGCAAAATTATTCAAGCATTCACCTTTTCAAATCCTGAAACAAAACTTCTGCAAACACAGCCTATACCAAGCACCTGACACTATTGTGTGTGTGACAGTGCTACTCTGTGTGTGTGTGTGTGGTGTGTGTGTGTGTGTGTGTGTGTGTGTGTGTGTGTGTGTGTGTGTGTGTGTGTGTGTGTGTGTGTGTGTGCAGTTGGTTATATGCTACCTAGTTAATTCAGCTAGCTAGCTAGCAAAGTGCAGTTGGTTATATGCTACCTAGTTAATTCAGCTAGCTAGCTAGCTAGCAAGTGCAGTTGGTTATATGCTACCTAGTTAATTCAGCTAGCTAGCTAGCAAAGTGCAGTTGGTTATATGCTACCTAATAGGACTGTTGTTCACATGCTGAAGTGTAGTTGTTACTGCTGTAGCCTATCTTGTGTTCAGTAGCTAGCAAGCTAACGTCGTTACTGAATATTCAGTGATGACATGATAGCTAATAATACTAAGCCCAGCCAGTCAACATGATCTGTTTTCCAGGTAAATGTACTGTAGCTAGCTAGCCATAAGATAAAGCTAATTTTTATGCATTGTGATTATTTTGACAACAAAGAATATCACATGCTGATTTTGTATGTTTGCCCACTGAGAAAGACATGATCAGTCTATAATTTTAATGGTAGGTGAATTTGAACAGTGAGAGACAGAATAACAAACAAAAAAATCCAGAAAAACGCATGTCTAAAGTGTTATAAGTTGATTTTCATTTTAATGAGGGAAATAAGTATTTGACCCCTCTGCAAAACATGACTTAGTACTTGGTGGCAAAACCCTTGTTGGCAATCACAGAGGTCAGACGTTTCTTGTAGTTGGCCACCAGGTTTGCACACGTCTCAGGAGGGATTTTGTCCCACTCCTCTTTGCAGATCTTCCCCTCAAGTCATTAAGGTTTCGAGGCTGACGTTTGGCAACTCGAACCTTCAGCTCCCTCCACAGATTTTCTATGGGATTAAGGTCTGGAGACTGGCTAGGCCACTCCAGGACCTTAATGTGCCTCTTCTTGAGCCACTTCTTTGTTACTTGGCCGTGTGTTTTGGGTCATTGTCATGCTGGAATACCCATCCACGACCCATTTTCAATGCCCTGGCTGAGGGAAGGAGGTTCTCACCCAAGATTTGACGGTACATGGCCCCGTCCATCGTCCCTTTGATGCGGTAAAGTTGTCCTGTCCCCTTAGCAGAAAAACACCCCCAAAGCATAATGTTTCCACCTCCATGTTTGACGGTGGGGATGGTGTTCTTGGGGTCATAGGCAGCATTCCTCCTCCTCCAAACACGGCGAGTTGAGTTGATGCCAAAGAGCTCCATTTTGGTCTCATCTGACCACAACACTTTCACCCAGTTCTCCTCTGAATCATTTGGTTAATTGGCAAACTTCAGATGGGCCTGTATATGTGCTTTCTTGAGCAGGGGGACCTTGCGGGCACTGCAGGATTTCAGTCCTTCACGGTGTAGTGTGTTACCAATTGTTTTCTTGGTGACTATGGTCCCAGCTGCCTTGAGATCATTGACAAGATCCTCCCGTGTAGTTCTGGGCTGATTCCTCACCGTTCTCATGATCATTGCAACTCCACGAGGTGAGATCTTGCATGGAGCCCCAGGCCGAGGGAGATTGACAGTTCCAAATGTGTTTCTTCCATTTGCGAATAATCGCACCAACTATTGTCACCTTCTCACCAAGCTGCTTGGTGATGGTCTTGTAGCACATTCCAGCCTTGTGTAGGTCTACCAATCTTGTCCCTGACATCCTTGGAGAGCTCTTTGGTCTTGGCCATGGTGGAGAGTTTGGAATCTGATTGATTGATTGCTTCTGTGGACAGGTGTCTTTTATACAGGTAACAAACTGAGATTAGGAGCACTCCCTTTAAGAGTGTGCTCCTAATCTCAGCTCTTTACCTGTATGAAAGACACTTGTGAGCCAGAAATCTTTCTGATTGAGATGGGGTCAAATACTTATTTCCCTCATTAAAATGCAAATCAATTTATACAATTTTTGACATGCGTTTTTGTGGATTTTTTTGTTGTTATTCTGTCACTCACTGTTCAAATAAACCTACCATTAAAATTATAGACTGATCATTTCTTTGTCAGTGGGCAAACGTACAAAATCAGCAGGGGATCAAATACTTTTTTCCCTCACTGTAGCTAGTTATAATGTTCAATTGAAATCAAACCAGAGCAATTGGGGTGAATTTGAAAATGTGAATGCTTGAATAATTTTGCCACTAAATTTGTCCTCTGCTTCTTCTCTCTCAGACCAAGTTGGAAAATGAGAGCTCCAGGTAAGTTCAGTGACAGCCTCTTCCGTATGGAATACCTGCGTCTGTGAGAGAGAGAGAGACAGAGAGATGGAATACCTGCGTCTGTGAGAGAGAGAGAGAGACAGAGAGATGGAATACCTGCGTCTGTGAATTAACTCTCAAAGGAGACAAAGAAGCAGTTGAGACTGAGACTGAAAAGCAACTTTTGGGCTTCAATTCATTGACAGTGAGTTTGGAAATGAGTTAATGAACTTGACTTGAACAGCAGGTATCCAGTACAAAAGTACTATGAAAGAGTTCTCTTTGCCTGATTCGCCCACCCCTTGTAATGCTGTTGTACCCCACGGCTGCTGGATGACTCCTCGTCCCTTTCATCTGGAGACACTAATAATACGGTCATAATTACTGGTGACACTGATGATACGACCGTACTGTCTTCCTCCGACTCCATGTTGTCAAGATTTTCTACATGGCCAGATGTCTTTCATGTACCCCATTCCTCCTATGACACAGAGACAGAGATTGACCGGGGCTAATGAGACGCTTCCTTGTGGGTGGAATCTTTTACTGTTTTAAGAACTGACATTTTCAGTTATCCATCTACAGCCCATGCAGACGTGCCTTGGCCTGCTGTTAATTTTGGACGCTATTGGACATGGTATTGGACATGGTATTGGACATGGTATTGGACATGGTATTGGACATGGTATTGGACATGGTATTGGATATGGTAATGGACATGGTTTTAGACATGGTATTGGACATGGTTTTAGACATGGTATTGGACATGGTTTTAGACATGGTATTGGACATGGTATTGGACATGGTATTGGACATGGTATTGGACATGGTATTGGACATGGTTTTAGACATGGTATTGGACATGGTATTGGACATGGTTTAGAAATGGTTTTAGACATGGTATTGGACATGGTATTGGACATGGTTTAAGACATGGTTAAAATATATTATAAAACATATAAGAACATTTACACACATTACTCCCTCGCATTTTAACTGATGACAATATAATTTAATTTGCTTACCAAAGTCTACCATGGCGTCCATGATGTATCCAAAGAGGATGTTAGATAATCTCCTTCACAGATTGACTCTCTGCCTTTGTGTTTCAGGTTTGTGACGTCTTTCCGGTTTGGGGCTCCCGGAATTGGTAAAACAGTGCCCCCTTTCCCACCAAATGTTGTTAAAACTAAATATGGATAGTTCTGCACTACAAGAATGAATCTGGTGCATATCAAGCACCGCCGAGTTCAGTGAATTCTACCAGAGACATTACATTCCGCGATAAAACATGAATTGATTGTGTAATGTTAACAAATTAAGCTAAACTTAAGGGCAACCAAAATCAACACAGTTACACACAGTTCGGCACTGTAGGAGAGGATGCATCAGTTGTCATAAAATATGAGAGGTATTTTCGGAAGGTAGAAATAATGTAATATGAGCAAAAGATTGGTGAATCTGCGATTTGTGACGTTTGAATTGATTTTCTGACCGATGTATTAAGTTGACTGATGCACTTGTATCTTAAAGGGATACTTCATGCTGGACGCAGAGACATAAAAAATGGTATCTACGAGTTCATCTGAATCTGGAGAAGTAGATAAAGGGCCTCATTGACAACATCCCAGAGTACCCCCTTTAACAATTTTAATCTGGGATCGATGAGTATCAGTTAATTTTGACATCACTAGTAAAAACCGGACCACTTTGGAAACAAGTGTTTCATTTAGAGGCCATGCAATTCAATACTCATCTTTAAAATAAAAGCAATTTAGATCAAAATAAATCATATTAACAAAGGAAATAGAGGGACTAACAGTACAGATAGATACCAATACAACTGTACCATAGAGGCACAGAATACGTGAGAGAAAAAACAAGAAGAAATTGAGGAAATTATTCAAGAAAGATTAAGTGTAATATATTATAAAAAATTAAGCGAACTAGATGGAGTATTGGGAAAAATGCACCAAATACATTTTTAATCTTCAACATATAAATGCTGCCAAAAATTATTTACTGAAACTTGTTACAAATGATGAAGTCACCCATGATTCACCAAACTATATTTTGAAAGAGGAAGCAAAGTACTTGAAGCATATGTTTTTGTTTCAGTCTCCTCCATCTCCACTAACCGAAGTTAATTGTAAGGATTTCTTTCTATTAATAACGTAAAATTAACAGCTATACAGAAAGACTCATGTAAAGGCCAAATTACAGAGAAGGAACTTCTTGATGCAAGTAAAAGCCTTTTAAGTCCGGGAAAACTCCAGGGCTGTCACGGATCCCCCCCAGTACTGCTGCTCATTCCGTTCACCAGCTCCGGAGGTCTACGTCACCGGCTTTCTAGGCGTCACTGACCTGGATCATTACTGCCAACCCCGGACTGTCTTGTCTCATTACACACACCTGGTTCCCATTCCCCCTGATTAGTTGGTGTATATATGTGCCCTCTGTTCCCCGTTGTCCTTTTCGATTACTGTTTCATGTTCGTTGGTCTCCTGAGTACCGTGTATTGTGCTCTTGTTATTACGGGTCTCGTCCCGTGTATTATTTAGAAGTTTACACCTCGCTCTGATGTTTGGGTTAAGCCCTGTGTTATATATAGACGGGTTTGTTTTGGGCTTCATCCACGTCGCTTTTTATGACGTCCCTGGTGTTGGGTGGAGAAATAAAAAAACCTAATACTTCCTATCATTAGAAAAGGGCTGGATGGCAGACCAGTTGAGGTAGAGTTCAATGTGTCAAATCGGAGGGCCTGTTGTCTGGACCTCTGGTCGTCTCTATGGGGGTGCCACAGGGTTCAACTCTCGGGCCGACTCTATTCTCTGTGTATATCAATGATGTCGCTCTTGCTGCTGGTGACGCTCGGATCCACCTCTATGCGGACGACACCATTTTGTATACATCTGGGCCTTCATTGGACACTGTGTTAACAAACCTCGAAACGAGCTTCAACGCCATACAACACTCCTTCCGTAGCCTCCAACTGCTCTTAAACACTAGTAAAACTAAATGCATGCTCTTCAACCAAACGCTGCTTGCACCCGCCCACCCGACTAGAATCACTACTCTCGGCGGGTCTGACCTAGAGTATGTGGACAACTACAAATACCTAGGTGTCTGGTTAGACTGTAAACTCTCCTTCCATACTCACATTGAGCATCTCCAATCCAAAGTTAGATCTAGAATCGGCTTCCTATTTCGAAACAAAGCCTCCTTCACTCATGCTGCCAAACATGCCCTCGTAAAACTGACTATCCTTCCGATCCTTGACTTCGGCGATGTCATTTACAAAATAGCCTCCAACACTTTACTCAGCAAATTGGATGTAGTCTATCACAGTGCCATCCGTTTTGTCACCAAAGCCCCATATACTACCCACCATTGTGACCTGTACGCTCTTGTTGGTTGGCCTTCACTACATATTCATCGCTAGGCAAATCCCCGTCTTACCTTAGCTCACTGGTCACCATAGCAACACCCACCCATAGTCTGCGCTCCAGCAGGTATATCTCACTGGTCATCCCCAAAGCCAACACATCCTTTGGCCGCCATTCCTTCCAGTTCTCTGCTGCCAATTACTGGAACGAACTGCAAAATTCTCTGAAGCTGGATACTCTAATCTCCCTAACTAACTTTAAGCGTCAGTTGTCAGAGCACCTTACCGATCACTGCACCTGTACACAGCCATTCTGAAATTAGCCCACCCAACTACCTCATCCCCATATTGTTATTTATTTTGCTCATTTGCACCCCAGTATCTCTATTTGCACATCATCTTCTGCACATCTATCATTCCAGTATTATACGAAATCGTAACTTTTTTGCACTATAGCCTATTTATTGCCTTACCTCCATAACTTACTACATTCGTACACACTGTATATATATATTTTCTGTTGTATTTTTGACTTTATGTGTTGTTTACCCCATATGTAAATCTGTGTTGTTGTTTTTATCGCACTGATTTTCTTTATCTTGGCCAGGTCGCAGTTGTAAATGAGAACTTGTTCTCAACTGGCTTACCTGGTTAAATAAAGGTGAAAAAAATATAAAAAATACCTAACCTTTTTTGATGTACTCAGAGGACCGTTATTAGCATGTTTTAACCATAAGATTATCAGATACTCAACAAGAAGGATTTAATTATTACTGAAACCCAAGTGGTAAGTATAACAATCCAGTCCATTAAAAAAATTGGAGGCCCCTTACACTTCAGTGTTGTGATGCAAAAATTATAGTAAAATGCATAGCGCATAGTCCTGTTTCAAAAAGGTATTGTTGGATATTATTCATTATCAGACAGGTTTTTTACATGGACGATACATTGGAGATAATATAAGGCAAGTACTGGAAACAATAGAACACTATGAAAAATCTGGGAAACCAGGCCTGCTATTCATAGCTGACTTTGAAAAGGCTTTTGATAAAGTACAACTGAAGTTTATATATAAACGCCTGGAGCATTTCAATTTTGGAGAATCTCTTATAAACTGGGTTAAAATCATGTATAGTAACCCTAGGTGTAAAATAGTAAATAATGGCTATTTCTCAGAAAGTTTTAAACTGTCAAGATGAGTAAAACAAGGTTGTCCACTATCGGCATATCTATTTATTATGGCCATTGAAATGTTAGCTATTAAAATCAGATCCAACAATAATATCAAGGGATTAGAAATCCAGGGCTTAAAAACAAAGGTGTCATTGTTCGCTGAAAATTCATGTTTTCTTTTAAATCCACAATTTGGATCCCCTCCACAGCCTCATAGAGGATCTAGATAATTGTTCTAACCTCTCTGGATTACAACCAAATTATGATAAATGTACTATATTACGTATTGGTTTACTAAAAAACACAACTTTTACATTACCGTTTAGTTTACCAATAAAATGGTGTGACGGTGAAGTGGACATACTACAAATACATCTCACTATAATACATTTCATAGAAAGTTAGCAAAAATAAATAAGTTCTTGCTACCATGGAATGGAAAACACCTGTCTATTTGACGAAAAATCACCCTGATTAACTCTTTTGTCATATCCCAGTTGACCTATTTGCTTATGGCCTACACCTAGCGACTTGCTTTTTAAATTATATAAGCAAAACATATTCCATTTCATTTGGAACAGCAAGCCAGACAAAATTAAATGGGCTTATTTATATAATGAATATGAATTCATAGGGCAGAAATGATTAAATATTAAAGCATTAGACCTATCACTAAAAGCTTCAGTCATAAAATGTTATACTTAAATCTAAACTGGCTCTCTAGCAAATTAGTTAGATTGTCTCACCCCATGTTCTAGAATGGCCTTTTTCCCTTTATTCAGATTACAACCTCTCACTTTCGGTTATTTGAAAATGAAATAATCTAAAAAATATTTTTTAAACAAGCCATAGAAAGTCGGTTTCAATTTCAGTTTAGTCCACCAGAAAAGACAGAACAAATGTTATGGTTAAACTCAAATATACTAATTGATAAAAAAATATATATACTGTATACAGTATATATATAAAAAAAATATATATATATATATATATTGCATAATCTTTGGAAATGATACCATAAATAGGACTGGTGGAGTTATGTCACACATGCAGCTAACTAAAAAAACATATGGAAATGTCTGCTCTACTCAAAATTACAACCAAATTATTGCAGCATTACTGCAATAATGGAAGAGGCAAGTGGAAGGGGGAGAAAGTAAAGACCTTGTCTGTCGTCTCTGCATTAAAGAACATAATTGTTTAAAGAAAATTGTGATCAATTATAAAGTATATCAGTTTCATTTAAGGACCAAAAAATTGTCAGCTGTCCCATATAGATTACAAAATAGTTGGGAAGAGATTTTCGACATACCATTTCCATGGCACATGGTTTATGAACTGATATTTATACACAAAACGATGCTGGATTCAAAACTTTGAGTTTTTCCAATTTAAATTATTATACAACATTTTTGCAACCAATAGAATGTTATCTATATGGGGGATACAACCATCCAAGCTCTGCAGATTTTGCTGCGAAGAAACAGAATCATTAGATAATTTGCTTTGGTACTGTCCATTTGTAGCTTGTTTTTGGTCGCTGGTTCAGGAATGGCTGAAGAACTGCATCATTTACCTGGAGCTAACTCTCCAAATGGCACTGCTGGGTGATTTAAAAAGTCATAGTCAATCGATCAATAAAATAAAAAATACTCTTAGCAAAAATTATTATCATTAATTTACAATCTGTACAAACTATGATAATAGAAAGGTTCAGAACTTTTGAAAAAATATGGCAAATACAAATAACAACTAGATGGGGCGGCAATATACAGCAAGTAAATGTAAATTGTATTCCTGGCATTTAAAAGTATTCATCAAAACACTTGTTTCCCAAGTGGTCCTCTATATGGAGGTGTGCTCTCTCTCTTTGAGTGAATGAATAATTTAATGAATGAATAACTGAATGAATGAATAACACTGAATGAACACCAGGATTGAGGTGTTTTAAACAAGTGGTGTATCCAAATGAATGAAGCCTGTGTTGATGGTTGTAACTAGTTACCACAGCCACAAAGTCAAAATGGATCGTAACGAGTCATGAAAACAAAAATGTGCTTTTTGGTCTTAATTTAAGGTTAGGGTTAGACATGAGGTTAGCAGTGTGGTTAGGGTTAGGTTTAAAATAAGATTTTAAGAAAATAAATTGTAGAAATATGCGGGGTTTAGCCATAATGACAAAATATAAGAAAATGATGAAACCGGCCGCTAGGAGCAACAGTGAGTGCTGTTACCTTCAAGTAGGTTTCAGTTTTGCTAGGGCATTGTGGACGGGGTCTGCCTCTGGTGCCAAAGGATACATGTTTGAATACAGCAATCGAAAGTTATTTTGAGATTTTTGTTTTCAGCATATCCCAAAACTTAACCCTTACATTAACCATTCGGAGTTAATGCCTAACCTTAAGATTTCAGAATTAATGCCAAAACTTAACCCTAAACTTAAAAATTCAGAGTTAATGCCTAAACTTAACCTTAAACATTTCGAAATTTGATGTTTGGAATTTTTTTTGAAATTTGACGGTTTGAGAAACATGGATGAACGTCTAATTCCGACGTGAGACTGTGAGAGCTGGTTGCACTGAATGGTTTGATGAGCATGAAAATGATGTAAACCATAAGCCACGTCCGTCTCAGTCACCAGATCTCAACCCAATCGAACACTTATGGGAGATTCTGGAGCACTTATAGGTCGTTATCAATAACACATCACAATACGGTGCAGTTTTTCGATTTGGTCCCAGCTCCGCTAAAACCATTCACAACTACGTGCCGTTTTTCAAGGGATTGTTAAATAAATGTTCGGTTTTGTTTTAATATCATCACCTCTTGAAGAGCATAGTCAGAACTACACATTTCAGATTATTCCACATGTATCATCAGTGTTATACAGCAAGTCACTGCTTTTCATGATCAGTAAACATCAATTGATCATGTAATTTCAGATATGTAAGGGTTGCCTATCCATTTGGCTATCAAGCTGAGCAAACAACATGTCATTTATCTTTCTTCATCAGAGATTAGGCTTTTGGAAAGAGCTTGACATCGGCAAGTCCTCGTCCTGGTAAAGTTGTCAGACGAATCTATTGTCATGACCATTATAGATGGCAAGCAATGTTTGGATATAGCCATCTATACTGAACAAAAAATATAAACGCAACATGTAAAGTGTTGGTCCCATGTTTCATGAGCTGAAATAAAAGATCCCAGAAATGTTCCAGACGCAGCACAAAAATATTATTTCTCTCAAATGTTGTACACAAATTTGTTTACATCCCAGTTAGTGAGCTTTTTTTCCTTTGACAAGATAATCCATTCACCTGACAGGTGTGGCATATCAAGAAGCTGATTAAACAGCATGATCATTACACAGGTGCACCTTGTGCTTGGGACAATAAAAGACCACTCTAAAATGTGCACAGAACACAATGCCAAAGATGTATCAAGTTTTGAAGGAGCGTGCAGTTGGCATGCTGACTGCAGGAATGTACAACAGAGCTGTTGCCAAAGAATGTAATGTTAATTTCTCTACCAACGTCGTTTTAGAGAATTTGGCAGTACGTCCAACCGGCCTCACAACCGCAGACCACGTGTACGGCGTCGTGTGGGCGAGCGGTTTGCTGATGTCAACATTGTGAACAGAGTGCCCCGTGGTAGCGGTGGGGTTATGATATGGGCAGGCATAAGCTACAGACAACGAACACAATTGCGTTTTATCGATGGCAATTTGAATGCACAGGAATACCATGACAAGATCCTAAGGCCCATTGTGAGGCCCATGTTTTTTAAAGGTATTTGTGACCAACTGATGCATATCTGATTTCCTCATATGAACCGTAACTCAGTAAAATCGTTGAAATTGTTGCATGTTGCGTTTATACTTTTTGTTCAGTATAGTTTATCCCCTCAATGTTAGGTTGCTAATGATCCATATTGACTTGATCTGTTATTATCTAGCTAGCCAATTTGACGTGGTCCATCAATCAATGTAGCCTGTCATGTCTGTAAGCAGTATGTGTGAAAGTTGTTCAGGGTAAATGCTCCCTTTAGCCGGCTGTATAAAAGGACTCTTTGTTACTGCTGTAAATTGAAGGGCTATTCTGAGGGCACAGGAGAGAGAGGG
The DNA here is from genome assembly GCA_902810595.1 of Coregonus sp. 'balchen'. Classification (NCBI taxonomy): domain Eukaryota; kingdom Metazoa; phylum Chordata; class Actinopteri; order Salmoniformes; family Salmonidae; genus Coregonus; species Coregonus sp. 'balchen'. The sequence goes on from LR778283.1 coordinate 45,211,080, forward strand.
AGAAAGAAAGAGAGAGAGAGAGAGAGAGAGAGAGAGAGAGAGAGAGAGAGAGAGAGAGAGAGAGAGAGAGAGAGAGAGAGAGAGAGATGGAAAAAAATGGGTTGTAATGAGACCACTTAGACGCCATATGCTGCTCTCTACGCCTCTTCACTCAAGGTTGGCTTTTAAATCACCTCTCTCTCTCTCTCTCTCTCTGTCTCTCTGTCTCTCTGTCTCTCTGTCTCTCTCTCTCTCTCTCTCTCTCTCTCTCCTTCTCCCCCTCTCATTTGGAGTGTCATTGAGAGTCTTTGTCAAAGACAGGCTGAAGTTACTGTGAAAGTGTGGCTGCCTGGCTGTCCCATTGTCACCTGGCTCTGTCCTCCCGTGGTGGGTGATGTTGGACTGGGCTGACCGCTCCTCCCATAGTTGGTGATGAGGGGCTGGGCTGACCGGTGGATGGAACACTCCTCCCGTGGGCTGAACGCTCCTCCTGAACGCTCCTCCCATGGTGGGTGATGTGGTGCTGGGCTTACTAGTTCTCCCATGGTGGGTGATGTGGGACTGGTCTGACCAGTTCTCCCATGGCGGGTGATGTGGGACTGGCCTGACCAGTTCTCCCATGGCGGGTGATGTGGGACTGGCCTGACCAGTTCTCCCATGGTGGGTGATGTGGGACTGGGCTGACTGGTGGATGGAACGCTCCTTCCGTGGGCTGAACGCTCCTCCTGAATGCTCCTCCCATGGTGGGTGATGTGGGACTGGTCTGACCAGTTCTCCCATGGCGGGTGATGTGGGACTGGCCTGACTAGTCCTCCCATGGTGGGTGGTGTGGGGCTGGGATGGCTGGTCCTCCCATGGTGGGAAAGAGACAGAGACAGAGACAGAGAAAAAGACAGAGACAGAGAGAAAGGGACAGAGACAGAGACAGAGAGAAAGGGACAGAGACAGAGAAAGGGACAGATACAGAGAAAGAGAAAGGGACAGAGACAGAAAAAGAGACAGAGAGAAAGGGACAGAGACAGAGAGAAAGGGACAGAGACAGAGAGAAAGGGACAGAGACAGAGAAAGGGACAGAGACAGAGAAAGGGACAGAGACAGAGAAAGGGACAGAGACAGAGAAAGGGACAGAGACAGAGAAAGGGACAGAGACAGAGAAGGAGACAGAGACAGAGAAGGAGACAGAGACAGAGAAAGAGAGAGAGACAGACGAAGAAAGAGACAGAGAAAGAGACAGAGAAAGAGACAGAGAAAGGGACAGAGACAGAGAAAGGGACATGGAGGCTCCAGCCATGTGGTAGAAACTCAGAGCTGTGTCCACATCATTCACATTTTTCAGGAAAGTAAAGAAATTCTCCACCTCCTCAAACGTAATGCCCTACAGTGAGAGAGACAGAGACAGAGAAGGAGACAGAAAAAGAGACAGAGAAATAGAGAGAGAGACAAAGAAGTGACAGAAACAGAGACAGACAAAAAAAGAGATAGTGATGGAGACAGAGACATAGACAGACAAAAAAAGAGATAGTGACAGAGACAGACAAAAAAAGAGATAGTGACAGAGACAGAGAAAAAGACAGAGACAGACAGAGACAGAGAAGACATGGAGACGGAGACGGAGACAGAAATAGAGACGGAGACGGAGACAGAAATAGAGACAGAGAAGACATGGAGACAGAAAAAGAAAAAGAAACAGAGAAAGAGACAGAGACAGAGAAAGAAACAGAGACAGAGAAAGAGACAGAGACAGAGAAGGAGACAGAGAAGGAGACAGAGAAGGAGACAGAGACAGATACAGAGGAGAACAGAGACAGAGACAGAGACAGGGACAGACACAGAGAAAGGGACAGAGACAGAGACAGAGAGAGACAGATATAGACACAGACACAGACAAAGAGACAGAGACAGAGAAGAGATAGAGACCTTTGACAGAGACAGAGAAGACATGGAGACAGAGACAGAGACAGAGAATGAAACAGAAAAAGAGATAGAGAAAGACAGAGAGAGACAAAGACAGAAAAGGAGACAGAGAAAGAGAAAGAGACAGAGAAGACATGGAGACAGAGACAGACAGAAAAAGAGACAGAGACAGAAAAAGAGACAGAGACAGAAAAAGAGGAAGAGACAGAGAAGGAGACAGAGTCAGAGAAGGAGATAGAGATAGAGACAGAGACAGAGACAGAAAAAGAGACTGTGTGTGTGTGTGTTTGTGCGCGCCTGTGTGTGCCTCTGTCTCTTTATTCTTCTACAGATCGTCTTCAGACAGGTAGCTGTATCTGAAAGGTATTGATGGCTAGGAGGGAGATCAATGAGACAACAAAATGCTGAACCAGAGAGAGAGAGAGAGAGAGAGTGAGATTACCGTACGACAGACCACGTATTCCCCCTGCACACCCTAATTGACAAACAAACAAACCATAACAAAGGCAAAGTCTTCTCATGCTTTGTTGATTTCAAAAAAGCTTTTGACTCAATTTGGCATGAGAGTCTGCTATACAAATTGATGGAAAGTGGGGTTGGGGTTAAAACATACGACATTATAAAATCCATGTACACAAACAACAATTGTGTGGTTAAAATTGGCAAAAAACACACACATTTCTTTCCACAGGGACGTGGGTTGAGACAGGGATGCAACTTAAGCCCCACCCTCTTCAACATATATATCAACGAATTGGTGAGGGCACTAGAACAGTCTGCAGCACCCAGCCTCACCCTACTCGAATCTGAAATCAAATGTCTACTGTTTGCTGATGATCTGGTGCTTCTGTCTCCAACAATGGAGGGCCTACAGCAGCACCTAGATCTTCTGCACAGATTCTGTCAGACCTGGGCCCTGACAGTAAATCTCAGTAAGACAAAAATAATGGTGTTCCAAAAAAGGTCCAGTTGCCAGGACCACAAATAGTAATTCCATCTAGACACCATTGTCCTAGAGCACACAAAAAACTATACATACCTCGGCCTAAACATCAGCGCCACAGGTAACTTCCACAAAGCTGTGAACGATCTGAGAGACAAGGCAAGAAGGGCCTTCTATGCCATCAAACGGAACAAAAAATTCGACATACCAATTAGGATCTGGCTAAAAATACTTGAATAAGTTATAGAACCCATTGCCCTTTATGGTTGTGAGGTCTGGGGTCCGCTCACCAACCAAGAATTCACAAAATGGGACAAACACCAAACTGAGAATCTGCATGCAGAATTCTGCAACATATCCTCAGTGTACAACGTAAATCACCAAATAATGCATGCAGAGCAGAATTAGGCCGATACCAGCTAAAAATCCAGAAAAGAGCCGTTAAATTCTACAACCACCTAAAAGGAAGCGATTCCCAAACCTTCCATAACAAAGCCATCACCTACAGAGAGATGAACCTGGAGAAGAGTCCCCTAAGCAAGCTGGTCCTGGGGCTCTGTTCACATACACAAACAGACCACACAGAGCCCCAGGACAACAACACCAACACAATTAGACCCAACCAAATCTTGAGAAAACAAAAAGAGAATTACTTGACACATTGGAAATAATTAACATAAAAACAGAGCAAACTAGAATGCTATTTGGCCCTAAACAGAGAGTACACAGTGGCAGAATACCTGACCACTGTGACTGACCCAAACCTAAGATAAGCTTTGACTATGTACAGACTCAGTGAGCATAGCCTTGCTATTGAGAAAGGCCGCCGTAGGCAGACCTGGCTCTCAATAGAAGACAAGTTATGTGCACACTGCCCACAAAATGAGGTGGAAACTGAGCTGCACTTCCTAGCTTCCTGCCAAATGTATGACCATATTAGAGACACATATTTCAAACCCAATTTTGATAAACTCCCATATCTATTGGGTGAAAAACCACAGTGTGCCATCACAGCTGCATGATTTGTAACCTGTTGCCACAAGAAAAGGGCAACCAGTGAAGAACAAACATCATTGTAAATAAAACCCATATTTATGTTTATTTATTTTCCCATTTGTACTTTAACTATTTGCACATTGTTACAACACTGTATATATACATACTATGACATTTGAAATGTCTTTATTCTTTTGGAACTTCTGAGTGTAATGTTTACTGTTAATATTTATTGTTTATTTCACTTTTGTTTATTTTCTACTTCACTTGCTTTGGCAATGTTAACATACGTTTCCCATGCCAATAAAGCCCTTAAATTGAAATTGAATAGAGAGAGAAAGAGGGAGGGAGAGAGAAAGAGAGGGGGAGAGAGTGATTGATAAGGGCAGCAGGTCAATCCTCAATGTCACCACGCCTTTTGTTGAACATGCAACAGCCTCATCATGAGGGTCATGCTTTACCAATGTGAGGATCATTCTTTACCAATGTGAAGGTCATTCTTTACCAATGTGAAGGTCATGCTTTACCAATGTGAGGATCATTCTTTACCAATGTGAAGGTCATGCTTTACCAATGTGAAGGTCATGCTTTACCAATGTGAGGATCATGCTTTACCAATGTGAAGGTCATGCTTTACCAATGTGAGGATCATGCTTTACCAATGTGAAGGTCATTCTTTACCAATGTGAAGGTCATGCTTTACCAATGTGAGGATCATTCTTTACCAATGTGAAGGTCATGCTTTACCAATGTGAGGATCATGCTTTACCAATGTGAAGGTCATGCTTTACCAATTTGAGGATCATGCTTTACCAATGTGAAGGTCATGCTTTACCAATGTGAAGGTCATGCTTTACCAATGTGAAGGTCATGCTTTACCAATGTGAAGGTCATGCTTTACCAATGTGAAGGTCATGCTTTACCAATGTGAAGGTCATGCTTTACCAATGTGAAGGTCATGCTTTACCAATGTGAGGATCATGTCTGTTTTAACACAACACCAACAGCAGCAACAGCATCACTTGTTCACTTCCCTTCGCTGATGTTGATGTCTTCTTGCGATGAGTCTTGTCCTGGAGGCAGAACTGAGCGATTTCCGCTAGATGGGCCAGCTGCAAAGTCAAAACTGGCTACATTGTAAAATTAATGAAAACGTGACCTTAATTTAAGGTTATTGTTAGGCATTAGGGTTATCAGTGTGGTTAAGGTTAGGGTTAGGGTTAAGGGTAGGGTTAAGGTTAGGGTTAGGGTTAGGGTTAAGGTTAGGGTTAGGGTTAAGGTTAAGGTTAGGGTTAAGGTTAGGGTTAGGGTTAAGGTTAGGGTTAAGGTTAGGGTTAGGGTTAAGGTTAGGGTGGGTTAAGTTAGGGTTAGGTTAGGGTTAAGGTTGGGTTAGGTTAAAGTTAGGGTTAAGGTTAGGGTTAGGTTAAGGTAGGGTTAAGGTTAGGGTTAGGGTTAAGGTTAGGGTTAGGTTAGGGTTAAAGTTAGGGTTAAGGTTAAGGTTAGGGTTAGGGTTAGGTTAGGGTAGGTTAGGGTTAGGGTTAAGGTTAAGGTGGTTAGGTTAGGGTTAGGGTTAGGTTAAGTTAAGGTTAGGGTTAGGGTTTAGGGTTAGGGTTAAGGTTAGGGTTAGGGTTAGGGTTAGGGTTAAGGTTAGGGTTAGGTTTAGGGTTAGGTTTAAGGTTAGGGTTAAGGTTAGGGTTAAGGTTAGGGTTAAAATGAGATGTTATGACTTTGTGTCTGTGCCAGCTAGTGACCACTCTGCAGAGCCGCCTCCAGAAAAAACATTCATGATGAACAACGCTAACCTGCTTCACTGATTTGAAAATAAATCAAATAAAAAAATAATCTTCACATGCGCCAAAAAATACAACAGGTGTAGACTTTACTGTGAAACGCTTGCTTATGAGCCCTTCCCAACGATAACACATTTATTACACATCTATAAGCAATTCATGAACGCGTTATAACAGGTCCCAACCACATCGTTAAAGGTTCATGAAATCTATCCAAAGCTGTTCTATAGCGCATTCATGTCATGCTATGCAAGAGCTCCTATTTAGGTATCTTAATAGATGCATCGTTACAATGACAGGGTAGTGTCATCATTATGGCTGTTCTCATTACAGTGAATACGCCAAAAGGCCAAACTATGTTTAGGAAATTATGCTGATATTTAGCCAGTATCAGCCCCGGTGTAGTAGGTCTTCTTCTTCTTCTTCTTCTTCTTCTTCTTCTTCTTCTTCTTCTTCTTCTTCTTCTTCTTCTTCACTGAGGTCAATGGTGCATGAAGTTTTAATTTTATTTCACATTTCCAGACGTTAGCTAGAGAGCACAGAAACTAATTGCTGAATTGTTTACTATTGACATTTTTCAGTTGGACATTTCTTGAATAGATTTAACAAAGATTAATATTTAAAGCATTCAAATTCAATTCCCCATCACAGACTCTTAGCTAGCAATAACTATTTCAGTGAGTAAAACGTACTAACACATGGTGGTAAAGCTAGCTAACGTTTCCCAATTATTCACTAATGTAACGGTAGCTAGATAGCTAAGTAAGCCAAGTCCCTGGCACAAGGTCAACACGTTTTAGCACTCGGTCAATACATGTTACAAAATCGTCATAAAACTCATGAAGCATTTAGTTAAGTGTTAGCTATTTCACTATTTACATTGAATTTTTGCAGATTACAAACCTTTTAAAACAGAAAAAATCAAGCCGATACCACAACAGCTCTCAAGGAACTGCACTGGACCTGCATCGCTTGCAGTACTCGCGCTTCAAAAACTCTCTCCCTTCCGGGATGGTTACAAGGCCCTCCATTGACCTCTTTTCGGTAAATCAGATCACGACTCCATTTTGCTCCTCCCTTCCTATAGGCAGAAACTCAAACAGGAACGCAATTCAACGCTGGTCTGACCAATCAAAATCCATGCTTCAAGACTGTTTAGATCACATGTTCCGGGTTGCCTCTGAGAATAACATTAACGTATACAGTGACACAGTGACTGCGTTCATCAGGAAGTGTATAGGGGATGTTATTCCCACTGTGACTAGCATTCGTGCAAAATTGAAAGTGCGAACCACCGCAATTAACCACAGCAAGGTGACTGGGAATATGATCGAATACAAACAGTCCAGTTATGCCCTCCGTAAGGCAATCGAACAGGCAAAACAGTATAGAGACAAAGTGGAGTCGCAATTCCTTGGCTCAGACAAGAGACGTATGTGGCAGGGACTCCAGACAATCACGGATTATAAACCAGCCTTGTCGCAGACACCGACATTTTGCTCCCAGCTAAATACCTTCTTCACCCGCTTTGAGGATAACACAGCGCCGCCGACATGGGCCGCTCCCAAGGACTGTGAGCTTTCATTCTCCACGGCCAATGTCAGTAAGACATTTAAGCGTGTTTATCCTCGCAAGGCTGCCGGCCCAGACGGCATCCCTAGCTGTGTCCTCAGAGCATGCACTGACCAGCTGGCTGGTGTGTTTATAGACATATTCGATCCCTCCCCATCCCAGTCTGCTGTCCCCACTTGCTTCGAGATGGCCTCCATTGTTCCTGTACCCAAGAAAGCAAAGGTAACTGAACTAAATGACTATCGCCCCGTAGCACTCCCTTCTGTCATCATGAAGTGTTTTGAGAGGTTAGTTAAGGATTATATCACCTCTACCTTACCTGTCACCATAGACCCACCACAATTTGCATACCGCCCCAATAGATCCATGGATGATGCAATCGCCATCACACTGCCCTATACCATCTGGACAAGAGGAATACCTATGTAAGAATGCTGTTCATTGACTACAGCTCAGCCTTCAACACCATATTACCCTCCAAGCTCATCATTAAGCTCGGTGCCCTGTGTCTGAACCCCGCCCTCTGCAACTGGGTGCTGGACTTCCTGACGGGCCGCCCCCAGGTGGTGAATGTAGGAAACAACACCTCCACTTCGCTGATCCTCATCACAGTGGCCCCACAAGGGTGCATGCTCAGCCCCCTCCTGTACACCCATGACTGCGTGGCCACACACGCCTCCAACTCAATCATCAAGTTTGCAGACGACACAACAGTGGTAGGCCTGATTACCAACAATGACGAGACAACCTACAGGGAGGAGGTGAGGGCCCTGGCGGAATGGTGCCAGGAAAATATCCTCTCCCTCCATGTCAACAAAACTAAGGAGCTGATCATGGACTTCAGGAAACAGAAGAGGGAGCACAGTGGAGAAGGTGAAAAGCTTCCTCGGCTTACACGTCACTGGCAATCTGAAATGGTCCACCCACGCAGACAGTGTGGTGAAGAAGGCGCAACAGAGCCTCTTCAACCTCAGGAGGCTGAAGAAATTTGGCCTGTCACCTAAAACCCTCACAAACTTTTACAGATGGACAATTGAGAGCATCCTGTCAGGCTGTATCACCACCTGGTACGGCAACTGCACCGCCCGCAACCGCAGGGCTCTCCAGAGGGTGGTGAGGTCAGCCCAACGCGTCACCGGGGGCACGCTGCCTAACCTCCAGGACACCTACAGCACCCAGTGTCACAGGAAGTCCAACTAGATCATCAAGGACCTCAGCCACCCGAGCCACGGCCTGTTCACCCCCTTATCATCCAGAAGGCGAGGTCAGTACAGGTGCATCAAAGCTGGGACTGAGAGACTGAAAAACAGCTTCAATCTCAAGGTCATCAGACTTTTAAATAGTCATCACTAGCTGGCCTCCACCCAGTACCCTGCCCTGAACTTAGTCACTGTCACTATTCAACTATTGCTGTATATATACCATTCTATCCTATGTATTCTTCAGACATACTATATATTGTAATTTTTTAAAACATTTTAGTCATTTAGCAGACGCTCTTATCCAGAGCAACTTACAGTTAGTGAGTGCATACATTTTCATACTGGCCCCCTGTGGGAATCAAACTGAGCTACACGGGGCCCTATTCACATACTGTCATTCATTTCTATACATCAAATCATATATATACAGTACAGGTGAAAAGTTTGGACACACCTACTCATTCAAGGGTTTTTCTTTATTTTTTACAATGTTTTACATTGTACAATAATAGTGAAGACATCAAAACTATGAAATAACACATATGGAATCATGTAGTAACCAAAAAAGTGTTAATCAAATCAAAATATATTTTCTATTTGAGATTCTTCAAATAGCCACCCTTTGCTTTGATGACAGCTTTGCACACTCGTGGCATTCTCTCAACCAGCTTCATGAGGTAGTCACCTGGAATGCATTTCAATTAACAGGTGTGCCTTCTTAAAAGTTAATTTGTGGAATTTATTTCCTTCTTAATGCGTTTGAGCCAATTGGTTGTGTTGTGACAAGGTAGGGGGGGGTATACAGAAGATAGCCCTATTTGGTAAAAGACCAAGTCCATATTATGGCAAGAACAGCTCAAATAAGCAAAGAGAAACGACAGTCCATCATTACTTTAAGACATGAAGGTCAGTCAATACGGAAAATGTCAAGAACTTTGAAAGTTTCTTCAAGTCAAGTAGCAAAAACCATCAAGCGCTACGATGAAACTGGCTCTCATGAGGACCACCACAGGAATGGAAGACCCAAAGTTACCTCTGCTGCAGAGGATAAGTTCATTAGAGTTACCAGCCTCAGAAATTGCAGCCCAAATAAATTATTCATAGAGTTCAAGTCACAGACACATCTCAACATCAACTGTTCAGAGGAGACTGTGTGAATCAGGCCTTCATGGGCGAATTGAAACACGAGCAATGGACATTAGAATTGTGGAAATGTGTCCTTTGGTCTGGAGTCCAAATTTGAGATTTTTGGTTCAAACCGCCTTGTCTTTGTGAGACGCGGTGTGGGCGAACGGTTGATCTCCGCAAGTGTAGTTCCCACCGTAAAGCACGGAGGAGGAGGTGTTATGGTGTGGGGGTGCTTTGCTGGTGACACTGTCTGTGATTTATTTAGAATTCAAGGCACACTTAACCAGCATGGCTACCACAGCATTCTACAGCAATACGCCATCCCATCTGGTTTGGGCTTAGTGGGACTATAATTTGTTTTTCAACAGGACAATAACCCAACACACCTCCAGGCTGTTTAAGGGCTATTGTACCAAGAAGGAGAGTGATGGAGTGCTGCATCAGATGACCTGGCCTCCACAATCCCCCGACCTCAACCCAGTTGAGATGGTTTGGGATGAGTCGGACGGCAGAGTGAAGGAAAAGTAGCCAACAAGTGCTCAGCATATGTGGGAACTCCTTCAAGACTGTTGGAAAAGCATTCCAGGTGAAGCTGGTTGAGCTGGTTACTACATGATTCCATATGTGTTATTTCATAGTTTTGATGTCTTCACTATTATTGTACAATGTAGAAAATAGTAAAAATTAAGAAAAACACTTGAATATTTATATTCCAGACTCCGACATTACTCGTCCTAATATTTCTATATTTGTTAATTCCATTATTTTACTTTTAGATGTGTGTTTATTGATGTGTATTGTTAGATATTACTGCACTGGTGGAGCTAGGAACACAAGCATTTCGCTACACCCGCAATAACATCTGCTCAACATGTGTATGCAACAAATACATTTTGATTTGACAGACAGAAACCAGTTGCTTTTGTTTTGACTGCAGATGAGTGGTGAGAGGTCAGTGTGACATCACTTCCGGGTGCCAGCCCAGCGTTCCTCTGGCTTCTTATTAGCTACAGTTTGGTTAGTTTGTTTACAGTGAGGGAAAAAAGAATTTGATCCCCTGCTGATTTTGTACGTATGCTCACTGACAAAGAAATGATCAGTCTAGAATTTTAATGGTAGGTTTATTTGAACAGTGAGAGACAGAATAACAACAAAAAAATCCAGAAAAACGCATGTCAAAAATGTTATAAATTGATTTGCATTTTAATGAGGGAAATAAGTATTTGACCCCTCTGCAAAACATTACTTAGTACTTGGTGGCAAAACCCTTTTTGGCAATCACAGAGGTCAGACGTTTCTTGTAGTTGGCCACCAGGTTTGCACACATCTCAGGAGGGATTTTGTCCCACTCCTCTTTGCAGATCTTCTCCAAGTCATTAAGGTTTCGAGGCTGACGTTTGGCAACTCAAACCTTCAGCTCCCTCCACAGATTTTCTATGGGATTAAGGTCTGGAGACTGGCTAGGCCACTACAGGACCTTAATGTGCTTCTTCTTGAGCCACTCCTTTGTTGCCTTGGCTGTGTGTTTTTTGGTCATTGTCATGCCGGAATACCCATCCACGACACTTTTTCAATGCCCTGGCAGAGGGAAGGAGGTTCTCACCCAAGATTTGACGGTACATGGTCCCATCCATCGTCCCTTTGATGCTGTGAAGTTGTCCTGTCCCCTTAGCAGAAAAACACCCCCAAAGCATTTTTCCACCTCCATGTTTAACGGTGGGGATGGTGTTCTTGGGGTCCTAGGCAGCATTCCTCCTCCTCCAAACATGGCGAGTTGAGTTGATGCAAAAGAGCTCCATTTTGGTCTCATCTGACCACAGCACTTTCACCCAGTTCTCCTCTGAATCATTCAGATGTTCATTGGCAAACTTCAGACGGGCCTGTATATGTGCTTTCTTGAGCAGGGGGACCTTGAGGGCACTGCAGGATTTCAGTCCTTCACGGTGTGGTGTGTTACCAATTGTTTTCTTGGTGACTATGGTCCCAGCTGCCTTGAAATCATTGACAAGATCCTCCCGTGTAGTTCTGGGCTCATTCCTCACCGTTCTCATGATCATTGCAACTCCACGAGGTGAGATATTGCATGGAGCCCCAGGCCGAGGGAGATTGACAGTTCTTTTGTGTTTCTTCCATTTGCGAATAATCGCACCAACTATTGTCACCTTCCCACCAAGCTGCTTGGTGATGGTCTTGTAGCACATTCCAGCCTTGTGTAGGTCTACAGTCTTGTCCCTGACATCCTTGGAGAGCTCTTTGGTCTTGGCCATGGTGGAGAGTTTGGAATCTGATTGATTGATTGATTGCTTCTGTGGACAGGTGTCTTTTATACAGGTAACAAACTGAGATTAGTTGCACTCCCATTAAGAGTGTGCTCCTAATCTCAGCTCGTTACCTGTATAAAAGACACCTGGGAGCCAGAAATCTTTCTGATTGAGAGGGGGTCAAATACTTATTTCCCTCATTAAAATGCAAATCAATGTATAACATTTTTGACATGCGTTTTTCTGGATTTTTTTGTTGTTATTATGTCACTCACTGTTCAAATAAACCTACCATTAAAATTATAGACTGATCATTTCTTTGTCAGTGGGCAAACGTACAAAATCAGCAGGGGATCAAATACTTTTTTCCCTCACTGTATGTTTCTCATTTTAAATGTAGAAACGTACACTTTCAGTCACGAAATAGTGAACAAAAAGGTTAACTAAATGTTTAATTCACCAGGAAGTGACATTTCAATGACCTCTCACCTCTTATGCTCCTCATGTGGATGTGCAGCCAAAATGGAAAGAATGTCATGATGTTTCTGACTCTTAATTTGTCCTGTTGTAATGTGCAAAAGTACCACATAAGTCTTAAAATAATGCGATAGCTACCATTGTTAACTAAATGTTTTATGAGTTTTATGGTGATTTTGTAACGTTTATTGACCCATTTGGAAATGTGTGGACATTGCCAAGGGGTTAGCTAGCTTCTAGCTAACTACAATTAACAAAAACATAAACGCAACATGCAACAACTTCCAACAATTAGCCCCTAATCTGTGGATTTCACATGACTGGGAATACAGATATGCATCTGTTGGTCACAGATATCTTTTTAAAAAGGTAGGGGCGTGGATCAGAAAACCAGTCAGTATCTGGTGTGACCACCATTTGCCTGCGACACATACTCCTTTGCATGGAGTTGATCAGGCTATTGATTGTGGCCCGTGGAATGTTGTCCCACTCCTCTTCAATGGCTGTGTGAAGTTGCTGGATATTGGCGGGGACTGGAACACGCTGTCGTACACGTCGATCCAGAGCATCCCAAACATGCTCAATGTGTGACACATGTGGTGAGTATGCAGGCCATGGAAGAACTGGGACTTTTTCAGCTTCCAAGATTTGTGTACAGATCCCTTGCGACATGGGGCCGTGCATTATCATGCTGGTGATGGCGGCAAATGAATGGCACGACAATGGGCTTTAGGAACTCGTCACGGTATCGCTGTCCATTCAAATTGCCATCGATAAAATGCAATTGTGTTCGTTGTCTGCAGCTCATGCCTGCCCATAGCATATAACCCCACCACCACCATGGGGTGGTTCTATAGCTGCACCACTGAGCGCATCATGACTGGCTGCACCACCGCCTGGTACGGCAACTGTAGAACAAAGGGTGGTGAAGACAGCCCAGTACATCACTGGGGCTGAGCTCTGTGCCATCCAGGACTTCAACTCTGTTCACAACGTTAACTTCAGAAAACCGCTCACCCACACAACGCTATACACACTATCTGCCCCGGTACAGTTGAAACCAGGATTCATATGTGAAGAGCACACTTCTCCAGCGTGCCAGTGGCCTTCGAAAGTGAGCGTTTGCAGACTGAAGTCGGTTATGACGCCGAATTGCAAATCCGGTCAAGACCCGGGTGAGGATGAGCTTCCCTGAGACGCAGATGAGCCTCCCTGAGACGGTTTCTGACAGTTTGTGCAGAAATTATTAGGTTGTGCAAACCCACAGTTTCATCAGCTGTCCAGGTGGCTGGTCTCAGACGACCCCGCAGGTGAAGAAGCCGGATGTGGAGGTCCTGGGCTGGCGTGGTTAGACGTGGTCTGCGGTTGTGAGGCCGGTTGGATGTACTGCCAAATGATCTAAAACGACATTGGAGGCGGCTTATGGTAGAGCAATGAACATTACATTCTCTGGCAACATCTCTGGTGGACATTTCTGCAGTCAACATGCCAATTGCACGCTCCAGCAAACCCTGAGACATCTGTGACATTGTGTTGTGTGACAAAACTGCACATTTTAGAGTGGACTTTTATTGTCCCCAGCACAAGGTGCACCTTGTGATGATCATGCTGTTTAATCAGCTTCTTGATATGCCACACCTGCCAGGTGGATTGATTATCTTGGCAGAAGGGAAATGCTCACAACATTCGTGCACATAATTTGAGAGAAATAAGTGTTTTGTGTGCATGGAACACTTCTGGGATCTATAATTTCAGCTCATGAAACATGGGATCAACACTGTACATGTTGCGTTTATGTTTTTGTTCAGTATACATTAGTGAATAAGGGGAACATGCTAGCTAGCTTTACCACCCTGTGTTAGTACATATTACTCAACAAAATAGTTATTGCTAGCTATTGAATTGAATTTGAATGCATTGAATATGAACCATTGTTAAATCTATTCAAGAAAAGTCCAACTGAAAAATGTCAATAGTTGTAGGATTCTTCGGCAATGTCCTCAGCAATTGTTTTATGTGCTACATCTGTAATATTGAAATAAAATGTTAATATTTCCTGGGTTGTGTTCATTCTGTTTATAAATGCACGGGAAAAAAGAAATTACCTTTAATGTTGGTGTTATAGATCAGTGGTAAACTGCACGGTTAATTACCAGATCACTGTGGAGCTATATACAGGAAGTACCAGTACCAGATCAATGTGGAGCTATATACAGGGAGCACCAGATCAATGTGGAGCTATATACAGGGAGTACCAGTACCAGATCAATGTGGAGCTATATACAGGGAGTACCAGTACCAGATCAATGTGGAGCTATATACAGGGAGTACCAGTACCAGATCAATATGGAGCTATATACAGGGAGTACCAGTACCAGATCAATGTGGAGCTATATACAGGGAGTACCAGTACCAGATCAATGTGGAGCTATATACAGGGAGTACCAGTACCAGATCACTGTGCAGGGGTATGAGGTATTTTAGGTAGATATGTGTACATGAAGGCAGGATACTGTTTGCCAGACGGTAGCAGACGGTAGCAGAGTGAAGTGTCTATGGCTTGGGTGGCCGGAGTCTTTAGCAATTTTTCGGGCCTTCCTCTGACACCGCCTGAAATAGAGGTCCTGGATGGCACAGAGCTCAGCCCCAGTGATGTACTGGGCTGTCTTCACCACCCTTTGTTCTACAGTTGCCGTACCAGGCGGTGGTGCAGCCAGTCATGATGCTCTCAGTGGTGCAGCTGTAGAACATTCTGAGGATCTGAGGGCCCATGACAAATCTATTCAGCCTCCTGAGCGGGAAGAGGCGCTGTCGTACCGTCTTCACGACTGAGCAGGTGTGTTTGGACCATCTTAAGTCCTTAGTGATGTGGACGCTAAGGATCTTGAAGGTCTCGACCTGCTCCACAACAGCCCCGTCGATGTGGATGGGGGGGGGCGTGCGCTCCCCTGTTTCCCCTGTAGTCCATGATCAGCTCCTTGGTCCTACTGACGTGGAGGGAGTGGTTGTTGTCCTGGCACAGCAATGCTAGGTCTCTGACCGCCTCTCTGAAATGAATGCATAAGAAAGATGGTGGAGACTCCCACTAACCCACGACTACAATAATCCAATGCTTTTACATTTGTGGGAAGTAGTAAACCAGTGTGAACTTCAGGAGAAAGGAGATAATATTGGACCGCACCCACAGGCATTGTAACAGTGGCCCACATTAAAGGCGCAAGAGAGATCGGTTTTCATTTAGCTTGGCATTGCAACAGTGGCCCACACTGAAGGCACAAGAGAGATCGGTTTTTGCATTTAGCTTGGCTGTAGGCAAATGCTGAAATTCCAAAGCTAGGCAAGGAAATGTTTGCATTGCTACATGTATTTGCAAAATCAGTTGATTTGTCTGCGTTTTGCATTCAGAGGTAATTGATACCATAATTCTAATTAGTTCATACATTTACTGAAGATACACAGGTCTTTCTTAATGAATGATGATGGTTGTTCGTGTGCTCTGCTGGTCATGGATCATTGGCATCTATCGTGGAGCTGTGTGTCTGTGTTTAAAGGGAAATAAAATGCTCTTTGGTACGGTGTACATTTTAGGACATCTTCAACCTAAGCCTCGCCCCTCCTTGAGTTAATCGAGACTGCGGATGTCCTAAAATGTATACCTTATTGTGTTCTCCTGAATACTGCTCTCTCCCGGACAGACCAGTCTCTGCACTCTCCTCCACGTGTCATCTGCAGGTTAGTTGTGGACCACATATCAAAGATAGTGAGATAGATTAGTGAAGAATGCACAGTACATCCTCTCAGCCTGCCACACACCAATATGATCTGTTCTAGAATCATACTTACAAGATGACAAATAGCTGGGTCCAGTGGCGGCTCCTGAAAAAATTCTCAGGGGGGGCAATTTTTCTGATGATTTAGGTGACCTACACACATTTAAAAAAAGATATGTCCAGCAACAACATGAAGACAGGGGCAGCATATAAGTCAATACCAGAAGCATTTATTGACTGATCTCAAAAGTGTTGGCTTACAAAAGAAAAATAAGTTATCACAGTAAAAATAATCAAGGGTGTTCTTTCACATTCCTCAACACTGCATAAACAATATGCATTTCCATAAAACACCTCATCTAATTGTGCCACAAAGTTGACAAGTCCAAGAAAAATACCAGGGTTGGTGGAGCCCTCAGTTTCATCTTTGCCTCGCAAAGCTAACTCAAACACTCCGCAAAACTTCACACACTGGATTAGCCGGCTGAGGATGTGGCGGTTCTTGCTAACCTCATCGTTGTGGCGGCGGACAGCTAGCCTGTATCCCTCATCCAGTTGAGTGGCAATGTTCACTCTCCCCAAAGCAGACAATCTCAAACAGCTATCCATGTGGGTCTTTGACAGCTCATGTTTCTTAATCTTTTCTGAAAGATGGTGCATGTCCGTTACAACCAGTCGCTGTCCAAGCGGTGCTGTCTGCCGTGCCGCCTTCAGGGTGAAAGAGTAAGCAGGGGTAGCAGAAGACTGCATTAGCTACATCGCAGCCTGCTAGCCAGGTTTTTCGTTCGTACCAATTTTTGGAAAATCCTCGGGTGTAGGACTTTCCCCCTTTAGTAGAAACCTGTTGAATTATTAAATTTGGTCTGGGAGGTCCTAATTGTTTCGTTGCCAATTTATCTTGATTTGTTCGCCGACAAAAAGGAACTTCTTTCAAAGAGACAATCGAGTTGCACTGAACGCTAGCCATCTTGACAGTAGTACGTGAATTGATTGACGCTGCTACCCCCGCTCTTTTCTTAGTTACGTTCATGGTTATGTTACGTATGACGAAAGCGCGTAAGTGCAAGCCCTCCCGGAACCCATAGAGATTGTATTGAAAGCTCTGATATTTGAAAAAAAAGATTTTACATGAGAGTCTATGAGAGACTTCTGGGGCGATTTTCAACCTGACTGAAATCGCCCCAAAAGGGGCGGGGCCATTTGAAGCACGACTTTAGCCTGATTGGACATTTAGTGGCAGATCAGACGTCTAGATTAGAACACTGATAACTACTGTTGCCGTGATATAATTGATTAGAAATAAAATCCCTTCCTTTTCCCGTTTGGCAGTGCGTCGCCCATATCGCCCTAATGAACACACCGCCCCTGGCTGGGTCACACAATCAAACAGTAGTTACAGGAAAATCTGCACATGCAAATTATTATCTTATTGGTTCCCTATCACAAGCAAAAACTAC
>LR778283.1:45233568-45241068 GCA_902810595.1 Coregonus sp. 'balchen'
AAAAAGGCCATTTAGCAGACGGTCTTATCCAGAGCAATTAGGGTTAAGTACCTTGATCAAGGGCACATCGACAGATTTTTCACCTAGTCGGCTCGGGGATTAGAACAAGTGACCTTTCGGTTACTGGCACAACGCTCTTAACCCCTAAACTACCTACCGCCCCACTAGAACCCCAATACTTTAATGAAGACAGTTTCTCCATCCTGGAGGAGGAAATCAATCATTTCCAGACCCATTGACATGTACTAGTGTGTGGCGACCTAAATGCCAGAACTGGACCAGAACCTGACACCCTCAGCACACAGGGAGACAAACACCTACCTGGAGGTGACAGCATTGAGAAACCTATCCAACCAAAAACATAGAGACCCAGAAAACCTGAGCCTACGCCTTCACTATGGTGAATCACTAAAACAATACAGAAATACACTACGGAAAAAGAAGGAACAGCATGTCAGAAATCAGCCAATTACGTTGAATGAACTACAGGACAAAATACAACCCCTCCAACCCAAAAAGTCCTGTGGTGTTGATGGTATCCTCAATGAAATGATAAAATATACAGACCACAAATTCCAATTAGCTATACTTAAACTCTTTAACATCATCCTAAACTCTGCCATCTTCCCCAATATTTGGGACCAAGGACTGATCACCCCAATCCACAAAAGTGGAGACAAATTTGACCCCAATAACTACAGTGTGATATGCGTCAACAGCAACCTTGGGGAAATCCTCTGCATTATCATTAACATCAGACTAGTTCATTTCCTCTGTGAAAACAATATACTGAGCAAATGTCAAATTGGCTTTTTACCAAATTACCGTACGACAGACCACGTATTCACCCTGCACACCCTAATTGACAATCAAACAAACCAAAACAAAAGCAAAGTCTTCTCATGCATTGTTGATTTCAAAAAAGCTTTGACTCAGTTTGGCATGAGGGTCTGCTATACAAATTGATGGAAAGTGGGGTTGGGGGAAAAACATACGACATTATAAAATCCATGTACACAAACAACAAGTGTGCGGTTAAAATGGGCAAAAAACACACACATTTCTTTCCACAGGGCCGTGGGGTGAGACAGGGATGCAGTTTGAGCCCCACCCTCTTCAACATATATACCAACGAATTGGCGAGGGCACTAGAACAGTCTGCAGCACCCGGCCTCACCCTACTAGAATCTGAAGTCAAATGTCTACTGTTTGCTGATGATCAGGTGCTTCTTTCACCAACCAAGGAGGGCCTACAGCAGCACCTAGATCTTCTGCACAGATTCTGTCAGACCTGTCAGACCTGGGCCCTGACAGTAAATCTCAGTAAGACAAAAATAATGGTGTTTTCCAAAAAAGGTCCAGTTGCCAGGACCACAAATACAAATTCCATCTATTCCATCTAGTTGCCCTAGAGCATACAAAAAACTATAGATACCTCTGCCTAAACATCAGCGCCACAGGTAACTTCCACAAAGATGTGAACGATCTGAGAGACAAGGCAAGAAGGGCCTTCTATGCCATCAAAAGGAACATAAAATTTGACATACCAATTAGGATCTGGCTAGAAATACTTGAATCAGTTATAGAACCCATTGGTTGTGAGGTCTGGGGTCCGCTCACCAACGAAGATTTCACAAAATGGGACAAACACCAAATTGAGACTCTTTATGCAGAATTCTGCAAAAATATCCTCAGTGTACAACGAAAAACACCAAATAATGCATGCAGAGCAGAATTAGGCCCATACCCGCTAATTATCAAAATCCAGAAAAGAGCCGTTACATTCAATAACCACTTAATAGGAAGCGATTCCCAAACCTTACATAACAAAGCCATCACCTACAGAGAGATGAACTTGGAGAAGAGTCCCCTAAGTAAGCTGGTCCTGGGGCTCTGTTCACACACACAAACAGACCCCACAGAGCCCCAAGGACAACAACAACAACACAATTAGACCCAACCAAATCATGAGAAAACTAAAAGAGAATTACTTGACACATTTGAAAGAATTTACAAAAAAACAGAGCAAACTAGAATGCTATTTGGCTCTAAACAGAGAGCACACAGTGGCAGAATACCTGACCACTGTGACTGACCCAAACTTAAGGAAAGTTTGACTATGTACAGACTCAGTGAGCATAGCCTTGCTATTGAGAAAGGCCGCCGTAGGCAGACCTGGCTCTCAATAGAAGACAGGCTATGTGCACACTGCCCACAAAATCAGGTGGAAACTGAGCTGCACTTCAAAACCTCCTGCAAAATGTATGACCATATTAGAGACACATATTTCCCTCAGATTACAGAGATCCACAAAGAATTAGAAAACAGTCCCAATTTTGATAAACTCCCTTATCTACTGGGTGATAAACCACAGTGTGCCATCACAGCAGCAAGATTTGTAACCTGTTGCCACAAGAAAAGGGCAACCAGTGAATAACAAACACCATTGTAAATACAACCTATATTTATGTTTATTTATTTTCCCATTTGTACTTTAACTATTTGCACATTGTTACAACACTGTATATATACATAATATGACATTTGAAATGTCTTTATTCTTTTGGAACTTCAGAGTGTAATATTTACTGTTAATATTTACTGTTTATTTCACTTTTGTTCACTATCTACTTCACTTGCTTTGGCAACGTTAACATATGTTTCCCATGCCAATAAAGCCCTTAAATTGAATTGAATTGGAGAGAGAGAGAGAGAGAGAGAGGAGTATGTGACGAGTGAGAGAGAGAGAGAATGGGAGAGACGGAGTACTGAGAGAGGAGAGAGAAGAAGGGAGAGGAGAGAGAGGAGAGAGATGAGAGAGAGAGAGAGAAGAAGACGGAGAGAGAGAGAGAGAGAGTGAGAGAGGAGAGGAGAGAGAGAGAGAAAAATATAAAAAAACCCCCCAAAAAGAAAAAAAAATTTTCCATCCCCAAATCCCCCCGGGTAACGCCTTTTTAAAAAATTTCCAAAAAGGGAAACCAGGAAAAAACCCCAAAAATTTAAAACCTTTTTAAAAAACCCTTTGAAAAGAAATAAACCAAAAAAAAATTTTTTTTTTAACTTTTTGGTTTTTTTTTATAATTTTAGAAAAATTTTTTTTTTTGGGGGATTTTTTTTAAAGGGGGAATTTTAAAAAGGGGCGGGGGCCAAAAAAAGAAAAAAGGGAAAAGGGGGGAAAGGGAGAGGAAAAGGTCGAGAAAAGGGAAAGGAGGGGGGAAAAAGGGGGGGGGGGGGGCCCCCCCCCGGGGGGGAAAAAAGGGGGGGAAAAAAGGGGGGGGGGGGGGGGGAAAAAAAAAAAAAAAAAAGGGGGGGGGGGAGGAAGGGGACCCCAAAACTTTCCCCCCGAGGGGGAGGGCGGGGGCCGGGGTTTTCTTAAAAAAACTTGACGGTTAAGTTCAGGCATTCATTTGACTGGTTAAGGTAAGGGTTAAGGTAAAAAAAAAAAAAAAAAAGGCCTAACACTGGGATTGAACACCATCCTGGAGTCAAAGTGCGTTTTAATACCCCATCCACAACGCCCTAGCAAGCCGCCAGCCTACTGGATGGTAACAGGTACTCACGTTGCCCCTAGTGGACAGTATCAAAGACATCTCCCTACTAGATCGTAACAGGTGCTCACATTGCCCCTAGTGGAGAGTATTTTTATTTTTATTTTATTTCACCTTTATTTAACCAGGTAAGCTAGTTGAGAACAAGTTCTCATTCACAACTGTGACCTGGCCAAGATAAAGCAAAGCAGTGCAATAAAAACAACAACACAGAGTTACATATGGGGTAAAACAAAACATAAAGTCAAAAATACAACAGAAAATATATATACAGTGTGTACGAATGTAGTAAGGTATTACATTTACGTCATTTAGCAGACACTTTTATCCGGAGCAACTTACAGTTAGTGAATACATATATATTTTTTTATTTTTTTAATTGCCCCTCCCCCCGTGGGAATCAAACCCACAACCCTGGCGTTGCAAACGCCATGCTCTATCAACTGAGCTACATCCCTGCCGGCCATTCCCTCCCCTACCCTGGGCCAATTGTGCGCCGCCCATGAGTCTCCCGGTCGCGGCCGGCTGCGACAGAGCCTGGATTCGAACCAGGATCTCTAGTGGCACAGTTAGCACTGTGATGCAGTGCCTTAGACCACTGCGCCACTCAGGAGTAAGTTATGGAGGTAAGGCAATAAATAGGCCATAGTGCAAAAAAGTTACGATTTAGTATTAACACTGGAATGATAGATGTGCAAGAGATGATGTGCAAATAGAGATACTGGGGTGCAAATGAGCAAAATAAATAACAATATGGGGATGAGGTAGTTGGGTGGGCTAATTTCAGAAAGGCTGTGTACAGGTGCAGTGATCGGTAAGCTGCTCTGACAACTGACGCTTAAAGTTAGTGAGGGAGATAAGAGTCTCCAGCTTCAGAGATTTTTGCAGTTCGTTCCAGTAATTGGCAGCAGAGAACTGGAAGGAATGGCGGCCAAAGGAGGTGTTGGCTTTGGGGATGACCAGTGAGATATACCTGCTGGAGCGCAGAGTACGGGTGGGTGTTGCTATGGTGACCAGTGAGCTAAGATAAGACAGGGATTTGCCTAGCAGTGATTTATAGATGACCTGGAGCCAGTGGGTTTTGGCGACGAATATGTAGTGAGGGCCAGCCAACAAGAGCGTACAGCTCACAATGGTGGGTAGTATATGGAGCTTTGGTGACAAAACGGATGGCACTGTGATAGACTACATCCAATTTGCTGAGTGAGGTGTTGGAGGCTGTTTTGTAAATGACATCGCAGAAGTCAAGGATCGGTAGGATAGTCAGTTTTACGAGGGCATGTTTGCCAGCATGAGTGAAGGAGGCTTTGTTGCGAATTAGGAAGCCGATTCTAGATCTAACTTTTGATTGGAGATGCTTAATGTGAGTCTGGAAGGAGAGTTTACAGTATATCCAGACACCTAGGTATTTGTAGTTGTCCACATACTCTAGGTCAGACCCGCCGAGAGTAGTGATTCTAGTCGGGTGGGCGGGTGCAAGCAGCGTTCGGTTGAAGAGCATGCTTTAAGTTTTACTAGTATTTAAGAGCAGTTGGAGGCTACTGAAGGAGTGTTGAATGGCATTGAAGCTCGTTTGGAGGTTTGTTAACACAGTGTCCAATGAAGGGCCAGATATATACAAAATGGTGTCGTCCGCATAGAGGTGGATCCGAGTGTCACCAGCAGCAAGAGCGACATCATTGATATACACAGAGAATAGAGTCGGCCCGAGAATTGAACCCTGTGGCACGCCCATAGAGACGGCCAGAGGTCCAGTCAACAGGCCCTCCGATCAGACACATTGAACTCTATCTGAGAAGTAGTTGGTGAACCAGGCGAGGCAGTCATTAGAGAAACCAAGGCTATTTAGTCTGCCAATAAGAATGCGGTGGTTGACAGAGTCGAAAGCCTTGGCCAGGTCGATGCGCAGTACTGTCTTTTATCGATCGCGTTTATAATATCGTTTAGGACCTTGAGCGTGGCTGAGGTGCACCTATGAACAGCTCGGAAACCGGATTGCATAGCGGAGAAGGTACGGTGGGATTCGAAATGGTCGGTGATCTGTTTGTTAACTTGGCTTTCAAATACTATCGAAAGGCAGGGCAGGATGGATGTAGGTCTATAACAGTTAGAATCTAGAGTGTCACCCCCTTTGAAGAGGAGCTTTCCAATCTCTGGGCATCTCAGACGTTATGAAAGAGAGGTTGAACAGGCTAGTAAAAGGGGTTGCGACAATTTCGGCGGCTAATTTTAGAAAGAAAGGGTCCAGATTGTCTAGCCCAGCTGATTTGTAGGGGTCCAGATTTTTTAGCTCTTTCAGAACATCAGCTGTCTGAATTTGTGTGAAGGAGAAGTGGGGGGGGGGGGGGGGGGGGGCATGGGCAAGTTGCAGCGGAAGGTGCAGAGCTGGTGGCCGGGTTAGTGGTAGCCAGATGGAAAGCATGGCCAGCCGTAGCAAAATGCATGTTGAAATTCTCGATTATTGTAGATTTATCGGTGGTGACAGTGTTTCCTAGCCTCAGTGCAGTGGGCAGTTGGGAGGAGGTGCTCTTATTTTCCATGGACTTTACCCTGTCCCAAAACTTTTTGGAGTTAGTGCTACAGGATGCAAATTTCTGTTTGAAAAAGCTAGCCTTTGCTTTCCTAACTGATTGTGTATATTGGTTGCTGACATCCCTCAAAAGTTGCATATCACGGGGGCTGTTCGATGCTAATGCAGTACGCCACAGCATGTTTTTGCGCTGGTCAAGGGCAGTCAAGTCTGAGGGGAACCAGGGGCTATATCTGTTCTTAGTTCTGATTTTTTTTAATGGGACATGCTTATTTAAGCTTGAGAGGAAAGCACTTTTAAAGAACAACCAGGCATCCTCTACTGACGGAATGAGGTCAATATCCATCCAGGATACCCGGGCCAGGTCAATTGGAAAGGCCTGCTCGCTAAAGTGTTTTAGGGAGCATTTGACAGTGATGATGGGTGGTCGTTTGATCACGGACCCATTACGGACGCAGACAATTAGGCAGTGATCGCTGAGATCCTGGTTGAAGACAGCGGAGGTGTATTTAGAGGGTACATTTGTCAGGATGATATCTATGAGGGTGCCCATGTTTACAGATTTAGGGTTGTACTTGGTGTTAAGCATATCAGAGTTTAGGTCACCAAGCAGTACGAACTCTGAGGATAGATGGGGGGCAATCAGTTCACATATGGTGTCCAGGGCACAGCTCGGGGCTGAGGGGGGTCTGTAGCAAGCGGCAACATTGAGAGACTTATTTCTGGAAAGGTGGATTTTTAGCAGTAGAAGCTCAAACTGTTTGGGCACAGACCTGGATAGTATGATAGAGCTCTGCAGGCTATCTCTACAGTAGATTGAAACCCCACCCCCTTTGGTAGTTCTATCGAGATGGAAAATGTTGTAGTTGGAGATGGAAATTTCTGAATTTATTGAAGACATCTCCCTACTAGATCGTAAATGGTGCTCACATTGCCCCTAGTGGACGGTATTGAAGACATCTCCCTACCACATGGTAACAGGTGCTCACGTTGCCCCTAGTGGACGATATTGAAGACATCTCCCTACTAGATGGTAATAGGTGCTCACGTTGCCCCTAGTGGACGGTATTGAAGACATCTCCCTACCACATGGTAACAGGTGCTCACGTTGCCCCTAGTGGACAGTATTGAAGACATCTCCCTACTGGATGGTAATAGGTGCTCACGTTGCCCCTAGTGGACGGTATTGAAGGCATCTCCCTACTAGATGGTAATAGGTGCTCACGTTGCCCCTAGTGGACGGTATTGAAGGTATCTCCCTACTAGATGGTAACAGGTGCTCACGTTGCCCCTAGTGGACGGTATTGAAGACATCTCTCTACTAGATGGTAATAGTAGGGAGTAGCAGTGCAGTCAGCGTGTCCCTGGAGAACCAGAGAGAGAGAGTGTGTCACATTCAACTCCAGTGCAGTCAGCGTGTCC
>LR778283.1:45243568-45270960 GCA_902810595.1 Coregonus sp. 'balchen'
CCAGACTATTACACTGGCTTAAAACACAGCCAGACTATTACACTGGCTCATTACACAGCTAGACTATTACACTGGCTTATTACACAGCCAGACTATTAAACTAGCTTAAAACACAGCCAGACTATTACACTGGCTCATTACACAGCTAGACTATTACACTGGCTTATTACACAGCCAGACTATTAAACTGGCTTAAAACACAGCCAGACTATTAAACTGGCTTGAAACACAGCCAGACTATTACACTGGCTTATTACACAGCCAGACTATTACACTGGCTTATTACACAGCCAGACTATTACACTGGCTTATTACACAGCCAGACTATTACACTGGCTTAAAACACAGCCAGACTATTACACTGGCTTAAAACACAGCCAGACTATTACACTTGCTTATTACACAGCCAGACTATTAAACTGGCTTAAAACACAGCCAGACTATTACACTGGCTTATTACACAGCCAGACTATTAAACTGGCTTAAAACACAGCCAGACTATTACACTGGCTTAAAACACAGCCAGACTATTACACTGGCTCATTACACAGCTAGACTATTACACTGGCTTATTACACAGCCAGACTATTAAACTGGCTTAAAACACAGCCAGACTATTACACTGGCTTATTACACAGCCAGACTATTAGACTGGCTTAAAACACAGCCAGATTATTACACTGGCTTATTACACAGCCAGACTATTTCACTGGCTTATTACACAGCCAGACTATTAGACTGGCTTAAAACACAGCCAGACTATTACACTGGCTTATTACACAGCCAGACTATTTCACTGGCTTATTACACAGCCAGACTATTAGACTGGCTTATTACACAGCTAGACTATTACACTGGCTTATTACACAGCCAGACTATTAAACTGGCTTAAAACACAGCCAGACTATTACACTGGCTTAAAACACAGCCAGACTATTACACTGGCTCATTACACAGCTAGACTATTACACTGGCTTAAAACACAGCCAGACTATTACACTGGCTTATTACACAGCCAGACTATTAGACTGGCTTAAAACACAGCCAGACTATTACATTGGCTTATTACACAGCCAGACTATTTCACTGGCTTATTACACAGCCAGACTATTAGACTGGCTTATTACACAGCTAGACTATTACACTGGCTTATTACACAGCCAGACTATTAAACTGGCTTAAAACACAGCCAGACTATTACACTGGCTTAAAACACAGCCAGACTATTACACTGGCTCATTACACAGCTAGACTATTACACTGGCTTAAAACACAGCAAGACTATTACACTGGCTTATTACACAGCCAGACTATTAAACTGGCTTAAAACACAGCCAGACTATTACACTGGCTTAAAACACAGCCAGACTATTACACTGGCTCATTACACAGCTAGACTATTACACTGGCTTATTACACAGCCAGACTATTAAACTAGCTTAAAACACAGCCAGACTATTACACTGGCTCATTACACAGCTAGACTATTACACTGGCTTATTACACAGCCAGACTATTAAACTGGCTTAAAACACAGCCAGACTATTAAACTGGCTTAAAACACAGCCAGACTATTACACTGGCTTATTACACAGCCAGACTATTACACTGGCTTATTACACAGCCAGACTATTACACTGGCTTATTACACAGCCAGACTATTACACTGGCTTAAAACACAGCAAGACTATTACACTTGCTTATTACACAGCCAGACTATTAAACTGGCTTAAAACACAGCCAGACTATTACACTGGCTTATTACACAGCCAGACTATTAAACTGGCTTAAAACACAGCCAGACTATTACACTGGCTTAAAACACAGCCAGACTATTACACTTGCTTATTACACAGCCAGACTATTAAACTGGCTTAAAACACAGCCAGACTATTACACTGGCTTATTACACAGCCAGACTATTAAACTGGCTTAAAACACAGCCAGACTATTACACTGGCTTAAAACACAGCCAGACTATTACACTGGCTCATTACACAGCTAGACTATTACACTTGCTTATTACACAGCCAGACTATTAAACTGGCTTAAAACACAGCCAGACTATTACACTGGCTTATTACACAGCCAGACTATTAAACTGGCTTAAAACACAGCCAGACTATTACACTGGCTTAAAACACAGCCAGACTATTACACTGGCTCATTACACAGCTAGACTATTACACTGGCTTATTACACAGCCAGACTATTACACTAGCTTATTACACAGCCAGACTATTAGACTGGCTTAAAACACAGCCAGACTATTACACTGGCTTATTACACAGCCAGACTATTTCACTGGCTTATTACACAGCCAGACTATTAGACTGGCTTATTACACAGCTAGACTATTACACTGGCTTATTACACAGCCAGACTATTAAACTGGCTTAAAACACAGCCAGACTATTACACTGGCTTATTACACAGCCAGACTATTTCACTGGCTTATTACACAGCCAGACTATTAGACTGGCTTATTACACAGCTAGACTATTACACTGGCTTATTACACAGCCAGACTATTAAACTGGCTTAAAACACAGCCAGACTATTACACTGGCTTAAAACACAGCCAGACTATTACACTGGCTCATTACACAGCTAGACTATTACACTGGCTTAAAACACAGCCAGACTATTACACTGGCTTATTACACAGCCAGACTATTACACTGGCTCATTACACAGCTAGACTATTACACTGGCTTAAAACACAGCCAGACTATTACACTGGCTTATTACACAGCCAGACTATTACACTGGCTTATTACACAGCCAGACTATTACACTGGCTTATTACACAGCCAGACTATTACACTGGCTTAAAACACAGCCAGACTATTAAACTGGCTCATTACACAGCCAGACTATTACACTGGCTTAAAACACAGCCAGACTATTACACTGGCTTAAAACACAGCCAGACTATTACACTGGCTCATTACACAGCCAGACTATTACACTGGCTTAAAACACAGCCAGACTATTACACTGGCTTATTACACAGCCAGACTATTACACTGGCTTATTACACAGCTAGACTATTACACTGGCTTATTACACAGCCAGACTATTACACTGGCTTATTACACAGCCAGACTATTAGACTGGCTTAAAACACAGCCAGACTATTACACTGGCTTATTACACAGCCAGACTATTTCACTGGCTTATTACACAGCCAGACTATTAGACTGGCTTATTACACAGCTAGACTATTACACTGGCTTATTACACAGCCAGACTATTAAACTGGCTTAAAACACAGCCAGACTATTACACTGGCTTAAAACACAGCCAGACTATTACACTGGCTCATTACACAGCTAGACTATTACACTGGCTTAAAACACAGCCAGACTATTACACTGGCTTATTACACAGCCAGACTATTACACTGGCTCATTACACAGCTAGACTATTACACTGGCTTAAAACACAGCCAGACTATTACACTGGCTTATTACACAGCCAGACTATTACACTGGCTTATTACACAGCCAGACTATTACACTGGCTTATTACACAGCTAGACTATTACACTGGCTTATTACACAGCCAGACTATTACACTGGCTTATTACACAGCCAGACTATTACACTGGCTTAAAACACAGCCAGACTATTAAACTGGCTCATTACACAGCCAGACTATTACACTGGCTTAAAACACAGCCAGACTATTACACTGGCTTAAAACACAGCCAGACTATTACACTGGCTCATTACACAGCCAGACTATTACACTGGCTTAAAACACAGCCAGACTATTACACTGGCTTATTACACAGCCAGACTATTACACTGGCTTATTACACAGCTAGACTATTACACTGGCTTATTACACAGCCAGACTATTACACTGGCTTATTACACAGCCAGACTATTACACTGGCTTAAAACACAGCCAGACTATTAAACTGGCTCATTACACAGCCAGACTATTACACTGGCTTAAAACACAGCCAGACTATTACACTGGCTTAAAACACAGCCAGACTATTACACTGGCTCATTACACAGCCAGACTATTACACTGGCTTAAAACACAGCCAGACTATTACACTGGCTTATTACACAGCCAGACTATTACACTGGCTTATTACACAGCCAGACTATTACACTGGCTTAAAACACAGCCAGACTATTACACTGGCTTAAAACACAGCCAGACTATTACACTGGCTTAAAACACAGCTAGACTACATGCAGACATTAACACTCGCTCTGGCTGTGCCCAATTCTGATTGTTTTGCCCATAATTAGGCTGCCTGTGTAAACACAGTGTCTCGCTCCTCTGTCTGTAAGGCTGGTAGGTTAAAACAGGTCATACCGTTTCGGTTACTAAGGAGAAGTGAAGACCATAGGCTTGGGATGAAGCTGAAGAACCGTTCAGCATGGTTAGGGCTTGTTGAGGCCTTATGTTTCACAGGGAGTGAAGAGGAGCATGGTGTGGGCTTGTTGAGTGGTCTAAGGCTCTGCATCGCAGCGCTAGCTGTGCCACTAGAGATCCTGGTTCGAATCCAGGCTCTGTCGTGGGCCAGCCGCGACCGGGAGACCCATGGGGCGGCGCACAATTGGTCCAGGGTAGGGGAGGGAATGGCCGGCAGGGATGTAGCTCAGTTGGTAGAGCATGGCATTTGCAACGCCAGGGTTGTGGGTTCGATTCCCACGGGGGGCCTGTATGAAAAAATAAAAAAATAATGTATGCATTCACTAACTGTAAATTGCTCTGGATAAGAGCGTCTGCTAAATGACAAAAAAAATAAAAATTGTTTCACTGGGAGTGAAGAGGAGCTTGTAAACGTGAAGTTCAGTCTGTGTCCTCTTTCTCCCACCAGTCCCAGGAGTTTAAAGTCGTAGATGAAAAGGCGCTATCTAGAACCTACAAGGGTTCTTCGGCTGTCCCCATAAAATAACCCTTTTTGGAACACCTTGTAGAGTTCATGTTCTGAGGGACTGTGTTCTGAGGTTCTGTGTTCTGAGGGTCTGTGTTCTGAGGTTCTGTGTTCTGAGGGTCTGTGTTCTGAGGTTCTGTGTTCTGAGGGTCTGTGTTCTGAGGGTCTGTGTTCTGAGGGTCTGTGATAAAACAGGTTTTTGGCCACTAGAGTCCTCCATCGCTATGAGACTACATACATCCATTTTTTCCTACAAATGTAGGTTGGAAACATACTACTAAACAGACAAATTGAGGTTTCATGTACTATACTAAAACAGCAAATCAATTTAATCAGTTCTCTGAATGCATCAGTTGTCTCCCATCCCTCCAGACTTTACCCACAATTTGACCTGAAATTTGACATGAGATTAGGTGCAGCAGCATTAAAGAAAGTAAATGTTTTCACTATGCAATTTCCTTGATTAACAGAGCCTTGTGTGTGTGCGTCCTCGTGTGTGAGTGCGTGTGTGTGTGTGTGTATTGTGTGTGTGTGTGTGTGTATTGTGTGATGTGTGGGTTGAACCCTATTTTCCCCGGGGCAGAGAACATAATGTAGAGCCATGCCATGCCACCTCTGACTATTAATGTTTCATATCACTTGGAGGCGCTGGGTTGACCTGCAACATACATGCAGCCAAGTGAACAAGATAGCCCATGACATTTTAATCATTGAATGTGACCCTATGGTTAACCATGTGTATCATGATGTTCCACACTAGTCTCTTGAGCTACAAGCAATATTCCCAAAGCAACATTCTTATCTTTCAAAGAACAGTTAGGTCATAGGTCATATCGTTTAATAGTACAGTCAGCTACCGTATACTATACTTTATTAAATACAAAACCATAGCATGAGAGTTCAAAAGGCAAACGAAAAGAGAGGTAAACCATAGGATGAGAGTTACAAAGGCAAATGAAAAGAGAGTTAAACCATAACCTTAAGCATAAATATAATTTACATTAAAAAATCCCCAACGAATCCACCTATGTCGGCCTTCCGCATCTGCGGTGGAAAGTGTCAGACCTGGAGACATCTAGAAAATCGGTCTTCTCATGAAAACGTCTGTAGCATCCGAATGGTTTGGCCCACAAACTAATATGGAGATTTAAAAAAAAAAGAAAAAAGAAAACATGATAATAATAATAATAATAATAATAATAATAATAATAATAATAATAATAATATGCCATTTAGCAGACGCTTTTATCCAAAGCGACTTACAGTCATGTGTGCATACATTTTTACGTATGGGGTGGTCCCGGGGATCGAACCCACTACCCTGGCGTTACCAGCGCCGTGCTCTACCAATTGAGCTACAGAGGACCACATTATTGACCAATGATGCATGTTTGGACTACAACCAAAGAGGAAGATACAGTAAAAGCACAATGATGATAAGTCCAATCATATAGAGACAAAGAGAATCCTTCTGCCATTCTGACATACAGTACAGTAACGTGTCTTTTCCAGTTGTAACACAAACACAGCACCCCAGATTGAGATAGTTCTAAATGTTGCGCCTTAGCTGAGATGAGAGTGAGATGATGCACAGTACAGTAGATAATCAACCATGACCTGATTGGTAAGAGGGCTGAGGATAGGACTGTAGGACTGAGTGTGTCTCAATGTGCTTTTTTGTGAGAGTTTTTGTGTTGCTGTTGTGTTGATGTGTTTATCTGTGTGTACATCCCCCCTCTCTCTCTCATCCAGGCATGAAGACCCCTCCCTCCCCCAAAAGGTAGCAGCCCCTCCCCTGCCCCGCCCTGGTGGACTTTGCTTTACTCTCCCTGGATGATGATGATGATGAATTAGTGGATTCAAAAAATAAATAAAAGTAAAATGCATCATCAAAATAAGTGGCTGATAGGCGGAGGGTCTAGGGCCTTTAATCTCAAGGTCTCTACAGTCCCAGTAACCTAATCTCAGGGTCTCTACAGTCCCAGTAACCTAATCTCAGGTTCTCTACAGTCCCAGTAATCTAATCTCAGGTTCTCTACAGTCCCAGTAACCTAACCTCAGGGTCTCCACAGTCCTAGTAATCTAATCTCAGGGTCTCTACAGTCCCAGTAACCTAATCTCAGGTTCTCTACAGTCCCAGTAATCTAATCTCAGGTTCTCTACAGTCCCAGTAACCTAATCTCAGGTTCTCTACAGTCCCAGTAATCTAATCTCAGGTTCTCTACAGTCCCAGTAACCTAACCTCAGGGTCTCCACAGTCCCAGTAATCTAATCTCAGGGTCTCTACAGTCCCAGTAACCTAATCTCAGGTTCTCTACAGTCCCAGTAACCTAATCTCAGGTTCTTTACAGTCCCAGTAACCTAATATATAAAATATAGTAGTGTTTCTATGTGCCACCATCATACCTTTCTAACAAGTTAGTTCATCAAATTTCTGCCCTGCTAGAGCTGCCCCGGTCAACTGTAAGTGCTGTTATTGTGAAGTGGAAATGTCTAGGAGCCACGACGGCTCAGCCGCGAAGTGGTAGGCCACACAAGCTCACAGAATGGGACCGCCGAGTGCTGAAGCGTGTAAAAATCGTCTGTCCTCAGTTGTAACACTCACTACCGAATTCCAAACTGCCTCTGGACGCAACGTCAGCACAATAACTGTTTGTCGGAAGCTTCATGAAATGGGTTTCCATGGCCGAGCAGCTGCACACAAGCCTAAGATCGTCATTGGACTCTGGAGCAGTGGAAACGCGTTCTCTGGAGTGATGAATCACGCTTCAGTCCGACGGACGAATCTGGGTTTGGCGGATGCCAGGAGATCGCTACCTGCTCCAATGCATAGCGGCAACTGTAAAGTTTGGTGGTGGAGGGACAATGGTCTGGGGCTGTTTTTCATGGTTCGGGCTAGGCCCCTTAGTTACAGTGAAGGGAAATCTTAACTCTACAGCATACAATGACATTCTAGACGATTCTGTGCTTCCAACTTTGTGGCAACAGTTTGGGGAATGCTTTTTCCTGTTTCAGAAAGACAGAAATGGTTTGTCGAGATCGGTGTGGAAGAACTTGACTGGCCTGCACAGAGCCCTGACCTCAACCCCATCAAACACCTTTGGGATGATTTGGAATGCCAACATCGAGACAGGCCTAATCGCCCAACATCAGTGCCCAACCTCATTAATGCTCTTGTGGCAGAAATGTTTCCAACAGCTAGTGGAAGGTCTTCCTAGAAGAGTGGAGGCTGTTATAGCAGCAAAAGGTGGGACAACTCCATATAATTGCCCATGATTTTGGAATGAGATGTTTGACGTGCATACAAAACATACTTTTGGCCATGTAGCGTATTTTACGTTTAAGAAAGTGTGTAGGTCACATTCTTTATCGCAGATCTATGAATTTAGATTCACCTGCTTGAGACAAATTCAGCGATTGCTTTGCCATGTCTGTACCATGAAGCAGTCGAGCTGGATAAATGTTTTTCTAAGGACCGCCCCTTTGACGTAACGTCGCAGTGAAGTGATACAAGTGGATGTATTTATGCAGACGACCACCAGAGGGAGGCAAATACACGCTTATTCGACAGAGGACGTTGACGTGGTCATAGGAACGTCTGAATTGCTGTCTTCTGACTCATAAAACAGTGGGAAATCAATAAAATAAGTCATGTAAACATACACATACGTTTTAAGTAAAGAGAGAGATGAGATCCATTCCATCTCTCTAGACACAGACCAGATATAATCCATTCCATCTCTCTAGACACAGACCAGATATAATCCATTCCATCTCTCTAGACACAGACCAGATATAATCCATTCCATCTCTCTAGACACAGACCAGATATAATCCATTCCATCTCTCATCCCATTTTACATTTTTAGTCATTTAGCAGATGCTCTTATCCGGAGTGACTTACAGTTAGTGAGTGCATACATTATCCTACTGGCCCCCCGTGGGAAACGAACCCACAACCCTGGCGTTGCAAGCGCCATGCTCTACCAACTGAGCTATATAATCCATTCCATCTCTCTAGAGACAGACCAGATACACAGTACCAGTCAAAAGTTTGGACACACCTACTCATTCAAGGGTTTTTCTTTATTTTTACTATTTTCTACATTGTAGAATAATAGCAAAGACATCAAAACTATGAAATAACACATATGGAATCATGTAGTAACCAAAAGAGTGTTAAACAAACGCGTGTGCGTGTGTGTGTGTGTGTGTGTGTATGTGCGTCTGTATGTGTGCGTGCGTCTGTGTGTGGCTCAATCCCACAGGTGGGCGGGGTTTAGGATGATAAACAACAGATATAGACATGTTTAATAGACTGTTCTTTGACTCCATGGAAACAGAGGAAGCATAATGTCACTCCAACTTCTAATTAAAGTTTCAAGTTTATTTGGCATTATGTAATAAATACATTGGAAGCTTACTGGCTAGCTCCGACATCAAAACAGCCTTAGAAACGGCAAGAAAGTTCAAATATATGTTTAATAACAATTTTCTACATGATATTGTATTTCACTTTGAATCGCTGATTTAGAACAGGTCATCAAACCAATATGACTTCTTATTTTAGTTTGTTTTGGCCAATACTCCTCAAAGACTCGCCCAATTTTGCATTTTTTTGTCATTTAGCAGACGCTCTTATCCAGATGGACTCATAGTATGATATATACTCTTGTACTTTTTCGTATTGGACCCCCTTGGAAATTGAACCCACAACTCTGGCTTTTGCAGGCGCCATGCTCTGAGCCACATGGCCATGTTAAAAAGACAACTCAAAATACTGTGCACCATGAAGGACCCCCCCCCCCCCCCCACCCCCCCCCCTCCTCTTAGGTCTTCCAACTTTAGGACTCACAAGCTTCTTTCTTCCTTCACAAACCAATTACCAATTCAGCGTCAGAGGAGGAGGGAATCAATTGTGATTAAAGTGGTTTAATGAAAGTTTTAGCTGAAAAAATCTGTGCTAGATTTAGTTTTATCCGGTGTTGCTAATTAATTAACACTCCAAATATCGTTGTCACATACAGTCGCTGGTGACACGGCACGGTGGAGATATAATTATACACTAAGGACTGGCTGTGTGTTCTGGTGTACAGTGTGTGTGTGTGTGTGTGTGTGTGTGTGTGTGTGTGTGTGTGTGTGTGTGTGTGTGTGTGTCAGCGCTTCACTTGGACAGAAATACAGTTGAAGTCGGAAGTTTACATACACTTAGATTGGAGTCATTAAAACTCGTTTTTTCAACTCTCCACAGATGTCTTGTTAACAAACTATAGTTTTGGCAAGTCGGTTAGGACATCTACTTTGTGCATGACACAAGTAATTTTTTTCAACAATTGTTTACAGACAGATTGTTTCACTTATAATTCACTGTATCACAAGTCCAGTGGGTCAGAAGTTTACATACACTAAGTTGACTGTGCCTTTAAACAGCTTGGAAAATTCCAGAAAATGATGTCATGGCTTTAGAAGCTTCTGATAGGCTAATTGACATCATTTGAGTCAATTGGAGGTGTACCTGTGGATGTATTTCAAGGCCTACCTTCAAACTCAGTGCCTCTTTGCTTGACATCATGGGAAAATCAAAACAAATCAGCCAAGACCTCATAAAAAAAATTGTAGACCTCCACAAGTCTGGTTCATCTGTACAAACAATAGTAGGAGTGGCCATCACAAAGTCCTGACCTCAATCCTATAGAAGATTTGTGGGCAGAACTGAAAAAGCGTGTGCGAGCAAGGAGGCCTACAAACCTGACTCAGTTACACCAGCTCTGTCAGGAGGAATGGGCCAAAATTCACCCAACTTATTGTGGGAAGCTTCTGGAAAGCTACCCGAAACGTTTTGACCGAATTTAAACAATTTAAAGGCAATGCTACCAAATACTAATTGAGTGTATGTAAACTTCTGACCCACTGATAATGTGATGAAAGAAATAAAAGCTGAAATAAATCATTCTCTCTACTATTATTCTGACATTTCACATTCTTAAAATAAAGTGGTGATCCTTAACTGACCTAAGACAGGGAATTTTTATTAGGGTTAAATATCAGTGAAACTACCCAACAAGACTAACTGATATATATATGTTTAATGTATTGATTAAATCCCATAAAATAATATACACTTTATGTAACTAATACAATGCCGTCAACGGTTTGGAGATACAGATCTGAGGAGTTGAATTGTTCAGCTTTTGCTGATTATTCCAACAAGGTGGGGATTACTCTGAGCGATAGCAGGTGTACAACATTTTTTTTTAAATTAACATCTTTAGCTCTCACATGGTCAATTAGCCGGATATGACCAGTAGAGGCAGAGGGATTTCGGAAAACACACACACACACACACACACAGACACACACACACACACACAGACACACACACACACACACACACACACAGACACACACACACACACACACACACACACACACACACACACACATCTGTCTGGGGCTGTACGTCACAGCTATCCATATTAAACCATTCAGACCAGCCACCTTGTCTCATTATTAATATGGTGTTTAAAAATACTTCTTGATGGATTGCTCACATATTGCTGTCTGGGTCTGTATTGACCATTTTTAGACCGGTCACTGCGCCAGAATATTAACATGTTATAAAGACCAATATATTGAGAAATGGGACGTACTGAACTATACCTTTACAGTTCATCCCAAAGGGCTGGTATTAGTCTGTGTACTGTCATGGAAGAGAAAGATCTCTAGGAAAAGTCACTTTCTTTAAAAACTAAGTACAACTATCTCTCATTCACGATCTTGAACCACTGCCTGAATCCTGTCAGCTCTAGCTAAGCAGATAATTGGTCGTTATGAAAAAATAGAGTATTTATTCACACGTTCTTTCTAATGCGAAATTTTACACTGGGAGGGCATCTCGAGACATTCTCGAGAGGTATCAGAAAACATCCAGAGAATAAACATTTTACTGTGCTCACGTCTTGCCCGCGGAGCCTTCCTCGAGAGACACCCCCCTCTGAGCAGTGCAGTGTAAACATAATTAAACAAAGACACCTGTCTGAGACTGTACAGAATTGTCTTGTTGAGACAGTAAATGAGGAGAGGCAGAACAGTGGCTGGTTTAGTGAGCAGCGGATCCTCTTACAGTAAAATGTTTTGGACAGCAAGGTTTTTTGAAAAGGCTGAAATGTATAGGTTTTTTTAGTGCTTAATTTGAGACGGATCCTGAACAGGACAGGACCCTGCACAGAACAGGACCCTGCACAGAACAGGACCCTGAACAGGACAGGACCCTGCACAGAACAAGACCCTGAACAGAACAAGACCCTGAACAGAACATGACTCTGTACAGGACAGGACCCTGAACAGAACAGGACCCTGAACAGAACAGAACCCTGAACAGAACAAGACCCTGAACAGAACAGGACCCTGCACAGAACAGAACCCTGAACAGAACAGGACCCTGAACAGAACAGGACCCTGAACAGAACAGGACCCTGCACAGGACAGGACCCTGCACAGAACAGGACCCTGCACAGAACACGACCCTGAACAGGACAGGACCCTGCACAGGACAGGACCCTGCACAGAACACGACCCTGAACAGGACAGGACCCTGCACAGGACAGGACCCTGAACAGAACAGGACCCTGAACAGAACAGTTTTGGGCTGTTTCGTTCCGGAACCTATTTGCCAGGATCCGGTGCCTCTCGTGTCCCCAAAAAATAATTTTCACTGTTTGCAATGTAAACTTTTGAATAAAAGCGATCAGAGTTCATTTGAGTTGCCTCCTCTGTAATTCTAATGCCCCCTAAAAAAACATATTGTGAAAACGTAGATTTTCAACCCGTGCCTGATATTCTGATGCCTCATTCACATTAACCATAAGCACCGCATTATGTTGCGCCGGATGTAATTGATTTTGAACGGGGATCGTCCACAACGGAGTGGAATCACAACGCCCCCCTTGCTGTTTAAGGCTCCGTTGCGAGACAGACATAAATTCTAACTTTGTGTCTTCTTCAGTCCGTCAACTGCTTTACTGCTCTATGCCACTACGCAAATGCGATGATAAGCATGCAGCGCTTTATTATAAAGTTGTTATTTTCATGCGTTCCGGTACCTCAGAGCTCCCCAGGTCACCCCACTCTCACACTCACTTTTTGTTTCCGGCACCTCCCGATTTACAAATGAAGCACTGGGTATTTTTCCTTAAAAGAGAGACTTGGTTTTATTGAGTTTTTACTTGAAATTCTAGTAACAGCCTGTCACATTTTTAAAAAATTGTCACCGTACCTTTAAGAAACTCAACTCAACTGTGTTTTTCTTTTGCTTGGCTGTGCAAAGTCACACTCTTAGAAAAAAAGGGTTCCAAAAGCGATCTTCAGCTGTCCCAATAGCAGAACCATTTTGGTTCCAGGTAGAACCATTTTGGGTTCCATGTAGAACCCTTTTGGGTTCCATGTAGAAGGGTTCTACATGGACTATCTGGAACCAAAAGGGTTCTACCTGGAACCAAAAAGGGTTATTCAAAGGGTTATCAAATGGGGACAGCTGAAGAACCCTTTTAGGATCTAGATAACACCTTTTTTTTTTAAAGTGTGGACCATCCAGAGGCAAGAAGCTTTGCAAGGAAGCATCAGGGAATTATCAACACTTTCGGTCGCAATTTGCTTTTATTTCATATAATCCTTCCATGATATTGATAAAAACGAAGCTTGGTTTGTTTTAATGGTATAGCTGGTAGCACAGGCACTTTACCACTTGCTGGTGGAAACCTTATAGGAGGTGGTTGTCCCAGACTGTCGGTCCCAGGTTGTTTGTCCAACTGCAACTCCGGGGGGGGGGATGTTCCAATGTCCTGTCATGCTCGTTCAAGCATTGATCAAGTCCATTGGATGGATCTGGAAGTCTCCTTAGTCTTTGTCCACTTTCAATTATCACAGTATATGATAATGGTCCTGAGCAATTCTCGATTGTAGCTGGAATCCATTTGGGATCAAACCCATGGTTTCTTGTGCAGACATCATCTCCAGGTGAGAAACTTCTGAGTTTGACTCTGTTGTTATGATTCCGCTTTTGAGTCCTTTTGATTTTGTTGTATTTTCCCTTTCAGGTCTGGCCTGATGAGATCCAAGGTTCACCTTAACCTCCTTGACATGAGCATTTCTGCAGGTGACAACCCGGCTGTAGCTTGAGGAGTGATCCTGTTAGCTAAACCAGAATCTAGACACATGAATCTAGACACCTTCTTCTCAACGCTGCCCCCCTTGCATCTCCCTCATCCCCTCTTTCAAGGGTTCGATAATTGGACCTTTGTTATTCCTAATCTATGTCAATGACCTTGCTGCTGTGTCTTCTACCGTACTTCCCATTCTCTTTGCTGATGATACCAATTTGATTTTATCACACAAAAAATTTTATTCACTAATTAATGAAGCTATCTCAGGCATGGCCACATCTTCTGAAGGGTTCCAGATAAACGAATTATCTTAAAATGTTTAAAAAGTCAGACTTTATTGTATTCACTAGTAAGATTAAGAAATATTGTAAAAAAAAAAAAAAAAAAATAAAAGAAAGAGCCAGAATCTCAATTGGTGGGAATGAAATGGAACAAGTCACATCCACTAGATTCCTCTGAGTTCTAATAGATTAAAAGTTATCTTGGAAAGATCATATTCAATTTGTCTTCAGCAAAGTGATGAAATCTGTTGGTATCATCAGAAAGATGAGTGGTTTGGTTCATCAGCCTCGCTTCCTAACTCTATACTATAGCTTAATTTACCCATATCTCATTTACTGTAATATTGTCTGGCCCAGTACATATGCCTCCTACCTACACAGATTACTCATCACACAAAAATACATTTGCAAGACTGTCCACCCTCTAATTATCCGGCTCCATCTGCACCTTTGTTTAAGAAACTTAATATCTTGTCTATTTACGACATCAATGTACGCCAATTATACATTTTCATCTACAAATACTCACACCTCCCAGACAGTTTACCTTTCAATATATTCTTCCAGGTTAATTCTGAAATCCATCTATATAACACAAGACACTGCGATAACCTTCACCCTCCCCACTGCCGCAACCTCACACAGGGATCACCCTGACGAACCAAACTACTCAGTAATCTCCTCCGTATAGCGTAACTCTCACACACTCACATCCACACATGCACACACACATTTAAACAAAACATATACTGTTTATTATTTTTTTGTGATTGCTGATTGGTTCGTTTGTACATTTATGATTAGTGGGTTTTGTTATCTGTTTTAACAAACCTTTATTTTTCTACTTATGTATATTGTTTTTTTTTGTGGTGTGGTTTTCTTATCAACCCTTGGGCTTTCAACCTGCACACCATTCTTTATTGATTTGTTTTTAACTGTATTGCTGTTTATCACTTATTTCCTTTGGTGCAAAATCAATTAAACCTAAACCTTAAAAGGTCTGAACGGAACGTTCTGCTAATCTATTTGAAGATGGTGAAAGGGGGCCGGCGTTACATGCTGAATTCCATTTTGCTTAATGAATTCAGTGCTTGTGGCGCTAACCAACATTTGAGGCAATCCCATGACACTGAAGCTTTTGTCTCAACTTCTGTGATGTTGACGTGTTCATGGAGTAAATATCCATCCACTCTGAATGAGAAACAATCAGCACAAGGAACATTTTCCCTAGGAAGGGTCCAGATGTAGTCGTGTCCATGGTTTTTCCGGCCAATCCCATGGATGTAATGGCGCGGTGGAGGGTGACTTCCTGTTACTCTGACAATCTTCACACAGGCTAACCTCATTTTCCACCTACTGGTCCATCTTTGGCCACCACCAGACGTATGACCTCGCTAGGCCTTTCATTCTCGACGTACCTGGATGTGACTGGTGCAACAACTTCAGCAGCATACCTCGTCCTTGTGGTGGGATAACTACTGTTGAACCCAACAGAAACACACCCATCTCCAACACTCAAGGCCAAGCGGCGAGCGTAGTGTGGCATGATCTGAGGCTCTGTCGCTGTAGGCCACTTTCAGGACAAATTCATGCACTTGTGATAGCATCACATCCTTTAAAGTCCATTACCTGGTTTGTGCTGTGTTCACAGATGCATCATCCAACACCATCGATCATCAAGACTTTGACATTTTCTCCTTCCTGAGCGATGTTTTCTGGAATGGACCGTCTACTCAGAGCAGCATTCCCACGGTATCTACCTAGCTTGTAGATTATTCTGTACTCATAGGCCCTGAGCTACACAGTCCAGTGTTGAACTCTTGGAGAGACCATTTGTGGCTTCTGTTCAGAGAGATCAAGAGGCTAAATGGTCGGTCACAATAGTGAACGTTCTCCCGTAATAAGTACTTGTGGAATCTCTTGTGGAGTACTTTTTCTCCGCTGGCGACAATGTTCTTGACATGAACCTGATAGGTTTCTCTGCTCAATTCTCCATCCGGTGTGATAGAACCACCCCCACACCATACGATGAGGCATCACGCGATAAGACGAGGTCTCTGTCGGCTGAGTAGTGTACCAGCACTTCTGCTGATTGCAATAACTCCTGTGACTTTGCAAAAGCTTCTTCCTGTCTTTCTGACCATTTCCAGGCCACAGCTAGGAGGGTCTTCCCTGCCAAACTCCCTCCATAGTTCTTTGGAGGATAGCTGGAGCGGAGGACACCCCGAAAGGGTAAGCGTTTTGTAGGTAAACGTCCCTCTGTGGGGTGTTTATGGTCAGGTACTTCTGTGACGCTTCACCCATTAGCACTTGCTGTTAATGCGTGACTCATGTCCAGTTTTGTGAACTGTTGCCCTCCGGTTAACGTTGAAAGCAAGTCCTCCACTCTGGGTGTGGGGGGGGGGGACTGCTTCAGTGAGGAAACTATTTACAGTCAGCTTGTACATAGTCTGATTGAACCATCTGGTTTGAGTATGGGAACAACTGGTGCTGCCCACTCTGAGAATTTGACAGGAATAATTATATCCTTTCCATATCCACTTTAGGCTTCATGGCATATGGAACTAATCTTGGCCTATAGAATCTGGGACTAGCATCTGCAGCAACATGAATGGTAGTTCGGCCTCCCTATCTCTTCTTTGAAAACACTCTCATGCTTTGAAAAGCACCTGCTGCACTGTCAATGTCTCTGTGGTGACATGTTTGATTTCATACCAGTTCAGTTTTATTTCCTCCAACCACCTTCTCGCTAGTAAGCTGGGGCCCAGTACCTTCCACTACTAAGAGAGGCAGTCTTTTAATGTTGTCTTTGATATTCCACTTGAACATCAGCAACTCCTATCACAGTGATTTCCTGTGTACGTTTTTTAATTTAATGGGAGAGTCTCTCGGTTTAGGCACATCACTTTGCTCTCCATTTCTCATTGAATTGGGACCTGTTCGTCTGCTTCCATTTCCATTTCACTAACTGTAAGTCGCTCTGGATAAGAGTGTCTGCTAAATAACTATAATGTAAATGGAACTCTACTTATCAACTGTGTGCGTTGTGTTGTCTCCACTCCCTGTGTTGATCTCACCAACCCCCCTTTGTCTCACCTCTGAGAAGCAGAGGTTACGTCCTGTAGGTCTGACATCTGATTGGAGGTTAACTTT
Organism: Coregonus sp. 'balchen'; assembly: GCA_902810595.1. Lineage (NCBI taxonomy): Eukaryota > Metazoa > Chordata > Actinopteri > Salmoniformes > Salmonidae > Coregonus > Coregonus sp. 'balchen'. The sequence continues at coordinate 45,261,070 of LR778283.1, forward strand.
ACAGTAATGCTATTGGTCAACAACTCAGGTTTTGAATCCAAACAACTCAGATGCTTATAAAAGGGTCTTAGATGAATTGTTCTTTCTCTTATGTCACTGCCTTGCTGTGGTGAGATACCCTCTTTCACTCCCTCTCCCAGGAGCTATGGTCTCTCTCTCTCTCTCTCTCTCTCTAACCATGTTTGATCATGATCAGGTCCTCCTCGTCCATATATTATTAATTACAGTGCTTTCAGAAGGTATTCACACCCCTTGACTTTTTTCCACATTTTGTTGCGTTACAGCCTGAATTTAAAATGGATTCCCTCTCCCATGAGCTATGGTATCTCTCTCTCTCTCTCTCTAACCATGTTTAGATTAATGCCTTGTAATGCTTGTTAGTATTTACATACTGTATTATATTGCTATTTATCTTATGGAGTCAGATAATTCATTTTAATGAGCTAATTGCTGAGTCTGATTACGAGTCACATATGAGGTATATAGGTAGGAAGTAGGTCTACCTGGCCTGCTGCTTGCAAAAGTAGGAAAGTACCCATTTGGCGATGTCTGATTTCTGATTGTCATAAATCATCAACACATCCACCACTAATAAGGAGAGCTTCTCAGACAACAAGTCTGTTTTTTTAACATCCATTGCGAATGATAGTTCCTCGGTATTTGAAAAATCATCAAACCTTTGTGTGAAAGAGCAAAATATAATGATCAGATTTTTATTTTATTGATTTATTTCACCTTTATTTAACCAGGTAAGCCAGTTGAGAACAAGTTCTCATTTACAACTGCGACCTGGCCAAGATAAAGCAAAGCAGTGCGATAAAAACAACAACACAGAGTTACATATGGGGTAAACAAAACATAAGGTCAAAAATACAACAGAAAATCTATATACAGTGTGTGCAAATGTAGCAAGTTATGGAGGTAAGGCAATAAATAGTCCATAGTGCAAAATAATTACAATTAGTATTAACACTGGAATGATAGATGTGCAAGAGATGAAGTGCAAATAGAGATATTTGTTTTTCAACAGGACAATGACCCAAAACACCTCCAGGCTGGGTAAGGGCTATTTTACCAAGAAGGAGAGTGATTGAGTGCCGCATCAGATGACCTGGTCTCCACAATCCCCCAACCTCAACCCAATTGAGACGGTTTGGGATGAGTCGGACGGCAGAGTGAAGGAAAAGCAGCCAACAAGTGCTCAGCATATGTGGGAACTCCTTCAAGACTGTTGGAAAAGCATTCCAGGTGAAGCTGGTTGAGAGAATGCCAAGAGTGTGCAAAGCTGTCATCAAGGCAAAGGGTGGCTACTTATCTCAAATATAAAATATATTTTGAAACTGGTCAAAATAAAGAAAAACCCTGGAATGACCTTTTACAGCTACTGTATATAAAGTGTAATTTTGACATTATTGATCATAGTCTGCTGCTGGAAAAACGTATGTGTTATGGCTTTACACCCCCTGCTATAATGTGGATAAAGAGTTACCTGTCTAACAGAACACAGAGGGTGTTCTTTAATAATCCACGTAGAATCAGGAATTCCCCAGGGAAGCTGTCTAGGCCCCTTACTTTTTTCAATCTTTACTAACGACATGCCACTGGCTTTGAGTAAAGCCAGTGTGTCTATGTATGCGGATGACTCAACACTATACACGTCAGCTACTACAGCGACTGAAATGACTGCAACACTTAACAAAGAACTGCAGTTAGTTTCAGAGTGGGTGGCAAGGAATAAGTTAGTCCTAAATATTTCTAAAACTAAAAGCATTGTATTTGGGACAAATCATTCACTAAACCCTAAACCTCAACTAAATCTTGTAATAAATAATGTGGAAATTGAGCGAGTTTAGGTGACTAAACTGCTTGGAGTAATGCTGGATTGTAAACTGGCATGGTTAAAACATATTGATACAACAGTAGCTAAGATGGGGAGAAGTCTGTCCATAATAAAGCGCTGCTCTATCTTCTTAACAGCACTATCAACAAGGCAGGTCCTACATGCCCTAGTTTTGTCGCACCTGGATTACTTTTCAGTCATGTGGTCAGGTGCCACAAAAAGGGACAGGGAAGCACGGCTGGCCCTTGGATGTACACAGAGAGCTAACATTAATAATATGCATGTCAATCTCTCCTGGCTCAAAGTGGAGGAGAGATTGACTTCATCACTACTTGTATTTATGAGCGGTATTGACATGTTGGACACCCATGCATACCCCACAAGACATGCCACCAGAGGTCTCTTCACAGTCCCCAAGTCCAGAACAGACTATGGGAGGCGCACAGTACTACATAGAGCCATGACTACATGGAACTCTATTCCACATCAGGTAACTGATGCAAGCAGTAAAATGTTATTTAAAAAGCAGATACAAATACACCTTATGGAACAGCGGGGACTGTGAAGAGAGACAGACACATGCATACACACACACATGATAACATACACACTATAACACATGATACACATGATAACATAGGCTGTCATTGTAAATAAGAATTTGTTCTTAACTGACTTGCCTAGTTAAATAAAGGTAAAATAAAAAAAGAAAAGAAAATACACACATGTACACATGGATTTTGTACTGTAGATAGGTGGTAGTGGTGGAGTAGGGGCCTGAGGGCACACAGTGTGTTGTGAAATCTGTGAATGTATTGTAATGTTTTTTAAATTGTATAACTGCCTTAATTTTGCTGGACCCCAGGAAGAGTAACTGCTGCCTTGGCAGGAACTAATGGGGATCCATAATAAAAACAAATACAAATACAAATAGACTCTAGGGGGGATTTTATAGATTTTATATTTTATATTTTTATAAAGATTTCACCACTTGGAATGTGATATGAGTATTATAGACTTTTGCTTGCCTGGAAACCCGACATTGAATTGCATTGGATTCTATATTGGGCGGGAATTAGCGACCTCTACAAGCCAGAATGTTGAATACAATTATATTTTAACATACTTTACCGGTTGTCCTTGCGGTTTGTCCTTTGGAGGTAGGAATGTGAGACAATATATCCACAGGAAAATATTATTACATCAACTTTAGGTGCTTCAGATGATAGAAATCTGAACGCACTACCAGCGCACTGAGAGGAAATTTTCCTGATTCAAACTCTCATTTCTGTCTGACATATAATTCAACGCAATTCAGCATTGGGTTTCCAAGGCAACCCTTATGCCTGGTTATGCTAGTATGTATTGATTACAAGAAGAAGATATCTTCAACTTCATGACAATCAAATCTTCTGAGCTGTTTTGATTCGTTTATGACAGGTCAAAGATCAATCTGTTCCATTCTTAATGAAGAGACTAGCTAGATACTGTTACCAGACAGTTCATGAGTCATGAGTCAATCATGGTGTTTGTTGTTGAGTTACCAGACAGTTCATGAGTCACGAGTCAATCATGGTGTTTGTTGTTGAGTTACCAGACAGTTCATGAGTCACGAGTCAATCAGTTCATACTCCCACCGTGGAGAGAAAGAGATAACACTTAAAGGTGTGTCCAACCCCTACTCCTCTGCCATATAAGGGTATCGAAATGTCTTTCAAACTCTAGTCATGTTAAATGTGTTGTGTGGTTTGTTCTCCACGACTTTTAATTTATTTATTTTTTATTTCACCTTTATTTAACCAGGTAAGCCAGTTGAGAACAGGTTCTCATTTACAACTGCGACCTGGCCAAGATAAAGCAAAGCAGTGCAATAAAAACAACACAGAGTTACATATGGGGTAAAAAACATAAAGTCAAAAATACAACAGAAAATCTATATACAGTGTGTGCAAATGTAGCAAGTTATGGAGGTAAGGCAATAAATAGTCCATAGTGCAAAATAATTACAATTAGTATTAACACTGGAATGATAGATGTGCAAGAGATGATGTGCAAATAGAGATACTGGGGTGCAAATTAGCAAAATAAATAACAATATGGGGATGAGGTAGTTGGGTGGGCAAATTTCAGATGGGCTGTGTACAGGTGCAGTGATCGGTAAGGTGCTCTGACAACTGATGCTTAAAGTTAGTGAGGGAGATAAGAGTCTCCAGCTTCAGAGATTTTTGCAGTTCGTTCCAGTCATTGGCAACAGAGAACTGGAAGGAATGGCGGCCAAAGGAGATGTTTGCTTTGGTTGATGACCAGTGAGATATACCTGCTGGAGCACATACTACGGGTGGGTGTTGCTATGGTGACCAATGAGCTAAGATAAGGCAGGGATTTGCCTAGCAGTGATTTATAGATGGCCTGGAGCCAGTGGGTTTGGCAACGAATATGTAGTGAGGACCAGCCAACAAGAGCGTACAGGTCACAGTGGTGGGTAGTGTATGGGGCTTTGGTGACAAAATGGATGGCACTGTGATAGACTACATCTAATTTGCTGAGTAGAGTGTTGGAGGCTATTTTGTAAATGACATCGCAGAAGTCAAGGATCGGTAGGATAGTCAGTTTTACGAGGGCATGTTTGGCAGCATGAGTGAAGGAGGCCTTGTTGCGAAATAGGAAGCCGATTCTAGATTTAACTTTGGTTTGGAGATTCTTAATGTGAGTCTGGAAGGAGAGTTTACAGTCTAACCAGACACCTAGGTATTTGTAGTTGTCCACATACTCTAGGTCAGACCCGTCGAGAGTAGTGATTCTAGTCGGGTGGGCGGGTGCAAGCAGCGTTCGATTGAAAAGCATGCATTTAGTTTTACTAGTGTTTAAGAGCAGTTGGAGGCTACTGAAGGAGTGTTGTATGGCATTGAAGCTCGTTTGGAGGTTTGTTAACACAGTGTCCAATGAAGGACCAGATGTATACAAAATGGTGTCGTTTGCATAGAGGTGGAACTGAGAGTCACCAGCAGCAAGAGTGACATCATTGATATACACAGAGAAAAGAGTCGGCCCAAGATTGAACCCTGTGGCACCCCCATAGAGACTGCCATAGGTCCAGACAACAGGCCCTCCAATTTGACACATTGAACTCTATCTGAGAAGTAGTTGGTGAACCAGGTGAGGCAGTCATTTGAGAAACCAAGGCTATTTAGTCTGCCAATAAAAATGCGGTGGTTGACAGAGTCGAAAGCCTTGACCAGGTCGATGAAGACGGCTGCACAGTACTGTCTATTATCAATCGTGGTTATAATATCGTTTAGGACCTTGAGCGTGGCTGAGGTGCACCCATGACCAGCTCGGAAACCGGATTGCATAGCGGAGAAGGTACGGTGGGATTTGAAATGGTCGGTGATCTGTTTGTTAACTTGGCTGTCAAAAATCTTCGAAAAGCAGGGCAGGATGGATATAGGTCTGTAACAGTTTGGATCTAGAGTGTCACCCCCTTTGAAGAGGGTGATGACCGCGGCAGCTTTCCAATCTCTGGGGATCTCAGACGTTACGAAAGAGAGGTTGAACAGGCTAGTAATAGGGGTTGCGACAATTTCTGCGGCTAGTTTTAGAAAGAAAGGGTCCAGATTGTCTAGCCCAGATGATTTGTAGGGGTCCAGATTTTGCAGCTCTTTCAGAACATCAGCTGTCTGAATTTGTGTGAAGGAGAGGGGGCTTGGGCAAGTTGCAACGGAGGGTGCAGAGCTGGTGGCCGGGGTAGTGGTATCCAGGTGGAAAGCATGGCCAGCCGTAGCAAAATGCTTGTTGAAATTCTCGATTATTGTAGATTTATCGGTGGTGATAGTGTTTCCTAGCCTCAGTGCAGTGGGCAGCTGGGAGGAGGTGCTCTTATTCTCCATGGACTTTACAGTGTCCCAAAACTTTTTGGAGTTAGTGCTACAGGATGCAAATTTCTGTTTGAAAAGGTTAGCCTTTGCTTTCCTGACTGCTTGTGTATATTGGTTCCTAACTTCCCTGAAAAGTTGCATATCGCGGGGGCTATTTGATGCTAATGCTGTACGCCACAGGATGTTTTTGTGCTTGTCAAGGGCAGTCAAGTCTGAGGAGAACCAGGGGCTATATCGGTTCTTAGTTCTGTATTTTTTGAATGGGGCATGTTTATTTAAGATTGAGAGGAAATTACTTTTAAGGAACAACCAGGCATCCTCTACTGACGGAATGAGATCTATATCCATCCAGGATACCTGGGCCAGGTCAATTAGGAAGGCCTGCTCGCTAAAGTGTTTTAGGGAGCGTTTGACAGTGATGAGAGGTGGTCGTTTGACCGTGGACCCATTACGGACGCAGGCAATACTGAGATCCTGGTAGAAGACAGCGGAGGTGTATTTAGAGGGTAAGTTAGTCAGGATGATATCTATGAGGGTACCCATGTTTACGGATTTAGGGTTGTACCTGGTAGGTTCGTTGATCATTTGTGTGAGATTGAGGGCATCTAGTTTAGATTGTAGGTTGGCCGGGATGTTAAGCATATCCCAATTTAGGTCACCAAGCAGTACGAACTCTGAGGATAAATGGGGGGCAATCAATTCACATATGGTGTCCAGGGCACAGCTGGGGGCTGAGGGGGGTCTGTAGCAAGCGGCAACAGTGAGAGACATATTTCTGAAAAGGTGTATTTTTAGAAGTAGAAGCTCAAACTGTTTGGGCACAGACCTGGATAGTATGATAGAGCTCTGCAGGCTATCTCTACAGTAGATTGCAACTCCACCCCCTTTGGCAGTTCTATCTAGACGGAAAATGTTGTAGTTGGGGATTGAAATTTCAGAATTTTTGGTGGCCTTCCCAAGCCAGGATTCAGACACTGCTAGAACATCAGGGTTGGTGGAGAGTGCTAACACAGTGAATAACTCAAACTTAGTGTCACGCTCTGGCTCCGGGACTTTGTATGTTGAGCCAGGGTGTGTTCGTTTCGTGGTGTTCTGTTTGGTTGGGTTGTTCTATGTGGTTGTATTTCTTTGTTTGGATGAGTGACTCCCAATCAGAGGTAACGAGTGTCAGCTGTTGGCTCGTTGTCTCTGATTGGGAGCCATATTTATACTGTCTGTTTTCACCTTGTGTTTGTGGGTTTTTGTTCCTTGTCAGTCATTGTCTGAGGACGTTACGTATCGTTTATTGTTTTGTATTCGTGTGTGCACTTTACTATTAAAGTATGTTCGCTCAACACGCTGCGCCTTGGTCCTCTCTAACCAACGATCGTGACAAAAAAAACCACCTTAACCAGATCAAGCAGCGTGACGAGGAGAGAGGATGGACTTGGGAGGAGATGATTGCGAGTCTGGCAAGAGGGAGAGAGGCCTTGGCCACGGGGAGGAGAGACCCCCAGGAAATTTTTAGGGGGGGGCTCACGACGTCGGGGCAGCAGGTGTACGGGTTAGAGCGGTGCAAAGCGTTGGCAGAGAAAGCCGCCAGGTTAGGGGGGCCACTGGGCACAGAGGAGAGGGAAAGTGTGGAGGCACAGCGAGAGGTACTGGGGTGTGTTACCAGTCCGGTCCGGCCCGTTCCTGATTCCTGCGTGGGGCCAGTGGTGTGTGTCCCCAGTACGGTCCGGCCTGTTCCTGCCATTCCCACCAAGGCAGTGGTGCGCGTCGTCAGCCCAGCCCGGCCTGTTCCTGCCATTCCCACCAAGTCAGTGGTGCGCGTCGTCAGCCCAGCCCGGCCTGTTCCTGCCATTCCCACCAAGTCAGTGGTGTGCGTCGACAGCCCAGCCCGGCCTGTTCCTGCCATTCCCACCAAGTCAGTGGTGTGCGTCGACAGCCCAGCCCGGCCTGTCCCTGCTCCACGCACCAAGCCTACGGGGTGCGTCGCCAGTCCAGCCCGGCCTGTCCCTGCTCCACGCACAAAGCCTACGGTGTGCGTCGCCAGCCCAGCCCGGCCTGTCCCTGCTCCACGCACAAAGCCTACGGTGTGCGTCGCCAGCCCAGCCCGGCCTGTTCCTGATCCACGCACAAAGCCTACGGTGTGTGTCGCCAGCCCAGCCCGGCCTGTTCCTGCTCCACGCACAAAGCCTACGGTGTGCGTCGCCAGCCCGACCCGGCCTGTTCCTGCCACTCGCACCAAACCAGGGGTGCGAGTCGCCAGCCTGGTCCAACCCGTTCCTGCTACTCGCACCAAGCCAGGGGTGCGAGTCGTCAGCCTGGTCCAGCCCGTTCCTGCTACTCGCACCAAACCAGGGATGCGAGTCGTCAGCCTGGTCCAGCCCGTTCCTGCTACTCGCACCAAGCCAGGGGTGCGAGTCGTCAGCCTGGTCCAGCCCGTTCCTGCTACTCGCACCAAACCAGGGATGCGAGTCGTCAGCCTGGTCCAGCTCGTTCCTGCTACTCGCACCAAGCCAGGGAATGGAGTCGTCAGTCCGGTGAGGCCCGTTCCTGTTCCACGCACCAAGCCAGGGGCGCGTGTCGTCAGTCCGGCTCCGACCAGCGGGGCTAGACAGGACCAGGGGTACTTTGGGGGGTTGGAGAGGAGGTGGGGATCAGGGCCGGAGCCAGAACCACCGCCGAGGAGGTATGCCCACCCAGCCCTCCCTTGTTTAGCCCTTATTGAGGCGCGGTCGCAGTCCGCGCCTTTAGGGGGGGGGGTACTGTCACGCTCTGGCTCCGGGACTTTGTATGTTGAGCCAGGGTGTGTTCGTTTCGTGGTGTTCTGTTTGGTTGGGTTGTTCTATGTGGTTGTATTTCTTTGTTTGGATGAGTGACTCCCAATCAGAGGTAACGAGTGTCAGCTGTTGGCTCGTTGTCTCTGATTGGGAGCCATATTTATACTGTCTGTTTTCACCTTGTGTTTGTGGGTTTTTGTTCCTTGTCAGTCATTGTCTGAGGACGTTACGTATCGTTTATTGTTTTGTATTCGTGTGTGCACTTTACTATTAAAGTATGTTCGCTCAACACGCTGCGCCTTGGTCCTCTCTAACCAAGGATCGTGACACTTAGGAAGGAGGCTTCTGATGTTAACGTGCAGAAAACCAAGGCTTTTACGGTTACAGAAGTCAACAAATGATAGCTCCTGGGGAGTAGGATGGATACTGAGGGCTGCCGGGCCTGGGTTAGCCTCTACATCACCAGAGGAACAAAGGAGGACTAGAATAAGGATATGGCTAAAGGCTTTAAGAACTGGTCTTCTAGTGTGTTGGGTACAGAGAATAAAGGGGGCAGATTTCCGGTTGTTGTAGAAAAGATTCAGGGCATTATGTACAGACAAGGATATGGAAGGATATGAGTACAGTGGAGGTAAACCTAAGCGTTGGGTAACAATGAAAGAGATAGCATCACTGGAGGCACCGATTGAGCCGGTCTCGGCGTGTATGGGGGGTGGAACAAAGGAACTATTTGAGGCAGTTTGAGAGGGACTTGGGGTTCCACAGTGAAATTGTATAATAAGAACTAACTGGAACAGCAATAGGCAAGGCATATTGACATGGGAGAGAGGCATAAAGCAATCACAGATGTTATTAGAGAGAGCTAAGACAACAACTGGTAATGGTGATAAAGTTTGGGCTGAGGCTAAACAGAATAAACAGGACAGGGTACTGTGTAAAGGAACAGCCCAGCAGGCATCAGCTGTGCAGCTGAGTGATCATAAGGTCCAGTGAACAGCAATATGTGAGTCCGAGAGCAATTCAAATTGGTGCTTCAGCACAGCGAGCAGGAAGCACGGTTGTAGTTTGCGTGTGCTAGCGGGCCGGGGCTAGCAGATGGATCTTCGTGGTCTTCGCAACGGGAAGCCTGTTGAAACCACAGACGATTACGTCGGCAGACCAGTCGTGATGGATCGGCAGGGCTCCGTGTCGACTCTAGGAGTTCCCGTCCGGTTGACAGAGAGGTAGATATATCTGCTTGACTCAAGGCTAGCTCAAGGCTGATTAGCCAACAACAACGTTAATTCGGTTGCAGCTAGCTAGTTGCGATTATCCAGTGTTAAAGGTCCAGTGATTCAGTGATTCCGGCAGAAAATCAGATAGGTTCTGGGTCGAAGGTTTGAATGAGACTGGGTTCGCGGGGGTGGGGAAG
>LR778283.1:45271060-45303560 GCA_902810595.1 Coregonus sp. 'balchen'
TTCTTTTTTTAAAAAAAATTAAAAAAATTTAAAAAAAAATTTTTATTTTTTTCAAAAAAGGGGGGGGGAAAAGGGGGGGGTTGGGAAAAAGGAAAGATAAAAAAAAAAAAAAAGGGGGGGGAAAAACACCCCTTTTTCGGGTTTTTTTTTGGGGTTTTTTCTTTTTGGGTTTTTTTTTTTTTTTTTTCCCTTTTTCCTTCTTTTCCCTCTTTCTTCTTTTTCTTTCTTTCTTTTTTTTTTGGGGGGGTCTTTTTTTTTTTTTTTTTTTTTTTTTTTTTTATTTTTTTTTTTTTTATTGGTACTTTTGTTGTTTTTTTTTTTTTTTTTCTTTTTTTTTTTTTTCGTTTGTTTTAAAATTTTTTTTTTTTTTTTTTTTGGTTCTTTTTTGTTTTTGTCTGTGTTGCTTTTCTTTCCTTGCTTGTTTTTTGTGTTTTCTTTTTTTTTGGTTTTTTTTGGATTTTGTTGGTTATTTTTTGTTTTTTTTTTATTTTTTTGTTTCCCGTGTGGTTTTTTTTTTTTTTGTTTTTTTTTTTTTCCCCCCCATCCTTTTTTGGGCGAATTTGGCCTTTTATTGGGCCCCTTCTTCCCCAACCCCCCCTCCAATCTTAAACACTTTTAATTCCTTTTTTTATTTTAAAAGGTGGGTTTTAGGTGGGGTTCCCGGCCGGGTTTTTTTTTTGGGGGGTTTTCCCTATTTTTTTTTCCCCCCTTTTTTTTTTTCTTAAATTTTTTTCCCCGGGTTTTAAAATCTTCCCCAAAGTTTTTGTTTTCCCTTCTTTTTTCTTTTTAAAAACACCCAAAAAAATTTTGCTTTTTATTTCGCTTCATGGGGGGGGGGCCCTCTAACTTTTCTATCCCCCTCCCCCTTTTGGGGGTTATTGCGGGGTGGGCCTTTTCCCCCTTTTCCCCCCAAACCCCTTTTGGGTGTTTTTTTTTTTTCCAATTTTAACCGCCCTTTTTTTGTTCATCTTTAAATGTATATTTTTTTTCCCCCAAAACCCCCTTTTTCCCCATCATTTGTATGCAACCCTTTCCAATTGGTGTTTTTTTGAAAAAAAAAAATGAGAAAATTCCCGTTTTTTTTTTTTGTTTTTCATTGGGTGTGGGGGGTAAATCTTTCCCCTACTTTTGGAAAAGTTTAAAATTGTAAATTTTTTTCACTGGGAAATTTTTTTCCTTTTTTAGGGAAAGGGGACCCCTTTGCGTTTTAAAATTTCCCAGGGTGTTTTGGGGTCTTTTCTCCCTTTTTTGGTTGGGGTTTTTCGTCCTTGTTCCTTTGGGGTGCCAAACTAGGATGATTTTAAAAAGATTTTAAGTATAGCCAAATTGAATTTGTGGTCTGTATATTTTATCATTTAATTGAGGATACCATCAACACCACAGGCCTTTTTGGGGTTGGAAGGTTTTGTATTTTGTCCTGTAGTTCATTCAATGTAATTGGAGAATCCAGTGGGTTCTGGTAGTCTTTAATAGTTGATTCTAAGATTTGCATTTGATCATGTATATTTTTTTGCTGTGGTTTACCCATACATCTCCGTTTTGGATAGATAGCTCGTCATGTTGTTGTTTGTTTAGTGTTTTCCAATTTTCCCAGAAGTGGTTCGAGTCTATGGATTATTCAATTACATTGAGCTGGTTTCTGACATGCTGTTCCTTCTTTTTCCGTAGTGTATTTCTGTATTGTTTTAGTGATTCACCATAGTGAAGGCGTAGGCTCTTATTTTCTGGGTCTCCATGTTTTTGGTTGAATACTTTTCTCAATTTCTTTCTTAGGTTTTTGCATTCCTCATCAAAACATTTGTCATTGTTATTCATTTTCTTCGGTTTTCGTTTAGATATTTTTAGATTTGATAGGGAAGCTGAGAAGTCAAATATACTGTTTATGTTTTCTACTGTCAAGTTTACACCTTCACTATTACAGTGGAACGTTTTGTCCAGGAAATTGTCTCATTGTTTTTTGGTAGGTTTCGACACGATACTTTCCTGATCTGATCTGATCTGAGGGGGCCTATATGGGGTGTGAGCATAGTTGACTTGGGGGGGTGTTAATTTGTTGGAGTGGGGGTGGGGGTGTGGTTGATGGTGCTGTGGTCTGGATGTAGGTCCTCTCTGCGGGGGTCCTCTATGTGTAGGTCCTGGGGGGGGTCCCGCAGGTCTGGGAGAGTGTCTCGCTGGTCTGGGCGGTGTGTCTACTGATCTGTTGCTCCTGTGTGAGGTGTTGGGTCTGCGGTTGAGGGCGATATCCATTAGGGTCAGGGCGAAGGTGGGCACTGCTCCCTTGTATAGGTGGACCTGGTCATAAAGGCTGTTCACATCCAGGGTGGAGTGGTGGGCCAGGTAGACATTAGGTTTTGAGGCATAGTCACTTCAAATACTTGCGTTTACCTGCTGTATGGTAGCAGGGTGGAAGTCTTTTCATGGTAGCAGGGTTGAGATAACCACTTGTGCGTTGGGGAAAGTAGAAGCTTTTTCTATCACTCCCTTGAGTGCTGTGGCCACCCTTTCCTGCTGTGTTCTCAGGTCGTTTGTGCCTGTGTGTATTATTATGTGGCTGGGTGATCCTAGTTGGTCCTCAGACAGAAGGGCCCGCTGGGAGTTTGGACACCAGAGCTTACACATATTTACACTACAAAATCAACAATACAGCAAAATAACAATATTAAAATGTGTGTGTGTAGAGTGCGTGTGTTAGCATGTGTATGCGAATGCTGTGAGTGTGCCTTGTGTGTGTGTCTCTTCACAGTCCGCGCTGTTCCATAAAGTGTAGTTTAATCTGTTTTTCAAATTATATTCTACTGCTTGACTGAGTTACATGATGTGGAATAGAGTTCCATGTAGTCATGGCTCTATGTAGTACTGTGCGTTTCCCGTAGTCTGTTCTGGATTTGGGGACTGTGAAGAGACCTCTGGTGGCATGTCTTGTGGGGTATGCATGGGTGTCCGAGCTGTGTGCCAGCATTCCAAACAGACAGCTTGGTACATTCAGCTTGTCAACACCTCTTACAAAAACAAGCAGTGATGAAGTCAATCTCTCTTCCACTCTAAACCGGGAGAGACTAACATGCATGTCATTAATGTTAGCTCTCCGTGTACTTTTAAGGGCCAGCCGTGCTGCCCTGTTCTGAGCCAACAGTAATTTTCCCAAGTCCCTCCTTGTGGCACCTGACCACACTACTGAACAGTAGTCTAGGTGCGACAAAACTAGCGCCTGTAGGACCTGCCTTTTTGATAGTGCTGTTAAGAAGGCAGAACAGCGCTTTATTATGGACATACTTCTCCCCATCTTAGCTACTGTTGTATCAATATGCTTTGACCATGACAGTTAACAATCCAGGGTTACTCCAGCAGTTTAGTCACCTCAACTTGCTCAATTTCCACATTATTCATCACGAGATGTAGTTGATGTTTAGGGTTTAGTGAATGATTTGACCCAAATACAATGCTTTTAGTTTTGGAAATATTTAGGACTAACTTATTCCTTGCCCTCCATTCCGAAACTAACTGCAGCTCTTTGTTAAGTGTTGCAGTCATTTCAGTCGCTGTAGTAGCTGACGTGTATAGTGTTGTGTCATCCGCATACATAGACACTCTGGCTTTACTCAGAGCCAGTGGCATGTCGTTAGTAAAGATGGAAAAAAAAGTAAGGGGCCTAAACAGCTGCCCTGGGGAATTCCTGATTCTACCTGGATTAAGTTTGAGAGGCTTCCATTAAAGAACACCCTCTGTGTTCTGTTAGACAAGTAACTCTTTATCCACATTATAACAGGGGGTGTAAAGCCATAACACATACGTTTTTCCAGCAGCAGACTATGATCGATAATGTCAAAAGCTACACTGAAGTCTAACAAAACAGCCCTCACAATCTTTTTATCATCAATTTCTCTAAACCAATCATTATTCATTTATGTGAGTGCTGTGCTTGTTGAATGTCCTTCCATATAAGCATGCTGAAAGTTTGTTGTCAATTTGTTTACTGTAAAATAGCATTGTATCTGGTCAAACACAATTTTTTCCAATAGTTTACTAAGGGTTGGTAACAGGCTAATTGGTCGGCTATTTGAGCCAGTAAAGGGGGCTTTACTATTCTTGGGTAGCGGAATGACTTTTGCTTCCCTCCAAGCCTGGGGGCACACACATTCTAGTAGGCTTAAATTGAAAATATGGCAAATAGGAGTGGCAATATCGTCCGCAGTTATCCTCAGTAATTTTCCATCCAAGTTGTCAGACCCCGGTGGCTTGTCATTGTTAATAGACAACAATAATTTGCTCACCTCTTCCACACTCACTTTACGTAATTCAAAATTACAATGCCTGTCTTTCATAATTTGGTCAAATATACTTGGATGTGTAGTGTCAATGATTGTTGCTGGCATTTCATGCCTGTTTGCTAATTTTGTCAATGAAAAAATTATTAAAGTAGTTGGCAAGATCAGTTGGTTTTGTGATGAATGAGCCATCTGATTCAATGAATGATGGAGCTGAGTTTGCCTTTTTTCCCAAAATTAAATTTAAGGTGCTCCAAAGCTTTTTACTATCATTCTTTATGTCTTTTATCCTTGTTTCATAGTGTAGTTTCTTCTTCTTTTTATTCAGTTTAGTCACATGATTTCTCAATTTGCAATACGTTTGCCAATCGGTTGTGCAGCCAGACTTATTTGCCATTCCTTTTGCCTCATCCCTCTCAACCATACAATTTTTCAATTCCTCATCAATGCATGGGGATTTGACAGTTTTTACAGTCATTTTCTTAATGGGTGCATGCTTATCAGCAACTGGAATAATCAATTTCATAAATGTGTCAAGTGCAGTGTCTGTTTGCTCCTCATTACACACCACAGACCAACATATATTCTTTACATCAACAAGATAGGAATCACTACAAAACTTATTCTATGACCTCTTATACACTATATTAGGCCCAGCCTTTGGAACTTTGGTTTTCCTAGATATGGCTACTATATTGTGATCACTACAGCCGATAGATTTGGATACTGCTTTCAAACGAATCTCTGCAGCATTAGGAAAGATATGAACAACACATGTTGATGATTTAATTCCTGTGCTGTTTGTAACTACCCTGGTAGGTTGACTGATAACCTGAACTAGGTTGCAGGCACTGGTTAGAGTTTGAAGCTTTTTCTTGAGTGGGCAGCTTGATGAAAGCCAGTCAATATTTAAATCACCCAGAAAGTATACCTCTCTATTGATATCACATACATTATCAAGCATTTCACACATGTCATCCAGATACTGACGGTTAGCACTTGGTGGTCTATAGCAGCTTCCCACCAGAATTGGCTTTAGGTGAGGAAGATGAACCTGTAGCCATATTACTTCAACAGTATTTAACATGAGATCCTCTCTAAGCTTTACAGGAATGTGGTTCTGAATATAAACAGCAACACCTCCACCATTGGCATTTCTAATGATTAATGTTCATGAGTAATGTTAATGGTTAACGTTAATGATTAACGTTCATGATTCATGTTAATGACTCATGTTAATGATTCTTGTTAATGATTCATGTAAATGATTAATGTTCATGATTCATGTTCATGATTAATGCTCATGATTAATGTTCATGATTAATGTTCATGATTAATGTTAATTAGTAATGTTAATGGTTAGCGTTAATGATTAACGCTCATGATTCATGTTAATGACGCATGTTAATGATTCATGTTAATGATTCATGTTCATTATTCATGTTCATGATTCATGTTAATGATAAATGTTAATGATCAATTTTAATGATTGATGTTCATGATTAATGTTTGTGGAGAGAAAGGAGTGGATTTACAGTTGAATTCGGAAGTTTACATACACCTTAGCCAAATACATTTAAACTCAGTTTTTCACAATTCCTGACATTTAATCCTAGTAAAAATTCCCTGTCTTAGGTCAGTTAGGATCACCACTTTATTTTAAGAATGTGAAATGTCAGAATAATAGTAGAGATAATGATTTATTTCAGCTTTTATTTCTTTCATCACATTCCCAGTGGGTCAGAAGTTTACATACACTCAATTAGTATTTGGTAGCATTGCCTTTAAGTTGTTTAACTTGGGTCAAACGTTTCGGGTACCCTTCCACAAGCTTCCCACAATAAGTTGGGTGAATTTTGGCCCATTCCTCCTGACAGAGCTGGTGTAACTGAGTCAGGTTTGTAGGCCTCCTTGCTCGCACATGCTTTTTCAGTTCTGCCCACACATTTTCTATAGGATTGTCAGGGCTTTATGATGGCCACTCCAATACCTTGACTTTGTTGTCCTTAAGCCATTTTGCCACAACTTTGGAAGTATTCTTGGGGTCATTGTCCATTTGGAAGACCCATTTGCGACCAAGCTTTAACTTCCTGACTGATGTCTTGAGATTTTGCTTCAATATATCCACATAATTTTCCTTCCTCATGATGCCATCTATTTTGTGAAGTGCACCAGTCCCTCCTGCAGCAAAAGCAACCCCACAGCATGATGCTGCCATCCCCGTGCTTCACGGTTGGGATGGTGTTCTTTGGCTTGCAAACCACACCCTTTTCCTCCAAACATAACGATGGTCATTATGGCCAAACATTTCTCCAAAAGGACATTTCTCCAAAAAGTACGATCTTTGTCCCCATGTGCAGTTGCAAACCGTAGTCTGGCTTTTTTTTATGTGTGGTTTTAGAGCTGTGGGCTTCTTCCTTGGGCTGAGCGGCCCTTCAGGTTATGTCGATATAGGACTCGTTTTACTGTGGATATAGATCATGTGTGTGTGTGTGTGTGGTGGAGTACGGGGATGTGTGTTGTGTGCCCTCTTGGCATATGTACAGTGTGTCTGTGGGTAGAGTTTAGTTAGTGTGTGTGTGTACAGTAAGTCTTTCATTGTTGGCTATATGGGGCTGTTAATGGTTGGTATTCAGTCCACAGTAGTACAGGAGAGAGAACCCAGGCCAGCACGAGCGACACAAAACCCACACACATCAACACACACACACCACACCGACCACACACACACAACAAAAACACACCAGCACAACACACACACACACACACACAGCACACACAACACCACACAAACAAACAAACAAACAAAAAAACAAGAAAACAAAAACACAAAAAAAAAAAACACACACAAACAAAACACAGAAAAAACACACAAACACAAACAAAAAAAAAACACCGTGTCCATTTACCCTACATATAGAATTTATACATTAAAAGAAGGTAATATTAATAATTAATTAAATTAATAAATTAATTAAGGAATGCAGGAAGGAAGGAAGGAAAAGACAGGAAGGAAAGAAAAGGAAGGAAGGAAGGAGGAAGGAAGGAAAGGGAAGGAAGGAAAGAAGAAAAGGAAGGAAGGAAGGAAGGAAGGAAGGAAGAAGGAAGAAGGAAGGAAGGAAGGAAGGGAAGGACGAAAGGAAGGAAGGAAGGAAGGAATGCAACGGAAGGAAGGAAGGAAGAAGGGAAGAAATGAAGGAGGAAGGAAGGAATGACTGAAGGACGGAAAGAAAGGAGGAAGGAAGGAAGGAAGGACGGAAGCAAGGAAGGAAGGAAGGCCGAAAGGAAGGAAGGAAGGTCCTTCCTGCATTCCCTTCCTTCCTTCCTCCCTCCTTCCTTCCTCCCTTCCTTCCTTCTCCCTTCCTTTTCCTTCCTTCCTTCCTCCTTCCATTCATTCTGCTCTTCCTATTGGTCTCTCCAGCTGGTGTGTTGGTAATGCTGCATGATGCTACTGGAATATCACGTTCTACCGTCTACCATTTGTCCTGTAGCCTACAGCCTGTCGGTCTCGTCCGTCCGTCCGCCCGTCCTTCCGCCTGGCTCTTTTTGTACTCACCATCACCCTATATAGTATCTCAATTACCCACCATCACCCTATACAGTATCTCAATTACCCACCATCACCCTATACAGTATCTCAATTACCCACCATCACCCTATACAGTATCTCAATTACTCACCATCACCCTATACAGTATCTCAATTACCCACCATCACCCAACAGTATCTCAATACAACCACACCCTATACAGTATCTCAACTACCACCATCACACATTAAAGTATCTCTATTACCCACCATCACCCTATACAGTATCTCAATTACCCACCATCACCCTATACAGTATCTCAATTACCCACCATCACCCTATACAGTATCTCAATTACCCACCATCACCCTATACAGTATCTCAATTACCCACCATCGCCCTATACAGTATCTCAATTACCCACCATTACCCTATACAGTATCTCTATTACCCACCATCACCCTATACAGTATCTCAATTACCCACCATCGCCCTATACAGTATCTCAATTACCCACCATCGCCCTATACAGTATCTCAATTACCCACCATCACCCTATACAGTATCTCAATGACTCACCATCACCCTATACAGTATCTCAATTACCCACCATCACCCTATACAGTATCTCAATGACTCACCATTACCCTATACAGTATCTCAATTACCCACCATCACCCTATACAGTATCTCTATTACCCACCATCACCCTATACAGTATCTCAATTACCCACCATGCCCTATACAGATTATCAATTACCCACCATTACTATACAGTATTCTATTACCCACCATAACCCTATACGTTTATCTCAGTACCCACCATCGCCCCTATACAGTATCTCATTACCCACCATCGCCCTATACAGTAATCGCAATTACCCACCATCCACCCTATACAGTATTCAATGACTCACCCATCACCCTATTACAGTAATATCAATTAACCCCCAATCACCCTATACAGTATTCAATGGAATCACATTACACCTATACAGTATCTTCAATCCTTTGTGGAAAAAAAAAACACAAATGCTTATCTTTACGCGTCTTATTTCTACCCAACCTTCAGCAGACTATTTGACAGAAAGGAGTACTGCTTAGAGTTGATAAAGGAGGTTGAACTGAGAGGAGTCTGGGTTCTGCTTTAGAAGTGGATAAAGGAGGGTTGAAATGAGAGGAGTCTGGGTCTGCTTTAGAAGTGGATAAAGGAGGGTTGAAATGAGAGGAGTCTGGGTCTGCTTTAGAAGTGGATAAAGGAGGGTTGAAATGAGGAGTCTGTATCTGCTTTAGAAGTGGATAAAGGAGATAGGTACGAAATGAGAGGAGAGGAGAGGAGAGGAGAGGAAGAGGAGAGGAGAGGAAGAGGAGAAGAGGAGGAGAGGAGAGGAGAGGAGAGGAGAGGAGAGGAAAGAGGAGAGGGATGGAGAGGAGAGGAGAGGAGAGGAGAGGAGAGGAGAGGAGGGGAGAGGAGAGGAGGGAGAGGGGGATAGAGGACAAGAGAGAGAGGAGAGGAGAGAGAGGAAGGGGGGCTAGAGAGAAGAGAGAAGGGGGGCAGAGAGAAGAGAGAGGGGGGAAGAGAAAAGAGAGAAAGAGAGAAGAGAGGGTGGGGGAGAAGTAGGAGAAGAGGAAGAAAGGAGAGAGGGGGCAAGAGGAGAAGAGAGAGGGAGGAGGGAAGAGAGGAAAGAGGAAAGAGAAGAGAAAGGAAAAAAAGGGGAGGAGGAGAGGAGAGAAAGGGGGGGAGGCGGGAGGAAAGGGAAAAAGAAGAAAGGGAGGAAAAGAAAGAAGAAGAAAGAAAAAAAAGAGAGAAAGAAAAAGAAGAAAAAGAGAAAAAGGGAGAAAAGAGAAGAAAAAAAGGAAGAAAGAAAAGAAAAGAAGAAGAAGAAATAGAGAGGGTAAGAAGAGGGAAGAAAGAAGGAAAAGCGGAAAAAGGAGAAGAGGAGGAGGAGGGAGAGAGCCGAGGCGAGGAGGGGGAGAGGGGAGAGAGATGGGGAAGAGGCGGGAGCGGGGAGGGAGAAGAGGAGAGGGAGAGGAGGAGGAGAGAGAGGGAGAGAGGAGAGGAGAGGGGGGGGGGGGGCGGGGGGGGATGGGGGGGGCGCGGGGGGGGGGGGGGGGGGGGGGGGGGATAGAATGAAGAGAGAGTGAAGAGGGAGAGGAGGAGGAGGAGAGAGGATGAGAGAGTGAGAAATAGGGAGAGGGGAGGAAGGAGTGAGGAGGAGGAGGAGAGGAGAGGAGAGGACGAGGAGTGGAGAGGGAGAGGAGAGGAGAGGAGAGGAGAGGAGAGGAGAGGAGAGGAGAGGAGAGGAGAGGAGAGGAGAGGGAGAGAGAGGAGAGGAAGGAGAGGAGAGGAGAGAGAGGAGTAGGGAGAGGAGAGGAGAGGAGAGGAGAGTGAGAGGAGGAGAGGAGAGGGAAGCTGTGTTTTCGACAAGGAGTAGGAGACAGTAGGAGATGGAGTCTAGGAGACAGTAGGAGACTGGCGTCTGGATAGACAGTAGGAGAATGGAAGTCTCTCTCTCTCTCTTCTCTTTATCTCTCTCTCTCTCTCTCTCTCTCTCTCTCGCTCTTTTCTCATCTATATATCGCTATTAATCTCTGTCCTATATCTTCATCTCTTCTCTCTGTCTCTCTCTCTCTCTCTCTATTCTCTCTCTCTCTCTTCCTCCTCTCCTCTCTCTCTGGCTATCTCTCTCTCGCTCTCTATATAGATATCTATATCTCTATCTCTCTCCTTCTCTCTCTCGCTCTCTATCTCTCTGCTTCTCTATCTCTCTCTCATAGCTCCTCTCTTCTATCGCTCTTCTCTCGCTCGCTCTCCTTTGCAATTGAAACCCCTCTTTCTGACCCGTCTCCTCCGTCTCTCACCTATCATTCCTTTCCCACTACGTCTCCAACTCCGTCTCCCCCCTATCTTCTGTCCTCCCCTCCATCAACCCCCTCGTTTATCAAATCCATATACCTTATGTTAAATCTGTATACCTCCTCCAAAAAGTTCCCTCAATCTTCCATCTTCCCCATAATCCCTCTCATCAATCACTCTAAAGTATCTTCCTTCTTCATCTCTCTGTTATCAACTCCCTCTTCCCGATCACCTCCTATCCTCGATATCCCCTCTGTTATCCCAACTACATTCCCACACTCAGTCTTCCACATCCTCTCCCCCTCTGTCCCCCTCCGTTCTCCACCTCAATCTCCCCCCTCCGTTCTCCCCCTCCTCTCCAATCCTTCTCCCTCCCTCTCCCCGTCTTTCATCCAATCGTTCTCCCCTCTATATTCCGTCTCCCTAGTTCTCCCTACTCGTCTCCCCTCCCCAATTCTCCCATCCTTCTAAACATCATCGCCCAATCACTCTCCCCTCTGGTCTCCCATCCATCTCCCCCTCCGTCTTCCTGTTCCCCTCCCCTTCCCCTTTTGTCTCCCCCTCGTCTCCCCTCCCTCCCCCATCTCCCCTCCATCTCCCCATTCTCCCCCTCCTCTTCCCTTCTGTCTCCCCTCCGTCTCCCCCCCTCCGTCTCCCACTACAGTCTCCACTCCTCTCCCTCCGTATCCCCATCCGTCTCCCCTCGTCTTCCCCTCCCTCTCCCGTCTCCACTCCCCTCCCTCCGTCTCCCGTCCGTCTTCCCCTCCGTCTCCACTCTCTCTCCCCCCCCGTCTCCCCCTCCGTCTCCCCTCCCTCTCCCCTCCGTCTCCCCCTCCGTCTCAACTCCCCTCTCCCCTCCGTCTCCTGTCCGTCTCCCCACACCAAGGAAACCATCACTGCATCACTGCTGCATCTGCAACAAGCTTAGCTCAGATGAAAATAGAAAGGATACAGCACTGATACAGCCTGGATGGCTGGGAACACTGATACAGCCTGGATGGCTGGGAACACTGATACAGCCTGGATGGCTGGGAACACTGAAAACCCCCAAATGGATGGCTGGGAACACTGATACAGCCTGGATGGCTGGGAACACTGATACAGCCTGGATGGCTGGGAACACGGATACAGCCTGGATGGCTGGGAACACTGATACAGCCTGGATGGCTGGGAACACTGATACAGCCTGGATGGCTGGGAACACTGATACAGCCTGGATGGCTGGGAACACTGATACAGCCTGGATGGCTGGGAACACTGATACAGTTTTGGATGGCGGGGAACATTTGATAAAGCCTGGATGGCTGGGAACACTGATACAGTCTGGAGGGCTGGGAACACTGAAAACAGCCTGGATGGCGGGGAAACCCTGATACAGCCGGGGAATGCTGTGGAACACTGAACCGGCGCGGGATGGCGGGGAACACTGATAAAAGCCTTGATGGCTGGGAACACTGATACAGCCTGGATGGCTGGGAACACTGATACAGCCTGGATGGCTGGGAACACTGATACAGTCTGGATGGCTGGGAACACTGATACAGCCTGGATGGCTGGGAACACTGATACAGCCTGGATGGCTGGGAACACTGATACAGCCTGGAAAGGATTTCTGTGCTTTTAAAATAAAGTGTAGTTTGTGTGGATGAGCTTTTGGGTGAGACACATACTCTATTTAAAGGCATCAACTTCTGGAGAGAAAAGACATTCGTGAAGAATAATGTATCATCTCTACTTCCATTACACGTCCTCTTCCTCTCTGTCTCTCTCTCTACTCCAAATAGACAATAGAGCCATACAGTATATATATTTAATTTTAAGTCAACGCATGGAATTAGTTTGAAAACCTCTCTACTTAATTGTCTATATACTGTCAGTTGATAGCTTTTTATCCACATTAAAGTATTATAGAGTACATGCAGTATAGTACTCAGTGGCGTAAAGTACTTAAGTACAAATACTTTAAAGTACTACTTAAGTACTTTTTTTGTGGTATCTGTACTTTACTTTACTATTTATATTTTTGACAACTTTTACTTTTACTCCACTACATTCCTAATGAAAATAATGTACTTTTTACTCCATACATTTTCCCTGACAACCCAAAGTACTCATTACATTTTGAACGCTTAGCAGGACAGAACAATGGTCCAATTCACGCACTTATCAAGAGAACATCCCTGGTCATCCCTACTGCCTCTGATCTGGCGGACTCACTAAACACACATGCTTAGTTTGTAAATGATGTCTGAGCGTTGAAGCGTGCCCCTGGCTATCCGTAAATTAAAACAACAAGAAAATTGTGCCGTCTGGTTTGCTTAATATATGGAATTTTAAATGATTTACACTTTTACTTTTGATACTTAAGTATATTTTAAGCAATTTTCTATTAAGGTAATTTTACTTTAACTCAAGTATGACGATTGGGGACTTTTTCCACCACTGATAGTCCTCTATAGTAGTTTAGCATTACACATTCCATCATATACTGTAGGCTATATCTAGCTGGTTCAGTGTGTTCCTAGATTTTCTAGCCTGGTCTATGGTCTGTTTGTGCTGTCTTGTCAAATCCTATGGTCATTCTCATCCCAAACATGACTAGCAGTTGGATAAAAAGTACAAACAGATCTGGGGCCAGGCTATTACTCTGCGAAGCGAGGCCTGTGTCAACCCTAGTCTGGAACAGGGAGCTGTGTGGCTGTGGGGTCGACCCTAGTCTGGAACAGGGAGCTGTGGGGTCAACCCTAGTCTGGAACAGGGAGCTGTGTGGCTGTGGGGTCAACCCTAGTCTGGAACAGGGAAGCTGCGTGGCTGTGGGGTCAACCCTAGTCTGGAACAGGGAGCTGTGTGGCTGTGGGGTCAACCCTAGTCTGGAACAGGGAGCTGTGTGGCTGTGGGGTCAACCCTAGTCTGGAACAGGGAGCTGTGGGGTCAACCCTAGTCTGGAACAGGGAGCTGTGTTGGCTGTGGGGGTCAACCTAGTCTGGAACAGGGAGCTGCGTGGCTGTGGGGTCAACCCTAGTCTGGAACAGGGAGCTGTGGGGTCAACCCTAGTCTGGAACAGGGAGCTGTGGGGTCAACCCTAGTCTGGAACAGGGAGCTGTGTGGCTGTGGGGTCAACCCTAGTCTGGAACAGGGAGCTGTGTGGCTGTGGGGTCAACCCTAGTCTGGAACAGGGAGCTGTGGGGTCAACCCTAGTCTGGAACAGGGAGCTGTGTGGCTGTGGGGTCAACCCTAGTCTGGAACAGGGATCTGTGGGGTCAACCCTAGTCTGGAACAGGGAGCTGTGGGGTCAACCCTAGTCTGGAACAGGGAGCTGTGTGGCTGTGGGGTCGACCCTAGTCTGGAACAGGGAGCTGTGGGGTCAACCCTAGTCTGGAACAGGGAGCTGTGTGGCTGTGGGGTCAACCCTAGTCTGGAACAGGGAGCTGCGTGGCTGTGGGGTCAACCCTAGTCTGGAACAGGGAGTGTGTGGCTGTGGGGTCAACCCTAGTCTGGAACAGGAGCTGTGTGGCTGTGGGGTCAACCCTAGTCTGGAACAGGGAGCTGTGGGGTCAACCCTAGTCTGGAACAGGGAGCTGTGTGGCTGTGGGGTCAACCCTAGTCTGGAACAGGGAGCTGCGTGGCTGTGGGGTCCCACCCTAGTCTGGAACAGGGAGCTGTGGGTCAACCCTAGTCTGGAACAGGGAGCTGTGGGGTCAACCCTAGTCTGGAACAGGGAGCTGTGTGGCTGTGGGGTCAACCCTAGTCTGGAACAGGGAGCTGTGTGGCTGTGGGGTCAACCCTAGTCTGGAACAGGGAGCTGTGGGGTCAACCTAGTCTGGAACAGGGAGCTGTGTGGCTGTGGGGTCAACCTAGTCTGGAACAGGGATTCTGTGGGTCAACCCTAGTCTGGAACAGGGAAGCTGTGGGGTCAACCCTAGTCTGGAACAGGGAGCTGTGTGGCTGTGGGGTCGACCCTATGTCTGGAACAGGGACTGTGGGGTCAACCCTAGTCTGGAACAGGGAGCTGTGTGGCTGTGGGGTCAACCCTAGTCTGGAACAGGGACTGCGTGGCTGTGGGGTCAACCCTAGTCTGGAACAGGGAGCTGTGTGGCTGTGGGGTCAACCCTAGTCTGGAACAGGGAGCTGTGTGGCTGTGGGGTCAACCCTAGTCTGTGAAACAGGAGCTGTGGGTCAACCCTAGTTGGAACAGGGAGCTGTGTGGCTGTGTGGGGTCAAACCCTAGTCTGGAACAGGGAGCTGCGTGGCTGTGGGGTCAACACTAGTCTGGAACAGGAGCTGTGGGTCAACCCTAGTCTGAAACAGGGAGCTGTGGGGTCAACCCTAGTCTGGAACAGGGAGTGTGTGGCTGTGGGTCAACCCTAGTCTGGAACAGGGAGCTGTGTGGCTGTGGGGTCAACCTAGTCTGGAAACAGGGAGCTGTGGGGTCAACCCTAGTGGAACAGGGAGCTGTGTGTGTGGGGTCAACCCTAGTCTGGAACAGGGATCTGTGGGGTCAACCCTAGTCTGGAACAGGAGCTGTGCTTCGTGCTACTTTATGGATTTGGATAAGAACATTACATTATATTTGCATCTTATTGAAACAGGAGTACTCTCCCTCCAACTGGTGCATGCGTGACTGAGGCAGTGAAGAGGTCACTGTGTTATACAGACCTTATACTTGTAGGCAAATTAAACGGATGGCAGATCACGTTGCCGCGGGTTACAGGAAAAACCACAACTGCCAATACTTTGATTATAGCTCTTTACAGATGGGGCCCATTCTATGGTCGTTCCATTTGAATAGGCTTGTTTTTTTCAATCTCTCTCCGTCATCTCTGCCGTCGTGTCTCAACATCTCACCTGCCCTACATCCCTTTCTATCCTACACTGGGCCCATCTGTCTATGGCGTTCCATCTGACACTAGCGCTCCTCCTCTCCTCCCTCCCTCCCATCCTCCCTCCCTCCTCTGCTCTCCTCCCTCTCTTCTCTCTCTTCTCCCTCTCCCTCCTCCCTCCCTCCCTCCCTCTTTCCTCTCCCTCTAGCTCTCCCTCCCTCCCTCCCTCCTCTCCTCCCTCCCTCCCTCCCTCCTCTCCTCCTCTCCCTTCTCCCCTCCCTCCCTCCCTCCCTCCCTGCCCTTCCTCTCCTCAGCTCCTCCTACCCAGCTCCCCCCCTCCCTCCCCCCCCTCCCACTCGTCCTCCCCTCCTCCGCCGCCCTCCCTGTCTCTCTCTTCAGCCCTCGTAGACCGCCTGCACCTCCGTCCCCCTACCGGAATGCTCCTCCCCTCCCCTCCTTCTCTCCTCACCCTCCCTCCCTCTCCTCCTGCCCTCTACTCTCCCACCCCCTCCCTCCCTTCCCTCTCTCTCTCTCTCACCCTTCCCCTGTCTTCCCAACCTCACCAAGATGAGGGCTCCCTCCAGCCCCCCCCCCCTTCCCTTCTTCTCTCCTCCAACCCCTTCCCTCCCTTCTCCCTCAATTCCCTCCCTACTTCCTTCTCCTCAACCCTTCCAATACCTCCCTCCCCTCCCTCCCTCCCCTCCCTCCCTCCCTCCCTCCCTCTCTCTCTCTCTCACCCTTCCCCTGTCTCCCACCTCCCCAGATGTGCTATTGGTGTGATATGAAAGACATTGGGAGCATGTCCAGGCAAACAGAACAAACAGAAAACGCCCACTAATGGGCTTTTTGTAGGCTTATAAGACTGACCTGTTGGCTTCACACACACACACACACACACACACACACACACACACACACACACACGCACGCACACACACACGCACGCACACACACACACACACACAACACACACACACACACACACACACACACACACACAGACAGACAGACAGACGACAGACAGACAGACAGACAGACAGACAGGGGCAGACAGACAGACAGACAGACAGACAGACAGACAGACAGACAGACAGACAGACAGACAGACAGACAGACAGACAGACAGACAGACAGACAGACAGACAGACAGACAGACAGACAGACAGACAGACAGACAGGAGGACAGACAGGAGGACAGACAGGAGGACAGACAGGAGGACAGACAGACAGACAGACAGACAGACAGACAGACAGACAGACAGACAGACAGACAGACAGACAGACAGACAGACAGACAGACAGACAGACAGGAGGACAGACAGACAGACAGGAGGACAGGAGGACAGACAGACAGACAGACAGACAGACAGACAGACAGACAGACAGACAGACAGACAGACAGACAGACAGACAGACAGACAGACAGACAGACAGACAGACAGACAGACAGACAGACAGACAGACAGACAGACAGACCTGTTCCGGTCTGTTATTATCTCACTGATTGCCTCTCTGTCTCTTCAGACACTCAGGATGACACCCCATTCCCTGCATAGGGCACTACCTTTGACCACGGCTAATAGGGCTCTGGTCAAAGCAGTGCACTATACAGGACAGGAATAGGGTGCCATTTGGGATATCACTAGTCAGACTCTTAATAACAGAGTCCATCCACCATGCAGCACCCAGGAATAAAGTGGAAAAATACATTGGATGCAATTTAACTGTTGTTTAAAATTGTCCTATCTCTGACATTTGAGACGCACACTCTAGACAGTCTCTTAATAACAGTGTTCAATCAACATGCAGTACCCAGGTATATAGTGGAATTACATTTTTACATTTGTATTGTAATGTTCCTATATGTGACATGAATATACTGTAATGGTACTATGTGGGACATGCATATACTGTAATAGTACTATGTGGGACATGCATATACTGTAATAGTACTATGTGGGACATGCATATACTGTAATGGTACTATGTGGGACATGCATATACTGTAATAGTACTATGTGGAACATGCATATACTTGTTGTCATTCACATTTTGACGTTGGAAAAGTTCCCAACAGTGACAACCCAGACCAGCACCCATGAGACAGTGAGAAAACCAATATCTTGCGTCCTAAACAGCATCCAGTCCCCTATATTGGGCCCGTAGGTTTCTTGTCAAAAGTTGTGGACCGTACAGGGTGCCACTTGGGGCGCCACATTGAATGCAATTGAACTTATTTTTCGATATCTTACACAATGTTGTTTGGTCCAGCTCTGGCACACATCCAGTGCCTTCGGAAAGTATTCATACCCCCTGACTTATTCCACATTTTGTTGTGTCACAGCCTGAATTCAAAATGGACTAAATATCATTTTTTTTCGCCCCTCCATCTACACACAATACCCGATAATGACAAGGTGAAAACATGTTTTTAGAAATGTTTGCTAATTTATTGAAAATGAAATACAGAAGCATCTCATTTACATAAAGATTCACACCCCTGAGTCAATACTTTGTAGAAGCACCTTTGGCAGCGATTACAGCTGTGAGTCTTTCTGGGTAAGTCTCTAAGAGCTTTCCACACCTGGATTGTGCAACATTTGCCCATTATTATTTTCTAAATTCTTCAAGCTCTGTTGAATTAGTTGTTGATCGTTGCTAGACAACCATTATCAGGTCTTGCCTTAGATTTTCAAGTAGATTTAAGTCAAAACTGTAACAGGAACATTCACCGTCTTCTTGGTAAGCAAATCCAGTGTAGATTTGGTGTTGTGTTTTAGGATATTGTCATCTCTGATTTCATCTCCACATGTTCTGTTCGACGTGTTAAGTTTAGATGTCGAATCCGTCTATGTTCGACTGGGTTCGTAGTGCTGTTTGGATGGTTAAACTTTAGGCATTCAATTGCTATTGTTGTTGGTGTGTGAGTGTGTGTCGTGTCGTGTCAGCTGTCTGTTGTCGTGTCTGTCTGTGTCTGTGTCTGGTCTTGTCTCTGTCTTCTCTGTCTGTCTGTCTCTGTCGCTTGGTCTCGTGTACTCTGTCTTGTGTTCTTGTCTGTCTCTGTTCGTCCTCTTGTCTCTGTGCTGTCTTGTCTCTGTCTCTGTCTCTGTCTCTGTCTCTGTCTCTGTCTCTGTCCTCTGTTCTCTGTCTCTCTCTCTCTCTCTCTCTCTGTCTCTGTCTCTCTCTCTGTCTCTCTCTTTCGCTCTCTGTCTCTTCTCTTCTCTCTCTCTCTCTCTCTCTCTCTCTCTCTCTCTCTCTCTCTCTCTCTCTCTCTCTCTCTCTCTCTCTCTCTCTCTCTCTCTCTCTCTCGTCTCTGTCTCTGTCTCTGTCTCTGTGTCTTTCTCTGTCTCTCTCTCTGTCTCTGTCTCTGTCTCTGTCTCTATCTCTGTGTCTGTGTCAGTGTCTGTGCCTGTGCCTGTGTCTTTACACTGCTCAGCACCCAAATATTTCATCCAGAAAAGCTCTACTGTGACTGAGCGCATTGATTGAGCGCATCACCCGAAAGCTCTGGACGTTGAAGGCACCATAGAAATACGCACAGGACAAATCATGTGGATTGCTCATGCGCTAACAACACCCACGCATCGGTACTGCTCACTGTGTTTGTTAATAAACTCCTCTTAGAAGCTTTCATATGGGAGTAAATGTATTGTATTTCAGTTGACTGTTGAATAATATAGACAAAGTCAAGTCAATCATCCTCATGATCAGTTTCACTCCCCCCTCTACCTGGTGCACTCTTCAATAAATACGACTTGCTCCTACTTTACTACAGATGTTAATGTTGCATAAACGCTGATACTTTCTAGAGATGTTAATGTTGTATAAACGCTGATCTTTTCTAGAGATGTTAATGTTGCATAAACGCTGATACTTTCTAGAGATGTTAATGTCGTATAAACGCTGATCTTTTCTAGAGATGTTAATGTCGTATAAACGCTGATCTTTTCTAGAGATGTTAATGTTGTATAAACGCTGATCTTTTCTAGAGATGTTAATGTTGTATAAACGCTGATCTTTTCTAGAGATGTTAATGTTGTATAAACGCTGATCTTTTCTAGAGATGTTAATGTTGTATAAACGCTGATCTTTTCTAGAGATGTTAATGTTGTATAAACGCTGATCTTTTCTAGAGATGTTTATGTTGTATAAACGCTGATCTTTTCTAGAGATGTTAATGTTGTATAAACCTCCCCACCGCTACTATTATTTTTGTGAATAACATCAACAACAACAAAAAAATGGGCACATTATCCTCCTGTACGTAAGTGACCTTTTCACTGACCCCTTTTAAACTAAATCGCATGCTTACATTATCTTTTTTCATTTGCTTGTTGGAACGTATTATCTTTTTCATATTGTACTTGGTGGGTTTGCATAACTTCTGGCTGCATCCCAAATGGCACCTATTCTCTGGTCTAGTGCACTACGTTACCCATAGGGCTCTGGTCTAGTGCACTACGTTACCCATAGGGCTCTGGTCTAGTGCACTACGTTACCATAGGTCTGGTTCACTACGTTACCCATAGGGCTCTGGTCTAGTGCACTACGTTACCCATAGGGCTCTGGTCTAGTGCACTACGTTACCCATAGGGCTCTGGTCTAGTGCACTACGTTACCCATAGGGCTCTGGTCTAGTGCACTACGTTACCCATAGGGCTCTGGTCTAGTGCACTACGTTACCCATAGGGCTCTGGTCTAGTGCACTACGTTACCCATAGGGCTCTGGTCTAGTGCACTACGTTACCCATAGGGCTCTGGTCTAGTGCACTACATTACCCATAGGGCTCTGGTCAAAAGTAGTGCACCACGTAGAGAATAGGGTGTCATTTGGGACGACAACCCTGGTCAGCTGAAAGCCTGCAGACTGGGGGGATGCTATAGCTGTTGATTGTCTTTAGTCACGGCTATTGAAATCTATTAAAAATCCATAATTAGTTTGCAGGGATTGGGTCAACTTCATCATTCCTGGAAATAATATTACATTATCTCCTCCTCAGTGACTTCCAGAGCATAGAAACCTAATTATAGACAAGGTCTCCCTCTGTTTCTATGGAGATAGGGAGTGACTGAAATGGCAACCTATTCCCTATATAAACTCTTAGAAGGGTTCCAAAAGGGTTCTTCGGCTGTCCCCATAGGAGAACCCTTTTGGTTCCAGGTAGAACCCTTTTGGGTTTCATGTAGAACCTTCTGTGGAAAGGGTTATACATGGAACCCAAGAGGGTTCTACCTGGAAACAAAAAGGGTTCTGCAAAGGGTTCTCCTGTGGGAGACCCATAGTAGGCCAACATAGGCTCTGGTCAAAAGTTGTGCACTACTGATATGTAAGGAATAGGGTGCCATTTGGGATGGAAAACCTCTCTCTCTCTCTCTCTCTCTCTCTCTCTCTCTCTCTCTCTCTCTCTCTCTCTCTCTCTCTCTCTCTCTCTCTCTCTCTCTCTCTCTCTCTCTCTCTCTCTCTCTCTCTCTCTCTCTCTCTCCAATATTAACATAATTAAAATAATAATCATAAATATTGTCTAAGGGACAACAGTAACAACAATAACCAAGGGTCAAAATAACCATTGAATAATAACAATATAGAGGACATGTGCAGGTTGGTTGGTCTGTCAGACACTGTCCCCCATCTTATGGCAGGCAGCAATTAGTGCTCTGCCAACCCACAGCTCTCTGCGTCCTCCCCCAACAGGACGGGTAGCCTATTCTCATCAGAGAGTGAAACCTTGAAAATCGGTTTCAAATTTGGGGAAATTACACTCTCTAATTGTTTTATATTTTGTACATTTATATACTGTTGAATTAGGGCCAGATAGCACTGCATTTTACTTTGTGCTCGTGCTTGTGTTCCCAATAAGCAATGTAGTTTTGTTTTGACTGTGTTGTAGTTTGGTTTATTCTGATTGATTGGATGTTCTGGTCCTGAGGCTTCAGTGTGTTAGTAGAACAGGTTTGTGAACTCAGCCCCAGGACCAGCTGGATGAGGGGACTCTTTTCTTTGCTCAGCTCTTGGCATTGCAGGGCTTGGTAATGATATGAGAGGGGGGTCACTGTATTTTAGATGTTTCCAAAACTCAATTGCTATTTTTTGAGTTTTTATTATTAGTGGATATTGGCCTAATTCTGCCCTGCATGCATTGTTTGTAGTTTTCCTCTGGACATGTAGGAGAATTTTACCCAATGGGAATCTTGTCCCATTGGGTGAAAGCTTGACACATTCAATAAGTTTTAGCCACATTTTTATAGGTATTTCAATTTGAATTTGTTTTTTAATGGCGTAGAATGCCTTGCGTGCTTTCTCTCTCAGTTCATTCACTGTCTCATTAAGGTGTCCAGTTGAGTTTATTTTTAAACCTAAGTAATTGTAGTGTGTGCAGTACTCTATATATTTTGTACCAATTGAGAACTTTGGTCTAATTCCCTGAGATCTGAATCTTCTCTGGAAAATCAATATTTTAGTCTTTTTGGGGTTCACTGCCAGGGCCCAGGTCTGGCAGTACTGCTCTAGCAGGTCCAGGTTCTGCTGTAGGCCATGTGCTGTGGGTTTACTGCCAGGGCCCAGGTCTGACAGTACTGCTCTAGCAGGTCCAGGCTCTGCTGTAGGCCATGTGCTGTGGGTTTACTGCCAGGGCCCAGGTCTGTCAGTACTGCTCTAGCAGGTCCAGGCTCTGCTGTAGGCCATGTGCTGTGGGTTTACTGCCAGGGCCCAGGTCTGTCAGTACTGCTCTAGCAGGTCCAGGCTCTGCTGTAGGCCATGTGCTGTGGGTTTACTGCCAGGGCCCAGGTCTGACAGTACTGCTCTAGCAGGTCCAGGCTCTGCTGTAGGCCATGTGCTGTGGGTTTACTGCCAGGGCCCAGGTCTGACAGTACTGCTCTAGCAGGTCCAGGCTCTGCTGTAGGCCATGTGCTGTGGGGTGACAGCAGGCACAGGTCATCTGCCAAGAGCAGGCATTTAACCTCTGAATTGTAGAGACTAACACCAGGGGCTGAGAATTTTTCTAGAATAGTGGCCAATTCGTTGATGTAAATATTGAAGAGCGTGGGGCTCAGATTGCAACCCTGGCGAAGGCCCCGCCCCTGGTTAAAGAATTCTGTTATTTTCTTGCCAATTTTCATGCTGTACGTATTGCCAGTATACATTGATTTAATTATGTCATATGTTTTACCCCCTACACCACTTTCAATAACTTTGTAGAACAGTCCTGTATGCCAAATAGAATCAAAGGCTTTTTGGAAGTCGATAAAGCAAGCGTACATTTTGGTATTATTTTGGTGGACATGTTTATCTATCAGGGTGTGTAGGGTGTACTGTACCAGTCAAAAGTTTGGACACACCTACTCATTCAAGGGTTTTTCTTTATTTTTACTATTTTCTACATTGTAGAATAATAGTGAAGACATCAAAACTATGAAATAACACATATGGAATCATGTAGTAACCAAAAAAGTGTTAAACAAATCAAAATATATTTTATATTTGAGATTCTTCAAAGTAGCAACCCTTTACGTTAATGACAGCTTTGCACACTCTTGGCATTCTATCAACCAGCTTCATGAGGTAGTCACTTGGAATGATTTTCCAACAGTCTTGAAGGAGTTCCCACATATGCTGAGCACTCATTGGCTGCTTTTCCTTCACTCTGCGGTCCAACTCAAACCATCTCAAGAGGGTTGAGGTCGGGTGATTGTGGAGGCCAGGTCATCTGATGCAGCACTCCATCACTCTCCTTCTTGGTCAAATAGCCCTTACACAGCCTGGAGGAGTGTTGGCTCATTGTCCTGTTGAAAAACAAGTTTGAGAATTTTGTTTCCAACCGCCGTGTCTTTGTGAGACACAGAGTAGGTGAAAGGATGATCTCCGCATGTGAGGTTCCCACCGTGAAGCATGGAGGAGGAGGTGTGATGGTGTGGGTGTGCTTTGCTGGTGACACTGTTGGTGATTTATTTAGAATTCAAGGCACACTTAACCAGCATGGCTACCACAGCATTCTGCAGCGATACGCCATCCCATCTGGTTTGCGCTTACCTGTGAATGTGTGGTTGTTTCCATGTCTGGTCTTTTGAGGAACAAGGTAATTTGGATGCGATCAGACAGAGGTGTTAGTGGCTTGATGGTAAATGAGCTGAGAGAGAAAGGGTCAATGTCTGTAATCATATAGTCTACTGTGCTGTGGCCAAGAGGAGAGCAATAGTTGAATCTACCCAAAGAGTCCCCTCCCGTAACCTACCATTGACAAAGTACGGACCCAGGCTTCGACAGAGCTGCAACAGATCCCTTCTGTTTTTGTTGATGGTGCTGTCACTGTTGTTTCTATGGGGGAGATTAAGATAGTTAGAAACAGTA
Source organism: Coregonus sp. 'balchen' (assembly GCA_902810595.1). NCBI lineage: Eukaryota > Metazoa > Chordata > Actinopteri > Salmoniformes > Salmonidae > Coregonus > Coregonus sp. 'balchen'. The sequence continues at coordinate 45,294,876 of LR778283.1, forward strand.
TGGCCTGTAATAAAGCTGTCCCCTCGTGTGCTCGTTAGATCAGGTGGTGTTCCTGTGCGTGCATTTGTGTCCCCATAGATGAGCACATTTCCCTGGGCCTGGAAATGTCACGTCTCTTCCTCAAGGGTGGGGAATATCTCCTCTGAGTAATATGGGGATTCTGAGGAGGGGATATACAGTGCAATCGAAAAGTATTCAGACCCCTTGACTTTTTCCACATTTTGTTACGTTACTGTCACGCCCTGACCTAGAGAACTCTTGTTGGTTGGGTCAGGGTGTGAGTTCAGGTTGAGATCTATGTTATTAGATTCTATGTTTAGGATCTAGTATGTGTATTTCTATGTTTGGCCAGGTGTGATTCCCAATCAGAGGCAGCTGTCGCTCGTTGTCTCTGATTGGGGATCATACTTAGGTAGCCATGTTGCCTACCTTAGTGGTGGGATCTTGACTCGTGTTTGGTTAGTGTGTAGCCATTGTTTGAGCTTCACGTTACGTTGCTTTTGACAAGTGTTTATCGTCATTAATAAATATGTACGCATACCACGCTGCACCTTGGTCTGACCCGTCTCTCAACGATCGTGACAGTTACAGCCTTATTCTAAAATTGATTGAATTGTTTTTTTCCGTCATCAATCTACACACAATATCCCATTATGACAAAGCAAAAACAGGTTTTTAGAAATTTTAGCAAATGTATTCAAAATAAATAAAAAACGGAAATATCACCCTTTACTCAGTACTTTGTTGAAGCACCTTTGGCAGCGATTACAGCCTAGAGTCTTCTTGGGTATGACGCTACAAGCTTGGCACACCTGTATTTGGGGAGTTTCTCCCATTCTTCTCTGCAGATCCTCTCAAGCTCTATCAGGTTGGATGGGGAGTGTCGCTGCACACCTATTTTCAGGTCTCTCCAGAGAAGTTCGATCGGGTTCAAGTCCGGGCTCTGGCTGGGCCACTCAAGGACATTCAGAGACTTGTCTTGAAGCCACTCTTGCATTGTCTTGGCTGTGTGCTTAGGGTCGTTGTCCTGTTGGAAGGTGAACCTTTGCCTCAGTCTGAGGTCCTGAGCGCTCTGGAGCAGGCTTTCATCAAGGATCTCTCTGTACTTTGCTCCGTTCATCTTTCCCTCGATCCTGACTAGTCTCCCAGTCCCTGCCGCTGAAAAACATCCCCACAGCATGATGCTGCCACCACCATGTTTTACCGTTGGAGTGGTGCCAGGTTTCCTCCAGACGTGACGCTTGGCATTCAGGCCAAAGAGTTCAATTTTGGTTTTATCAGATCAGAGAATCTTGTTTCTCATGGTCTGAGAGTCCTTTAGATGCCTTTTGGCAAACTCCATGCGGGCTGTCATGTGCTTTTTACTGAGGAGTGGCTTCTGTCTCGACACTCTCCCATAAAGGCCTGATTGGTGGAGTGATGCAGAGATGGTAGTCCTTCTGGAAGGTTCTCCCATCTCCACAGAGGAACTTTGGAGCTCTGTCAGAGTGACCATCGGGTTCTTGGTCACCTCCATGACCAAGGCCCTTCTCCCCCGATTGCTCAGTTTGGCCGGGAGGCCAGCTCTAGGAAGTGTCTTGGTGGTTCCAAACTTAGTCCGTTTAAGAATGATGGAGGCCACTGTGTTCTTGTGGACCTTCAATGCTTCAGACATTTTTTGGTACCCTTCCCCAGATCTGTGCCTCAACACAATCCTGTCTCTGAGCTCTATGGACAATTCCTTCGACCTCATGGTTTGGTTTTTGCTCTGACATGCACTGTCAACTGTGGGACCTTATATAGACAAGTGTGTGCCTTTCCAAATCATGTCCAATCAATTGAATTTGCCACAGCTGGACTCCAATCAAGTTGTAGAAACATCTCAAGGTTGATCAATGGAAACAGGATGCACCTGAGCTCAATTTCGAGTCTCATAGCAAAGGGTCTGAATACTTATGTCAATAATGTTTAATGTCAATTAATTTGTTTTTAATTTTTAATAAATTTGCAAACATTTCTAAAAAACCTGTTTTTGCTTTGTCATTGTGGGGTGTTGTGTGTAGATTGATGAGGAATTGTATTTATTTAATCAATTTTAGAATAAGGCTGTAACGTAACAAAATGTGGAAAACGTCAGGGGGTCTGAGTACTTTCCGAATGCACTTCATATTGCGCAACGGAACACATATTTTTCTGTCAGTACAACTTATTTTTTCCAGTTTTAATCAATTTTGAGGGGATCAATTATATTTTCTAGTTCGGATTTGTACCAAATGATCAATCCTCCAGAGTCTTTGCCTATGTTGACAGAGCTGTGTTTTTTTGACAGCACAATTACCTCTCTGTAGCCGGTGGGACAGTGACTGACAATGTCTATTTTACACCATGTCTCCTGCATAATGATGACGTCAATATCTTAAAGATTTTTTTTTTAACTCCAGTGCTAAACTCTTCAGTCCAAAGGTTGATGAGTTTAGGCCCTGAATGTTCCAATGCTAACTGACAGCGATTTCATGTTGCAAAAAGAAAGAATAGCACAGTCAGAAATAAAGCAACTACTAAATACTGAGTTGTTCAGAGTGATAAACAGCACAGTCAGAAATACAGTAACTGCTAACTACTGAGTTGTTCAGAGTGATAAACAGGACAGTCAGAATACAGTAACTAATAACTACTGAGTTGTTCAGAGTGAGATAGATAGTACAGTCAGAAATACAGTAACTACTAACTACTGAGTTGTTCAGAGTGATAAACAGGACAGTCAGAAATACAGTAACTACTAACTAATGAGTTGTTCATATTGAGATAAATAGCACAGTCAGAAATACAGTAACTACTAACTACTGAGTTGTTCAGAGTGATAAACAGGACAGTCAGAATACAGTAACTAATAACTACTGAGTTGTTCAGAGTGATAAACAGGACAGTCAGAATACAGTAACTAATAACTACTGAGTTGTTCAGAGTGAGATAGATAGTACAGTCAGAAATACAGTAACTACTAACTACTGAGTTGTTCAGAGTGATAAACAGGACAGTCAGAAATACAGTAACTACTAACTAATGAGTTGTTCATATTGAGATAAATAGCACCGTCAGAAATACAGTAACTACTAACTACTGAGTTGTTCAGAGTGATAAACAGGATATCAGAAAACATCTGGTCTGGTTTTTTTTTTTCCTTCTTCCTATTCATTGAACAAGTCACATTTTTGTACAATAGCTGTGTGTGTGTGTCTCTCTCTCTGTACAGTGAGCTGTATTACAAGACATGTGAGTTACATCTCGCTGGATTATCTCTCGTTTTGCCCCCCCCCCCCCTCCCCCCTCTTTCTTTCTCTCTCTCTGTTTGTGAGTTATATCTGTAAGTACTGGTTGCATGGTGTGGTATGATAAGTTCTACATGTACAGTCATCAGTGTGGTATGGAGACGAGTCTGTGATGTGAAGGAAGCGGAGGCAAACATTCTCATCAGGTACTTCTATTCTCTGTGTGCGTGTGTGTGTGGTGCGTGTGTGTGTGTGTGTGTATGGTGTTGGTGTGTGTGTGTGTGTGTTTGTGTGTGTGTGTGTCTGTGTGTGTGTGTGTGAATGTGTTGTGGCGTGTTTGTGTTGTGTGGTTGTGTGTGTGTGTGAGTGTGTGTGTTGTTTGTGTGGTTGTGTGTTGTCGTGTGTGTTGTGGTGTTTGTGTGTCTGAGTGTGGGTGTGGGTGTGTTGTGTGTGGTGTGTGGTTGTGTGTGTGTGTTATGTGTGTGTTGTGTGTGTGTGTGTGTGTGTTGTGTGTGTGTGTGTGTGGTGTGGTTGGGGTGTGTTGTTTTGTGTGTGTGTGTGTGTGTGTGTTGTGTGTGTGGTATGTGTGTGTGTGTGTGTGTGAGTGGGGTGTGTGTGTGTGTGGTGTGTGTGTGTGTGGTGTGTGTGTGTGTGTTGTGGGGTGTGTTGTGGTGTGTGTGTTATGTGGTGTGTGTGTGTGGTGTGTGGTGTGTGTGTGTGTGTGTATGTGTTGTGTGTGTGTGTGTGTGTGTATGTGTGTGTAGGTGTGTGTGTGTGTGTGTGAGTGTGTGTGTGTGTGTGTATGTGTGTGTGTGTGTGTGTGTGAGAGTGTGGTGTGTATGTGTGTGTGAGTGTGTGTGTGTGTGTGTGTTTGTGTGGGTGTGTGTTGTGTGTGAGTGTGTGTGTGGTGTGGTGTGTGGTGTGTGTGTGTGTGGGGTGTGTGTATGGTTGTGTGTGTGTGTTGTGTGTGTGTGTGGTGTGGTGTGTGTGGTGTGGTGTGTGTGTGTGTCTGTGTGTGTGTGTTGTGTGTGGTGTGTGTCGTGTGGTGTGTGTGTGTGTGTGTGTGTGTGTGTGTGTGTGTGTCTGTGTGTGTGTGTTTCAAAGTGCCCAAGGGCCCCCTCTCTAAACTCTGCCATCAGAACAGCATTCCACTGCTTTAAACTTCAAAGGCCCCGTAATGTGTCTGGACAGGTGACATACACACACACACACACACACACACGCGCGCACACACACACACACACAGACGTATTCTTACAAACGCACACACACCAAAGCTGGATCTACACTATGCTTTACCTTGCTAGGCGTTCAACACTACACGCTGTTCCTCTCAGCTCACAGACAGCCATTTGATTTTGAATTTTTTTAGAATCCCCCTTAGCGACGCCAATGGTCGGCAGCTAGTCTTACTGGGGGGCCGACAGAACGCCGTTACAAAATTATACAAAACAGTACAATGTAATAAAGACACCAATCCCACTCTGATGCCTACTAACTTCTGGACATAATGAATCATTACATTGGGATGAACCAAGTCAGTCAGCACCATTATTCCACTCAGTGCAAGGGCATGTTGATGTTACAGTACCCTGTGATTAGCACTGTGTGTGTGCGTGTGTGTATGTGTGTGTGTGTGTGGTGTGTGTGTGCGTGTGAGTGCGTGCGTGCGTGCGCGTGTGTGTGTGTGTGTGTGCGTGTGTGTGCGTGTGTGTGCGTGTGTGTGTGTGTGCGTCTGTGTGTGTGTGTGTGTGCGTGTGTGTGTGTGTGCATGTGTGTGTGTTTTTAAAATAGAATAAGTTATTTTTTAATTTTTTTATAGTCTTGTTAAATGCAACGAATTTCCTGTTAAACTAGATCATTTCTCATGAACTCAATAATCATGAAACAAGTCCCCTCCTCCGCCCTTCTGCCACCGTGGTAGTTCTGCGCTTGTCCTCGTTGCATGCACAAGCTTCCCACCTGCACAAGCTTCCCACCTGCACAAGCTTCCCACCTGCACAAGCTTCCCACCTGCACAAGCTTCCCACCTGCACAAGTTTCCCACCTGCACAAGTTTCCCACCTGCACAAGCTTCCCACCTGCACAAGTTTCCCACCTGCACAAGCTTCCCACCGGCACAAGCTTCCCACCTGCACAAGCTTCCCACCTGAGTTTGAAATGAATACCACCAGTAGATTGCCTTGGGATTGCTAGAATGTGTTGTGTCACGGTCAGGGACAGGGAAGGGGGCAACTGCAGTTCACCTCTGTCAGTCACAGAACAAATTCAAATCAAGTGATTTTGGGAAAGAGGTCATCTTAATGGGAGATTTTAACATTAATTATGAAGACAAGTGTTGTAGGAAAACCCTCAAACGGATCACTAATACCTTTGACCTTACACAGCTAGTTAAAGGGCCAACCAGGGTGACTTGTTGCTCTAAAACACAGATTGATTTGGTGTTCAGTAATAAACCAGAGAGAGTGACTAAATCATTCAATATGGTTACTGGGCTATCTGATCATAATCTGACACTTATAGCCAGAAAGCTGTCTAAGAGCAGGTTTAACCTCTCTACTGTTAGAAAGCCTGATCAACTAAGAATACCTAAGAGTGAATTAAGCTATTTTGAAAATGCAATTAAGGGAATTAACTGGAATGATCTCTTGTCCTATGCAGACGTGGAAGCTGATAGTCAAGTTTTTCTATCCACAATCCAGACTACATTAAATGGTTTCCTAAAGAAAATCAAATCCAAACCTGGCCAAAAGAGCACTCTTCCTTGGCTAAATGGAGAAATCTGGAAATTGATGAAAGAACAAGATTATTATCTAAAAATAGCCCTAAGATCCAAATTAGAGCATGACAGACGTAGGTTTACCATGTTGAGAAATAAGGTGATGAAAGAAATCAGACAGGCCAAGGCAAACTTTTTTATTAACATAATTGGTGAAGCAAAGGGAAATTCTAAACTGATCTGGGAGAATCTAAAAAAGTTAACAGGGAAAGACCATAGTAACACTGCAAAAAGACTAGAAATCATGGTGAATAACAATCTAACACAGGATGCAGTCGAAATAGCAATAGCCTTCAATTCCTACTTTATTGACTCTGTCAGGGTACTGACACAGAACCCCTCCACTGGTTTCTTGGGCTCAGTGCTAGTAAATGATGCTCAACCTGTCTTCATCATAAGGGAGGTTTCTGAGTCAAAGGTAGACAAGGTGATTAGCTCACTAAAGAACTCTAAAGCCAAAGATGTGTTTGGGATGGACTCTACCTTTCTTAAAAACTACAAAGAGTCACTCATTGGCCCCATTACTAAGGTCACCAACACATCTATTGGTCTCGGGGTGTTTCCAAGGGTATGGAAGTCGGCCATAATAACGGCCATCTTTAAATCAGGCGACCCTGCTGATGTGAGTAACTACAGGCCCATTAGTATACTACCTGTGGTGTCAAAGATTGTTGAAAAGTGTGTAGCAGAACAACTGATTGCCCACCTCAACAACAGCCCCTTCACATTACATTCCATGCAGTTTGGCTTCAGAGCGAAACACTCCACAGAAATGGCCAACTGCTTTTTTCTGGAAAATGTGAAGTCCAAGATGGACAAAGGGGGCGTTGTTGGGGCTGTGTTTCTGGACCTAAGGAAGGCTTTTGATACTGTTAACCATGAGATTCTCATCACAAAATTGTCCAAGTTCAACTTTTCCCCCGATGCCTTGAGATGGATGAAATCATACCTTGAAGGCAGAACTCAGTGTGTCAGAGTGAGCAATGAGCTGTCGCCCACTCTTAGCTATGATGTGGGTGTGCCCCAAGGGTCAATACTGGGGCCCCTCCTGTTCAGCCTGTACATTAATGATCTGCCTTCTGTCTGTACTGGGTCTGAAGTTCAAATGTATGCAGATGATACAGTGAAATATGTGCATGCAAAGAGCAAACAACAAGCTGCACAAGAACTCACTACTGTAATGGTCCAGGTTACAAAGTGGCTCAGTGACTCGTGTTTGCATCTCAATGTGAAAAAAACTGTTTGCATGTTCTTCACAAAGGGGGCAACAGATGCTACTGAGCCAGAAGTCTATGTGTCAGGGGAGAAGCTCCAGGGGGTATCTGATTTTAAGTACCTTGGCATCATACTTGATTCCAACCTCTCTTTTAAAAAGCATGTGAAAAAGGTAATTCAAATAACCAAATTCAACCTAGCTAATTTCCGATTTATACGAAATTGTTTGACTACAGAGGTAGCAAAACTGTACTTCAAATCTATGATACTCCCCCACTTAACATACTGCTTGACTAGTTGGGCCCAAGCTTGCTGTACAACAGTAAGACCTATTCAGTCTGTCTACAAACAGGCTCTCAAAGTGCTTGATAGGAAGCCCAATAGCCATCATCACTGTCACATCCTTAGAAAGCATGAGCTCCTGAGTTGGGAAAATCTTGTGCAATACACCGATGCATGTCTTGTATTCAAGATCCTAAATGGCTTGGCTCCCCCTCCACTCAGTATTTTTGTTAAACAGAAAACCCAAACATATGGCAGCAGATCCACAAGGTCTGCCATGAGAGGTGACTGTGTAGTTCCCCTAAGGAAAAGCACCTTTAGTAAATCCGCTTTTTCTGTGAGAGCTTCCCATGTCTGGAATACACTGCCATCAGACACACATAACTGCACCACATATCACACTTTCACAAAATGCTTGAAGACATGGCTAAAGGTCAATCAGATTTGTGAACATGGTCCCTAGCTGTGTGTTGCCGCTTTCCATGTCTGTTGTCTGTAACTTGTGAGGTGTGGAAACACTTTGTTGCTTTTATGAATTTTGTCTTGCTGCTTTTTGTTCTATGTTGCTCGGTCTGTATGCTACGTCTTGTTTGTCCTATGTTGCTATGTCTGTATGCTATGTCTTGTTCTATGTTGTTATTGTCTATATTGTAATTGTTTTTAATAACCTGCCCAGGGACTGCGGTTGAAAATTAGCCGGCTGGCTAATACCGGCACTTTTACTGAAACGTTGATTAATGTGCACTGTCCCTGTAAAAATAAACTCAAACTCAAACTCAAGTAAAGACTATTTAGCTTGTTCTAATAGCATAGCCTACAGTACCTAACTAGCTGATTCATCTAGTCTACATTAGAGATGATCAACTGATATATTTAACTAGCTGATTCATCTAGCCTACATTAGAGATGATCAACTGATATATTTAACTAGCTGATTCATCTAGCCTACATTAGAGATGATCAACTGATATATTTAACTAGCTGATTCAGCTAGCCTACATTAGAGATGATCAACTGATATAAACTACCCACCCCAGCAGTGGTTATAGCAAAAAAAAGTAGTGGTTCTGTGGTTCTATGTAAAAAAAAAAAAGGTTGGCTATGGGCCTCCCGAGTGACCCATAGCTAAAGCGTTGCATCGCAGTGCTAGAGGTGTCACTA
>LR778283.1:45308560-45313700 GCA_902810595.1 Coregonus sp. 'balchen'
TTAATCCTGGTTTCAACTGTACCGGGCAGATGGCAGACAGCGTGTATGGCGTCATTTGGGCGAGTGGTTTGCTGATGTCAACGTTGTGAACATAGTGCTCCAAGGTGGTGGTGGGGTTATGGTATTGGGCAGGCATAAGCTACGGACAAAACAAAATTGGATTTTATCGATGGCAATTTTAATGCACAGAGATACCGTGACAAAATCCTGAGGCCCATTGTTGTTCCATTCATCTGCAACCATCACCTCATGTTTCAGCATGATAATGCACAGCCCCATGTCCCAGTTCTTCCATGGCCCGCATACTCACCAGACATGTCACCCATTGAGCATGTTTGGGATGCTCTGGATAGACATGTACGACAGCGTGTTCCAGTTTCCCGCCAATATCCAGCAACTTCATACAGCCATTGAAGAGGAGTGGCACAACATTCCACAGGCCACAATCAACAGCCTGATCAACTCCATGTGAAGGAGATGTGTCGCGCTGCATGAGGCAAATGGTGGTCACACCAGATACTGACTGGTTTTCTGATCCACACCCCTACCATTTTTTTTAAAGGTATCTGTGACCAACAGATGCATATCTGTATTCCCAGTCATGTGAAATCCTTAGATTAGGGCCTAATGTATTTATTTCCAATTGACTGATTTCCTTATATGAACTGTAACTCAGTAAAATCTTTGAAATTGTTCCATGTTGCATTTATATACTTTTAATCCAATGACATGGTGACATTGTTTGTTGATTTCACATTGAATTCAGGTTAGTGGACAAATCAACCAAACGTAAATCAAAACTAGATGTTGAACTGGCCAGAGGCTACATATTCTAGTTAATCTTACAATTCTAGTTATTTTAGAAATGCCCAGTCCTGGAAGATAATGTTATCGATTTTGTGTATAAGAAGAAAAACGTAGTTTGAACATTTCTTGGAATGTATCAAATCTAAATGTCAGGGGAAATAGTGGAACCGATTCCACCATGCTATGACGTTTGCTTAGGTATTCTACTGGGACTACAGGATTTGAACAGTTTAGGTATTCTACTGGGACTACAGGATTTGGAACAGTTTAGGTATTCTACTGGGACTACAGGATTTGGAACAGTTTAGGTATTCTACTGGGACTACAGGATTTGGAACAGTTTAGGTTATTCTACTGGGATACAGGATTGGAACAGTTTTAGGTATTCTACGGGACTACAGGATTTGAACAGTTTAGGTATTCTACTGGGGACTACAGGATTTGGAACAGCTTAGGTATCTACTGGGACTACAGGATTGGAACAGTTAGGTATTCTACTGGGACTACAGGATTTGGAACAGTTTAGGTATTCTACTGGGACTACAGGATTTGGAACAGCTTAGGTATTCTACTGGGATACCACCGCTCGGCTCCACTCACTACACCGCTCGACTCCACACACTACACCGCTCTACACCGCTCGGCTCCACTCACTACACCACTCTACACCGCTCGGCTCCAAACACTACACCGCTCTACACCGCTCGGCTCCACTCACTACACCGCTCTACACCGCTCGGCTCCAAACACTACACCGCTCTACACCGCTCGGCTCCACTCACTACACCGCTCTACACCGCTCGGCCCCACACACTACACCACCCGGCTCCACTCACTACATTGCTCAGCTCCACACACTACACGCTCAACACCCACCCGGCTCCACACACTACACCACCCGGCTCCACTCACTACATTGCTCAGCTCACACAACTACACCGCTCTACACGCTCGGCTCCAACACACTACACCACCACGGCTCCACTCACGACACCGCTCGGCTCCACCCGCTCTACACCGCCCGGCTCACCACTACATACGCTCGGCTCCACTCACACACCGCTCTACACCCGTCGGCTCCACACACTACACCCGCTCTACACCGCTCGGCTCCAACACATACACCACACCCGGCTCCACTCACTACACCGCTCGGCTCCACGCTCTACACCGCCCGGCCCCAACACTACACCACCCGGCTCCACTCACTACACGCTCGGCTCCACTCACTACACCGCCTCTACACCCGTCGGCTCCCACACACTACACAGCTCGACTCCACTCACTACACCGCTCGACTCCACACATACTACACCGCCCGGCTCCACTCACTACACCGCTCGGCCTCCCCAATCACTACACCGCTCTTACACCGCTCGACTCCACACACTACACCGCTCGGCTCCACACACTACACCACTCTACACCGCTCGGCTCCAAACACTACACCGCTCTACACCGCTCGGCTCCACTCACTACAGCGCTCTACACCGCTCGACTCCACACTCTACACCGCTCGGCCCCACACACTACACCACCCGGCTCCACTCACTACATTGCTCAGCTCCACACACTACACCGCTCTACACCACCCGGCTCCACACACTACACCACCCGGCTCCACTCACTACATTGCTCAGCTCCACACACTACACCGCTCTACACCGCTCGGCTCCACACACTACACCACCCGGCTCCACTCACTACACCGCTCGGCTCCACCGCTCTACACCGCCCGGCTCCACACACTACACCGCCCGGCTCCACTCACTACACCGCTCGGCTCCACACACTACACCGCTCTACACCGCTCGGCTCCACTCACTACACCGCTCTACACCGCTCGGCTCCACTCACTACACCGCCCGGCTCCACTCACTACACTGCCCGGCTCCACACACTACACCGCCCGGCTCCACACTCTACACCGCTCGGCTCCACTCACTACACCGCTCGGCTCCACTCACTACACCGCTCGGCTCCACTCACTACCACCGCCCGGCTCCACACACTACACCGCTCGGCTCCACACTCTACACCGCTCGGCTCCACTCACTACACCGCTCGGCTCCACACACTACACCGCTCGGCCCCACACACTACACCGCTCTACACCGCTCGACTTCACACACTACACCGCTCGGCTCCACTCACTACATCGCTTACACGCTCGGCCCACACACACTACACCGCTCGGCCCCACACACTACACCGCTCGGCCCCACACACTACACCGCTCGGCCCCACACACTACACCGCTCGGCCCCACACACTACACGCTCGGCCCCACACCACTACACCGATCAACGTACACACTACACAGGCTCGGACTCCCAACTCAACTACACCCGCTCGACTCCACACACTACATAGCTCGACTCCACTCACTACACCGCTCGACTCCACTCACTACACCGCTCGACTCCACACAGTACACTGCTCGGCTCCACTCACTACACCGCTCGACTTCACACTGTACACCGCTCGGCTCCACACACTACACCGCTCGACTCCACACACTACATCGCTCTACACCGCTTGACTCCACACTCTACACCGCTCGGCTCCACACACTACACCCCTCGACTCCACACACTTCACCACCCGGCTCCACACACTACACCGCTCGGCTCCAAACACTACACCGCTCGGCTCCAAACACTACACCGCTCGGCTCCAAACACTACACCGCTCTACACCACCCGGCTCCACACACTACACCACCCGGCTCCACACACTACACCGCTCTACACCACCCGGCTCCACACACTAACAGGTCAGGGACAAAGTTGTGGAGAAGTACAGATCAGGGTTGGGTTATAAAAAAATATCAGAAACTTTGAACATCCCACGGAGCACCATTAAATCCATTATTAAAAAATTGAAAGAATATGGCACCACAACAAACCTGCCAAGAGAGGGCCGCCCACCAAAACTCACGGACCAGAAAAAAGCCATTGCTTAAAGAGAAAAATAAGCAAACATGTTTAGTGTTCGCCAAAAGGCATGTGGGAGAAGGTACTCTGGTCAGATGAGACTAAAATTGAGTTTTTTGGCCATCAAGGAAAACGCTATGTCTGGCTCATCACCCCGAGATGTTTTTCAGCAGCAGGGGCTAGAAAACTGGTCAGAATTGAAGGAATGATGGATGGCGCTAAGTACAGGGAAATTCTTGAGGGAAACCTGTTTCAGTCTTCCAGAGATATGACACTGGGACGGAGGAGAGGAGAGGAAGGAAGGAGAGAGGAGAGGAAGGAGGAGGAGGGGAGAGGAGACAATGTCCCAGTAAAAAGTTTATTGTCTGAGAGAAAGAATAGGTGTATGATGTATTATGATTTATTATTATTATTATTATATATATGAGGAGGGATATGATAGGCTGAGGAGGTATATTTAGGGGCTCGGCATGATGGTACAGACAGATAGCATTTAGCTTCTATCTCATTATGTCTTGGCTGGCATTCTTTAATTTTTCTTCATCCTCCTTTCAGTGCCGGAGAAGATGGCTGCCGTTTTACAGCCCTCTAACCAATTGTACTATTATGTGTGTTTTTCCGCGTTATTTGTAATTTATTTTGTACATTTTTTTTTCTGCCTCGTCTCTTATAAACCAAAAAGGCTTCTGGATATCAGACGCGATTACTCACCTCGTATTGGACGAAGATTTTTTTTCAACGAGGCGGCCGCGAAGGATTCATGCAGACACCCCAAAAAGCCCAAAACCCCGGCATTCGCATTGAGGAAGAGACGGAGATATCGTGGACGTAGGTCGGGGTGCCTTGTAAGGATCCGACGGCGAGCGAGTAAACTGCCTCTTCCATCAATCCTATTAGCCAAATTCAATCATTGGAGAACAAATTGGATGACCTAAGATTACGGTTATCCTACCAACGGGGCATTAAAAACTGTAATATCTTATGTTTCACCCAGTCGTGGCTGAACGACGACATGGATAACATACAGCTAGCGGGCTATACCTACATCGGCAGGATAGAACGGCTGACTCCGTAAGACAAGGGGTTGGCGGTCTGTGTATATTTGTAAACAACACTGGTGCACACAAATCAAATACTAAGGAATCCCCAAGGTTTTGCTCGCCTGAGGGAAGTATCTTATATAAGCTGTAGAACCACACTATTTACCAAGAGAGTTTTCATCTATATTTTTCATAGTTTTCTATTTACCACCACAAACCAAAGCTGGCATAAGATTGCACTGAATAGTTGTATAAGGCCATAAATCAACAGGAAAACGCTCATCCAATGGGGTCGCTTTCCTTAAAGTGCTGGGGACCTATGACTACCTTACTCCACACCCAAAGAGAATCAAATCT
>LR778283.1:45313800-45324367 GCA_902810595.1 Coregonus sp. 'balchen'
CAGCTTCCTGCACAAACCCTTCTTCAGACAGGGCCTGGCCATCCATGCATTTCAACAGAATTTATAAGACTTAGCTATGTTGATTAACATTGGTATTATAACTGCGTGAAAGAAACCATTACAGGGTACGGCTGCACCCCAATACTTTAACATTACACAAATGGTAGACAAAACCTCAGCTAGTGTTTGGGAAATTACTAGCTGTATTTATAACTTGCGTCACCAACCTGAGTGTTGGGTTGACACATTGACCTCAATAGAATTTAGAACAGTACACTACAGAGGGGTGGCCCCACACACACAGAGAAAGATTTTTTCGAGGTCAAATATCTTTTAGTTTTGTTTTGAATTTTAGGAAAAATGAAAATGTATAAAATTGAATTGGTTACTAGATAGATCCATAGAATGCATTGATAAATGGCAAGACAGACAGTTAAAAAATAAATCATAAGGAGGGTAGGGGAGAAGGGAATGGCCGGCAGGGATGTAGCTCAGTTGATAGAGCATGGCGTTTGCAACGCCAGGGTGTGGGTTCGATTCCCACGGGGGGCCAGTATAAAATATATATATATATATATATGTATTCACTAACTGTAAAGTTCGCTCTGGATAAGAGCGTCTGCTAAATGACTAAACTGTAAATGTAATAAGGTTTTGAAGTGTCTGTCCTATAGCTAGGAGACATAAGAGGGCTCAGGAAATATTTACGTTTTTTTTTTTACGTTGAGGTCATATGGGTAATGTACCTTAATAATAAACGTGTATTCCGTACCGTAAATACAAATACAATTGTTCAATTACGAGTCTAGTTGGTTTAGCCACGGAAAAAGACAGGAACCTTCCCGCTAGCCATGATTGGCTGAGATAATGGATGGGCTGGACATGCAGGGAGATGAGTTTGGATTGGTCTGCCATGCAGCCTGCTTCTGTTTATAACGTGAGCTGCTCAGTATGTGTTGATACGCCTTTCTACCGCGCCATTTTTTAAATATATAACGTTAGCCATCGAGAACCATAAAGGTTTTGCTACTTTTCATAACAACATTGATGCCCTGAATTTAGCAGGTGCTAATCGACAGATCAGTTGGAAAAAGTGATTTGCTACTTTCTGCACACGCCCCGGTCAGTGTGAACCGGAGTGACTTGACACAACGCTGGCCAAACAAGATGTAGCAAACAAAATGGAGTTAAATGGTCCAGTCTGCCATGAAGCGTTCAACCATGTATACGGGTAAGAGTCTAGCTACATTTTCAGATATTATAAGATTCTAATTTAGTCAGAAAGTCGTTTATTGCAAGTTAAAGCTTACTGTTAGCTAGCTAGCTAACGTTAGCTTGCTTGCTGGCTCGCTAGCTAACGTTACGTGTATGATCTGTGTAGTAATATTATTCGAAATCAGAAAAAACATTTTCCATTCTTAGTTATAGCCTAATGTTAGCTAGCTAACATTGAACCTGGTTGGTTAGCTTTAGCTACCTGCAGATTCATACTACAGCCGGTTCATTGTTTATCTAGCTAGCTACATGTCTGAACCAAAGACTCCACTTTGCCAGATGATTAGATGACCCATCAAGTTAGCCAGGTGTGTCTGGGGGTGATTACGGCCATCTACTGTATTTCATGAACATGTGTCCATGTCTAGACGATAGTGACCCATCCACTTAGCTAGATGTAGCTGGGGGTTGGGTTATAGCATTTTCTTCACATGACCCCATCATTTTTATCTGGACACTTTCTGTTTTTTGATATTGCTATTTCACTGTACTGTTTACACCTTACTGTATCCTGTGCATGTGACAAATAAACTTGTATTTTATTTGATATAGTGTGTGTTTACCAGAGACTGTAATGTGAAGAACAACATGACCTGCACCAAAGTCAGATTAGGATATAGGCCAAGGACTAGATAAAGGGTATTTTTACCTGGAGTTTTTCCTTATTGTAGGCTACTACTTTCACCACTTTTAGTCTTGAAATCTTTGGTTGTTTACTAAACTAATCACTTGTTTAGCACATGGCCTCACATGTGAATCCTTAAAGAGATGGGTGGGGCTAAGGCTTAGAGGGTGTGAACGATGCTGAATGGGGTGTAGACAAAGAAGAGATCTCCAGTAGGTGCACCAAAATATTCAAGGACCAGTTTCTCAACTTTTCAAAGCATAATTACTTTCCCATTGCTCCTCAACTGCAGTGTGTGATATATCGTTTTCTAGCTCTGAGTCTACTTTTATCCAATGCAAAAAACACCATTTCAAATTTTGCTACATAAGACCGAATCGAGGCGGTCGGTCACAGAGGTTCCGGCAATTTTTTAAACAATATTTCTTATTCTTACTAGTGAATACAATAAAGTTGAATTTAACATTTAAAGAATTTGTTTATCTGGAACCATTCAGAAAGTGTAGCCATGCCTGAGTTGGCTTCATTAATTAGTGAATCAAAATTATTGTGTGATAAAATCAAATTGGTATCGTCAGCCGAGAGAATGGGAAGTACAGTAGAAGACAGAGCAGCAAGGTCATTGATATACAGTAGATTAGGAATAACACATTATCGAACCCTATGGGACACCACAGGATATCTTGGCCCTGGTAAATGCACAGCCGTTTGCATTAACAAATTGTTCTCAGTCATTAACATAACTATATAACCAATTATATGTTTAATCATGAAAACCGTAATTATGCAATTTAGAAAGTAATATTTCATGATCAACCGTGTCGAACAAGTTGGATAAATCTAAAAAGATGCTAAGAGCGTATTCATTGTTGTTAGGGGCTGTAAATTTTTATCCACAATTTGCAAAATAGCATATCTGGGAGTAGTTTTTATAAAACCATACTGGTGCTATATGAGATCAGTGTTGACACCATATTGGTGCTCATATAGAATACATGTTACCATATTGGGTGGCTCATATAGAAGAACAGTGGGTGTTGAAACCATATTGGTGCTCATATAGAAATACAGTGCTGAAAACTATATTGGTGCTCATATGAATACAGTGTTTGAAACCATTGGTGCTCATTTAAAATACAGTGTTGAAACCATAATTGATGCTCATATAGAATACAGTGTTGAAAACCAACCAATTGGTGCTCTATAGAATACACAGTGTTAAAACCATATTGGTGTCTCATATAGAATTAAACCAGTGTTCAAACATACTGGTGCTCATATAGAATACAGTGTTGCTCATATAAATACAGTGTTGATAACATTTGGTGCTCATATAGAATACAGTGTTTGAAACCATATTGGTGCTCATGTAAAAATACAAGTGTTGACCCATTTGATGTCATATAGAATACATGTTGAAAACCATATTGGTGCTCAATTAGAAACAGTGTTAAACCATATGGTGCTCATATAGATAAGTGTTAAACCATATTGTTATAAAATACATTGTTGAACCATATGGTGCTCATATAGAATACATGTTGAAACCATATTGTGCTCATATGAATACAGTGTATGAAACCATATTATAACTCCATATAGAATACAGTGTTGAAACCATATTGGTGCTCATATCAGAACAGTGTTGAAACAATTGATACTCATTAGAATACAGTGTTAAACCATATTGATACTCATATAGAATACATGTTAAAACCATATTGATCTCATATGATAAGTGTTAAAACCATATTGGTGCTCATATGAGATAACAGTGTTAAAAACCATATTGGCGTGCTCATATAGAATACAGTTTTGAAACCATATTGGTGCTCATATAGAATAAGTGTTGAAACCAATTGATGCTCATATGAATGACATGTTTAAAAACCATATTGGTGCTCATATAGAATACAGCTTTTTAAAAGAAACCATATGGTGCTCATATAGAATACAGTGTTGAAACCATATTGGTGCTCATATAGAATACAGTGTTAAAACCATATTGGTGCTCATATAGAATACAGTTTTGAAACCATATTGAT
Source organism: Coregonus sp. 'balchen' (assembly GCA_902810595.1). Taxonomy (NCBI): domain Eukaryota; kingdom Metazoa; phylum Chordata; class Actinopteri; order Salmoniformes; family Salmonidae; genus Coregonus; species Coregonus sp. 'balchen'. Next base: position 45,317,746 of record LR778283.1, read on the forward strand.
ACTCATATAGAATACAGTGTTAAAACCATATTGGTGCTCATATAGAATACAGTGTTGAAACCATATTGATACTCATATAGAATACAGTGTTGAAACAATATTGGTGCTCATATAGAATACAGTGTTGAAATCCAATATGATACTCATATAGAATACAGTGTTGAAACCATATTGGTGCTCATATAGAATACAGTGTTGAACCATATTGGTGCTCATTTAGAATACAGTGTTGAAACCAATACTGGTGCTCATATAGAATACAGTGCTGAAACTATATTGGTGCTCATATAGAATACAGTGTTGAAACCATATTGGTGCTCATGTAGAATACAGTGTTGATTTAAATGTTTCAACAGTCTCTTCTACACCCATTTTTCTAGGATTTTAGAAAAACACGGTAGTACAGATACTGGGCGATCATTTGTAAAAGATCTTGGATCCCCAGATTTATAGAGGGGGATAACTTTGGCAATTTTCATATCTTTAGGAACAATACCAGTTTGCATTGATTTGGTGAAGATATACATTAGAGGCTCGGTGATCGAGGAATACACTGATTTCACCGAAGAGGCACCAATGTCATCATGACTTGCTGCTGATATCTTTAAGTTACCGATGACCTCCGTCACCTCCGTCACCTCCATCACATCAGGAGGATCAAACTGAAGCAGAATGTCCCTTAATGTAATCCAAGGGATTTCCATCAGTTTTCTCTATTTTCTTTGACAGAGAGGAACCCACATTCACAAACTAAGTTATTAAATTCACAAGAAATAACATCAGGATCCCTATAGGTCTTATTTCCAACAATAAATTAGAGATGGGATAGTTGGAGATGCCTTTCTCTTATGCAACAGTTGACTGAGGATTTTACAAGTTCACTTTATATTATTTAAGGATTCTTGGAATGTGTTACTAAAATATATCCGAAGTAGGTGAGTAATTTGTTCTTATACTTATTGTAATTTGCAGAATGCATGGGAGAAACCTTTTATACAGTGCAACTAGTTTTTTTTTTTTTTACTGAGGATTCTTTTAGACCGGTTGTAAACCAAGGTTTCCAGAACCCTTCTGATGTTCTCTGGTTTAACTAAGGGAAAGCAGTGGGGAAATACAGAGTTGAAACGATGTGAGAAAAGTCTGGGAAGCAGACTCCACATCGGCCTGATTTATAAACATTTTCCCATGAAATATCAATCAACATCTTAAAGCGCTCACAATTACTTTTGTTAAATTTTCGGCATTTAATGCTACTAATCATTCCCATCTGGTCATTTCCAGATGCCGAAGAGAAGTGGAAAATTGGAAAGTGGTCAGAAATGTCAGTATGAAGTATAGCTGTATTAGTCACATTATTCAAAGAATTGGTAAAAAAATAAATAAATATGGGTGGCAGATAAACTGGTCAGTCTTATAGATAGCTGGAGTATAAAGTATTAAAAGTCAATGTCAGTTAGTGGTTCTCACTTTTAAATACATTTGATGTAATCACCCAATAGAAAAGTATTATCTTCATTATTAATCAAATCCAAGGTTGAATGCAAGGATATCAATGAAACTACCGATGTCAGAATCGGGTGGCCGATCGATGAATCCAATTACCACTTGTTTACCACCAAAAAATGAACAGGAAGGAATTTCTATGAAAAGAGATTCAACATCAATGTTATCAGATGTAAGTGCGAGGTCCTCTCTTACAAAGAATTGAAAACCTTTATGAACAAAAATAGACACTACAGTGGAGAACAGCATTATAAGGAGACATGTCATAAAGCACGGCTGTCTCTTCATGTTTCTGAACATTCATGACTGAGAGAAGACAGATAAATGAACAAGGTGATCATGATTTTTAGGAAGACTGCGAACGTTCAAATTAAAGGTAGAAAATAAGCTGGTCTTGGAATTAGATAAGCGTTTTACCAACCTGTATAGCACTTTCACATTATAGTAATCACAAGTGATTACTTATTTCAGGTAAATGTCAGGAAATGTGAATCTGGATCAACACAATCATATCTATTGTTGTCACGACTTCCGCCGAGGCTGCCCCCCCCCCCCTCCTGGTTCGGGCAGGCTTCGGCGTTCGTCGTCACCGGAGTACTAGCTACTGCCGATCCCGTTCTCATCACTCCACTTGTCATGTCTTGTCAATCACACACACCTGGTGCTCATTCCCCTAATTAGTATGTGTATAAGTGTTCCCTCTGTTCCCCTTGTCTTTGTGAGTGATTGTTTTGTTGTGAGAGCGTGTAGCTTGGTTGAGCTACTATTCACTGTGTTTATGCCAAGGTGGATGTTTTCCCTTGTAATAGTTTCGTTTTGACGCTTTGGGCGTTTGATTTATGTAAACGGAATCAACTCAGGACTTCTGTATTTTACCTCCTGTGCCTGACTCCTCCTTTCACACCTCGTCACAGATGTTTTGCTTCGTTAATATCTAAAGTTTGATATCCTGCCCATCTAAGAGAGATACACAGTCGGAATCATCCAGAGAGGGGAAGGGAAACATAGAAGTGCGTGCCTCACATGTCCAATACAACCATACATTTGGGTTAGTTTTATATATAAGGGTGCACTTCCTATGGAACACCACTGAAGACTTCAAAGGGTTGACATTTGGAGAAATGTGTGTTTTTCATGGGTTCATGGGTCATGGGTCATGAGGTTAGGTGAAACACATGAACAACGTAGAGTAAATATGTGTGTGTGTGTGTGTGTGTGTGTGTGTGTGTGTGTGTGTGTGTGTGTGTGTGTGTGTGTGTGAGAGGGGGATGAACGACCAGCTGATCGTACTTCAGGGATGTCTGGTTACCTTTCTTTCGTTCTTCAATTAGTCGTGGCAGCAGTTCCTTTCTTTTGAGGCGTACCTTTTTGGAGAAGTCTTCATTGATGACGATTTTGGTTCCCTTCAGGCACTTGGTTCTCCTGAGAATCTCCTCCTTGTTAACTGCAAGTGTTGGTTCAGGTTTTTAAATTGTATTATTTAGGGGGGTTCAGTTTGCCTTTGTCCTGTTGCACCCTATGGATCAACATCTGGTACTGCACCCGTTTCACCGACTGGCCAGCCCAGAATTCTCCAAAAAAGCTGCTCAGTCTAAGGTTTAAGCTACCCACCCCTTATCTCCCTGATCCCCCTCCCCTCCCCTCCCCTCAGCTCCCTGACCCCCCACCCCTCAGCTCCCTGATCCCCACCCCTCCCCTCCCCTCCCCTTAGCTCCCTGACCCCCCTCCCCTCAGCTCCCTGATCCCCCTCCCCTCCCCTCAGCTCCCTGATCCCCCCTCCCCTCCCCTTAGCTCCCTGACCCCCTCCCCTCAGCCCCCTGATCCCCCACACCCTCAGCTCCCTGATCCCCCCCCCTCCCCTCCCCTCAGCCCCTGATCCCCCCCCCTCCCCCCCTCGCCCTTAGCCCCTGACCCCCCCTCCCCTCAGCCCCCTGATCCCCCACCCCCTCATCTCACTGATCCCCCCTCACCTCAGGCCCCTGACCCCCCCTCCCCTCAGCTCCCTGATCCCCCTCCCCTCCCCCTCCCCTCCCCTCCGCCAGCTCCCTGATCCCCCAACCCTCAGCTCCCTGAACCCCCTCCCCTCAGCTCCCTGATCCCCCTCCCCCCTCAGCCCCTGACCCCCCCACCCCTCATCTCACTGACCACCCCCCCACCCCCTCCTCCCTGAATCCCCCTCCCCTCAGCTCCCTGATCCCCCATCCCCTCCCCTCCCCCCCCTCAGCTCCCCTGATTCCCCCATACCCTCAGCTCCCTGACCCCCCTCCCCTCAGCTCCCTGATCCCCCTCCCCCCTCAGCTCCCTCCCCTCCCCTCAGCTCCCTGATCCCCCCACCCTCAGCTCCCTGACCCCCCCCCTCAGCTCCCTGATCCCCCTCCCCTCAGCTCCCTGAATCCCCCCCTCCCTCAGCCCCTGACCCCCTCCCCTCAGCTCCCTGATCCCCTCCCCTCCCAGCTCCCTGATCCCCCTCCCCTCAGCTCCCTGATCCCCCCCCCTCAGCTCCCTGATCCCCCTCCCCTCAGCTCCCTGATCCCCCTCCCCTCAGCTCCCTGATCCCCCCCCCTCAGCTCCCTGATCCCCCTCCCCTCAGCTCCCTGATCCCCCCTCCCCTCAGCTCCTGATCCCCCCCCCTCAGCTCCCTATCCCCCTCCCCTCAGCTCCCTGATCCCCCACCTCCTCCCATCTCCCTGATCCCCCTCCCCTCAGCTCCCTGATCCCCCCCCCCCTCCTCCCATCCCCCCCCCTCAGCTCCCTGATCCCCTCCCCTAGCTCCCTGACCCCCTCCCCTCACTCCCTGATCCCCCCCCCTCAGCTCCCTGATCCCCCTCCCCTCACTCCCTATCCCCCCTCCCTCCCCTCACTCCCTGATCCCCCTCCCCTCAGCTCCCTGATCCCCCTCCCATCAGCTCCCTGATACCCCTCCCCTCAGCTCCCTGAATGCCCCCTCCCCTCCGCTCCCTGATCCCCCTCCCCTCAGCTCCCTGATCCCCATCCCCTCACTCCCTGACCCCCTCCCCTCAGCTCCCTGATCCCCCTCCCCTCAGCTCCCTGATCCCCCTCCCCTCAGCTCCCTGATCCCCTCCCCTCCCTTCCCTCCCTGATCCCCTCCCCTCAGCTCCCTGATCCCCCTCCCCTCAGCTCCCTGATCCCCCTCCCCTCAGCTCCCTGATATCCCCCCCCTCAGCTCCCTGATCCCCCTCCCCTCAGCTCCCTGACCCCTCCCCTCAGCTCCCTGACCTCCCCCTCCCCTCAGCTCCCTGATCCCCCCCCCTCAGCTCCCTGATCCCCCTCCCCTCAGCTCCCTGATCCCCCCCCCCCCTCAGCTCCCTGATCCCCCCTCCCCTCAGCTCCCTGATCCCCCTCCCCTCAGCTCCCTGATACCCCTCCCCTCAGCTCCCTGATCCCCTCTCCCCTCAGCTCCCTGATCCCCCACCCTCAGCCCCCTGATCCCCCTCCCCTCACTCCCTGATCCCCCTCCCCTCAGCTCCCTGATCCCCCCACCCCTCAGCTCCCTGATCCCCCTCCCCTCAGCTCCCTGATCCACCACCTCCTCCCCCTCCCTCCCTGATCCCCCTCCCCTCAGCTCCCTGATCCCCCCTTTCCCCCCCAGCTCCCTGATCCCCTCCCCTCAGCTCCCTGATCCCCCTCCCCTCAGCTCCCTGCTCCCCCTCCCCTCAGCTCCCTGATCCCCCCCTCCCCTCAGCTCCCTGATCCCCCTCCCCTCAGCTCCCTGATCCCCCTCCCCTCAGCTCCCTGATCCCCCTCCCCTCAGCTCCCTGATCCCCTTCCCCCCCAGCTCCCTGACCCCCTCCCCTCAGCTCCCTGATCCCCCTCCCCTCAGCTCCCTGATCCCCCCCCCACCCCCTCCCCTCAGCTCCCTGATCCCCCTCCCCTCAGCTCCCTGATCCCCTCCCCTCAGCTCCCTGATCCCCCTCCCCTCAGCTCCCTGATCCCCCCCCTCCCTCAGCTCCCTGATCCCCTCCCCTCAGCTCCCTGTTCCCCCCCTCCCCTCGCTCCCTGATCCCCCCCCCCCACCCCTCCTAGCTCCCTGATTCCCCCCTCCCCTCAGCTCCCTGATCCCCTCCCCTCAGCCCCCCTGATCCCCCTCCCCTCAGCTCCCTGATCCACCCCCCCTCCTTCAGCTCCCTGATCCCCTTCCCCTCACTCCCTATCCCCCTCCCCTCAGCTCCCCTGATCCCCCTCCCCTCAGCTCCCTGATCCACCCCCCCCCTCAGCTCCCTGATCCCCCTCCCCTCAGCTCCCTGATCCTCCCCCCTCAGCTCCCTGATCCCCCTCCCCTCAGCCCTGATCCCCCCCCTTCCCCTCAGCTCCCTGAGCCCCCCCCCTCAGCTCCCTGAACCCCCACCCCTCAGCTCCTGATCCCCCCCCTCACTCCCTATCCCCCTCCCTCAGCTCCCTGATCCCCACCCTCCCCTCAGCTCCCTGATCCCCTCTCCACCTCCCGCTCCCTGATCCCCCTCCCCTCGCTCCCTGATCCCCCCCTCCCCTCAGCTCCCTGATCCCCCTCCCCTCAGCTCCCTTGATCCCCCCCCCTCAGCTCCCTGATCTCTCCTACCCTCAGCTCCCTGATCCCCCTCCCTCCTCTCGTCCCTGATCCCCCTCCCCTCCTCCCTCCCCTCAGTCTCCCTGAATCCCACCCTCCCCCAGATCCCTGATCCCTCCCCTCAGCTCCCTGATCCCCCCCCCTCAGCTCCCTGATCCCCCTCCCCCCCCCTCAGCTCCCTGATCCCCCTCCCCCCTTCCCTCAGCTCCCTGATCCCCCCCCTCCCCCTCGCCCTGACCCTTCCCCTCCCTCCCCTCAGCTCCCTGATCCCCCTCCCCTCACCCTCCCTGAACCCCCTCCCCTCAGCTCCCTCATCCCCACTTCTCCTGATTATCTCCTGGTATTTCTCCTGTGTGTTTGCCTTCCTCATGCCTCCTTTAAAGGGACTCGCGTACTTCCAGCTCCACTAACTTGTCAAAACCAATTTGCCTGCTTATTATCCCCTACAACTGATTTTCCCCATGACTCCTCCGTGCCACACCCCCACACACCACCACCACACCACCCACCACCACCACCACCACTACCACACCCACCTCTTCACCTCTCTCCCTC
>LR778283.1:45324467-45480930 GCA_902810595.1 Coregonus sp. 'balchen'
ATCCCCACCCCTTCCCCCCCCCTCATTTTATTGGGGGGATTCCCTCCTCCTTCTTACCCTTCACCCCCTCTCCTTCCCCACCCCAAGCCTCATTGTAGTTCTGGGATTCCTCCATCCTTCCCTCCCTATCTCTCTCTCCGTCAATTAGCGCCTTCCCAATGTCAACATAGAGGATCATCATTAGAGTAGAATGGTTCGATTATATCACTTGATATTATTTTCCAAAACTAATTATCCCACTTGCATGTTAGTGCTCAGCTGACTGAGCATGCCCTCGCCCCTCATTCCTGTCTGCTTCCCAAATGGCACCCTATTCCCAATTTAGTGCACTACTTTTAAACCAGGGCTCATAAGGCTCAGCTGACAAGTAATGTACTATGTAGGGAATAGGGTGCCATTTGGACGCTCACTCCGGGTAGCAGCGGTTACTGATTTGGTCTTGGCTGCAAGCTCCTCTAACTCTTTACCTCCCTTCTCTTTTGTCCCCCTCTCTCGCTCTCCCTCCGTCCTCACCACACTCATTCACAATTACATCGGTCAGACTGTCTAACTCTGAATTACTGATCTCAGCACTGCTTCCCTCCCTCCGTCCATCTTTCCTTCCTTCCTTCCGTCATTCCCTTCCTCTCTCCAGAGAGAGAGAGAGAGAGAGAGAGAGAGAGAGGTTCCAAATTAAGCAGCAGTTGCTGAAAAAAATGAACTCCTAAGAAATATTGAGATATACATGGTTTTTAGAGTGAAGTACATTGGAAAAAAGAAAACTGCAAGACTGAATGGGAGACAAAACAAGCAACAAATGAAGAAGACAGGCTTGTGAAAAAGTATCTATTTTTATAAAATTGTGCAGTTATCCTAGCTAGCTGGATTGTTTATCAGTTGCTAAGGACTCTCCTAAAAGAAGCTAGCTAGCTAACAAAAAAATAGCTAGTCAACAACACAATAGAAAGACAAAAGAAGGACAGAAGACAAAGGACATCAAAGTAAAACAGTTCTCTAAAGACACTAGAGACAATAATACAAGAAAAGGTAGGCTTCTGTTGCAAAATTGTAGTCAACATCACCAGCGTTGCTATGGACATTTTTACCCACCAGACATCCAAACGGAGAAAGCTAAGAAAAGTTTCAAAGGTTTGATAATGGGATAGAACCATGGATGCCTGTTTGCAGATCTTACCAGTTGCAAAAACAAGATAAATGTAATATTTAATACCAAACGAGGGCACATATGGAAAAGGGTTATTTGCAACGATTTCCGTTTCTCAAAAAAACAGAGGCATCAGCCAAGGCTGTCAGATCAGCATTTTTGAAGAAGCTGACCAGAGCAACACGTATCAAACAGTCAACTTATACAATAATGGAACTGTATTGATACAAGGCAATGATTCAAGACTCCAGGCTTTTGGGAATGTGTTTGCTACCCTAAAAGTAGAAGCTGAACTCATCTCAGAAGCTGAGGAAAAAGTAAAAGAGGGAGATGATGGAGGAAAGCCCCAACGGTCTCTGTGACCCAGCAAGAAGCCCTCCGTGTCCCTCTACCTACTTCACCCGCAGCAGACAGAGCCAAGGACATGCCTACAACACCAAGAACACCTGCTATGCAACGTTTCCACAACACCCTCTCTCTCGTCGAAGCAGAGGTCATAGAACTCAGAGAGAACAAGCTTCAAGAGGAGGACACTGTCCAGAAACTAAAAGAAGAGATGAAACAGTTCAGGGAGGAGAGCAGAGCATCTATTGCTAAATTAGAAAGCAGAATGGACAAACTGAGTCAGACAAATGATGACCTCCGATACCATCTGAGCACAACAGGAGAGGAGCTAGAGCAGAGAGAGAGATACATTGATACCCTCAACCAGCAGCTAGTCATTATGTCCTCTGCATCTAGAGAACATGTCCATCAGCTTGGTACAACACAGGCAGAACCTGAGACCAGCATAACCAGCATGGCCTCCACCACACAGCCTGATGACACTGCACCAGCCTCCCAGTCTGCTCCAGCCCAGACAGTCACCCACAACTGCAATCCTTATCGATTCAAATGGGAAGTTCTTAGTCCAGGAAAGATGATTCCCTAGACACCAGGTGTATAAGTTCTGGTGTCCTACAACTGAGAGTGCAATGCAGCTACTCAGTCAGACCAGGATTGACCCCCCCGACAACATCATCATCCACACTGGCACAAACGACCTTCATGCCAAAGGTGAAAATGTATCTGGGGCAGTGAGAAGAGTGGCAGAACGGGCACAGGCTATGTTCCCAACAACCAATATAGTTGTGTCCACCCTCCTACCAAGAAAATACTTCCCAGGACAGTTGATTGACACAATAAACCAACAGATCACTCTGGACTGTGCCTCACTGCTCAACGTCAGAACGGCTCACCACCCCACTCTGACGTGAACATTTACACGATAATGCACATCTTGATCAGGACAGTATCAGAACCTTTGCCAAGGACCTAAAGGATGCAACACTTGGCAGGGACCCACACACCCATCACCCCAGCAGCAGAGCCCCCCTGCCCCACCTTCTGAAACAACAGTACCCCCACCATCCCCAGGAGAGAAGAGCCAGACACGGCTTATTACAGCACAGCTCTACAAGACCGGGCCCAACACAGCATAGATTTACCAGACCAGACCCTCCTCAGGACAGCACGACCAGACGGGGCCCGCCTCAGGACAGCACGACCAGACCCGCCTCAGGACAGCACGACCAGACCCGTCCCATCACAACACAGCACTACTAGACCCGTCCCATCACAACACAGCTCTACTAGACCCCATCACAACACAGCTCTACTAGACCCCATCACAACACAGCTCTACTAGACCCCATCACAACACAGCTCTACTAGACCCCATCACAACACAGCTCTACTAGACCCCATCACAACACAGCTCTACTAGACCCAGGCCCATCACAACACAGCTACTAGCACAACACAGCTCTACTAGACCCCATCACAACACAGCTCTACTAGACCAGGCCCATCACAACACAGCTCTACTAGACCAGGCCCATCACAACACAGCTCTACTAGACCCCATCACAACACAGCTCTACTAGACCAGGCCCATCACAACACAGCTCTACTAGACCCCATCACAACACAGCTCTACTAGACCCCATCACAACACAGCTCTACTAGACCCGGCCCATCACAACACAGCTCTACTAGACCCCATCACAACACAGCTCTACTAGACCAGGCCCATCACAACACAGCTCTACTAGACCCCATCACAACACAGCTCTACTAGACCCGGCCCATCACAACACGGCTCTACTAGACCGGCCCATCACAACACAGCTCTACTAGACCCGGCCCATCACAACACAGCACTGACCACTACTCCAGGGTCGGGCAGAACACTGTCCTTCAGAGAAGTGCACCGCATGATGCAGTCCACACCATGTATCATTCAGATCATCAGCCTACCTATGCTGAGGTAACCTCTGGCAAAACACACCTAGAACAATCAGAGATAGGAGAGGTGCTCCAACTACTGCATCTAATATGCAGACTACTGGGATAGACAGACCCTGTAATTTACACACACACACACACACACACACACACACACACACACACACACACACACACACACACACACACACACACACACCACACACACACACACACACACACACACAAGAAACACATACATACAAGGGGTTGCAGATTGCATTGCATTGTACTTATTTTTAGTCTTTTTGATTTGTTTACAACTATTCTTTCACTGGCACTGGTATTATAATGATATATATATATACTTTTTGGGTTACTACATGATTCCATATGTGTTATTTCATAGTTCTGATGTCTTCACTATTATTCTACAATGTACAGTTGAAGTCGGAAGTTTATATACACCTTGAAGTTGAGTCTTTGCCCGGACAAAGTGAAGTTAGGATATATAAGTTATCCAGGTGTCAAACCTATGGGCATGTGGCAGCAGTGTGTAGGAGGGAAGTTCCAAGGTGTGAGACAAAGGAATGTGTAGCATTGGGGAAAGTAGGGGTTACAGTTGAAGTTGAAAGTTTACATACACCTTAGCCAAATACATTTAAACTCAGTTTTTCACAATTCCTGACATTTAATCCTAGTAAAAATTCCCTGTCTTAGACTCCAACCTAAGTGTATGTAAACTTCCGACTTCAACTGTATGTAATTATATGTTGTGTGTATGTGTGTGTATATAGATATGTGTATGTATGTACTGTATATGTATCAAATCAAATCAAATCAAATTGTATTGGTCACATGCGCCGAATACAACAGGTGCAGACATTACAGTGAAATGCTTACTTACAGCCCTTAACCAACAGTGCATTTTTATTTTATTTTTTAAGTAAAAATAAAACAACAACAAAAAAAGTGTTGAGAAAAAAAAGAGCAGAAGTAAAATAAAGTGACAGTAGGGAGGCTATATATACAGGGGGGTACCGTTGCAGAGTCAATGTGCGGGGGCACCGGCTAGTTGAGGTAGTTGAGGTAATATGTACATGTGGGTAGAGTTAAAGTGACTATATATATATATATATATATGTGTGTGTGTGTACATATATACAGTGAGGGTAAAAAAGTATTTGATCCCCTGCTGATTTTGTACGTTTGCCCACTGACAAAGACATGATCAGTCTATAATTTTAATGGTAGGTTTATTTGAACAGTGAGAGACAGAATAACAACAAAAAAATCCAGATAAACGCATGTCAGAAATGTTATAAATTTTTATTTGACCCCTCTGCAAAACATGACTTAGTACTTGGTGGCAAAACCCTTGTTGGCAATCACAGAGGTCAGACATTTCTTGTAGTTGGCCACCAGGTTTGCACACATCTCAGGAGGGATTTTGTCCCACTCCTCTTTGCAGATCTTCTCCAAGTCATTAAGGTTTTGAGGCTGACGTTTGGTAACTCGAACATTCAGCTCCCTCCACAGATTTTCTATGAGATTAAGGTCTGGAGACTGGCTAGGCCACTCCAGGACCTTAATGTTCTTCTTCTTGAGCCACTCCTTTGTTGCCTTGGCCGTGTGTTTTGGGTCATTGTCATGCTGGAAGACCCAGCCACGACCCATCTTCAATGCTCTTACTGAGGGAAGGAGGTTGTTGGCCAAGATCTCGCGATACATGGCCCCATCCATCCTCCCCTCAATGCGGTGTAGTCGTCCTGTCCCCTTTGCAGAAAATCATCTCCAAAGAATGATGTTTCCACCTCAATGCTTCACGGTTGGGATGGTGTTCTTGGGGTTGTACTCATCCTTCTTCTTCCTCCAAACACGGCGAGTGGAGTTTAGACCAAAAAGCTCTATTTTTGTCTCATCAGACCACATGACCTTGAGCAGGGGGACCTTGCGTGCGTGTGTGCAGGATTTTGATCCATGACGGCGTAGTGTGTTACTAATTGGTTTTCTTTGAGACTGTGGTCCCAGCTCTCTTCAGGTTATTGACCAGGTCCTGCCGTGTAGTTCTGGGCTGATCCCTCACCTTCCTCATGATCATTGATGCCCCATGAGGTGAGACCTTGCATGGAGCCCCAGACCGAGGGTGATTGACCGTCATCTTGAACTTCTTCCATTTTCTAATAATTGCGCCAACAGTTGTTGCCTTCTCACCAAGCTGCTTGCCTATTGTCCTGTAGCCCATCCCAGCCTTATCCCTGATGTCCTTACACAGCTCTCTGGTCTTGGCCATTGTGGAGAGGTTGGAGTCTGTTTGATTGAGTGTGTGGACAGGCGTCTTTTATACAGGTAACGAGTTCAAACAGGTGCAGTTAATACAGGTTAATGAGTGGAGAACAGGAGGGCTTCTTAAAGAAAAACTAACAGGTCTGTGAGAGCCGGAATTCTTACTGGTTGGTAGGTGATCAAATACTTATGTCATGCAATAACATATACATTTTAGTCATTTAGCAGACGCTCTTATCCAGAGCGACTTACAGAAGCAATTAGGGTTAAGTGCCTTGCTCAAGGGCACATCGACAGATTTTTCACCTAGTCAGCCAGGGATTAGAATCAGCGACCTTTCGGTTACTGGCACAACGCTCTTAACCACTAAGCTACCTGCCACCCCAATAAAATGCAAATGAATTACTTAAAAATCATACAATGTGATTTTCAGGATTTTTGTTTTAGATTCCGTCTCTCACAGTTGAAGTGTACCTATGATAAAAATTACAGACCTCTACATGCTTTGTAGGAAAACCTGCAAAATCGGCGAGAGGTGGGGACAGTGAGAGAGGATGCCTGGTTGTTCTTTAAAAGGGCTTTCCTCTCAATCTTAAATAAGCATGCCCCATTCAAAAAATTCAGAACTAAGAAAATATATAGCCCCTAGTTCTCCTCAGACTTGACTGCCCTTGACCAGCACAAAAACATCCTGTGGCGTACTGCATTAGCATCGAACAGCCCCCGCGATATGCAACTTTTTAGGGAAGTCAGGAACCAATGGTGCAGAGAATAGTGCAGTCAGTTAGGAAAGCAAAGGCTAGCTTTTTCAAACAGAAATTTACATCCTGTAGCACTAACTCCAAAAGGTTTGGGACACTGTAAAGAACACCTCCTCCCAACTGCCCACTGCACTGAGGCTAGGAAACACTGTCACCACCAATAAATCTACAATAATCGAGAATTTCAACAAGCATTTTGCTACGGCAGGCCATGCTTTCCACCTGGCTACCACTACCCCGGCCATCAGCTCTGCACCCTCCGCTGCAACTTGCCTATGCCCCCCCCCCCCCCCCTCTTCTCTTTCACACAAATTCAGACAGCTGATGTTCTGAAAGAGCAAAAAAATCTGGACCCCTACAAATCAGCTGGGCTAGACAATCTGGACCCTTTCTTTCTAAAATTAGCCGCCGAAATTGTCGCAACCCCTATTACTAGCCTGTTCAACCTCTCTTTCATAACGTCTGAGATCCCCAGAGATTGGAAAGCTGCCGCGGTCATCCCCCTCTTCAAAGGGGGTGACACTCTAGATCCAAACTGTTATAGACCTATATCCATCCTGCCCTGCCTTTCGAAAGTATTTGAAAGCCAAGTTAACAAACAGATCACCGACCATTTCGAATCCCACCATACCTTCTCCGCTATGCAATCCGGTTTCCGAGCTGGTCATGGGTGCACCTCAGCCACACTCAAGGTCCTAAACGATATTATAACCGCGATCGATAAAAGACAGTACTGCGCAGCCGTCTTCATCGACCTGGCCAAGGCTTTCGACTCTGTCAACCACCGCATTCTTATTGGCAGACTAAATAGCCTTGGTTTCTCTAATGACTGCCTCGCCTGGTTCACCAACTACTTCTCAAATAGAGTTCAATGTGTCAAATTAGAAGGCCTGTTGTCTGGACCTCTGGCCGTCTCTATAGGTGTGCCACAGGGTTCAATTATCGGGCCAACTCTATTCTCTGTGTATATCAATGATGTCGCTCTTGCTGCTGGTGACGCTCGGATCCACCTCTATGCGGACGACACCATTTTGTATACATCTGGCCCTTCATTGGAGACTGTGTTAACAAACCTCCAAACGATTTTCAACGCCATACAACACTCCTTCCGTAGCCTCCAACTGCTCTTAAAAACTAGTCAAACTAAATGCATGCTCTTCAACCGAACGCTGCTTGCACCCGCCCACCCGACTAGAATCACTACTCTCGGCGGGTCTGACCTAGAGTATGTGGACAACTACAAATACCTAGGTGTCTGGTTAGACTGTAAACTCTCCTTCCAGACTCACATTAAGCATCTCCAATCAAAAGTTAGATCTAGAATCGGCTTCCTATTTCGCAACAAAGCCTCCTTCACTCATGCTGCCAAACATGCCCTCAACATGGAAGTTACACTTACGCCCAGGCCGTGAGCAGGCAAACAGGCCCAACCCCCACTCTTACACTAGCCCAAGCCAATGGCATGTACCAGATGCTCAGCAGGCTCTGCTCACACTTGCTGGCCTGAGGCCAAACCACACAACTAACAACATTGGTCACTTTATGGAACACAAAGCCTTCACTATCTCATCCTGGAATATCCAAGGCCTGAGGTCATCTGCCTTTGGCCTAAAAAGCAGGAACCTGGACTTCACCATCGGAAATACAGACATTGTCATCCTACAAGAAATATGGTATAGAGGAGACGGACCCACTGGTTGCCCTCTAGGTTATAGAGAGCTGCTAGTCCCATCCACCAAACTACCAGGTGTGAAACAGGGAAGGGACTCAGGGGGTATGCTAATTTGGTATAGAGCAGACCTATCTCACTATATTCAATTAATCAAAACAGGAACATTTTACATTTGGCTAGAAATTCAAATGGAAATTATCTCAACAGAGAAAAATGTCCACCTATATCGGCCCACTAGAATCCCCATATTTTAATGAAGACAGCTTCTATATCCGAGATGGGGAGATCAATCATTTCCAGACCCAGGAACATGTACTAGTCTGTGGCGACCTAAATGCCAGAACTGGACAAGAACCTGACACCCTCAGCACAGAGGGGGACAAACACCTACCTGGAGGTGACAGCATTCCCTCCCCCATATGCCCCCCGAGACACATCACCGACAACATCACCAACAAAAACTGGGCCACAACTCCTGCAGCTCTGTCGCACGCTGGGTATGTACATAGTCAATGGTAGGCTTCGAGGGGACTCCTATGGTAGGTACACCTATAGCTCATCTCTTGGCTACTTTATCACTGAACTCAACCCAGAGTCTCTCAGAGCATTCACAGTCAGCCCACTGACATCCCTATCAGACCACAGCAAAATCACAGTCTACTTGAACAGAGCAATACTCAATCATGAGGCATCAAAGCCAAAGGAACTGAATAATATTAAGAAATGCTATAGATGGAAGGAAAGTAGTGTCGAAACCTACCAAAAAACAATTAGGCAACAACAAATCCAATCCCTTTTAGACAACTTCCTGGACAAAACGTTCCACTGTAATTGGCAGTAGAAAACCTAAACAGTATATTTGACCTCAGCTTCCCTATCAAATCTAAAAATCTCTAACAGAAATCCGAAGAAAAGTAACAACAGTGACAAATGGTGCGAAAACCTAAGAAAGAAACCCAACCCAACAAAATACAAACCTTCCAACCCAAAAAGGCCTGTGGTGTTGATGGTATCCTCAATTAAATGATAAAATATACAGACAACAAATTCCAATTGGCTATACTTAAACTCTTTAACATCATCCTTTGCTCTGGCATCTTCCCCAATATTTGGAACCAAGGACTGATCACCCCAATCCACAAAAGTGGAGACTCTGTAGCTCAGCTGGTAGAGCACGGCGCTTGTAACGGCAAGGTAGTGGGTTCGATCCCCGGGACCACCCATACATGCATGTATGCACGCATGACTGTAAGTCGCTTTGGATAAAAGCGTCTGCTAAATGGCATATTATTATTATTATTACAAATTTGACCCCAATAACTACCGTGGGATATGCATCAACAGCAACCTTGGGAAAATCCTCTGCATTATCATTAACAGCAGACTAGTTCATTTCCTCAGTGAAAACAATGTACTGAGCATATGTCAAATTGTGAAATTGTGAAGTGCAATCACTGGAGAATAAACTGGATGAGCTCCGTTCGAGACTGTTCTATCAACTGGACCTGAAAAGCTGTAATATCCTATGATTCTCGGAATCGTGGCTGAACGAGGACATGGATATACAACTCGGTTTTTCTATGCATCGTCAAGTTTGGACGGCAGACTCGGGTAGGGCGGGAGGGCCTCAACATGAAAGTCACACATAGGTGTGTCTCTTTGTTAACAAAAGCTGGTGTGTGATCTTTAATAGTCTCGAGGTTGATAACATGAATACCTGCAGACCATACTATTTACCAAGAGAGTTTTCATCTATATTTTCGTAAATATCTATTTCCCACTACAAATCGGTGCTGGCACTGACCTCACTCAATGAGCTGTATAGGGCCATAAACAGACAAGAAGAGGCAGCGTTTCACAAGGCAGGTGATTTTAATGCAGGATAACTAGAGGCAACAAAACTCAGAAACACTTAGGTTGGAGTCACTAAAACACATTTTTCAACCACTCCACAAATGTCTTGTTAACAAAATATTGTTTTGGCAAGTCGGTTAGGACATCTACTTTGTGCATGACATAAGTTATTTTTCCCAACAAGTGTTTACAGACAGATTATTTCACTTATAATTCACTGTATCACAATTCCAGTAGGTCAGAAGTTTACATACACTAAGTTGACTGTGCCATTAAACAGCTTGGAAAATTCCAGAAAATGATGTCATGGCTTTAGAAGCTTCTGATAGGCTAATTGACATCATTTGAGTCAATTGGAGGTGTACCTGTGGATGTATTTCAAGGCCTACCTTCAAACTCAGTGCCTCTTTGCTTGACATCATGGGAAAATCAAAAGAAATCAGCCAAGACCTCAGAAAAAAAATTGTAGACCTCCACAAGTCTGGTTCATCCTTGGGAGCAATTTCCAAAAACGCCTGAAGGTACTACGTTCATCTGTACAAACGTTTAGTACGCAAGTATAAACACCATGGGACCACGCAGCCGTCATACCGCTCAGGAAGGAGACGCGTTCTGTCTCCTAGAGATGAACGTACTTTGGTGCGAAAAGTGCAAATCAATCCCAGAACAACAGCAAAGGACCTTGTGAAGATGCTGGAGGAAACAGGTACAAAAGTATCAATATACACAGTAAAACGAGTACTATATCGACATAACCTGAAAGGCCGCTCAGCAAGGAAGAAGCCACTGCTCCAAAACCACCATAAAAAAGCCAGACTACGGTTTGCAACTGCACATGGGGACAAATATCGTACTTATTGGAGAAATATCCTCTGGTCTGATGAAACAAAAATAGAACTGTTTGGCCATAATGACCATTGTTATGTTTGGAGGAAAAAGGGGTATGCTTGCAAGCCGAAGAACACCATCCCAACCGTGAAGCACGAGGGTGGCAGCATCATGCTGTGGGGGTGCTTTGCTGCAGGAGGGACTGGTGCACTTCACAAAATAGATGGCATCATGAGGAAGGAAAATTATGTGGATATATTGAAGTAACATCTCAAGACATCAGTCAGGAAGTTAAAGCTTGGTCGCAAATGGGTCTTCCAAATGGACAATGACTCCAAGCATTCTTCCAGAGTTGTGGCAAAATGACTTAAGGACAACAAAGTCAAGGTATTGGAGTGGCCATCACAAAGCCCTGACCTCAATCCTATAGAAAATGTGTGGTCAGAACTGAAAAAGCGTGTGCGAGCAAGGACGCCTACAAACCTGACTCAGTTACACCAGCTCTGTCAGGAGGAATGGGCCAAAATTCACCCAACTTATTGTGGGAAGCTTGTGGAAGGCTACCCGAAACGTTTGACCCAAGTTAAACAATTTAACGGCAATGCTACCAAATACTATTTGAGTGTATGTAAACTTCTGACCCCACTGGGAATGTGATGAAAGAAATAAAAGCTGAAAGAAATAATTCTTTCTACTATTATTCTGACATTTTACATTCTTAAAATAAAGTGGTGATCCTAACTGACCTAAAACAGGGCATTTTTACTAGGATTAAATGTCAGGAATTGTGAAAAACTGAGTTTAAATGTATTTGGCTAAGGTGTATGTAAACTTCCGACTTCAACTGTACAAGGACCTCCTGGTCAATCAGACCATAACACTTCCGTTTTGAGCATGTCACTTGTCTCCGTGCTACGCTGTTTTGATGCTGCTTGGCTACCTGCCAAACTTGATGGTTTTTACTAAAAAAAAAAAAAAAACATTTAATCTTTAACACATTCTACCAACATCTTAGTTATTTGTATATTTTTTACTCACTCTGGACATGGTTCTACAGGACCTCCACTAGCCGAAGCTAAGTAGTAACATTAACACTATGCCATCTAATTGCAGTCGCTGTACTCATAATATACAGGAGAACTATCGCCTTATGGTGAGGATAGCCGTGCTGCAAGCACAGCTTCAGACGCAATCGTTAAAAAAAAAAAAAAAACTGGCGAGTGTAGAGAGTATAGGGATATTGTTATCCACGTCGGCACCAACAATGTTAGTATGAAACAGTCACCAAGAGCAACATAGCTTCAGCGTGTAAAATAGCTAGAAAGATGTATCGGCATCAAGTAATTGTCTCTGGCCCCTCCCAGTTAGGGGGAGTGATGAGCTCTACAGCAGAGTCTCACAACTCAATCGCTGGTTGAAAACTGTTTTCTGCCCCTCCCAAAAGATAGAATTTGTAGATAATTGGCCCTCTTTCTGGGACTCACCCACAAACAGGACCAAGCCTGGGTTGCTGAGGAGTGATGGACTCCATCCTAGCTGGAGGGGGGCTCTCATCTTATCTACCAACATAGACAGGTTTCTAACTCCTCTAGCTCCACAATAAGATAAGGTGCAGGCCAGGCAGCAGGCTGTTAGCCTCCCCAATGAGACAGGGTGCAGGCCAGGCAGCCAGTTTAGTGGAGTCTGCCACTAGCACAGTCAGGGTAGTCAGCTCAGCTATCCCCATTGAGACCGTGTCTGTGCCTCAATCTAGGTTGAGCAAAACTAAACATGGCAGTGTTTGCTTTAGCAATCTCACTGGAATAAAGACCTCCTTCATTCCTGTCATTATTGAAAGAGATTGTGATATCTCACATCTCAAAATAGGATTAGATCCCTCACTTCCAAGGCAGTTATGGTCAATGAACTAATCACTGATCATAATCTTGATGAATTGACTGTGTTAAATGAGGCCTCTCCTCCTGGTTACGCTATTGACCATATTCCCCGCGCATCCCGCAAAGGCGGAAGTGTTGCTAACATTTACGATAGCAAATGTAAATTAACCCCCCAAAAAATTACTGTGTTTTTGTCTCTTGAGCTTCCAGTCATGAAATCTACGCAGCCTACTCAATCACTTTTTATAGCTACTGTTTACAGGCCTTCTGGGCCGTATACAGAGTTCCTCACTGAGTTCCTTGAATTCCTATCGGACCTTGTAGTCATGGCAGATAATATATTCAAATTTTTGGTGACTTTAATATTCACATGGAAAAGTCCACAGACCCACTCCAAAAGGCTTTCGGCGCCATCATCGACTCAGTGGGTTTTCAAATCAAATCAAATCAAATCAAATCAAATTTTATTGGTCACATGCGCCGAATACAACAGGTGCAGACATTACAGTGAAATGCTTACTTACAGCCCTTAACCAACAGTGCATTTATTTTAAACAAAAAAGTAAGAATAAAACAACAACAAAAAAGTGTTGAGAAAAAAAAAAGAGCAGAAGTAAAAAATAAAGTGACAGTAGGGAGGCTATATATACAATAGAATAAAGTGACAGTAGGGAGGCTATATATACAGGGGGGTACCGTTGCATAGTCAATGTGCGGGGGCACCGGCTAGTTGAGGTAATATGTACATGTGGGTAGAGTTAAAGTGACTATGCATAAATACTTAACAGAGTAGCAGCAGCGTAAAAAGGATGGGGTGGGGGGGCAGTGCAAATAGCCCGGGTAGCCATGATTAGCTGTTCAGGAGTCTTATGGCTTGGGGGTAGAAGCTGTTGAGAAGTCTTTTGGACCTAGACTTGGCACTCCGGTACCGCTTGCCGTGCGGTAGCAGAGAGAACAGTCTATGACTAGGGTGACTGGAGTCTTTGACAATTTTGAGGGCCTTCCTCTGACACCGCCTGGTATAGAGGTCCTGGATGGCAGGGAGCTTTGCCCCAGTGATGTACTGGGCCGTACGCACTACCCTCTGTAGTGCCTTGCGGTCAGAGGCCAAGCAGTTGCCATACCAGGCGGTGATGCAACCAGTCAGGATGCTCTCGATGGTGCAGCTGTAGAATTTTTTGAGGATCTGAGGACCCATGCCAAATCTTTTTAGTCTCCTGAGGGGGAATAGGCTTTGTCGTGCCCTCTTCACGACTGTCTTGGTGTGTTTGGACCATGATAGTTCGTTGGTGATGTGGACACCAAGGAACTTGAAGCTCTCAACCTGTTCCACTACAGCCCCGTCGATGAGAATGGGGGCGTGCTCAGTCCTCTTTTTTTTCCTGTAGTCCACAATCATCTCCTTTGTCTTGGTCACGTTGAGGGAGAGGTTGTTGTCCTGGCACCACACGGCCAGATCTCTGACCTCCTCCCTATAGGCTGTCTCATCGTTGTCGGTGATCAGGCCTACCACTGTTGTGTCGTCTGCAAACTTAATGATGGTGTTGGAGTCGTGCCTGGCCATGCAGTCATGGGTGAACAGAGAGTACAGGAGGGGACTGAGCACGCACCCCTGAGGGGCCCCCGTGTTGAGGATCAGTGTGGCAGATGTGTTGTTACCTACCCTTACCACCTGGGGGCGGCCCGTCAGGAAGTCCAGGATCCAGTTGCAGAGGGAGGTGTTTAGTCCCAGGATCCTTAGCTTAGTGATGAGCTTTGAGGGCACTATGGTGTTGAATGCTGAGCTGTAGTCAATGAATAGCATTCTCACGTAGGTGTTCCTCTTGTCCAGGTGGGAAAGGGCAGTGTGGAGTGCGATAGAGATTGCATCATCTGTGGATCTGTTGGGGCGGTATGCAAATTGGAGTGGGTCTAGGGTTTCTGGGATTATGCTGTTGATGTGAGCCATGACCAGTCTTTCAAAGCACTTCATGGCTACAGACGTCAGTGCCACGGGTCGGTAGTCATTTAGGCAGGTTATCTTAGAGTTCTTGGGCACGGGGACTATGGTGGTCTGCTTGAAACATGTTGGTATTACAGACTCAGTCAGGGACATGTTGAAAATGTCAGTGAAGACACTTGCCAGTTGGTCAGCACATGCTCGGAGTACACGTCCTGGTAATCCGTCTGGCCCTGCGGCCTTGTGAATGTTGACCTGCTTAAAAGTCTTACTCACATCGGCTACGGAGAGCGTGATCACATAGTCGTCCGGAACAGCTGGTGCTCTCATGCATGCTTCAGTGTTGCTTGCCTCGAAGCGAGCATAGAAGTGGTTTAGCTCGTCTGGTAGGCTTGTGTCACTGGGCAGCTCGCGGCTGTGCTTCCCTTTGTAGTCTGTAATAGTTTTCAAGCCCTGCCACATCCGACGAGCGTCAGAGCCAGTGTAGTATGATTCAATCTTAGACCTGTATTGACTCTTTGCCTGTTTGATGGTTCGTCGGAGGTCATAGCGGGATTTCTTATAAGCGTCCGGGTTAGAGTCCCGTTCCTTGAAAGCGGCAGCTCTACCCTTTAGCTCAGTGCGGATGTTTCCTGTAATCCATGGCTTCTGGTTGGGGTATGTACGTACGGTCACTGTGGGGACGACATCATCGATGCACTTATTGATGAAGCCAGTGACTGATGTGGTGTACTCCTCAATGCTGTCTGAAGAATCCCTGAACATGTTCCAGTCTGTGCTAGCAAAACAGTCCTGTAGCTTAGCATCTGCGTCATCTGACCACTTTTTTATTAGCCGAGTCACTGGTGCTTCCTGCTTCAGTTTTTGCTTATAAGCAGGAATCAGGAGGATAGAGTTATGGTCAGATTTGCCAAATGGAGGGCGAGGGAGAGCTTTGTATGCGTCTCTGTGTGTGGAGTAAAGGTGGTCTAGAGTTTTTTTCCCCTCTGGTTGCACATTTAACATGCTGGTAGAAATGAGGTAGAACGGATTTAAGTTTCCCTGCATTAAAGTCCCCTGCTACTAGGAGCGCTGCATCTGGATGAGCGTTTTCCTGTTGATTAATGGCCTTGTACAACTCATTCAGTGCAATCTTAATGCCAGCATTGGTTTGTGGTGGTAAATAGACAGCTATGAAAAGTATAGATGAAAACTCTCTTGGTAAATAGTGTGGTCTACAGCTTATCATAAGATACTCTACCTCAGGCGAGCAAAACCTTGAGACTTCCTTAGTATTTGATTTTGTGCACCAGCTGTTGTTTACAAAAATACAGAGACCGCCACCCCTCGTCTTACCCGAGTCTGCCGTTCTGTCCTGCCGATGTAGCGTATAGCCTGCTAGCTGAATGTTGTCATTGTTGTCATTCAGCCACGACTCCGTGAAACATAAGATATTACAGTTTTTAATGTCCCGTTGGTAGGATAACCGTAATCTTAAATCGTCCATTTTATTATCCAAAGCTTGAACGTTGGCTAATAGGATTGATGGGAGAGGCAGTTTACTCGTTCGCCGTCGGATCTTTACAAGGCACCCCGACCTACGTCCACGGTATCTCCGTCTCTTCCTCACGCGAATGACGGGGATCTGGGCCTTGTCTGGAGTCTGTAGAATATCCTTCGCGAACGCCTCGTTGAAAAAAAAGTGTTCGTCCAACGCGAGGTGAGTAATCGCTGTCCTGATATCCAGAAGCTCTCTTTGGTTATAAGAGACGATGGCATAAACATTATGTACAAAATAAATTACAAATAACGCGGAAAAACACACATAATAGTACAATTGGTTAGAGGGCTGTAAAACGGCAGCCATCTTCTTCCGGCGCTGTTCTTTATCTTTATCTTTGTCCAACATGTCTCCGGACCTACTCATTGCCACAGTCATACCCTGGATCTAGTTTTGCTCCGTGGAATAAATATTGTGGATCTAAATGTTTTTCCTTATAACCCTGGACTATCAGACCACCATCTTATTACGTTTGCAATCGCAACAAATAATCTGCTCAGACCCCAACCAAGGACCATCATAAGCCGTGCTATAAATTCTCAGACAACCCTAAGGTTCCTAGAGGCCCTTCCAGACTCCCTCCAGCTACTCAAGGACGTTGGAGTACAGAAATCAGTTAACGTCCTAACTAAGGATCTAAATGTAACCTTGCGTAATACCCTAGATGCAGTCGCACCCCTAAAAACAAAAAAAACTTTTGTCACAAGAAAATAGCTCCCTGGTTTACAGAAATACCAGAGCCCTGAAACAAGCCTCCAGAAAATTGGAACGAAATGGCGCTCCACCATACTGGAAGTCTTCCTACTTGCTTGGAAAGAAAGTACAGAGCAATATCGAAGAGCCCTCACTGCTGCTCGATCATCCTATTTTTCCAACCTAATTAAGGAGAATAAGAAAAATCCAAAATGTCTATTTGATACTGTCGCAAAGCTAAATAAAAAGCAGCATTCCCCAAGAGAGGATGCCTTTCACTTCAGCAGTGATGAATTCATAAACTTGTTCGATGAAAGATCATGATAATTAGAAAGCAAATTACGGACTCCTTCTTTGAATCTCCATATTTCTTCAAAGCTCAGCTGTCCTGAGTCTGCACAGAACTGCCAGGACCGAGGGTCAATGGAGACACTCAAGTGTTTTAATCCTGTATTCACAAAAAAGTAATGGCCTCTAAACCTTCCAGCTGCATACTGGACCCTATTCCAACTAAACTACTGAAAGAGCTACTTCCTGTGCTTGCCCCTCCTATGTTGAACATAATAAATGGCTCCCTATCCACTGGATGTGAACCAAACTCACTAAAAGTGGTAGTAATAAAGCCTCTCTTGAAAGAGCCAAACTCTGACCCAGGAAATATAAAAAACTATCGGCCTATATCCAATCTCCCATTCCTCTCAACATTTTTAGAAAAAGCTGTTGGGCAGCAACTCACTGCCTTCCTGAAGACAAAACATTTACACGAAACGCTTCAGTCTGGTTTTAGACCCCATCATAGCACTGAGACCTCACTCGTGAATTACCTTTTAATGGCGTCAGACCAAGGGTCTGCATCTGTCCTCGTGCTCCTAGACCTTTAGTGCTGCTTTATAGTACTATTCATAGTACTGAGACTGAAGGTGGTGCTCCTAGACCTTTGTGCCGCTTTTGACACCATCGATCACCACATTCTTTTGGAGAGATTGGAAACCCTAATTGGTCTATAAGGACAAGTTCTTGCCTGGTTTAGATCTTATCTGTCGGAAAGATATCAGTTTGTCTCTGTGGATGGTTTGTCCTCTGACAAATCAATTGTAAGTGTCGGTGTTCCTCAAGGTTCCGTTTTAGGACCACTATTGTTTTCACTATATATTTTACCTCTTGGTGATGTCATTCGGAAACACAATGTTAACTTTTATTGCTATGCGGACGACATGCAGCTCTACATTTCGATGAAACATGGTGAAGCCCCAAAATGGCCTACCCTGGAAGCCTGTGTTTCAGACATAAGGAAGTCGATGGCGGAAAATGTTTTACTTTTAAACTTGGACAAAACAGAGATGCTAGTTCAAGGTCCCAAGAAACAAAGAGATCTTCTGTTGGCTCTGACAATTAATCTTAATGGTTGTACAGTCGTCTCAAATAAAACTGTGAAGGACCTCGGCGTTACTCTGGAACCTGATCTCTCTTTTGACGAACATATCAATAATATTTCAAGGACAGTTTTTTTCCATCTTCGTAACATTTGCAAAATTGTAGAAACTTTTTGTCCAAAAATGATGCAGAAAGCTAATCCATGCTTTTGTCACTTCTAGATTAGACTACTGCAATCCTCTACTCTGCGGCAACCCGGATAATGCACTAAATAAACTTCAGTTAGTGCTAAACACGGCTGCTAGAATCTTGACTAGAACCAAAACATTTGATCATGTTGCTCCAGTGCTAGCCTCTCTACACTGGCTTCCTGTTTAGGCTAGGGTTGATTTCAAGGTTGTACTGCTAACCTACAAAGCATTACATGGGCTTGCTCCTGCCTATCTCTCCGATTTGGTCCTGCCGTACATACCTACACGTACGCTACGGTCACAAGACGCAGACCTCCTTATTGTCCCTAGAATTTCTAAGCAAACAGCTGGAGGCAGGGCTTACTCCTATAGAGCTCAATTTTTATGGAATGGTCTGCCTATCCATGTGAGAGATGCAGACTCGGCCTCGACCTTTAAGTCTTTACTGAAGACTCATCTCTTCAGTAGCTCCTATGATTGAGTGTAGTCTGGCCCAGGGGTGCGAAGGTGAACGGAAAGGCACTGGAGCGACAAACCGCCCTTGCTGTCTCTGCCTGGATGGTTCCTGTCTCTCCATTGGGATTCTCTGCCTCTGACCCTATTACGGGGGCTGAGTCACTGGCTTGCTGGTGCTTTCAATGCCGTCTCTAGGAGGGGTGCATCACTTGAGTGGGTTGAGTCACTGACTTGATCTTCCTGTCCGGTTTGCCGCTCCCTTGGGCTTGTGCAGTGGAGGAGATCTTCGTGGGCTATACTCAGCCTTGTCTCAGGGTAGTAGGTTGGTGGTCTGTTAATATCCCTCTGGTGGTGTGGGGGCTGTGCTTTGGCAAAGTGGGTGGGGTTATATCCTGCCTGGTTGGCCCTGTCCGGGGGTATCGTCAGATGGGGCCACAGTGTCTCCTGACCCCCCCTGTCTCAGCCTCCAGTATCTATGCTGCATTAGTCTATGTGTCGGGGGGCTAGGGTCAGTCTGTTATATCAGGTGTTATTCTCCTGTCTTATCCGGTGTCCTGTGTGAATTTTAGTATGCTCCCTCAAATTCTCTCTCTATCCCTCTATCCCTCCCATTCCAGAGGACCTGAGCCCTAGGACCATGCCAGTTTCAACTCTTCTGCCTGCGGCTATGGAACCCTGACCTGTTCACCGGACGTGCTACCTTGTCCCAGACCTGCTGTTTTCAACTCTCTCTCTCTCTACCGCACCTGCTATTTCAACCTCTAAATGCCTGGCTATGAAAAGCCAAGTTACATTTACTCCTGATGTACTGACCTGTTGCAACCTCTACAGTGATTATTATTTGACCCTGCTGGTCATCTATGAACGTTTGAACATCTTGGAGAAAAATCTGGCCTTAATGGCCATGTACTGTTATAATCTCCACCCGGCACAGCCAGAAGGGGACTGGCCACCCCTCAGAGCCAGGTTCCTCTCTAGGTTCCTTCCTAGGTTTTTGCCTTTTCTAGGGAGTTTTTCTTAGCCACCGTGCTTCTACATCTGCATTGCTTGCTGTTAGGGGTTTTAGGCTGGGTTTCTGTATAGCACTTTATGACATCTGCTGATGTAAAAAGGGTTTTATAAAAAAAACATTTGATTGATTGATTTGATATAAAATAAAATAAAAAAATTTTGGTCTCATACACATATTTTGTAGATATTATCGCAGGTGTGTTTCTAGCTCCAACAGTACAGTGATATCTAACAATACAAAACAATACACACACATCCCAAAAAAGAAAATAAAGAAATTAAGAAACATCAGGACGAACAGTCTGGAATATAAATATATACAGTGCATTCGGAAAGTATTCAGACCCCATGACTATTTCCACATTTTGTTATGTTACAGCCTTATTCCTAATTGACTAAATAAACATTTTTCCTCATCAATCTACACACAATACCGCATAATGACAAATCGAAAACAGGTTTTTATTATTTGGTGCTAATATATTAAAAATAACAAACAGAAATATCTTATTTACATAGGTATTCAGACCCTTTGCTATGAGACTCGAAATTGAGCTCAGGTGCATCCTGTTTCCATTGGTCATCTTTGAGTTGTTTCTACAACTTGATTGGTGTCCACCTGTGAAAATTTCAATTGATTGGACATGATTTTAAAAGGCACACGCCTGTCTATATAAGGTCCCACAGTTGACAGTGCATGTCAGAGCAAAAACCAAGCCATGAGGTTGAAGGAATTGTCTGTAGAGCTCCGAGACAAGATTGTGCGAGGCACAGATCTGGGGAAGGGCACCAAAACATTTCTGCGGCATTGAAGGTCCCCAAGAACTCATTTTTAAATGGAAGAAGTTTGGAACCACCAAGATTCTTCCTAGAGCTGGATGTTCACTCTGACAGAGCTCCAGAGTTCCTCTGTGGAGATGGGAGAACCTTCCAGAAGGACAACCATCTCTGCAGCACTCCACCAATCAGGCCTTTATGGTAGAGTGGCCAGACAGAAGCCACTCCTCAATAAAAGGCACATGACAGCCCGCTTGGAGTTTGCCAAAAGGCACTTAAAGACTCTCAGACCTTGAGAAACAAGATTCAACAAGATTCTCTGGTCTGGTGAAACTAAGATTGAACTCTTTGGCCTGAATGCCAAGTGTCACGTCTGGAGGAAACCTGGCACCATCCCTACGGTGAAGCATGGTGGTGGCAGCATCATGCTGTGGAGATGTTTTTCAGCGGCAGGGAGACTAGTCAGAATCGAGGAAAAGATGAACGGAGCATAGTACAGAGAGATCCTTGTTGAAAACTTTTTCCAGAGCGCTCAGGACCTCAGTCTGGGGCAAAGGTTCACCTTCCAACAGGACAATGACCTTAAGCACACAGCCAAGACAACGCAGGAGTGGCTTCGGGACAAGTCTCTGAATGTCCTTGAGTGGCCCAGCCAGAGCCCGGACTTGAACCCGATCAAACATCTCTGGAGAGACCTGAAAATAGCTGTGCAGCGACAATCCCCATCCAACCTGACAGAGCTTGAGAGGATCTGCAGAGAAGAATGGGAGAAACTCCCCAAATACAGGTGTGCCAAGCTTGTAGCGTCATACCCAAGAAGACTCAAGGCTGTAATCGATGCCAAAGGTGCAGTCCCCTGTAGCTCAGTTGGTAGAGCATTGCGCTTGCAACGCCAAGCTTGTGGGTTCGTTTCCACGGGGGGCCAGTATGAAAAATGTATGCACTCACTAACTGTAAGTCGCTCTGGATAAGAGCGTCTGCTAAATGACTAAAATGTAAATGTGCTTCAACGAAGTACTGAGTAAAGGGTCTGAATAAGTATGTAAATGATATATTTCCATTTTTTATGTGTAATACATTTGCAAAAATTTCTAAAAACCTGTTTTTGCTTTGTCATTATGGGGTATCGTGTGTAGATTGATGACGATTGTAAAAATAAAAATAAATCCATTTTAGAATAAGGATGTAACGTATCAAAACGTGGAAAAAGTCAAGGGGTCTGAATACTTTCCGAATGCACTGTATGTATATGATGGTGTGTATAGACATTATGGACAGTATCTGGATAGAAAAGGAGCACAGCCCCATCCACATCGATGGGGCTGTAGTGGAGCGGGTCGAGAGCTTCAAGTTCCTCGGTGTCCACATCGCAAAGAAATGTATCATGGTCCACACATCACCCACACAGTCGTGAAGAAGGCACGTCAGAGCCTCTTCGCCCTCAGGAGCCTGAAAAGGTTTGGCATGGCCCCTCAGATCCTCAGAAAGTTCTACAGCTGCACCATTGAGAGCATCTTGACTGGCTGCCTCACCGCCTGGTATGGCAACTGCTCCCGAACACAAGGTGCTACAGAAGGGTGGTGGTGAGTATGGCCCAGTACATCACTGGGGCCGAGCTTCCTGCCATCCGGGACATGTACACCAGGTGGTGTCAGAGGAAGGCCCTAAACATTTTCAATGACTTCAGCCATCCATTCAGCCATAGACTGTTCTCTCTCCTACCGCACGGGAAGCGGTACCAGTGCACTAAGTCTGGAAACAACAGGACCCTGAACAGCTTCTAATTAGCTAAATACCTCATGAAATGGCTAACCGGACTACCTGCATTGACCCTTTCTTGAACTAACTCTCTTGCACTGACACTATGCACACACACTGGACTCTACCCAGACACTCACACATACTTACACTGACATTTCCCTGTCTCTGTTTCCCTGTCTCTGTTTCCCTGTCTCTGTTTCCCTGTCTCTGTTTCCCTGTCTCTGTTTCCCTGTCTCTGTTTCCCTGTCTCTGTTTCCCTGTCTCTGTTTCCCTGTCTCCCTGGTCCTGTCGCTGTTCCATAGAAGCCCCACAACTCTTGGAAAGGTCTCTGGGACAGGCCTCCAACATGCCACACAAATCAAGGACCATTAGACACATTTCAAAGTGGCTCAGGAAGGGCAGCACACTGATTAGAGAGAGAGATAGGAGAAAGAAAGAGGGGGGTGAGAGAGAGAGAGAGAGAGAACGGTCCGGAGGTAGATCACTTTAATTCTGCTTCAGGGATCTTTTTCAAAAAGGGCCCAGAGACCCCGGGACCTCAGAACCGCTGACCGGTAGCTGAACCCGACCAGGGCAGACCAGCCATACACGCACACACACACACACACACACACACACACACACACACACGCACTCGGCCCAACCAGGACCCAACACTAACCGGCCGGTTGCTAATAAACACAGCCATTGTCTCTTCCCTCCCTCCCCTCCCTCCCTCCCTCCCTCTCTCCCCTCCCTCCCTCCCTCCCCTCCCTCCCTCCCTCCCTCCCATCGCGGTGACCATGGTCACGACCATCCCATCGCGGTGACCATGGTGACGACCATCCCATCATGGTGACCATGGTGACGACCATCCGAGGGTTGTTGATATTATAGTGCTCTCCATATAATGGTATAATATAGAGAGTTAATTATATGGTTTACCACATAATGGTTTTTAATGGTAAGAGAAGCTGATGATTTTAAAGGTATAAACGCCTATAGACACATCATCAATAAGTTGGTCAACGGTTATTGTTTCATTTTGAGCAAGAACTGATCTAAATGTGTGCTAAGGTGTGGAGAGTCAGTGCAGGTGGTCAGTCCAGTTCAAGTGTTCAGCAGTCTGATGGCTTGTAGATAGAAACTGTCTCTGAGCCTGTTGGTATCAGACCTCGGTAAGGGAGAGAACAGCTCATGGCTGGGGTGTGTGGAGTCCTCGATGACATCTTAGCCATTGGTCAATCGTAGCAGTTATTTAAGACTGTGGTGGTATGAGACCCCCTACATCTCTCCCACAGCTTCCTGTCTTCCTAAGACCCCCTACATCTCTCCCACAGCTCCCTGTCTTCCTAAGACCCCCTACATCTCTCCCACAGCTCCCTGTCTTCCTAAGACCCCCTACATCTCTCCCACAGCTCCCTGTTCCTGAGACCCCCTACATCTCTCCCACAGCTCCCTCTCATCCTAAGACCCCCTACATCTCTCCCACAGCTCCCTGTCTTCCTAAGACCCCCTACATCTCTCCCACAGCTCCCTGTCTTCCTAAGACCCCCTACATCTCTCCCACAGCTCCCTGTCTTCCTAAGACCCCCTACATCTCTCCCACAGCTCCCTGTCTTCCTAAGACCCCCTACATCTCTCCCACAGCTCCCTGTCTTCCTAAGACCCCCTACATCTCTCCCACAGCTCCCTGTCTTCCTAAGACCCCCTACATCTCTCCCACAGCTCCCTGTCTTCCTGAGACCCCCTACATCTCTCCCACACAGCTCCCTGTCTTCCTAAGACCCCCTACATCTCTCCCACAGCTCCCTGTTTCCTGAGACCCCCTACATCTCTCCCACAGCTCCCTGTCTTCCTAACACCCCCTACATCTCTCCCACAGCTCCCTGTCTTCCTAACACCCCCTACATCTCTCCCACAGCTCCCTGTCTTCCTAAGACCCCCCTACATCTCTCCCACAGCTCCCTGTCTTCCTAAGACCCCCTACATCTCTCCCACAGCTCCCTGTCTTCCTAAGACCCCCTACATCTCTCCCACAGCTCCCTGTCTTCCTAAGACCCCCTACATCTCTCCCACAGCTCCCTGTCTTCCTAACACCCCCTACATCTCTCCCACAGCTCCCTGTCTTCCTAAGACCCCCCTACATCTCTCCCACATCTCCCTGTCTTCCTAAGACCCCCTACATCTCTCCCACAGCTCCCTGTTCCTGAGACCCCCTACATCTCTCCCACAGCTCCCTGTCTTCCTAAGACCCCCTACATCTCTCCCACAGCTCCCTGTCTTCCTAACACCCCCTACATCTCTCCCACAGCTCCCTGTCTTC
Source organism: Coregonus sp. 'balchen' (assembly GCA_902810595.1). Classification (NCBI taxonomy): domain Eukaryota; kingdom Metazoa; phylum Chordata; class Actinopteri; order Salmoniformes; family Salmonidae; genus Coregonus; species Coregonus sp. 'balchen'. The sequence continues at coordinate 45,349,202 of LR778283.1, forward strand.
CTAAGACCCCCTACATCTCTCCCACAGCTCCCTGTCTTCCTAAGACCCCCTACATCTCTCCCACAGCTCCCTGTCTTCCTAAGACCCCCTACATCTCTCCCACAGCTTCCTGTCTTCCTAAGACCCCCTACATCTCTCCCCACAGCTCCCTGTCTTCCTAACACCCCCTACATCTCTCCCACAGCTCCCTGTCTTCCTAAGACCCCCTACATCTCTCCCACATCTCCCTGTCTTCCTAAGACCCCCTACATCTCTCCCACAGCTCCCTGTCTTCCTAAGACCCCCTACATCTCTCCCACAGCTCCCTATCTTCCTAAGACCCCCTACATCTCTCCCACAGCTCCCTGTCTTCCTAAGACCCCCTACATCTCTCCCACAGCTCCCTGTCTTCCTAAGACCCCCCTACATCTCTCCCACAGCTCCCTGTCTTCCTAAGACCCCCTACATCTCTCCCACAGCTCCCTGTCTTCCTAAGACCCCCTACATCTCTCCCACAGCTCCCTGTCTTCCTAAGACCCCCTACATCTCTCCCACAGCTCCCTGTCTTCCTAAGACCCCCCTACATCTCTCCCACAGCTCCCTGTCTTCCTAAGACCCCCTCACATCTCTCCCACAGCTCCTGTCTTCCTAAGACCCCTTACATCTCTCCCACAGCTCCCTGTCTTCATAAGACCCCCTACATCTCTCCCACAGCTCCCTGTCTTCCTAAGACCCCCTACATCTCTCCCACAGCTTCCTCTCATCCTAAGACCCCCTACATCTCTCCCACAGCTCCCTGTCTTCCTAAGACCCCCTACATCTCTCCCACAGCTCCCCTGTCTTCCTAAGACCCCCTACATCTCTCCCACAGCTCCCTGTCTTCCTAAGACCCCCTACATCTCTCCCACAGCTCCCTGTCTTCCTAAGACCCCCTACATCTCTCCCACAGCTCCCTGTCTTCCTAAGACCCCCTACATCTCTCCCACAGCTCCCTGTCTTCCTAAGACCCCCTACATCTCTCCCACAGCTCCCTGTCTTCCTTAGACCCCCTACATCTCTCCCACACCTCCCTGTCTTCCTAAGACCCCCTACATCTCTCCCACAGCTCCCTGTCTTCCTAAGACCCCCTACATCTCTCCCACAGCTCCCTGTCTTCCTAAGACCCCCTACATCTCTCCCACAGCTCCCTGTCTTCCTAAGACCCCCTACATCTCTCCCACAGCTCCCTGTCTTCCTTAGACCCCCTACATCTCTCCCACAGCTCCCTGTCTTCCTAAGACCCCCTACATCTCTCCCACAGCTCCTGTCTTCCTAAGACCCCTACGTCTCTCCCACAGCTCCCTGTCTTCCTAAGACCCCCTACGTCTCTCCCACAGCTCCCTTTCTTCCTAAGACCCCCTACGTCTCTCCCACAGCTCCCTGTCTTCCTAAGACCCCCTACGTCTCTCCCACTGCTCCCTGTCTTCCTAAGACCCCCTACGTCTCTCCCACAGCTCCCTGTCTTCCTAAGACCCCCTACATCTCTCCCACAGCTCCCTGTCTTCCTAAGACCCCCTACATCTCTCCCACAGCTCCCTGTCTTCCTAAGACCCCCTACATCTCTCCCACAGCTCCCTGTCTTCCTAAGACCCCCTACATCTCTCCCACAGCTCCCTGTCTTCCTAAGACCCCCTACATCTCTCCCACAGCTCCCTGTCTTCCTAAGACCCCCCTACATCTCTCCCACAGCTCCCTGTCTTCCTAAGACCCCCCTACATCTCTCCCACAGCTCCCTGTCTTCCTAAGACCCCTTACATCTCTCCCACAGCTCCCTGTCTTCATAAGACCCCCTACATCTCTCCCACAGCTCCCTGTCTTCCTAAGACCCCCTACATCTCTCCCACAGCTTCCTCTCATCCTAAGACCCCCTACATCTCTCCCACAGCTCCCTGTCTTCCTAAGACCCCCCTACATCTCTCCCACAGCTCCCTGTCTTCCTAAGACCCCCTACATCTCTCCCACAGCTCCCTGTCTTCCTAAGACCCCCTACATCTCTCCCACAGCTCCCTGTCTTCCTAAGACCCCCTACATCTCTCCCACAGCTCCCTGTCTTCCTAAGACCCCCCTACATCTCTCCCACAGCTCCCTGTCTTCCTAAGACCCCCTACATCTCTCCCACAGCTCCCTGTCTTCCTTAGACCCCCTACATCTCTCCCACACCTCCCTGTCTTCCTAAGACCCCCTACATCTCTCCCACAGCTCCCTGTCTTCCTAAGACCCCCTACATCTCTCCCACAGCTCCCTGTCTTCCTAAGACCCCCTACATCTCTCCCACAGCTCCCTGTCTTCCTAAGACCCCCTACATCTCTCCCACAGCTCCCTGTCTCCTTAGACCCCCTACATCTCTCCCACAGCTCCCTGTCTTCCTAAGACCCCCTACATCTCTCCCACAGCTCCCTGTCTTCCTAAGACCCCCTACGTCTCTCCCACAGCTCCCTGTCTTCCTAAGACCCCCTACGTCTCTCCCACAGCTCCCTTTCTTCCTAAGACCCCCTACGTCTCTCCCACAGCTCCCTGTCTTCCTAAGACCCCCTACGTCTCTCCCACTGCTCCCTGTCTTCCTAAGACCCCCTACGTCTCTCCCACAGCTCCCTGTCTTCCTAAGACCCCCTACATCTATCCCATTGCTCCCTGTCTTCCTAAGACCCCCTACATCTCTCCCACAGCTCCCTGTCTTCCTAAGACCCCCTACATCTCTCCCACAGCTCCCTGTCTTCCTAAGACCCCCTACATCTCTCCCACAGCTCCCTGTCTTCCTAAGACCCCCTACGTCTCTCCCACAGCTCCCTGTCTTCCTAAGACCCCCTACATCTCTCCCACAGCTCCCTGTCTTCCTAAGACCCCCTACATCTCTCCCACAGCTCCCTGTCTTCCTAAGACCCCCTACATCTCTCCCACAGCTCCCTGTCTTCCTAAGACCCCCTACATCTCTCCCACAGCTCCCTGTCTTCCTGAGACCCCCTACGTCTCTCCCACAGCTCCCTGTCTTCCTAACACCTCCTACATCTCTCCCACAGCTCCCTAAAGAAGAAGAACCGCCATGTCTTCTTAACGCCCATCTCTATTACACATCCCCTCAGTAAAAGGCTTTCGTGAAGAGGTCAGGCCCGGCGGAGGGATTTAGCCTGATTAAGTCCTCACAGTTCAGAGGTTCGGGATTAAATGTATACTCCGAGACCCGTTTCCATGGTGATGACCTTCACTCTTAGCGTAGTGGTGGTGGTAATGCTTCAGCACAGTGGCACCCGTTTCCATGGTGATGACCTTCACTCTTAGCGTAGTGGTGGTGGTAATGCTTCAGCACAGTGGCACCCGTTTCCATGGTGATGACCTTCACTCTTAGCGTAGTGGTGGTAGTAATGCTTCAGCACAGTGGCTTCATGGGTGCATCCCCAATGACACCCTTTTCCCTTTGTAGTGCGCTACTTTTTACCAGAGCGCTGTTGCCTATTACAGTGCCTTCGGAAAGTATTCAGACCCCTTGACTTTTTCCACATTTTGTTACGTTACAGCCTTATTCAAAAATAGTTTTTTTTATTGTTATTCCCTCATCAATCTACACACAATACCCCATAATGACAAAGCAAAAACAAGTTTTCAGATTTTCTTTGTAATCTATAAAAAATAATAACATGAAATATACCATTTACATAGGTATTCAGACCCTTTACTCAGTACTTTGTTGAAGCACCTTTGGCAGAGATTACACCCTTGAGTCTTCTTGGGTATGACGCTACAAGCTTGGCACATCTGTATTTGGAGTGTTTCTGCCATTCTTCTCTGCAGATCCTCTCAAGCTCTGTCAGGTTGGAAGGGGAGCGTCGCTGCACAGCTAATTTCAGGTCTCCGGGTTCAAGTCCGGACTCTGGCTGGGCCACTCAAGGACATTCAAAGACTTGTCCCGAAGCCACTCCTGCATTTTCTTGGCTGTGTGCTTAGGGTTGTTGTCCTGTTGGAAGGTGAACCTTCGTCCCAGTTTGAGGTCTTGAGCGCTCTGGAGCAGGTTTTCATCAAGGATCTCTGTTCTTTGCTCCGTTCATCTTTCCCTCGAGCCTGACTAGTCTCCCAGTCCCTGCCGCTGAAAAACATCCCCACAGCATGATGCCGCCACCACCATGCTTCACCGTAGGGATGGTGCCAGGTTTCCTCCAGATGTGACACTTGACATTCAGGCCAAATAGTTTAATCTTGGTTTCATTAGACCAGAGGATCTTGTTTCTCATGGTCTGAGAGTCTTTAGGTGCCTTTTGGCAAACTCCAAGCGGGGTGTCATGTGCCTTTTATTGAGGAGTGGCTTCTGTCTGGCCACTCTACCATAAAGGCCTGATTGGTGGAGTGCTGCAGAGATGGTTGTCCTTCTGGAAGGTTCTCCCATCTCCACAGAGGAACGCTAGAGCTCTGTCAGAGCGACCATCGGGTTCTTGGTTACCTCCCTGACCAAGGCCCTTCTCCCCCGATTGCTCAGTTTTGCCGGGCGGCCAGCTCTAGGAAGAGTCTTGGTGGTTCAAAACATCTTCCATTTAAGAATGATGGATGCCACTGTGTTCTTGGGGACCTTCAATGCTGCAGAAATGTTTTAGTACCCTTCCCCAGATCTGTGCCTCGACACAATCCTGTCTCGGAGCTCTACGGACAATTCCTTCGACCTCATGGCTTGGTTTTTGCTCTGACATGTAAAAAATGTTTTGTGAGAAAACCATCAGTAGAGTTGAAAATGCGATGGAAACCCATTTAACTTGTATTATTTATTCGGTACATTGGAATTTAATCTCAAAAGGTATTTTTAAGTACGCTACGTCACCACACAGCCTTTTATCCGCATCAAGTCAATTTGATGACAGCACATCTCTGGAGGGAAAATGCACATATTGTTTTTATGCAGATTTTGGAATATTCGCGTGAAAATCTGTCGCCAGCTGGATGGACACCTAGCTAGTGACTGACATAACAAGAGGGACATTGATCCGCAGGCCTACAAAAGAGGGGAGGCTCTTGCCCGTCCCTGGTTCAGGACTTTAGGTCCACTCAACCCCTTAGAGGGCAAACGGCAATAAATACACAGCCCATTCTGAGTGACCACCTTCAACCTATTGGGAATCATTTCTATCCTGATGGGAGTTCCAGACACTTGTAGAATCAATACCCAGGCGCATTGAAGCTGTTCTGGCTCGTGGTGGCCCAACGCCCTGTTAAGACACTTTATGTTGGGGTTATTTTTAGTTCTTTATTGATGTTGATGTTTTTCTGTCTTCATTCTTCATTATTTTCTCCTTTATCTGTGTTTCCATCTCTCCAGTCTACTTCCTCTCCCTCCACACCACACAGGGTGCCCTGGAGCAGGATAGACACTGACCCCAAACTGTGACACACAGCAGATTATTATTATTATTTATCCTGTTACCAGTCACTCCTAATCCCGGCCTACATGTACTTTATCTACGTCAAATACTCCAGTATCTCTGCACATTGTACATTTACGCTTTATATAGCTCTCTTCTTTCTCGTTTTTGATGTATTTTAATTTTCTTATTAGTTATACTTTTTTATATTGAATACTGCACTGTTGGGTAGGGCTTGCAAGTTAAGCACTTCACTGTACTGGTGCATGTGACAAATACAACTTGGAGAGGAACAGAACGGAGCTGGATAGACACTGAGACCACCTCTAGAGGAACAGGCCCCATAGCAGGATAGACACTGAGACCACCTCTAGAGGAACAGGCCCCGTAGCAGGATAGACACTGAGACCACCTCTAGAGGAACAGGCCCCGTAGCAGGATAGACACTGAGACCACCTCTAGAGGAACAGGCCCCGTAGCAGGATAGACACTGAGACCACCTCTAGAGGAACAAGGCCCCGTAGCAGGATAGACACTGAGACCACCTCTAGTGGAACAGGCCCCGTAGCAGGATAGACACTGAGACCACCTCTAGAGGAACAGGCCCCGTAGCAGGATAGACACTGAGACCACCTCTAGAGGAACAGGCCCCGTAGCAGGATAGACACTGAGACCACCTCTAGAGGAACAGGCCCCGTAGCAGGATAGACACTGAGACCACCTCTAGAGGAACAGGCCCCGTAGCAGGATAGACACTGAGACCACCTCTAGAGGAACAGGCCCCGTAGCAGGATAGACACTGAGACCACCTCTAGAGGAACAGGCCCCGTAGCAGGATAGACACTGAGACCACCTCTAGAGGAACAGGCCCCGTAGCAGGATAGACACTGAGACCACCTCTAGAGGAACAGGCCCCGTAGCAGGATAGACACTGAGACCAAACTGTGAGGCTCCATAGCCTGTTCCACTAGAGGCCTGTTCGTGTGTGTGTGTTGTGTGTGTGTTGTGTGTGTGTTGTGTGTGCGTTGTGTGTGCGTTGTATGCTACGGGGCCTATATGTTCGTCTCCCGAGTGGCGCAGTGGTCTAAGGCTCTGCATCGCAGAGATCCTGGTTCGAATCCAGGCTCTGTCGTAGCCGGCCGCGACCGGGAGACCCATGGGGCGGCGCACAATTGGTCCAGGGTAGGGGAGGGAATGGCCGGCAGGGATGTAGCTCAGTTGGTAGAGCATGGCGTTTGCAACGCCAGGGTTGTGGGTTTGATTCCCACGGGGAAGTATGAAAAATATAAAAAAGAATGTATGCACTCTGGATAAGAGCGTCTGCTAAATGACTAAAAATGTAAATGGGTGCGTGTTTGTGGTGCGGTTTCGGGCCACTGCTCAGCCTCTCCCATTCACAGACAGCTTCCACTCTGGCCCCTGCTGGCCCCGTGTCAGAACCCATCAGCTCTGTTTACAAGACATTCTTTAATCTTAATTAGGGGGTGGGGGTGCTGGGGGAAAGGGGTGGTGGTGCTGGGGGAAGGTGGTGGGGCTCTGGGTGAAGGGGGTCGAACGAATAGCTGAATGAATGACCACAATGCTGCTGCAGCACACAGAAATAGAATGAATAGAACAGGCTTGGAACCTCTAACCCTGGCAGTTTGACTGGTAAACTCATGGGAACACTCGCAATGGCTGCCTGGTATTTCAAATCAAATTGTATTGGCCACATGCGCCGAATACAACAGGTGCAGACATTACAGCCCTTAACCAACAGTGCATTTATTTTTAATTAAAAAAGTAAAATAAAACAACAACAAAAAAGTGTTGAGAAAAAAAGAGCAGAAGTAAAATAAAATAACAGTAGGGAGGCTATATATACAGGGGGGTACCGGTGCAGAGTCAATGTGCGGGGGCACCGGCTAGTTGAGGTAGTTGAAGTAATATGTACATGTGGGTAGAGTTAAAGTGACTATGCATGAATAATTAACAGACGTAAAAGGATGGGGTGGGGGGGCAGTGCAAATAGTCCGGGTAGCCATGATTAGCTGTTCAGGAGTCTTATGGCTTGGGGGTAGAAGCTGTTGAGAAGTCTTTTGGACCTAGACATGGCACTCCGGTACCGCTTGCCGTGCGGTAGCAGAGAGAACAGTCTATGACTAGGGTGGCTGGAGTCTTTGACAATTTTGAGGGCCTTCCTCTGACACCGCCTGGTATAGAGGTCCTGGATGGCAGGAAGCTTGGCCCCAGTGATATACTGGGCCGTACGCACTACCCTCTGTAGTGCCTTGCGGTCAGAGGCCAAGCAGTTGCCATACCAGGCGGTGATGCAACCAGTCAGGATGCTCTCGATGGTGCAGCTGTAGAATTCTTTGAGGATCTGAGGACCCATGCCAAATCTTTTCAGTCTCCTGAGGGGGAATAGGCTTTGTCGTGCCCTCTTCACGACTGTCTTGGTGTGTTTGGACCATGATAGTTCGTTGGTGATGTGGACACCAAGGAACTTGAAGCTCTCAACCTGTTCCACTACAGCCCTGTCGATGAGAATGGGGGCGTGCTCAGTCCTCTTTTTTTTCCTGTAGTCCACAATCATCTCCTTTGTCTTGGTCACGTTGAGGGAGAGGTTGTTATCCTGGCACCACACGGCCAGGTCTCTGACCTCCTCCCTATAGGCTGTCTCATCGTTGTCGGTGATCAGACCTACCACTGTTGTGTCGTCGGCAAACTTAATGATGGTGTTGGAGTCGTGCCTGGCCATGCAGTCATGGGTGAACAGGGAGTACAGGAGGGGACTGAGCACGCACCCCTGAGGGGCCCCCGTGTTGAGGATCAGTGTGGCAGATGTGTTGTTACCTGCCCTTACCACCTGGGGGAGGCCCGTCAGGAAGTCCAGGATCCAGTTGCAGAGGGAGGTGTTTAGTCCCAGGATCCTTAGCTTATTGATGAGCTTTGAGGGCACTATGGTGTTGAATGCTGAGCTGTAGTCAATGAATAGCATTCTCACGTAGGTGTTCCTCTTGTCCAGGTGGGAAAGGGCAGTGTGGAGTGCAATAGAGATTGCATCATCTGTGGATCTGTTGGGGCTGTATGCAAATTTGAGTGGGTCTAGGGTTTCTGGGATAATGCTGTTGATGTGAGCCATGACCAGCCTTTCAAAGCACTTCATGGCAGACGTCAGTGCTACGGGTCGGTAGTCATTTAGGCAGGTTATCTTAGAGTCGTTGGGCACGGGGACTATGGTGGTCTGCTTGAAACATGTTGGTATTACAGACTCAGTCAGGGACATGTTGAAAATGTCAGTGAAGACACTTGCCAGTTGGTCAGCACATGCTCGGAGTACACGTCCTGGTAATCCGTCTGGCCCTGCGGCCTTGTGAATGTTGACCTGCTTAAAAGTCTTACTCACATCGACTACGGAGAGCGTGATCACATAGTCATATGGAACAGCTGGTGCTCTCATGCATGCTTCAGTGTTGCTTGCCTCGAAGCGAGCATAGAAGTGGTTTAGCTCGTCTGGAAGTCTTTTGTCACTGGGCAGCTCGCGGCTGTGCTTCCCTTTGTAGTCTGTAATAGTTTTCAAGCCCTGCCACATCCGACGAGCGTCAGAGCCAGTGTAGTACGATTCAATCTTAGTCCTGTATTGACTCTTTGCCTGTTTGATGGTTCGTCAGAGGGCATAGCGGGATTTCTTATAAGCGTCCGGGTTAGAGTCCCGCTCCTTGAAAGTGGCAGCTCTACCCTTTAGCTCAGTGCGGATGTTTCCTATAATCCATGGCTTCTGGTTGGGGTATGTACGTACGGTCACTGTGGGGACGACATTATCGATGCACTTATTGATGAAGCCAGTGACTGATATGGTGTACTCCTCAATGCTATCTGAAGAATCCCGGAACATGTTCCAGTCTGTGCTAGCAAAACAGTCCTGTAGCTTAGCATCTGCGTCATCTGACCACATTTTTATTGACCGAGTCACTGGTGCTTCCTGCTTTAGTTTTTGCTTATAAGCAGGAATCAGGAGGATAGAGTTGTGGTCAGATTTGCCAAATGGAGGGCGAGGGAGAGCTTTGTATGCGTCTCTGTGTGTGGAGTAAAGGTGGTCTAGAGTTTTTTTTCCTCTGGTTGCACATTTAACATGCTGGTAGAAATTAGGTAGAACAGATTTAAGTTTCCCTGCATTAAAGTCCCCAGCCACTAGGAGCGCTGCATCTGGATGAGCATTTTCCTGTTGACTTATGGCCTTATACAGCTCATTCAGTGCAATCTTAATGCCAGCATTGGTTTGTGGTGGTAAATAGACGGCTATGAAAAATATAGATGAAAACTCTCTTGGTAAATAGTGTGGTCTTCAGCTTATCATAAAATACTCTACCTCAGGCGAGCAAAACCTCGAGACTTCCTTAGTATTTGATTTTGTGCACCAGCTGTTGTTTACAAATATACACAGACCGCCACCCCTTGTCTTACCGGAGTCAGCCGTTCTATCCTGCCGATGTAGCGTATAGCCCACTAGCTGTATGTTATCCATGTCGTCGTTCAGCCACGACTCGGTGAAACATAAGATATTACAGTTTTTAATGTCCCATTGGTAGGATAACCGTAATCTTAGGTCATCCAATTTGTTCTCCAATGATTGAAGATTGGCTAATAGGGAGCGGCAGTTTACTAGCTCGCCGTCGGATCCTTACAAGGCAAGAAACATTATTTACAAAATAAATTACAAATAACCTGGAAAAACACACATAATAGTACAATTGGTTAGAGGGCTGTAAAACGGCAGCCATCTTCTCTGGCGCCGTTCTCACAACGAGAAGATGGCTGCCGTTTTACAGCCCTCTAACCAATTGTACTATCATGTGTGTTTTTCCGCGTTATTTGTAATTTATTTTGTACATAATGTTATCTATTTTGTACATAACCTTTATTTAACCAGGTAAGCCAGTTATTATGATGCAATCATTTCCATGGTAATGTATAATGTTCATTCAAATGATGTTGAAGGAGCAGTGCAGTTAAAAATGTGATTTTCATGTTTTAAAAAAATGATATTTCCACACTATGAGGTGAAATAACACTGAAATTGTGAAAATTATAATAATGAAGAAGAAAAAATCCCTGGAATTTGAGCCTGTTTTGATGGGATGGAACTTTTTCCCACATCATGACATCACAATATGATCTGATTATAATAGACCAATGACTGTTTATCTTGGTAAGGGGGTGGGCTCTAGAAAATCCTATTAGCTCAGGGCTGTGTATGCAAATATTTTTTTTGTTTTTGATTTGGCTCATGCAATGGAATGTATTTTTGTCATTTCAGTTGAGTTGAATCTACAAATCGCAGCACATACACTGCACAAAACATTAGGAATACCTGCTCTTTCCATGACATAGACTGACCGGGTGAATCCAGGTGAAAGCTATTATCCCTTAGTGATGACCCAAGCACAGCTCATTTAATCCCTCCCATTGTGTCGCTGAGTTGTCATAATGTTTCAGCAAATGTACATTATCCCAGGGGCGTTGGAAGACACAATATAAGTTACCTCATTTATGTCCCTCTTACTGCCCTGAATAACTCTGCTGATCCTACAGCTATCGTGTGCTGTAATCATGAGCCTATGAACCAGAGTTATATTGTTAGCACTGAGGTGGTGTGCCCTAGCAGGAAGTCCACTGTGTGCAGCTCACCCTGCACTAACATAAATAACTTGAGCATGTCTACCTCTGCTAAGCTTCCCAGTAAAGCAAGAAAGACAATCAAATATCCCAGAAAAGTGTTAAAAATAGCCCACGTTAGCACATGTAGCTTAAGAAACAAGGTTCATGAAATCAATAATTTGCAAGTAACAGATGACATTCATATTCTGACAATCTCTGAAACTCACTTGGATAATACCTTTGATGATACAGTGGTAGCAATACATGGTTATAAGATCTACAGAAAATACAGAAACGCCAAAGGTGGAGGTGTGGCTGTTTATATTCAGAACCACATTCCTGTAAAGCTTAGAGAGGATCTCATGTTAAATACTGTAGAAGTAATATGGCTACAGGTTCATCTGCCTCACCTAAAGCCCATTCTGATGGGAAGCCGCTATAGACCACCAAGTGCTAACAGTCAGTATCTGGATAACATGTGTGAAATGCTTGATAATGTATTTGATATCAATATAGGTATATTGTCTGGGTGATTTAAATATTGACTGGCTTTCATCAGGCTGCCCACTCAAGAGAAAGCTAGAAACTGTAACCAGTGGCTGCAACCTGGTTCAGGTTATCAGTCAACCTACCAGGGTGGTTACAAACAGCACAGGAAGGAAATCATCAAAATGTATTGATCACATCTTTACTAATGCTGCAGAAATTTGTTTGAAAGCAGTATCCAAATCCATCGGATGTAGTGATCACAATATAGTAGCCATATCTAGGAAAACCAAAGATCCAAAGGCTGGGCCTAATATTGTATATAAGAGGTCATACAATACGTTTTGTAGTGATTCCTATGTTGTTGATGTAAAGAATATTTGTTGGTGCGTGGTGTGTAATGAGGAGCAACCAGACGCTGCACATTACACATTTATGAAATTGCTTATACCAGTTACTAATAAGCATGCACCCATTAAGAAAATGACTGTAAAAACTGTTAAATCCCTGTGTACTGATGAGGAATTAAAAAATTGACTGATGATTGGCTGAGAGAAATTGATGATAAAAAGAATGTGGGGGGGGGGGGGGGACTGTTTTGTTAGACTTCAGTGCAGCTTTTGACGTTATCGATCATAGTCTGTTGCTGGAAAAACGTATGTGTTATGGCTTTACACCCCCTGCTATATTGTGGATAAAGAGTTACCTGTAACAGAACACAGAGGGTGTTCTTTAATGGAAGCCTCTCCAACCATATCCAGGTAGAATCAGGAATTCCCCAGGGCAGCTGTCTAGGCCCTTTACTTTTTTCAATCTTTACCTGCCACTGGCCTTGAGTAAAGCCAGTGTGGCTATGTATGCGGATGACTCAACACTATACACGTCAGCTACCACAGCGACTGAAATGACTGCAACACTTAACAAAGAGCTGCAGTTAGTTTCAGAATGGGTGGCAAGGAATAAGTTAGTCCTAAATATTTCAAAAACCTCAAGAATTGTATTTGGGACAAATCATTCACTTAACCCTAAATTTCAACTAAATCTTGTAATGAATAATGTGGTAATTGAGCAAGTTGAGGAGACTAAACTGCTTAGAGTAACCCTGGATTGTAAACTGTGAAGGTCAAAACATATTGATACAACGGTAGCTAGGATGGCGAGAATTCTGTCCATAATAAAGCACTGCTCTGCATTCTTCACAACACTATCAACTAGGCAGGTCCTACAGGCCCTAGTTTTGTCGCACCTGGACTACTGTTCAGTTGTGTGATCAGGTGCCACAAAGAGGAACTTAGGAATATTGTAATTGGCTCAAAACAGGGCAGCACGTTAGTTGGAATGTTCACAGAGAGCAAACATTAATAATATGCCAATCTATCCTGGCTCAAAATGGAAGAGAGATTGACTTCATCACTACTTGTATTTGTGAGAGGTATTGACATGTTGAATGCACCGAGCTGTCTGTTTGAACTACTGGCACACAGCTTGGACACCCATGCATACCCCACAAGACATGCCACCAGAGGTCTCTTCACAGTCATGACTACATGGAACTCTATTCCACATCAAGTAACTCATGCAAGCAATAAAATTAGACTTAAAAAAACAGATAAAAATACACCTTATGGAACAGCGGGGACTGTGAAGCAACACAAACATAGACACATGCATACAAATACACGATTACATACGCACTTAACACACATGTACACATAGATTTTGTGTTATAGATATGTGGTAGTAGAGTAGGGGCCTGAGGGCACACACTTCATGTGTTGTGAAATCTGTTGTGAATGTATTGTAATGTTTTTAAAATGTATATTACTGCCTTAATTTTGCTGGACCCCAGGAAGAGTAGCTGCTGCCTTGGCAGGAACTAATGGGGATCCATAATAAACCCCAGGAAGAGTAGCTGCTGCCTTGGCAGGAACTAATGGGGATCCATAATAAACCCCAGGAAGAGTAGCTGCTGCCTTGGCAGGAACTAATGGGGATCCATAATAAATACAAATAAAAATTCAGATGTCACCTGATAAATCCACTTCAATCAGTGTAGATGAAGGGTTAAAGAAGGATTTTTAAGCCTTGAGACATGGATTGTGTATGTGTGGCATTCAGAGGGTGAATGGACAAGATAAAATATTTAAGTGCCTTTGAATGGGGCATGGTAAGTGTTCACTGTTGCTACCTAGTGGCCAGTTTCCACATCATCTCCTGATGTCCTCAGACATGGATGGATGTGGAATACTGACATGTATCACGGGTGACCTGGCTGAGCATCCCTGTTGAGCGCCTTTGACAACTTGTAGAGTCCATGCCCTAACGAATAGAGGCTGTTCTGTGGGCAAAAGGGGGTGCATCTCAGTGCTTGAGGCAGACCCCCTGGTTCGATTCCAGGCTGTATCACAACTGGCCGTGATTGCGTCGTCCTGGTTTGGCCAGTGTAGGCCGTCATTGTAAATAAGAATTTGTTCTTAACTGACTTGCCTAGTTAAATAAAGGTAAAATAAAAAAGGAAGGTGTACCTAATGTTTTGTACACTCAGTGTATTTTAGCACAAATTTTACTTCCTGCTTTGCTCCTACAGTGAGAGAAAAAAGTATTTGATCCCCTGCTGATTTTGTACGTTTGCCCACTGACAAATAAATTATCAGTCTATAATTTTAATGGTAGGTTTATTTGAACAGTGAGAGACAGAATAACAACAAAAAAATCCAGAAAAACGCATGTCAAAAATGTTATAAATTGATTTGCATTTGAATGAGGGAAATAAGTATTTGACCCCCTCTCATTCAGAAAGATTTCTGGCTCCCAGGTGTCTTTTATACAGGTAACGAGCTGAGATTAGGAGCACACACACTCTTAAAGGGAGTGCTCCTAATCTCAGTTTGTTACCTGTATAAAAGACACCTGTCCACAGAAGCAATCAATCAATCAGATTCCAAACTCTCCACCATGGCCAAGACCAAAGAGCTCTCCAAGGATGTCAGGGACAAGATTGTAGACCTACACAAGGCTGGAATCGGCTACAAGACCATCGCCAAGCAGCTTGGTGAGAAGGTGACAACAGTTGGTGCGATTATTCGCAAATGGAAGAAACGCAAAAGGACTGTCAATCTTCCTCGGCCTGGGGCTCCATGCAAGATCTCACCTTGTGGAGTTGCAATGATCATGAGAACGGTGAGGAATCAGCACAGAACTACATGGGAGGATCTTGTCAATGATCTCATGGAAGCTGGGACCATAGTCATCAAGAAAACAATTGGTAACACACTACGCCGTGAAGGACTGAAATCCTGCAGCGCCCGCAAGGTCCCCCTGCTCAAGAAAGCACACATACATGCCCTTCTGAATTTTGCCAATGAACATCTGAATGATTCAGAGGAGAACTGGGTGAAAGTGTTGGGGTCAGATGAGACCAAAATGGAGCTCTTTGGCATCAACTCATCTTGCCGTGTTTGTAGGAGGAGGAATGCTGCCTATGACCCCAAGAACACCATCCCCACCGTCAAACATGGAGGTGGAAACATTATGCTTTGGGGGTGTTTTTCTGCTAAGGGGACAGGACAACTTCACCGCATCAAAGGGACGATGGACGGGGCCATGTACCGTCAAATCTTGGGTGAGAACCTCCTTCCCTCAGCCAGGGCATTGAAAATGGGTCGTGGATGGGTATTCCAGCATGACAATGACCCAAAACACACGGCCAAGGCAACAAAGGAGTGGCTCAAGAAGAAGCACATTAAGGTCCTGGAGTGGCCTAGCCAGTCTCCAGACCTTAATCCCATAGAAAATCTGTGGAGGGAGCTGAAGGTTCAAGTTGCCAAACGTCAGGCTCGAAACCTTAATGACTTGGAGAAGATCAGCAAAGAGGAGTGGGACAAAATCCCTCATGAGATGTGTGCAAACCAGGTGGCCAACTACAAGAAATGTCTGACCTCTGTGATTGCCAACAAGGGTTTTGCCACCAAGTACTAAGTCATGTTTTGCAGAGGGGTCAAATACTTATTTCCCTCATTAAAATGCAAATCAATTTATAACATTTTAGACATTTGATTTTTTTTTGGTTATTCTGTCTCTCACTGTTCAAATAAACCTACCATTAAAATTATAGACTGATCATTTCTTTGTCAGTGGGCAAACGTACAAAATCAGCAGGGGATCAAATACTTTTTTACCCTCACTGTATGGGTTCATTCGCAAAGGCCGCCAGTTCACCCATTAAGCCATCATAGACTTGAATGGGGACTCCAGTTCTATTCATTCTATTTCTATGGCAGATGTTTTACCAGCATCCAACATTCCATGACGTTACAGCCCTAGGTAGAGGTGTGGTGGGTGATAGAATCTACCAGATTCCATCACCCACCAAACACAGTGTTTCATGTTTCATCAGCCATATAATTCTGTAGTGTAAAGTTGGTATGCAGACACAGTATTTCATGTGTCATCAGCCATATAGTTCTGCAGCATACAATTTATTTTTGGACTCACCTTGTTGTCCTGTGCTCACTTCAACAGGAAGGTGGCGCAGTGGTCCTTTGTGGGCAATTTGTTTCATCAAAGTCTAGCATTCTCTGGATTTATGGTGCTTTCAAGACAACTGGGAACTCAAAAAAAAACAAGTTAGAATCATGACGTCAGTGATCTTCAGGTCAGAGTTCCCGACTTGGAATTCTGAATGTAGTTTCCCAGTCGGAGCTCGCCTTTTTCCGGGTTCCCAGTTGTCTTGAACTCACTGAAGTCTGAGATTTCCCAGTTCTGAGTTTCCAGTTGTTTTGAACACGGCCAAAATCATGGTGGATTGACAGCATGGCCAATGTATTCAACATTTTAAGGCCCATGGTGCTGAATTTGTATAATTTTAAGCTTGGAAAAGAGACCCTTAAACCTAGACTTGGACCACACACCCACTCCACTGAATAGCAGGCTAGCGCTTGCAGTTAGCTACTGATTCCTTCCAAACCACTCATTGTTGAATTTGCGATTTCCAACTTGTTGTGTAATGTTTATGTCCAATGGCCGATGAGCACCGGTACGTTTTATCTATAATTTCTCTTCATTATTTCTCTTCATATGACAAGGATTAAAAAGGATTTGCCAGTAGATTGTCGACTTGATTCATGATGATGACTGCTAGCTTGCTAGCTAAGATTTGGAAAGTATGATGTTGACATGATCAGTCCAATCAAAGCTACGGTAGATATAAGATATACTCTCCCGAGTGGCGCAGTGGTCTAAGGCACTGCATCGCAATTGTACTAGCTGTGCCTTTAGAGATCCTGGTTCGAATCCAGGCTCTGTCGTAGCCGGCCGCACAATTGGCCCAGAGTAGGGACGGCAGGGATGTAGCTCAGTTGGTAGAGCATGGCGTTTGCAACGCCAGGGTTGTGGGTTTGATTCCCACGGGGGGCCAGTATGATAAAAAAAAATGTATGCACTAACTGTAAGTTGCTCTGGATAAGAGTGTCTGCTAAATGACTAAAAAAATGATATGTGATTTGATGTCATTTTATCTGTGGCCAATGACCTTGAGCCTTCTTGGATCTAACATTTCTAATGTAACTCTATGGCAGCACCCAAGGAGCTTTTCGAGCTCTACCTGTAGATTTTGCGGTGAGGTAGTGTCACCATGAGTGACAGAACACTGAGCCAATCACGGCGCAACTAGAGAACATTACCAACCCCTACGCTCCGTATTTTCCGCTGGCTGCCCAACCACCACAGAAAGCACTGAGCTAGGCTGAAAACACCTGCATTTTGGAGCTGCCTTACTCAAGAAAGCAAAAAATTGACCATGTTTGTATGCGGCTTTCTTAACTCAATGATATAAAAAATTACATTGTTTGCAAACTGATTTGTGACACGGATTATTGCCAAAATAACCTGCAAAACAGGCAAAAAATAAAGTAAAATAAAAATGTTTTTTTTTTTTTTAGCTAAACAGGTGGGGCTCAAAAGAGGCACCTGCCCTGAATGACGCGTCGCCACTGCACCTTTCTGTTTTCTCAATGACATTCAAATCAAAATTGAAAAAAAGGCGCAAATCTAAGAGAGACCACTATGATGACACACCAAATGCATTTAATGGATCGCGGGAAAAGAGCAGGCCACAGTCCAAGCTACAGTACGTCTTCCCATGGTGCTACTGCTGTCAGCATCAAAGATTATACGACCATCTTGAATAAACGCTTGGCGGTAAGGACTACAGCAGCCTACACTTAGGCCAATTATCGATATCTACAATTATGTGAATCACACTGCTGTTCTCTCAATTATTCGTGCCTTACAGATTGCGGTTGTTGTTCACACAAAACGTATAGGTTTATTTCACCCCAGTAATGGTTGAATTTAAGACGTGTAGGCTAAACTGCCTATCAATCATTGTTTGTGTGACCCGTGGACAGCCAGTGAACAGCTACATAGTGCAGATCCCAGCCTCCTCAGGGGTATTGTGCTCCATACTGTCACAAACAACTTTAATTTAAGAAGACCACGAGTTGGGATTTTATTGCTCAATTTAATTCGTGCCGATAAAAAAAGAAGAAGAAAAAAAACGCAATTGTGATAGACTTCAACAGCTGCAAATTATCGAAATATAAAAGTGTCACCCGTAGAGATCCTATTAATTATGTATCGTAATTCCTTATTCTATGGTGAATATTATTATTTATCACCAACAAATATGTAAACAATAAGCCTATAGTAAATACAGCACACTTTTCACGTCAAGCAAACATACTTTTCGGTACTCAAAGCATTTATGTTTCAATCAGCACAATCAGTCCTCTAAGACAAAAACAATAGACAATAGAGCAGGCTAATGAGTCCTTTGTCTTTGGTTTATGCTCAGGGAAAACAGTTTGGCTAATCTATGTTTCTAAATTTCCAAGTCCTATTCTTGAGGATCAAGGGGTATTTAATTAATTGGAATGACTGGAAAATCTGACAGACTTTTTAATGTGAATATATAACCTACTCCTTTAATTATCTGTATTGAAGTAGAAAGCAATGGGTTAGAAGCATACATAACCCATAAAGTAAAATGCTACATCCATTTATGGCCAGCTATGTGAACTCTAACACTGATTTATCTTGCAATAGATGTCATTCAATTGGTAATATTTAATTTTGTCTAATTCTTTTTTCATTCAATGATTCTAAAAAAAATAAAAAAATAAAAGACATCCACATAAAAACAACAACATCCAAATATCCACAACATCACCCCTGCCCAGATGCACCTGCTCACACCCCCGATATCCATCACCCCCCCATCACTCTCCGCCACATGGCCTCAAACTGCACCATTTTGTTTCTCTGTTGCCCCACACACTTTCAACCAGTATCTGCGTTGGAAAACATCACTGGGAAAGCCAGAAAGAAAAGCCATATTACAACCTACATATGTGTTGTGATGTGGTCCTCTGTAGCTCAGCTGGTAGAGCACGGCGCTTGTAACGCCAAGGTAGTGGGTTCGATCCCCGGGGACCACCCATACACAAAAAAATGTATGCACGCATGACTGTAAGTCGCTTTGGATAAAAGCGTCTGCTAAATTGCATATTATTATATTATTTGTGATAATTGCGTTGTTTGCTCTATAACCTGTTAGTTCATATGCCTTGACACCGTGATATATAGGCCTAAGGCCGAGACAGTAAGAAGACACAGTGACAGAATAAATTCAACCACACCTTTATTTCATCACAAAACCGGAGAGCAAACTCTGTCCAGTGAGTCCACAAAGCATATTGCCTGTAACAAAACAGTTACGTGACCTACAGCATGGTCAAACAAGTGAATGTTTCAGACATTTTCGGAACACTAAACAACTATTGATTTAGAACCACAGAGAGTTACCTCAAGTCACAAAGAAAACAGGAGCTGCCTCCACTATTCCAGCACCATTTCAACTTCAACATTTCAATATCATGCCTCTTCAACCTCAGGAGGCTGAAGAAATTTGGCTTAGCACCTAAAACCCTCACAAACTTTTACAGATGCACAATTGAGAGCATCCTGTCGGGCTATATCACCGCCTGGTACGGCAACTGCACCACCCGCAACCGCAGGGCTCTCCAGAGGGTGGTGAGGTCTGCCCAACGCATTACCGGGGGCAAACTACCCACCCTCCAAGACACCTACAGCACCCGATGTCACAGGAAGGCCAAAAAGATCATCAAGGACATCAACCACCCGAGCCACTGCCTGTTCACCCCGCTATCATCCAGAAGGCGAGGTCAGTACAGGTGCATCAAAGCTGGGACCGAGAGAATGAAAAACAGCTTCTATCTCAAGGCCATCAGACTGTTAAATAGCCATCACTAGCACATTAGAGGCTGCTGCTGCCTATTGAAATTCATTTCATTTTCATTTTCATTTGAGTCGTTTAGCAGACGCTCTTATCCAGAGTTAGTGAGTGCATGCATTTTTCATACTATCACTGGCCACTTTGGAGAAGGAGGTGTTTTCCGTACCCTTGAATGCCATGCATACAGGGATCTTTGAAATGTGTGGATCCTTTTTTTGTAAATATGATTGGTGGATTCCAATAAAGTATTTAAAATGTGTGTGTGTGTGTGTGTGTGTGTGTGTGTGTGTGTGTGTGTGTGTGTGTGTGTGTGTGTGTGTGTGTGTGTGTGTGTGTGTGTGTGTGTGTGTGTGCATGTGTTCGTGCAAGTAGAAAAAACATGTTGACTCGCCCTACTTGTAGAGAAACGCCAATGCCATCCTCCTCTCTTTCATGTTGATGAAACGGTCTATGACTGTCATACAGTATATGCTTTTATTTTATGCTGCCTGGCTAAAATACTTGCTCGCTAGCCTAACTTCCTTTCATGGGCAACATCAGCTAGTTAACATTAGCCTTCTACATCTAGCTACATATTGAACTTTCATCTTCCCAGTCCAGGAGCACAATGTATGAATTTATGGTTGGATCAGAATTGATGGAAGTTATAATCGTTGGCCAGTATGGAGAATTAAGTAAAACCACAAGTCCAAATCCCTATCTCCATCCATGGCTAATTTAGGAAAGGGCCAATTTTAGCTAGCTAGCTAGTTAGCGACCGGAGGACACACAACACAACGAGATGCAACAATTCAAGTTGTTTCTGTCAATGACATATTTCTCTTGATGTGAAGCCAAATCTAAACTAGCTTCCCTTAACACTTTTGTTTGGACCATTCACAGTTGAGCTAACTCAGTTTAGCTCAACACTGATTGGCTATTATTGTATTTGTAAAAATATCAAGGGAGGCCAAATGCTCACTGGCTTCCAAATGTTCTCTTCACGAGCTCAGGGCGTGCCCGGCCCAGCATGCATTTGTAGTCTACTTGTGTGCTGCTATAGTCCCTTGCTTTAGCTACTGTCATGGAGTTCGCTAAATATATTCATAAAGAAACTGATAAAACACACAGTGTGCAAATTCAACGTGACTTACAAAGATGAGGACAAAGAGCAAGAGAGGGAGTGCGGTGATGCAGTGTCCACAACTAAAGAATCATTGATAAACAATATATACAAAACTATGTGGACACCCTTTGAAATTAGTGGATCCTGCTATTTCAGCCACATCCGTTGCTGACAGGTGTATACAATCGAGCACACAGCCATGCAATCTCCATAGACAAACATTGGCATTAGAATGGCCCTTACTGAAGAGCTCAGGGACTTTCAATGAGGCACCATCATAGGACGTCACCTTTCCAACAAGTCAGTTCTTCAAATTTCTGCCCTGCTAGAGCTGCCCCGGTAAACTGTAAGTGCTGTTACTGTGAAGTGGAAATGTCTAGGAGCAACAACGGCTCAGCCGCGAAGTGGTAGGCCACACAAGCTCACAGAACGGGGATGCCGGGTGCTGAAGCGCGTATCACGTAAAAATTGTCTGTCCTCAGTTGCAACACTCACTACCGAGTTCCAAACTGCCTCTGAAAGCAACATCAGCACAATAAATGTTTGTCGGGAGCTTCATGAAATGAGTTTGCATGGCCGAGTAGCCGCACACAACCCTAAACTCATCATGTGTATTGCCAAGCGTCGGCTGGAGTGGTGTAAAGCTCGCCGTCATTGGACTCTGGTGCAGTGGAAACGCGTTCTCTGGAGTGATGAATCACGCATCACCATCTGGCAGTCCGATGGACGAATCTGGGTTTGGCGGATGCCAGGAGAACGCTACCTGCCCCAATGCATAGTGCCAATTGTAAAGTTTGGTGGAGGAGAAATAATGGTCTGGGGCTGTTTTTCATAGTTCGGACTAGACCCCTTAGTTCCATTGAAGGGAATCTTAACACAACAGCATACAATGACATTCTAGACAATTCTGTGTTTACAACTTTGTGGCAACAGTTTAGGGAAGGCCCTTTCCTGTGTCGGCGTGACAATGCCCTTTCCTGTGTCGGCGTGACAATGCCCTTTCCTGTGTCGGCGTGACAATGCCCTTTCCTGTGTCGGCGTGACAATGCCCTTTCCTGTGTCGGCGTGACAATGCCCTTTCCTGTGTCGGCGTGACAATGCCCTTTCCTGTGTCGGCATGACAATGCCCCGTCCAAAAGGGTGTTTAGCATCCCCAGTGGCTCTGCAAGGCTGAGAGGATGTTCTCCACTGCTGGCCTTCTCTCCAGGTACCATGGAGAGGATATTCTCCACTGCTGGCCTGCTCTCCAGGTACCATGGAGAGGATATTCTCCACTGCTGGCCTTCTCTCCAGGTACCATGGAGAGGATATTCTCCACTGCTGGCCTTCTCTCCAGGTACCATGGAGAGGATATTCTCCACTGCTGGCCTTCTCTCCAGGTACCATGGAGAGGATATTCTCCACTGCTGGCCTGCTCTCCAGGTACCATGGAGAGGATATTCTCCACTGCTGGCCTTCTCTCCAGGTACCATGGAGAGGATATTCTCCACTGCTGGCCTTCTCTCCAGGTACCATGGAGAGGATATTCTCCACTGCTGGCCGGCTCTCCAGGTACCATGGAGAGGATATTCTCCACTGCTGGCCTGCTCTCCAGGTACCATGGAGAGGATATTCTCCACTGCTGGCCTGCTCTCCAGGTACCATGGAGAGGATATTCTCCACTGCTGGCCTGCTCTCCAGGTACCATGGAGAGGATATTCTCCACTGCTGGCCTGCTCTCCAGGTACCATGGAGAGGATATTCTCCACTGCTGGCCTGCTCTCCAGGTACCATGGAGAGGATATTCTCCACTGCTGGCCTGCTCTCCAGGCACCATGGAGAGGATATTCTCCACTGCTGGCCTGCTCTCCAGGTACCATGGAGAGGATATTCTCCACTGCTGGCCTGCTCTCCAGGTACCATGGAGAGGATATTCTCCACTGCTGGCCTGCTCTGCAGGCACCATCGCATGAGCCTTAAGCCACAGACTGGACAAACTCGTGTTTCGAAAACTGTATTCAAAGGCCTAGTAAGGCATGTTTCCTTTAATTTGTATTTCATTCTAAGTCAAAACCTATATGCGCAATTTATAGACTATAATAATGATTTAATACAACAAAGTGCTGAGAGCTTTATGTCAATACCAGCCTAGTGTGTCGCACTAGCAAATGCTTCACAATGTATTTATTTTGTTGTCTATAGCCTTGAAATCATTTAAATAATATAGCCTAAATAATTCATTTTTGCTCCTTCTTAGGCTCCCTGTCTGGATCCTGGCCTATTCAGAGTGTTTATATGCTGTTTAATACCACATGTAGCCTGTTTGAAATGACGGGCGCTTCTTACAGTCACCTTTTCCTGTTGTTTATTAAAATACTTTTCAATCAAATCCATTTGGTTTGGTTTCAATACTTCAAAATCCAAATGGTAGGTCCAGGTAGTCACAAAAACAGAGGGGTGTTGGTTAAATGGTGATTTTAATGAATGGAGCCAATTTGGAGCAGCATTTTTGTTTCCTCCTGTGAGCGAGGAACGGTTTTTAGCGGAGCGGTTGGAAAGAACGTGGAACGCTGGAGCAGTACTGCTCCATGATGATGAGCGGGATATCTGACCGCTCAACTCCGCTCACATACTGTGGGCCAGAAAGCATCAGATAGATGGCCTACACAATGGGGCACTGTTTCTGGTGAGATGCATTCTGCCTCTTGCCAATTTAAGGAGAATTCTGAAAACAGAGAGAGATGAAAGATACATTATTTTATGTTTTTTTCTTTTTTTTTCTTGGTTGATCTTTAGGGGAAGCCTGGCTTCCCTTGGCATCCATGAATACACGACACTGCTTTAAATAATAAAGCATTTGACCTTTACATTGTGTTAATGATGGAGGATTGGTTGATCTCCAGTTTTTAAGTATACATTTTTTCAAGATGATTGATGAGAAAAGTATCGTCCAACCCATTTGGTATCTCACTGCACCCTCATGTGCCATGTGTTGAAGTATGCAGACAGACGGATTAAAAGTACATTTAAATTGTAATACTTCTAACAGCCAACTTTCTGCCCATAACTTTTGGACTTCACAGCATTCCCAGCATTCCCAGAAGGCATGGATAAGGTTGGCACATCTAGCCATTGTTAGTTTTACACTACAAGAAATGTTTCTGTAGAATACTTGAATTGCGTATCTTGTATAATAAATTATATAAAGTTTATACTGGATTAACCAAATTGTCTTTAACAGTAATTTCGTTAGTTACAGTGGCTTGCGAAAGTATTCACCCCCCTTGGCATTTTTCCTATTTTGTTGCCTTACAACCTGGAATTAAAATTGATTTTTTGGGGGGTTTGTATCATTTGATTTACACAACATGCCTACCACTTTGAAGATGCAAAAAATGTTTTATTGTAAAACAAACAAGAAATAAGAAAAGAAAAAACAGAAAACAGAAAACTACAGCGTGCATAACTATTCACCCCCCCCAAAGTCAATACTTTGTAGAGCCACCTTTTGCAGCAATTACAGCTGCAAGTCTCTTGGGGTATGTCTCTATAAGCTTGGCACATCTAGCCACTGGGATTTTTGCCCATTCTTCAAGGCAAAACTGCTCCAGCTCCTTCAAGTTGGATGGGTTCCGCTGGTGTACAGCAATATTTAAGTCATACCACAGATTCTCAATTGGATTGAGGTCTGGGCTTTCACTAGGCCATTCCAAGACATTTAAATGTTTCCCCTTAAAGCACTTGAGTGTTGATTTAGCAGTATGCTTAAGGTCATTATCCTGCTGGAAGGTGAACTTCCGTCCCAGTCTCAAATCTCTGGAAGACTGAAACAGGTTTCCCTCAAGAATTTCCCTGTATGTAGCGCCATCCATCATTCCTTCAATTCTGACCTGTTTCCCAGTCCCTGCTGAATAAAAAACATCCCCACAGCATGATGCTGCCACCACCATGCTTCACTGTGGGGATGGTGTTCTCGGGGTGATGAGAGGTGTTGGGTTTGCGCCAGACATAGCGTTTACCTTTATGGACAAAAAGCTACATTTTAGTCTCATCTGACCAGAGTACCATCTTCCATATGTTTGGGGGTCTCCCACATGCCTTTTGGTGAACACCAAATGTGTTTACTTCCGTAAAGCCCAGCTCTGTGGAGTGGACGGCTTAAAGTGGTCCAATGGACAGATACTCCAATCTCCGCTGTGAAGCTTTGCAGCTCCTTCAGGGTTATCTTTGGTCTCTTTGTTGCCTCTCTGATTAATGCCCTCCTTGCCTGGTCTGTGAGTCTTGGTGGGCGGCCCTCTCTTGGCAGGTTTGTTGTGGTGCCATATTCTTTCCATTTTTTTATAATGAATTTAATTGTGCTCCGTGGGATGTTCAAAGTTTCAGATATTTTTTTTTATAACCCAACAATGATCTGTACTTCTCCACAACTTTGTCCCTGACCTGTTTGGAGAGCTCCTTGGTCTTCATGGTGCCGCTTGCTTGGTGGTGCCCCTTGCTTAGTGGTGTTGCAGACTCTGGGGCCTTTCAGAACAGGTGTATATATACTGAGATCATATGACAGGTCATGTGACACTTAGATTGCACACAGGTGCATCAGATCTTATTTAGGGGCTTCATAGCAAAGGGGGTGAATACAAATGCACGCACCACTTTTCCGTTATTTCTTTTTGAAACAAGTTATTTTTTTCATTTCACTTCACCAATTTGGACACACACACACACACAAACACACACACACTCTCTCACACACACACACACACACACACACACACACACACACACACACACACACACACACACACACACACACACAAACACACACACACACTCTCACACACACACACAAACACACAAACACACACACACTCTCTCACACACACACACACACACACACAAACAAACACACACACACTCTCTCACACACACACAGCCAACGCTGCTGTTCCATCTTATAAAGACATTAAACCACTGGACATTTTCCGTTTCACACTGTGTATTTAAATACTGCATTCCCTGACATACTGTAGCTCATTCTAATACTTCTACTACTGCACATTGTATTTTAGTCACACTGTTGATAACACCACATATTTATTATTTACTGGTTCTTGACAGTCTAATATATCTACTGCTGAACATGCCATTCTTAGTATATGTTGTGTAAATTCATCTTATGTATAGATCAGTGAAGGCTCCTCAGAGGAGGAAGGGGAGGACCATTCTCCTCTGTGAATTTCATAAAAATACAAATAGTGAAACATTAAAAAAGCTATCCTTTTTAGATAAAACGATACTACATATATTCACACGTCATCAAATAATTGAATAAAACACACTGTCTTGCAATGAAGGTCTCCAGTAGCCTCAGCAGCACTCTGTAGGGTAGCACCATGGTGTAGCCGGAGGACAGCTAGCTTCCATCCTCCTATAGGTACATTGACTTCAATACAAAACCTAGGAGGCTCGTGGTTCTCACCCCCTTCCACTTCCACAGTAAAAGGAAGTGGGATGTCCTCCAACCTATCAAGGCTCTTGCAGCATGAACTGACATCTGACATCTTGTCCACCCAATCAAAGGATCAGAGAATGAATCTAGTGCTGAAAGCATAAGCTAAGCTACAGGTAACTAGCACTGCAGTGCATAACATGTGGTGAGTAGTTGACTCAAAGAGAGAGAAAGACAATATTTGAACAGTTTAGAACATATGCATTTCTTCAAAAACAAAAAGGACAAGCAAGAGAGAGAGAGTCAGAGTTTTTTTTTTTTTACTTTAACTTACTTAGCTAGCGAATTCAGCTATCTAGTTTAGCCTACTCAAACAACCCGGCTCAAACAGAGAGGGATGCTATGTTATCTAGCTGGCTATGGCTATTCAACACTGGAACTCTTCCAAGTCAAGGTAGCTTTTGGTTTTATTAATTTATTGCCACCGGGGCCCGCCGGTGTAACTGCTAAACTGCTTGCTGACTGTACTGCAGAATGATTAAAACCAGAAGACAACAGGAGTACGACGAAGACGCTGATAAGCTTGTCAAGACAAGACGAACTGGCAACAGACAAACAGAGAACCCAAGTATAAATACACTGGGGATAATGGAGAAGATGGGTGACACCTGGAGGGGGGTGGAGACAAGCACAAAGACAGGTGAAACAGATCAGGGTGTGACAAATTTGGTATGAAGACACAGTTTTTCATCCTGACAGCCATATAGTTCTGTAGTGTAAAGTTAACATGCAGACACAGTGTTTCATGTGTGGACAGCCATATAGTTCTGTAGTGTAAATGTCACGCCCTGGCCTTGAGAGGCCTGTTGTCTTTAGTTGGTTTGGTCAGGGCGTGAGGATCTATGTTAGAATTTCTATGTTTAGGATCTAGATGTGGTGTTTCTATATTTGGCCGGGTGTGATTCCCAATCAGAGGCAGCTGTCGCTCGTTGTCTCTGATTGGGGATCATACTTTAGTAGCCTGGTTGCCTACCTTAGTTGTGGGATCTTGTTCCGTGTTTCGGCTTGTATGTGTATAGCCTGAGGACTTCACGTTACGGTGTTTTCTTGTTTTGTCTATGTTTGAGTTAAATAAACTGCACCTTGGTCTGACCCGTCTCTCAACGATCGTGACAGTAAAGTTAACATGCAGACACAGTGCTTCATGTGTGGACAGCCATATAGTTCTGTAGTGTAAAGTTAGTATGCAGACACAGTGCTCCATATCCACTCCATAAAGTCAATACTTTTAGCCCTTGTTTTTCCATCCAGAGTTTGTCTTTCGTGGGCCACGTTGTACAGCGTTATTGGCCGCTAACCATGCAGTTGTGGAATGGATTCCAGTTTCTCATGGAGGCAGTGCTTGTAATTGTCAAAAGTGTTCCTGTACTTCCTCCCAGTGGCGACTGCATGTATTACAAATAAATAATCAAACTGAACCACACCGTGACAGAGCTGAATGGATGTAATGGATTGTCAAGTATACTGAACAAAAACATAAAACGCAACATGTAAAGTGTTGGTCCCATGTTTCATGAGCTGAAATAAAAAAAAGCTTATTTCTCTCAAATTTTTCACAAATTTGTTTACAACCCTGTTAGTGAGAATTTCTCCTTTGCCAAGATAATTCATCCACCTGACAGGTGTGGCATAACAAGAAGCTGATTAAACCGCATGATCACTACACAGGTGTACCTTGTGCTGGGGACAATAAAAGGCCACTCTAAAATGTGCAGTTTTGTCACACAACAATGCCACAGATGTCTCAAGTTTTGAGGGAGTGTGCAATTGGCTTGCTGACTGTAGGAATGTCCACCAGAGTTGTTGGTAGATAATTTAATGTTAATTTCTCTACCAAAAGCCACCTCCAACGTTGTTTTTAGAGAATTTGGCAGGACGTCCAACCGGCCTCACAACCGCAGACCACGTGTAACCACACCAGCCCAGGACCTTTCACATCCAGCTTCTTCACCTGCGGGATCATCAGACACCAGTCACCCGGACAGCTGATGAAACTGTGAGTTTCCACAACCAAAGACTTTCTGCACAGAAACCGTCTCAGGTCATCTGAGTGCTTGTCATCCTCACCAGGGTCTTGTTCTGACTGCAGTTTGACCGACTTCAGTTACTCACCTTCGATGGCCTCCTGGGTTCAACTGTACCGGGCGGATGGATTCATGTGGGCGAGCAGTTTGCTGATGTCAACGAAAAGAGTGCCCCGTGGTGGTGGTGGGGTTATGGTGTGGGCAGGCATAAACTACGGACAACCAACACAATTGTATTTTATCGATGGCAATTTGAATGCACAGTGATACCGTGACGAGATCCTGAGACCCAATGTCATGCCATTCATCCGCCGCCATCACCTAAAGGTTCAGCATGATAATTCACAGCCCCATGTCGCAAGGATATGTACACAATTACTGGAAGCTGAAAATGGCTTCCATGGCATGTCCCCTATTGAGCATGTTTGGGATGCTTTGGATTGACCTGTATGACAGTGTTTTCCAGTTCCCACCAATATCCAGCAACTTCGCACAGCCATTGAAGAGGAGTGGGACAACATTCCACAGGCCACAATCAACAGCCTGATCAACTCTATGCGAAGGAGATGTCGCGCTGCATGAGGCAAATGGTGGTCACACCAGATACTGACTGGTTTTCTGATCCATGGCCCTACCTTTTTTTTAAAGGTATCTTTGACCAACAGATGCATATATGTATTCCCAGTTATTTGAAATCCATAGATTAGGGCCTAATTCATTTATTTCAATTGACTGATTTCCTTATATGAACTGTAACTCAGTAAAATCTTTGAAATTGTTGCATTTATATTTTTATTCAGCGTAGTTCAAGTTTGATATACACTACAGTTCAAACATTTGGGGTTACTTAGAGATTTCCTTTGAGCCTGTCATCGAACCCAAATTGCTGACGCTCCAGATACTTAACTTGTCTCAAGAAGGCCAGTTTTATTGCTTCTTTAATCAGCACAACAGTTTTCAGCTGTGCTAACATAATTGCAAAAGGGTTTTCTAATGATCAATTAGCCTTTTAAAAAGATAAACCTGGATTAGCAAACACAACGTGCCATTGGAACACAGGACTGATGGTTGCTGATAATGGGCCTCTGTACGCCTATGTAGATATTCCATTAAAAATCTGCCATTTCCAGCTACAATAGCCAGTTACAACATTAACAATGTCTACACTGTATTTCTGATCAATTTGATGTTATTTTAATGGACAGACAAATTGCTTTTCTTTCGAAAACTAGGACATTTCTAAGTGACCCCAAACTTTTGAACGGTAGTGTATGTTCAAACAATACCACAGCATCCTTTATGACTTCCACTCAAACAAATTTGTCTGACAGAACGTAACAGAGCTTTTGCAGAATCTGTGTGAATGAGAAAAGAAAGTTCAGTCAAAGGCTAAGGCCACTCAAAATAATACCTTGGCACAAGCCTCACAGTCACACAGTAACACAATAGCACATGTACAGCGGGGAAGAAAAGTATTTAGTCAGCCACCAATTGTGCAAGTTCTCCCACTTAAAAAGATGAGAGAGGCCTGTCATTTTCATCATAGGTACACGTCAACTATGACAGACAAAATGAGAAAAAAAATCCAGAAAATCACATTGTAGGATTTTTTATGAATTTATTTGCAAATTATGGTGGAAAATAAGTATTTGGTCACCTACAAACAAGCAAGATTTCTGGCTTTTACAGACCTGTAACTTCTTCTTTAAGAGGCTCCTCTGTCCTCCACTCGTTACCTGTATTAATGGCACCTGTTTGAACTTGTTATCAGTATAAAAGACACCTGTCCACAACCTCAAACAGTCACACTCCAAACTCCACTATGGCCAAGACCAAAGAGCTGTCAAAGGACACCAGAAACAAAATTGTAGACCTGCACCAGGCTGGGAAGACTGAATCTGCAATAGGTAAGCAGCTTGGTTTGAAGAAATCAACTGTGGGAGCAATTATTAGGAAATGGAAGACATACAAGACCACTGATAATCTCCCTCGATCTCACCCCGTGGGGTCAAAATGATCACAAGAACGGTGTGCAAATATCCCAGAACCACACAGGGGGACCTAGTGAATGACCTGCAGAGAGCTGGGACCAAAGTAACAAAGCCTACCATCAGTAACACACTACGCCGCCAGGGACTCAAATCCTGCAGTGCCAGACGTGTCCCCCTGCTTAAGCCAGTACATGTCCAGGCCCGTCTGAAGTTTGCTAGAGTGCATTTGGATGATCCAGAAGAGGATTGGGAGAATGTCATATGGTCAGATGAAACCAAAATAGAACTTTTTGGTAAAAACTCAACTCGTCATGTTTGGAGGACAAAGAATGCTGAGTTGCATCCAAAGAACACTTTGGCTGCTGTCGGGAGAGGTTGTGTTTTTCTCTAGCTGGAGGTAAGCAGGAGGTAAGTTTCTCATATGGTGTTGAGTAAAGCTTAACCATGTATTAGATCGTAGGTAGGTAGTTAGTTGTAGTTAGGTATTGTATTTATTATAGGTTAGTATTGTTGTTATTGTAGGTTTCCGTAGGTAATTGTAGGTTAGTATCGAAGCATGAGGCTAGCTAGCTAGCGGGTAGCTACTGGTAACGATTAGCAACGGTGGAGAGCTGTTTCCAATGTTAATGTGCTGCTACCCAACGTTTACTTTTGCTGCGTTATGCGTTATGAAAGGAACTAGACACGGACATGAATTATCTGTTTAGTGTGCTAACACACTCTTGGCAGTTTGTTGTAACCAAGTATTGGTGCTAAATTGTGTGTTAATGCATGCTAGCTTGCTAGTTAGCTACGGCGTCATAGCTAGGTATCGTGGGTTGTTGTGGGTAGTTACTGTAGGTTGGCAGTGTCTTCGGCCGGGCCGGCTGTAGCACGAAGCGAGCTAACTAGCCGTTTTTCTAACAGAGTCAGAGTCAACACAGTAGCCATTGTGTGCCGGGTGTAGCACGAAGCTAGCTAGCTAGCCGTTCTTCAAACAAAGTCAACACAGTGGCCATTGCTAGCTACCCAACACGACCAGCTAACTGTACTGTAGTAGCTAAATACAATATACTTGTCCTAGCTAGCCAACGTTGAATCATTGCTGCGTCATGAAAGGAACTTGACACAGACACGAATGATCTGTTTAGTGTGTTATCATACTATTGGTGTGTCTTGGCAGTGTCTTCGGCCGTGCCGGCTGTAGCACGAAGCGAGCTAACTAGCCGTTTTTTCGAACAGTCAGAGTCAACACAGTAGCCATTGTGTGCCGGGTGTAGCACGAAGCTAGCTAGCTAGCCGTTCTTCAAACAAAGTCAACACAGTGGCCATTGCTAGCTACCCAACACGTCCAGCTAACTGTACTGTAGTAGCTAAATACAATATACTTGTCCTAGCTAGCCAACGTTTAATCATTGCTGCGTCATGAAAGGAACTTGACACAGACACGAATGATCTGTTTAGTGTGTTATCACACTATTGGTGGTTTGTTGTGACCAAGTGTTTGTGCTAAACTGTGTGTTACTGGATGCTAGCATGCTAGTTAAATAGTTAACACACTATTGGTGGTTTGTTGTGACCAAGTGTTGGTGCTAAACTGTGTGTTAAACTGTGTGTTATTGGATGCTAGCATGCTAGTTAGCTATGGTGTCATAGTTAGCTAGCTGAATAAAGTGGGTTGAGTCTATTCCTTTAAACATTGAACCGCTGTGGTTCACAACAATTCTGATTTCTAAAGGTGGAAGTTGGGAGAGTTTTTGTTCGGGTGGTTCAGTGAAACAATTTTAGTTTCTGAGGTAGAAGTTTTTGGTGAGGGAGGCCCTGCTCTCTCCTCTCCCAGATGCTTAGCTCATTTCATTCCGATCTCCTCTGCATTTTTGTAGCCATTTGCTACAGCCTGTCAACTATGCCTCTGCCTATCCCTGTTCTCTCCTCTCTGCACAGGCTACACAAACGCACCACACCGCGCGGCTGCTGCCTCTCTAACCTGGTGGTCCCTGCACGCACCCCTCACCTGGAGTTCCAGGTCGCAGGCAGCCTCTGGAACTGCCGTTCTGCTGCCAACAAAGCTGACTTCATCCCAGCCTATGCCAACCTCCAGTCCCTCGACTTCCTGGCGCTGACGGAAACATGGATCACCACTGAAAACACTGCTACTCCTACTGCTCTCTCCTCGTCTGACCATGTGTTCTCGCATACCCCGAGAGCATCTGGTCAGAGGGGTGGTGGTACAGGAATCCTCATCTCTCCCAAGTGGACATTCTCAATTTTTCCCCTAACCCATCTGTCTATCTCCTCATTTGAATTCCATGCTGTCACAGTCACTAGCCCATTTAAGCTTAATATCCTTGTCATCTATCGCCCTCCAGGTTCCCTTGGAGAGTTCATCAATGAGCTTGACGCCTTGATAAGTTCCTTTCCTGAGGATGGCTCACCCCTCACAGTTTTGGGGGATTTCAACCTCCCTATGTCCACATTTGACTCATTTCTCTCTGCCTCCTTCTTTCCACTCCTCTCCTCTTTTGACCTCACCCTCTAACCGTCCCCCCCTACTCACAAGGCAGGCAATACGCTTGACCTCATCTTCACTAGATGCTGCTCCTCTACTAATCTCACTGCAACTCCCCTCCATGTCTCCGACCACTACTTTGTTTCCTTTTCTCTCTCGCTCTCCTCCCACACTACTCACTCTGCCCCTACACAGATGGTAATGCGCCGCCGCAACCTTCGCTCTCTCTCTCCCACTACTCTCTCCTCTTCCATCCTATCATCTCTTCCCTCTGCTCAATCCTTCTCCCTCCAATCTCCTGATTCTGCCTCCTCAACCCTCCTCTCCTCCCTTTCTGCATCCTTTGACTCTCTATGTCCCCTATCCTCCCGGCCGGCTCGGTCCTCCCCTCCAGCTCCGTGGCTTGATGACTCACTGCGAGCTCACAGAACAGAGCTCCGGGCAGCGGAGCGGAAATGGAAGAAAACTAAACTCCCTGCCGACCTGGCATCTTTTCACTCCCTCCTCTCTACATTTTCTTCATCTGTTTCTGCTGCTAAGGCCACCTTCTACCACTCTAAATTCCAAGTATCTGCCTCTAACCCTAGGAAGCTCTTTGCCACATTTTCCTCCCTCCTGAATCCTCCCCCCCCCCCCTCCTCTCTCTCTGTGGATGACTTCGTCGACCACTTTGAAAAGAAGGTTGACGACATCCGATCCTCATTTGTTAAGTCTAATGACACTGCTGGTCCTGCTCACACTGCCCTACCCTATGCTTTGACTTCTTTCTCCCCTCTCTCTCCAGATAAAATCCTGCGACTTGTGACTGCAGGCCGCCCAACAACCTGCCCGCTTGACCCCATCCCCTCCTTCCTTCTCCAGACCATCTCCGGTGACCTTCTCCCCTACCTCACCTCGCTGATCAACTCATCCTTGACCGCTGGCCATGTCCCTTCCGTCTTCAAGAGAGCGAGAGTTGCTCCCCTTCTCAAAAAACCAACACTCGACCCCACTGATGTCAACAACTACAGACCAGTATCCCTTCTTTCTTTTCTTTCCAAAACTATTGAGCGTGCCGTCTTTAGCCAACTCTCTTGCTATCTCTCTCAGAATGACCTTCTTGATCCAAACCAATCAGGTTTCAGGACTGGTCATTCAACTGAGACTGCTCTTCTCTGTGTCACGGAGACTCTCCGCACTGCTAAAGCTAACTCTCTCTCCTCTGCTCTTGTCCTTCTAGACCTGTCTGCTGCCTTTGATACTGTGAACCATCAGATCCTCCTCTCCACCCTCTCCGAGCTGGGCATCTCCGGCGCGGCTCACTCCTAGATTGCGTCCTACCTGACCGGTCGCTCCTACCAAGTGGCGTGGCGAGAAGCTGTCTCCGCACCACGTGCTCTCACCACTGGTGTCCCCCAAGGCTCAGTTCTAGGCCCTCTCCTTTTCTCCCTATACACCAAGTCACTTGGCTCTGTCATATCCTCACATGGTCTCTCCTATCATTGCTACGCTGACGATACACAACTAATCTTCTCCTTTCCCCCTTCTGATAACCAGGTGGCGAATCGCATCTCTGCATGTCTGGCAGACATATCAGTATGGATGACGGATCACCACCTCAAGCTGAACCCTGGCAAGACGGAGCTGCTCTTCCTCCCGGGGAAGGACTGCCCGTTCCATGATCTCGCCATCACGGTTGACAACTCCGCTGTGTCCTCCTCCCAGAGTGCGAAGAGCCTAGGCGTGACCCTGGACAACACCCTGTCGTTCTCCGCCAACATCAAGGCGGTGACCCGCTCCTGCAGGTTCATGCTCTACAACATTCGGAGAGTACGACCCTGCCTTACACAGGAAGCGGCACAGGTCCTAATCCAGGCACTTGTCATCTCCCGTCTGGACTACTGCAACTCGCTGTTGGCTGGCCTCCCTGCCTGTGCCATTAAACCCCTACAACTCATCCAGAATGCCGCAGCCCGCCTGGTGTTCAACCTTCCCAAGTTCTCTCACGTCACCCCCCTCCTCCGCACACTCCACTGGCTTCCAGTTGAAGCTCGCATCCGCTACAAGACCATGGTGCTTGCCTATGGAGCAGTGAGGGGAACGGCACCTCTGTACCTTCAGGAACGGCACCTCTGTACCTTCATGCTCTGATCAGTCCCTACACCCAAACGAGGGCATTGCGCTCATCCACCTCTGGCCTGCTGGCTCCCCTTCCTCTGCGGAAGCATAGTTCCCGCTCAGCCCAGTCAAAACTGTTCGCTGCTCTGGCACCCCAATGGTGGAACAAGCTCCCTCACGACGCCAGGACAGCGGAGTCACTCACCACCTTCCGGAGACATTTGAAACCCCATCTCTTTAAGGAATACCTGGGATAGGAGAAAGGAATCCTTCTACCCCCCCCCCCCAATTGTAAAGTGGTTATCCCACTGGCTATAGGGTGAACGCACCAATTTGTGAGTCGCTCTGGCTAAGAGCGTCTGCTAAATGACGTTAATGTGCCCTTGAGCAAGGCACTTAACCCTAATTGCTCCTGTAAGTCGCTCTGGATAAGAGCGTCTGCTAAATGACTAAAATGTAATGTAAAAATGAACACCATACCTAATGTGAAGCATGGGGGTGAAAACATCATGCTTTGGGGCTGTTTTTCTGCAAAGGGACCAGGACGACTGATCTGTGTAAACGAAAGAATGAATGGGGCCATGTATCGTGACATTTTGAGTGAAAACCATCAGCAAAGGCATTGAAGATGAAACGTGACTGGGTCTTTCAGCATGACAATGTTCCCAAACACACCGCCCGGGCAACGAAGGAGTGGCTTCGTAAGAAGCATTTCAAGGTCCTGGAGTGGCCTAGCCAGTCTCCAGATCTCAACCCCATAGAAATTCTTTGGAGGGAGTTGAAAGTCAGTGTTGCCCAGCGACAGCCCCAAAACATCACTGCTCTAGAGGAGATCTGCATGGAGGAATGGGCCAAAATACCAGCAACAGTGTGTGAAGACTTACAGAAAACGTTTGACCTGTGTCATTGCCAACAAAGGGTATATAACAAAGTATTGAGTAACTTTTGTTATTGACCAAATACTTATTTTCCACCATAATTTGCAAATAAATTCATTAAAAATCCTACAATGTGATTTTCTGGATATTTTTTTCTCATTTTGTCTGTAATAGTTGACGTGTATCTATGATGAAAATTACAGGCCTCTCTTATCTTTTTAAGTGGGAGAACTTGCACAATTGATGGCTGACTAAATACTTTTTTCCCCCACTGTATACTAATGTGTGATATATTACAAATTAAGGCAAAGTGGTTTAAATTAAAATGTATAACATATACATTTACATTTACGTCATTTAGCAGACGCTCTTATCCAGAGCGACTTACAAATTGGTGTATTCACCTTATAGCCAGTGGGATAACCACTTTACAATTATTATATATTTTATTTTTTTTTTGGGGGGGGGGGGGGTGTGGGGTGGGGTAAGGGTGGGGTTAGAAGGATTACTTTATCCTCTCCCAGGTGTTCCTTAAAGAGATGGGGTTTCAAATGTCTCCGGAAGGTGGTGAGTGACTCCGCTGTCCTGGCGTCGTGAGGGAGCTTGTTCCACCATTGGGGTGCCAGAGCAGCGAACAGTTTTGACTGGGCTGAGCGGGAACTGTGCTTCCGCAGAGGTAGGGGAGCCAGCAGGCCAGAGGTGGATGAACGCAATGCCCTCGTTTGTGTGTAGGGACTGATCAGAGCCTGAAGGTACGGAGGTGCCGTTCCCCTCACAGCTCCGTAGGCAAGCACCATGGTCTTGTAGCAGATGCGAGCTTCAACTGGAAGCCAGTGGAGTGTGCGGAGGAGCGGGGTGACGTGAGAGAACTTGGGATGGTTGAACACCAGACGGGCTGCTGCATTCTGGATGAGTTGTAGGGGTTTAATGGCACAGGCAGGGAGCCCAGCCAACAGCGAGTTGCAGTAATCCAGACGGGAGATGACAAGTGCCTGGAATAGGACCTGTGCCGCTTCCTGTGTAAGGCAGGGTCGTACTCTCCGAATGTTGTAGAGCATGAACCTACAGGATCGGGTCACCGCCTTGATGTTAGCGGAGAACGACAGGGTGTTGTCCAGGGTCACGCCAAGGCTCTTCGCACTCTGGGAGGAGGACACAACGGAGTTGTCAACTGTGATGGCGAGGTCATGGAACGGGCAGTCCTTCCCCGGGAGGAAGAGCAGCTCCGTCTTGCCAAGGTTCAGCTTGAGGTGGTGATCCGTCATCCATACTGATATGTCTGCCAGACATGCAGAGATGCGATTCGCCACCTGGTTATCAGAAGGGGGAAAGGAGAAGATTAGTTGTGTGTCGTCTGCGTAGCAATGATAGGAGAGGCCATGTGAAGATATGACAGAGCCAAGTGACTTGGTGTATAGCGAGAATAGGGGAGGGCCCAGAACTGAGACCTGGGGGACACTAGTGGTGAGAGCACGTGGTGCGGAGATATATTCTCGCCACGCCACTTGGTAGGAGCGACCTGTCAGGTAGGATGCAATCCTACCGCGCCAGAGATGCCCAGCTCGGAGAGGGGGGAGAGGAGGATCTGATGGTTCACAGTATCAAAGGCAGCAGACAGGTCTAGAAGGACAAGAGCAGAGGAGAGAGAGTTAGCTTTAGCAGTGCGGATAGCCTCTGTGACACAGAGTAGAGCAGTCTCAGTTGAATGACCAGTCTTGAAACCTGACTGGTTTGGATCAAGAAGGTCATTCTGAGAGAGATAGCAAGAGAGTTGGCTAAAGACGGCACGCTCAATAGTTTTGGAGAGAAAAGAAAGAAGGGATACTGGTCTGTAGTTGTTGACATCAGAGGGATCGAGTGTTGTTTTTTTGAGAAGGGGTGCAACTCTCACTCTCTTGAAGACGGAAGGGACATAGCCAGCGGTCAAGGATGAGTTGATCAGCGAGGTGAGGTAAGGGAGAAGGTCACCGGAGATGGTCTGGAGAAGAGAGGAGGGGATAGGGTCAAGCGGGCAGGTTGTTGGGCGGCCGTCCGTCACAAGTCGCAAGATTTTATCTGGAGAGAGAGGGGAGAAAGAAGTCAAAGGGTAGGGCAGTGTGAGCAGGACCAGCAGTGTCATTTGACTTAACAAACGAGGATCGGATGTCGTCAACCTTCTTTTCAAAATGGTTGACGAAGTCATCCACAGAGAGGGAGGGGGGGGGGGGGGGGGGGGGGGGGGATTCAGCAGGGAGGAGAAGGTGGCAAAGAGGTTCCTAGGGTTAGAGGCAGATGCTTGGAATTTAGAGTGGTAGAAAGTGGCCTTAGCAGCAGAAACAGATGAAGAAAATGTAGAGAGGAGGGAGTGAAAAGATGCCAGGGCCGCAGGGAGTCTAGTTTTCCTGCATTTCCGCTCGGCTGCCCGGAGCCCTGTTCTGTGAGCTCGCAATGAGTCATCAAGCCACGGAGCTGGAGGGGAGGACCGAGCCGGCCGGGAGGATAGGGGACATAGAGAGTCAAAGGATGCAGAAAGGGAGGAGAGGAGGGTTGAGGAGGCAGAATCAGGAGATTGGAGGGATAAGGATTGAGCAGAGGGAAGAGATGATATGATGGAAGAGGAGAGAGTAGCGGGAGAGAGAGTTGCGAAGGTTGCGACGGCGCATTACCATCTGAGTAGGGGCAGAGTGAGTAGTGTTGGAGGAGAGCGAGAGAGAAAAGGATACAAAGTAGTGGTCTGAGACATGGAGGGGAGTTGCAGTGAGATTAGTAGAAGAACAGCATCTAGTAAAGATGAGGTCAAGCGTATTGCCTGCCTTGTGAGTAGGGGGGGATGGTGAGAGGGTGAGGTCAAAAGAGGAGAGGAGTGGAAAGAAGGAGGCAGAGAGAAATGAGTCAAAGGTAGACGTAGGGAGGTTGAAGTCCCCCAGAACTGTGAGGGGTGAGCCATCCTCAGGAAAGGAACTTATCAAGGCGTCAAGCTCATTGATGAACTCTCCAAGGGAACCTGGAGGGTGATAGATGACAAGGACATTAAGCTTAAATGGGCTAGTGACTGTGACATCATGGAATTCAAATGAGGAGATAGACAGATGGGTCAGGGGAAAAATAGAGAATGTCCATTTGGAAGAGATGAGGATTCCTGTGCCACCACCCCGCTGACCAGATGCTCTCGGGGTATGCGAGAACACATGGTCAGACGAGGAGAGAGCAGTAGGAGTGGCAGTGTTTTCAGTGGTAATCCATGTTTCCGTCAGCGCCAAGAAGTCGAGGGACTGGAGGGTAGCGTAGGCTGAGATGAACTCTGCCTTGTTGGCAGCAGAACGGCAGTTCCAGAGGCTGCCTGAGACCTGGAACTCCACGTGGGTCGTGCGTGCAGGGACCACCAGGTTAGAGAGGCAGCAGCTACGCGGTGTGAGGCGTTTGTGTAGCCTGTGCGGAGAGGAGAGAATAGGGATAGACAGAGGCATAGTTGACTGGCTGCAGAAAATGACTACAATAATGCAAAGGAGATTGGAATGAAATGAACTAAACATCTGGGAAAGGAGAGAGCGGGGCCTCCCTCACCACAACACCCAAATATAACTCTCCCAACTTCCACCTCAGAAATTATAATTGTTGTAAACTACAGCGGTTCAATGTTTTCTAGGAATAGACTAACTTAGTTTATTCAGCTAGCTAACTAGGTACAGTATTCTTCTGTGAAAATCATCCAGGGCACCTAGTCATAAGACGCCACAGCCAGCTAGCATGCCGGACTCCAACAACACGGTTTAGCACCAATACTCGGCCACAACAAACCACCAGTGTGTCAACACACCAAGCAGATCCTTCGTGTCCGTGTCTAACGTTGTGGGTTAGTCCCGACAGCTTGAGCGAGCCCGTCGTCAACTTATTCAGCCAGTTAGTTAGCTAGAATAGTTAGCATACTAGCTAGCCATTGCTTTCAGACAAAGAAGAAACCCCTCCTTTCACGGCACGAACACACAGAGAGAGCCAAACTAACGTTAACTAGTCACCCATGTCCCGAATTCCTTGAACGACTCTAGCTACCAATATGTAAAAATAAAACACAAATGTAGGTTATGACTTACCCCTAGCAGCTACTGTTAGCTAGCCAAGTGCAAAGCTAGCCACTGAATTGACTCAGCCAGTTCGCGTCTGTTCGCTAGGTCGTTCCAGCTATTGTTTACTAGTTGCTATCCAGGTAGCATAATAAATTTCAAGCACAGTAGCCACTTACTACCTAACGTTAACAGTTCAGACAATGAGGTTAGAAAACAGCTGAATGGTAGAAAACAGCTGAATGGTAGGCAATTATTGTATGTAACTATTGTAGGCAGCCAGCTGGCGTAATTACAGGCACTCTCAGGCGTGAAACAACTATACCGTTGCTAATAGTTGCCAGTAGCTACCCGCTAGGTAGTGGGTTAGCCAGCTAGCTTCGTGCTTCACCGGGCTCAGCCGAATACAATACTAACCTACAATAATTACAACAACCCACGATAACTACCTACAATACCTAACTACAATCTAAATACATAGTTTAAGCCTTACTCGACAAAGCCCAAGCTATGTATAAAGCCAAGCTTACCCGACGCCAAGCTTACCCGACGACCTCTTCAGATCTCCAGGGGGTTTATATGTAGTTTGTAAATTGTGAATTATTAGTATATATATTTTATAAATCTGTAATAACTCTGTAATACATCTGTTATAAATATCTAATAAAGTTGGTTAAAAAAAAAAAATTTTATGCTTACCATTCAATTGATGATCCATCCTATGAATCTAATTTCTTAAAGATAACTATATATTCTTCATATATGAATATTACATTTTTGTCATTTAGCAGATGCTCTTATCCAGAGCAATTAGGGTTAAGTATACAGAAAATACCAGAGCTTTGTAGCAAGCTTCCAGGAAATTGGAACGGAAATGGCGCCACACCAAACTGGAAGTCTTCCGACTAGCTTGGAAAGACAGTACCGTGCAGTACCGAAGAGCCCTCACTGCTGCTCGATCATCCTACTTTTCCAACTTAATCGAGGAAAATAAGAACAATCCAAAATTTCTTTTTGATACTGTTGCAAAGCTAACTAAAAAGCAGCATTCCCCAAGAGAGGATGGCTTTCACTTCAGCAGTGATAAATTCATGAACTTCTTTGAGGAAAAGATCATGACCATTAGAAAGCAAATTACGGACTCCTCTTTGAATCTGCGTATTCCTCCAAGGCTTAGCTGTCCTGGATCTGCACAGCTCTGCGAGGGCCTGGGATCGGGAGAGACACTTAAGTGTTTTAGTACTATATCTCTTGACACAATGATGAAAATAATCATGGCCTCTAAACCTTCAAGCTGCATACTGGATCCTATTCCTACTAAACTGCTGAAGGAGCTGCTTCCTGTGCTTGGCCCTCCTATGTTGAACATAATAAACAGCTCTCTATCCACCGGATGTGTACCAAACTCACTAAAAGTGGCAGTGATAAAGCCTCTCTTGAAAAAGCCAAACCTTGACCCGGAAAATATAAAAAACTATCGGCCTATATCGAATCTTCCATTCCTCTCAAAAATTTTAGAAAAAGCTGTTGCGCAGCAACTCACTGCCTTTCTGAAGACAAACAATGTATACGAAATGCTTCAGTCTGGTTTTAGACCCCATCATAGCACTGAGACTGCACTTGTGAAGGTGGTAAATGACCTTTTAATGGCGTCAGACCGAGGCTCTGCATCTGTCCTCGTGCTACTAGACCTTAGTGCTGCCTTTGACACCATCGATCACCACATTCTTTTGGAGAGACTGGAAACCCAAATTGGTCTACACGGACAAGTTCTGGCCTGGTTTAGATCCTACCTGTCGGAAAGATATCAGTTTTGTCTCTGTGAATGGTCTGTCCTCCGACAAATCAACTGTACATTTCGGTGTTCCTCAAGGTTCCGTTTTAGGACCACTATTGTTTTCACTATATATTTTACCTCTTGGGGATGTTATTCGAAAACATAATGTTAACTTTCACTGCTATGCGGATGACACACAGCTGTACATTTCAATGAAACATGGTGAAGCCCCAAAATTGCCCTCGCTAGAAGCCTGTGTTTCAGACATAAGGAAGTGGATGGCTGAAAACTTTTTACTTTTAAACTCGGACAAAACAGAGATGCTTGTTCTAGGTCCCAAGAAACAAAGAGATCTTCTGTTAAATCTGACAATTCATCTTGATGGTTGTAAAGTCGTCTCAAATAAAACTGTGAAGGACCTCGGCGTTACTCTTGACCCTGATCTCTCTTTTGACGAACATATCAAGACTGTTTCAAGGACAGCTTTTTTCCATCTACGTAACATTGCAAAAATCAGAAATGTTCTGTCCAAAAATGATGCAGAAAAATTAATCCATGCATTTGTTACTTCTAGGTTAGACTACTGCAATGCTCTATTTTCCGGCTACCCGGATAAAGCACTAAATAAACTTCAGTTAGTGCTAAATACGGCTGCTAGAATCCTGACTAGAACCAAGAAATTTGATCATATTACTCCAGTGCTAGCTTCCCTACACTGGCTTCCTGTTAAGGCAAGGGCTGATTTCAAGGTTTTACTGTTAACCTATAAAGCGTTACATGGGCTTGCTCCTACCTATCTTTCCGAGTTGGTCCCTGCCGTACATACCAATACGTACGCTACGGTCACAAGACGCAGGCCTCCTAATTGTCCCTAGAATTTCTAAGCAAACAGCGGGAGGCAGGGCTTTCTCCTATAGATCTCCATTTTTATGGAACAGTCTGCCTACCCATGTGAGAGACGCAGACTCGGTCTCAACCTTTAAGTCTTTACTGAAGACTTATCTCTTCAGTAGGTCATATGATTGAGTGTAGTCCTGGCCCAGGAGTGTGAAGGTGAACGGAAAGGCTGGAGCAACGAACAGCCCTTGCTGTCTCTCGCCAGGCCGGTTCCCCTCTCCACTGGGGTTCTCTGCCTCTGACCCTGTTGCAGGGGCTGAGTCACTGGCTTGCTGGTGCTCTTTCATGCCGTCCCTGGGAGGGGTGCGTCACTTGAGTGGGTTGAGTTACTGACGTGATCTTCCTGTCTGGGTTGGCGCCCCCCCTTGGTTTGTGCTGTGGTGGAGACCTCTGTGGCTATACTCGGCCTTGTCTCAGGATTGTAAGTTGGTGGTTGGGGATATCCCTCTAGTGGTGCGGGGGCTGTGCTTTGGCGGAGTGGGTGGGGTTATATCCTTCCTGTTTGGCCCTGTCCGGGGGTTTTCTTCGGATGGGGCCACAGTGTCTCCGGACCGCTCCTGTCTCAGCCTCCAGTATTTATGCTGCAGTAGTTTATGTGTCGGGGGGCTGGGGTTAGTTGGTTATACCTGGAGTACTTCTCCTGTCTTATACCAGTGTCCTGTGTGAATTTAAGTATGCTCTCTCTAATTCTCTCGTTCTCCCTCTTTCTCTCTGAGAACCTGAGCCCTAGGACCATACGTCAGACTACCGGGCATGATGACACCTGCTGTCCCCAGTCCGCCTGGCCTTGCTGCTATTCCAGTTTCAACTGTTCTGCCTGCGGCTACGAAACCCCTACCTGTCCCAGACCTGCTGTTTTCAACTCTTAATGATCGGCTATGAAAAGCCAACTGAGAGACCTTGAGCCCTAGGACCATACGTCGGGACTTACCGGCCGTGGTGACTCCTTGCTGTCCCCAGTCCGCCTGGCCTTGCTGCTATTCCAGTTTCAACTGTTCTGCCTGCGGTTAAGGAACCCCTACCTGTCCCAGACCTGCTGTTTTAAAACTCTTAATGATCGGCTATGAAAAGCCAACTGAGATTTATTCCTGATTATTATTTGACCATGCTTGTCACTTATGAACATTTTTGAACATCTTGGCATGGTTCTGTTATAATCTCCACCCGGCACAGCCAGAAGAGGACTGGCCACCCCTCATAGCCTGGTTCCTCTCTAGGTT
This sequence comes from Coregonus sp. 'balchen', assembly GCA_902810595.1. NCBI lineage: Eukaryota > Metazoa > Chordata > Actinopteri > Salmoniformes > Salmonidae > Coregonus > Coregonus sp. 'balchen'. The sequence goes on from LR778283.1 coordinate 45,393,001, forward strand.
TCTTCCTAGGTTTTTCGCCTTTCTAGGGAGTTTTTTCCTAGCCACCGTGCTTCTACACCTGCATTACTAGCTGTTTGGGGGTTTTAGGCTGGGTTTTTCTGTTACAGCACTTCCCCAAAATAATTTTTCTGATGAAAGGGCTTATAAAATTTCAAAAATTGATTGATTGAAATTTAAATTTAAATGCCTTGTTTAAGGGCCCCCATCGGCAAAAGGTTTCACCTATTTTGGGTCGGGGGGGTGAACCCCGCGCCTTTCCCGGGTTTAAAAAGGGACAAAAACTTTAACCACTAAAACTACCCGCCGCCCCCCTTCTCCTTTGAAAAAAAAAAAAACCCACACAATGGGAATACAACCAATTTTATTTTAACGGGATTTCAGCGACAAAAGAGGAAAAACAAGTTAAAAAAAGTGTTCGTTTTTTACATCAATCCCAAAGGGTTTTAAAAAGGGGACCGCTCAGCTCCCGTTATTTTACGGGGGGGGGGTCGAACACAAAACAATACATACATTTTTTCCCGATTAAAGGTTTTAATTTTCCCAGTTCTTCAAATGTTTATTTTTTTTTTTTTTTTCTGTTTTGGCTAAGAGCTAATTCAAAAAGGTTTTTTCCCTTTTTTGGGCCCTTTTTAAGGAAAGGGAAACTCTTTAATCTAAAGGGTTTCACGGGGGTTTTTTTTTTTTTTTAGGGCCCGGGCCCGATCTGTTTTGGGGCTGTCTTGCCAACTCGGTCCAAATTTTTGAAAGTTTTTTTTAAAGCAGCGCCAAAAATAAATTAGATAAAGGGTGAGGGGCAAGATTTTTCAAGGACCCCAATTTGACATATGTTGCATGACATTCTGTGTTAGCATGATTCCAAAAACCTATTAGGGGGAAGAAAAAAAAAAGACAACGAATGAAGAAATTTTTTTTTTTTTTTGGGCCCCCCCGGGCCCCCAAAAAAAAAATTTAAGAAGAAGGGAAAAAAAAAAACAAGGGAAAAGAAAAAAAAAAAGGTTGTTAAACCCAAAACCCCTAAAACCCCCTTTTAATGGAAATGAATTCCCCCCATATCTCCCAAAACCCCCCTTTTAATAGTGAATAATTTTAAATCCTTTGTTCTCCTTTTCCTGCTCCTTCTCTTAAACCAAACAAAAAGAATTTTTAAAGGCAATTAAAAATTTCACTTTTCAAATTTCTTCCCAGGTTTTTGGGGGAAAGGCCAAAAATTTGGTGGAAAAATTCCATTTTTTGGCTTTTTAAACCCCCAAAATATTTGGAAAATTTTTTCTTCCCTTTTATAGTTTCCCCAAATTCCTTTTAGAAGAATTTAAAATTTTTTAAAAGAAAACCCAGGGAATTATTGGTTACATTAATTTTCACCCGTCTTTTCCCCGGGGGCAGGGGGACAAAAGGCCCCCCCCTTTGGGGTTAGTTTACTCAATCCAATGCGTTTACGGACCGTCAGCTCGTATTCACAGGAGCAAACACACAATACATACAGTTCCAGATTAAAGTGAGTCCCTAGTTCTTCAAATGTTTTTTAGTTTTCTCGAGGCAAGGATATACAAGTTGACCTGTTAGCTTTAAGAAGCTCTTCATCTAAGGCCACGGTTGTTTATCCTTTTGCTCGCATGATCTTTGTGCTCTTGCAGACTCGGTCATTAGAGTGGAAGACATCTCAACTAAAGTCACGGTGGTGAGCACGTGTCCCAGTGATCATTTGCTGTTTGCCAACTCTCTTAGTTGAGAGTTCAAGACAGCGCAAATAAATTAGAAAGGCTGAGACAAGAGTGCAAGGTGACCACAGGAAAGGTGCATGACACGTGAGCAGAGTCCAAAGATTAGTGAGATTAGAAAGAGAAGCAAGACGAAGAGCAGAAGATCTTATCCATCTCTCACTCATCTCTCTCTCTCTCTCTCTCTCTCTCTCTCTCTCTCCCTCTCTCTCTCTGTCTCTCTCTCTCTGTCTCTCTTCTCTCTCAATTCAATTCAATTCAATTCAATAGACTTATTGACATGGCAAGTAAAAATTACTTACATTGTCAAAGTATACATATAACAAAAATGGTGGGACCAACAGCAATAATAATAGTAGTAGTGGAAATGGGATTACCATTAGCAGCAACTACAACAACAATATTAATGAGAATAAGAATACATTAAAGCAATAGTAGTCGACCAATCTCAACATGACTGAGAAGACACATTACATGCTATGAAAGCCAAAACAAAACAGGAAATATTATTGACATTACATTACACTTTTCACTGGCTGTCCCTCAGGTTGTGGCAGGAGGACACATATTTGGCTGCCAAAATTGCACATTTTGGCTTTTCACCCAATAAATATTTGATTTTTTCTTCCTCTTTTATAGTTTCAAATTCTTTGTACTGAATGATAATTTTGGAAAAGAAAGATTCTCTTAGGTCTGAGTATTTGTCACAGTGTAATAGGAAATGCAGCTCTGTCTCTACCTCTCCCCGGGGGCAGAGTGAGCACAGCCTGTCCTCTCTGGGCAGCCATGTTTGCCTGTGACGACCGGTCTCTATAGCCAGACTGTGCTCACTGAGTCTGTACCTAGTCAGTGTTTTTCTCAGTTTTCTATCAATCGCAGTGGTCAGATAGTCTGCCACCATGTACTGTCTGTTTAGAGCCAAATAGCATTAAAGTTTACTTTGATATTTTGTGGTATCTTTCCAATAGGTGATATATTTTTATTTTTGCTTTGTGATGATTTGGTTGGGCCAGATTTTCTGAGTGCTGTCCTGAGGCTTATAAGGTTGGTTTTGGTAGGTGAATGAGCCTCAGAACCAGCTGGGAGGGATGAGGGAGAGGGAAGCAACGGAGCAGCTTGAGAGAGGAGAGCTGAGCGAGAGCGAATGAGATGGAATCAGGAGAGCAGGAGAGCTCGAGCCGGAGGCGAGGCAGAGAGCGATGCGAGACCTAGACTCGACTAGCCTACGGAGCGTCGTAGACGAGAGAGAGAGCTGATACGACGCCCATCTCTCTTCCTCTCTCTCTCCTCTCTCCTCCTCTCTCTCTCTCTCTCTTCATCCCTCTCCCACTTCACACACAGTAACAGCGCATCAGTAAAAACCAGGTATAATTTAAACTACTTCCGCTGGTGTTGATTAGCTTGGTGGTTTAAAGCACCTGGCCATATCACCTAAATGGCTTATGGTTTTACCAAGTGTCAGGTGAGTTCCTTTTAGTAGCCTGAGTGATCATAGATATGTTAGTGCTGTCTTGTTAGTCTCTCTAGACAGATGGGTTGCTTCCCACAATGTACCAATATGCTGTTGTTGCCCTAGATCTGGGATTTCCGAGACTTGTTAACTCATGACATTGGCAATAGGAGTTGGCAAGACAGCACAAACAGATCTGGGACCAGGCTATGAATTCCTTCATTCTCATTGTTCCATAATACTTCACACAATACATTCAGACCTGTGGGATGAATAGAGGCCCAGTGAAAAGGCCTGTGTTTGTTCATATTTAACACCTGTCCAGGTAACTGTAGGTTATTCAATAGCCCCGTCGTCCACCCAAACGTCTTAGGAGGACCCGACTGAAACCAGTCCAGAACTTCAGTTACAGCACATCTTATGACACTGTCTACTGTGCTAACATGCACAAGCACGTATTGGTGTGTGTGTTGCTGTTGCTTGAGGGATGAAAGGAAATGCTGGTGTGGGACAGGGTTTGGGCAACAGTAGGAGGAGATGGTGGTGGATGGGAAGAGAGGGGTCACATGACCCCATTGCCCACCGGCCGGTTGGTCGGTCGGCAGGTAGTTAGATTGAGATCCAGTGGAGGAGCAGGGGCAGGAGGAGTAGCAGGTAGCTGAGACTTCCTCCCAGTTTGGATGCGTTTGCTGTCACGTTGCAGTCGTTAAAGAAACAGCAGTGAACTCTGACCCCTGGCGACCTGTAACCCTGACTGTTGGCCTGGCTACAGAAAGACTTGTAGGAGCAGGACTTCATCACTCCGCCTGAGAGAGCGTGAGAGAAAAAAAGAGAGAGAGAGAGAGAGAGAGCGAGAGAGCGAGAGAGAGAGAGAGAGAGAGAGAGAGAGAGAGAGAGAGAGAGAGAGAGAGAGAGAGAGAGACGGAAAGTGTCGATGGAGTTTGGGAGAGAGGGAGAGGGAGGAGAGAGGGAGGGAGAGGGAGGAGAGAGGGAGAGAATGAGGAGAGAGGGAACAAGGGGAGAGAGGGAACGGGGGAGAGAGGGAAAGGGAGATGATTTAATGTATTGTAAGTTCTTGTTATGAGCTTTATAATGTTTTATTATCAACATTTAACACAGTTTAGGAATTTTGGGGAAGTTACTGAAATTGTGCAACGACAGCAGGAACATACAGATGATTAAACTAATTAAGACCCTTGTCTGATTGTAAGTCTCTCTGTTATCTATGATTAACCTAATTAAGACCCTTTTCTGATCATAAGTCTCTCTGTTATCTATGATTAACCTAATTAAGGCCCTTGTCTGATCGTAAGTCTCTCTGTTATCTATGATGAACCTAATTAAGGCCCTTGTCTGAAGTCTCTGTTTATCTCTTATTAGATATTTTCATGTCCCATGGGAAGCCCCTGGCCTGGGGGTCCAGACAGAACAGCCTGTCAGGTCTGTGTAACTCACTTCCTTGTCCTCGGACCAAAGCGCAGGCGTCAGAGTGGCTTGGACAGGTTGCGGAGCCCTGTTGATTGCAGTCCTCATCATTAGAGCCCATGCAGGTATAGCATCGTAGGGCTTCACCTGGAGAACGAGAGGAAAGAGTGTTAGCAGTAGAAGAGGAAGAGAGAGGAAGAGAGGGAGAGAGAGGAAGATAGAGTAGTGTCACACCAGCCTTCGCTTTGGCTCCCCCTCCTGTCCAGCTCAGGTGTTCGGCGTCGCCAGCCTTCTAGCTGCTGCCGAACCTGCTGCTGGCAAACGCCCTTCACTCATTAACCCCGGACTTGTCTCGTCATCATTACACACACCTGGTTCCAATCCCCACTCTATCACTGTATATATACTCCCTCTGTCATTTGTCTTTGTAGGTCATTGTATATGTTGCTTGTTTTTCTGAGAGGAATCTCTCCTACTATTTCCCGAGTACTTTATATTTTGCGCTTTGGGTTTCGTCCCACTTTAAGCTATGGTGCTTTAAAAATTCAGTAGTTCTAAACCTGCGACTGCCTCCTGCCTACTCCTCTCTACACTTGTGACAAGTACACAGTGGCAGAATACCTGACCACTGTGACTGACCCAAACTTAAGGAAAGCTTTGACTATGTACAGATTCAGTGAGCATAGCCTTGCTATTGAGAAAGGCCGCCGTAGGCAGACCTGGCTCTCAAGAGAAGACAGGCTATGTGCACACTGCCCACAAAATGAGGTGGAAACTGAGCTGCACTTCCTAACCTCCTGCCAAATGTATGACCATATTAGAGACACATACTTCCCTCAGATTACACAGACCCACAAAGAATTCGAAAACAAACCCAATTTTGATAGACTCCCTTATCTACTGGGTGAAAAACCACAGTGTGCCATCACAGCAGCAAGATTTGTGACCTGTTGCCACAAGAAAAGGGCAACCAGTGAAGAACAAACATCATTGTAAATACAACCCATATGTATGTTTATTTATTTTCCCATTTGTACTTTAACTATTTGCACATTGTTACAACACTGTATATGTACATAATATGACATTTGAAATGTCTTTATTCCTTTGGAACTTCTGAGTTTAATGTTTACTGTTAATATTTATTGTTTATTTCACTTTTGAGAGAGGGAGACAGGTAGAGAGAGAGAGACACCGGTATAGAAGACAGGTAGAGAGAGAGAGAGACAGGTAGAGAGAGGGGGAGACAGGTAGAGAGAGAGGGAAACAGAGAGAGAGAGAGAGAGAGAGAGATACAGTTAGAGAGAGGGGGAGACAGGTAGAGAGAGAGAGAGAGAGAGAGAGAGAGAGGGAGAGAGAGAGGGAGACAGATTGAGAGATAGAGAGAGAGATGAGAGTGAGAGTGAGACTGCTACCTATATCCCCCCACTAGAATCCCCATACTTTAATGAAGACAGCTTCTCCATCCTGGAGGGGGAAATATATCATTTCCAGACCCAGGGACATGTACTAGTCTGTGGCGACCTAAATGCCAGAACTGGACAAGAACCTGACACCCTCAGCACACAGGGGGACAAACACCTACCTGGAGGTGACAGCATTCCCTCCCCCATATGCCCCCCTAAGCACAACTACGACAACATAACCAACAAAAACGGGTCACGACTCCTGCAGCTCTGTCGCACACTTTTTATTTTATTTTATTTCACCTTTATTTAACCAGGTAAGCCAGTTGAGAACAGGTTCTCATTTACAACTGCGACCTGGCCAAGATAAAGCAAAGTAGTGCAATAAAAACAACACAGAGTTACATATGGGGTAAAAAAAACATAAAGTCAGAAATACAACAGAAAATATATATACAGTGTGTGCAAATGTAGCAAGTTATGGAGGTAAGGCAATAAATAGGCTATAGTGCAGAATAATTACAATAGTATTAACACTGGAATGCTAGATGTGCAAGAGATGATGTGCAAATAGAGATACTGGGGTGCAAAAGAGCAAAATAAATAACAATATAGGGATGAGGGTAGTTGGGTGGGCTAATTTCAGATGGGCTGTGTACAGGTGCAGTGATCGGTAAGGTGCTCTGACAACTGATGCTTAAAGTTAGTGAGGGAGATAAGAGTCTCCAGCTTCAGAGATTTTTGCAATTCGTTCCAGTCATTGGCAGCAGAGAACTGGAAGGAATGGCGGCCAAAGGAGGTGTTGGCTTTGGGAATGACCAGTGAGATATACCTGCTGGAGCGCAGACTACGGGTGGGTGCTGCTATGGTGACCAATGAGCTAAGATAAGGCGGGGGATTTGCCTAGCAGTGATTTATAGATGGCCTGGAGCCAGTGGGTTTGACGACGAACATGTAGTGAGGACCAGCCAACAAGAGCGTACAGGTCACAGTGGTGGGTAGTGTATGGGGCTTTGGAGACAAAACGGATGGCACTGTGATAGACTACATCCAATTTGCTGAGTAGAGTGTTGGAGGCTATTTTGTAAATGACATCACCGAAGTCAAGGATCGGTAGGATAGTCAGTTTTACGAGGGCATGTTTGGCAGCATGAGTGAAGGAGGCTTTGTTGCGAAATAGGAAGCCGATTCTAGATTTAACTTTGGATTGGAGATTCTTTATGTGAGTCTGGAAGTTGAGTTTACAGTCTAACCAGACACCTAGATATTTGTAGTTGTCCACATACTCTAGGTCAGACCCGTCGAGAGTGGTGATTCTAGTCGGGTGGGCGGGTGCTAGCAGCGTTCGATTGAAAAGCATGCATTTAGTTTTACTAGTGTTTAAGAGCAGTTGAAGGCTACTGAAGGATTGTTGTATGGCATTGAAGCTCGTTTGGAGGTTTGTTAACACAGTGTCCAATGAAGGGCCAGATGTATACAAAATGGTGTCGTCTGCGTAGAGGTGGATCTGAGAGTCACCAGCAGCAAGAGCGACATCATTGATATACACAGAGAAAAGTGTCGGCCCAAGAATTGAACCCTGTGGCACCCCCATAGAGACTGCCATAGGTCCAGACAACAGGCCCTCCGATTTGACACACTGAACTCTATCTGAGAAGTAGTTGGTGAACCAGGCGAGGCAGTCATTTGAGAAACCAAGGCTATTTAGTCTGCCAATAAGAATGCGGTGGTTGACAGAGTCGAAAGCCTTGGCCAGGTCGATGAAGACGGCTGCACAGTACTGTCTATTATCAATCGTGGTTATAATATCGTTTAGGACCTTGAGCGTGGCTGAAGTGCACCCGTGACCAGCTCGGAAACCGGATTGCATAGCGGAGAAGGTGCGGTGGTATTCGAAATGGTCGGTGATCTGTTTGTTAACTTGGCTTTCGAATACTTTCGAAAGGCAGGGCAGGATGGATATAGGTCTGTAGCAGTTTGGATCTAGAGTGTCACCCCCTTTGAAGAGGGGGATGACCGCAGCAGCTTTCCAATCTCTGGGGATCTCAGACGTTATGAAAGAGAGGTTGAACAGACTAGTAATAGGGGTTGCGACAATTTCGGCGGCTAGTTTTTAGAAAGAAAGGGTCCAGATTGTCTAGCCCAGCTGATTTGTAGGGGTCCAGATTTTGCAGCGCTTTCAAAACATCAGCTGTCTGAATTTGTGTGAAGGAGAAGCGGGGGGGGCATGGGCAAGTTGCAGCAGAGGGTGCAGAGTTGGTGGCCGGGTTAGTGGTAGCCAGATGGAAAGCATGGCCAGCTGTAGCAAAATGCTTGTTGAAATTCTCGATTATTGTAGATTTATCGGTGGTGATAGTGTTTCCTAGCCTCAGTGCAGTGGGCAGCTGGGGAGGAAGTGCTCTTATTCTCCATGGACTTTACAGTGTCCCAAAACTTTTTGGAGTTAGTGCTACAGGATGCAAATTTCTGTTTGAAAAAGTTAGCCTTTGCTTTCCTGACTGCTTGTGTATATTGGTTCCTAACTTCCCTGAAAAGTTGCATATCGCGGGGGCTATTTGATGCTAATGCTGTACGCCACAGGATGTTTTTGTGCTGGTCAAGGGCAGTCAAGTCTGAGGAGAACCAGGGGCTATATCGGTTCTTAGTTCTGTATTTTTTGAATGGGGCATGTTTATTTAAGATTGAGAGGAAATTACTTTTAAGGAACAACCAGGCATCCTCTACTGACGGAATGAGATCTATATCCATCCAGGATACCTGGGCCAGGTCAATTAGGAAGGCCTCCTCGCTAAAGTGTTTTAGGGAGCGTTTGACAGTGATGAGGGGTGGTCGTTTGACCGCAGACCCGTTACGGACGCAGGCAATAAGGCAGTGATCGCTGAGATCCTGGTTGAAGACAGCTGAGGTGTATTTAGAGGGTATGTTAGTCAGGATGATATCTATGAGGGTACCCATGTTTAAGGATTTAGGGTTGTACCTGGTAGGTTCGTTGATAATTTGCGTGAGGTTGAGGGCATCTAGCTTGGATTGTAGGATGGCTGTGGTATTAAGCATATCCCAATTTAGGTCACCAAGCAGTACAAACTCAGAGGATAAATGGGGGGCAATCAATTCACATATGGTGTCCAGGGCACAGCTGGGGGCTGAGGGGGGGTCTGTAGCAAGCGGCAACAGTGAGAGACTTATTTCTGGAAAGGTGGATTTTTAGAAGTAGAAGCTCAAACTGTTTGGGCACAGACCTGGATAGTATGATTGAGCTCTGCAGGCTATCTCTACAGTAGATTGCAACTCCACCCCCTTTGGCAGTTCTATCTAGACGGAAAATGTTATAGTTGGGGATGGAAATTTCAGAATTTTTGGTGGCCTTCCTGAGCCAGGATTCAGACACTGCTAGAACATCAGGGTTGGCAGAGTGTGCTGGGTATGTACATAGTCAATGGTAGGCTTCGAGGGGACTCCTATGGTAGGTACACCTATAGCTCATCTCTTGGCAGTAGTACTGTAGACTACTTTATCACTGACCTCAACCCAGAGTCTCTCAGAGCGTTCACCAGTCAGCCCACTGACACCCCTATCAGACCACAGCAAAAATCACAGTCTACTTAAACAGAGGAATACTCAATCATGAGGCATCAAAGCCAAAGGAAACTGAATAATATTGAGACATGCTGTAGATGGAAGGAAAGTAGTGTTGAAACCTACCAAAACACAATTAGGCAACAACAAATTAAATCCATTCTAGACAACTTCCTGGACAAAACGTTCCACTTTAATAGTGAAGTGGTAACTTGGTCAGTAGAAAACCTAAACAATATATTTGACCTCTCAGTTCCCTATCAAATCTAAAAATCTCTAACAGAAAACCAAAGAAACAGTAACAACAGTGATAAATGGTTTGATGAAGAATGCAAAAACCTAAGAAAGAAATTTAGAAAAACCTATCCTACCAAAAAACCAAGAGACCCAGAAACCTGAGCCTACGCCTTCACTATGGTGAATCACTTAAAACAATACAGAAATACACTACGGAAAAAGAAGGAACAGCATGTCAGAAATCAGCTCAATGTAATTGAAGAATCCATAGACTCTAACCACTTCTGGGAAAATTGGAAAACACTAAGCAAACAACAACACAAAGAGCTATCTATCCAAAACGGAGATGTATGGGTAAACCACTTCTCCAATCTTTTTGGCCCTATAACAGAGAACAAAACAGCAAAAAAAATATACATGATCAAATGCAAATCTTAGAATCAACTATAAAGACTACCAGAACCCACTGGATTCTCCAATTACATTGAATGAACTACAAGACAAAATACATTACATTTAAGTCATTCTTATCCAGAGCGACTTACAGTTAGTGAGTGCATACATTACTTTTATTTATTTTTCATAATCGAACCCACAACCCTGGCGTTGCAAACGCCATGCTCTACCAACTGAGCTACATCCCTGCCGGCCATTCCCTCCCCTACCCTGGACCAATTGTGCGCCGCCCCATGGGTCTCCCGGTCGCGGCCGGCTACGACAGAGCCTGGATTCAAACAAGGATCTCTAGTGGCACAGCTAGCACTGCGATGCAGTGCCCTTAGACCACTGCACCACTCGGGAGTTCAATACAAACCTCCAACCCAAAAAGTCCTGTGGTGTTGATGGTATCACTCAATGAAATGATAAAATATACAGACCACACATTTCAATTAGCTATACGTAAACTCTTTAACATCATCCTTAGCTCTGGCATCTTCCCCAATATTTGGAACCAAGGACTGATCACCCCCAATCCACAAAAGTGGAGACAAATTTGACCTCAATAACTACAGTAGGATATGCGTCAACAGCAACCTTGGGAAAATTCTCTGCATTATCATTAACAGCAGACTAGTTCATTTCCTCAGTGAAAACAATGTACTGAGCAAATGTCAAATTGGCTTTTTACCAAATTACCGTACGACAGACCACGTATTCACCCTGCACACTCTAATTGACAAACAAACAAACCAAAACAAAGGCAAAGTCTTCTCATGCTTTGTTGATTTCAAAAAAGCTTTTGACTCAATTTGGCATGAGGGTCTGCTATACAAATTGATGGAAAGTGGGGTTGGTGGAAAAACTACGACATTATAAAAACCCGTACACAAACAACAAGGGGCGGGGAAAAGGCAGAGGAGATGAACAGATAAAGAGAGAGGGGACAGAAAAAGGGGGAAAGAGACTGGTAGGGTTAGAGGGGAGACAGGTAGAGAAAGGGGCGGGAGAGTGGAGAGAGAAAAGGGAGGAGAGGGGGGCAGGTAGAGAGGGAGACCGGGAAAAGGAGTGGGGGAAGGGAGAGAGATAGTGAGACAGGTAGAGAAGGGAAAGGAGGAAGGGAACGGTAGAGAAGGAGGGTACGGTGGGGGAGGAGGGAGACAGGGAGAGAAGAGGGGGAAGGTAAGAGAAGGGAGACAGGTAGAGAAGAGGGGAGACAGGGAGGGAGAGGGGGACAGGTAGAGAGAGAGAGGAAAGTTAGAGAGAGAGGGAGACAGGTAGAGAGAGTAGGGAGACAGGTAAGAGAAGAGGGAGACAGGTGAGAGAGAGGGGCAGGAGAGAGGGTGAGGTAGAGAGAGAGGGAGATAGAGGGAGGAAAGGTAGAGAGGAGAGAGTAAGAGAGAGGAGACAGGTAGAGAGAGAGTGAGACAGGTAGCGAGAGAGAGAGGGAGACAGATTGAGAGATATGGAGACAGGTAGAGAGAGAGAGAGAGAGAGAGAGGTAGAGAGAGAGGGAGACAGGTAAAGAGAGAGGGAGACAGGCAGAGAGAGAGTGAGACAGATAAAGAGAGAGGGAGACAGATAGAGAGAGGGAGACAGGTAGAGAGTTAGAGGGAGACAGGTAGAGAGAGAGGGAGAAAGGTAGACCTATTACAGTGTATTACGGTAGTCATCCTGACAGACCTATCACAGTGTATTACTGTAGTCATCCTGACAGACCTATTACAGTGTATTACTGTAGTCATTCTGACAGACCTATCACAGTGTATTATTGTAGTCATCCCGGCAGACCTATTACAGTGTATTACTGTAGTCATCCTGACAGACCTATTACAGTGTATTGACGGTAGTCATCCTGACAGACCTATACAAGGTGTATTACTGTGTCATCCTGACCAGACCTATTACAGTGTATTACTGTAGTCATCCTGACAGAACCTATCACAGTGTATTACTGTAGTCATACCTGACAGACCTATCACAGTGTATTACTGTAGTCATCCTGACAGACCTATCACAGTGTATTACTGTAGTCATCCTGACAGACCTATCAAAGTGTATTACTGTAGTCATCCTGACAGACCTATTACAGTGTATTATGTAGTCATCCTGACAGAACCTATTTACAGTGTATTACTGTAGTCATCCCGGCAGACCTATTACAGTTGTATTACTGTAGTCACTCTGACAGACCTATCACAGTGTATTACGGTAGTCATCATGACAGACTATTAGAGTGTATTACGGTAGTCATCCTGACAGACCTATTACAGTGTTGTATTACTGTAGTCATCCTGACAGACCTATCACAGTGTATTACTGTAGTCATCCTGACAGACCTATCACAGTGTATTACGGTAGTCATCCTGACAGGAACCTATCACAGTGTATACTGTAGTCAATCCTGACAGACCTATTACAGTGTATTACTGTAGTCAGCCCGGCAGACCTATTACAGTGTATTACTGTAGTCATCCCGGCAGACCTATTACAGTGTATTACTGTAGTCATCCTGACAGACCTATTACAGTGTATTACGGTAGTCATCCTGACAGGACCTATTACAGTGTTTACTGCAGTCATCCTGACAGAACCTATCACAGTGGTATTACTGTAGTCATCCTGACAGACCTATCACAGTGTATTACTGTAGTCATCCCTGGCAGACCTATCACAGTGTATTACTGTAGTCATCCCGACGACCTATCACAGTGTATTACTGTAGTCAATCCCGAACATGACCTATTACAGTGTATTACTGTAGTCATCCTGACAGACCTATTACAGTGTATTACTGTAGTCATCCTGACAGACCTATCACAGTGTATTAATGGTAGTCATCCTGACAGACCTATTACAGTGTATTACGGTAGTCATCCTGACAGACCTATTACAGTGTATTACGGTAGTCATCCTGACAGACCTATCACAGTGTATTACGGTAGTCATCCTGACAGACCTATTACAGTGTATTACGGTAGTCATCCTGACAGAACCTATCACGTGTATTACTGTAGTCATCCTGACAGACCTATTACAGTGTATTACTGTAGTCATCCTGACAGAGCTATTACAGTGTATTACTGTAGTCATCCTGACAGACCTATCGCAGTGTATTAATGTAGTCATCCTGACAGACCTATTACAGTGTATTACTGTAGTCATCCTGACAGACCTATCACAGTGTATTACTGTAGTCATTCTGACAGACCTATTACAGTGTATTACTGTAGTCATCCTGACAGAGCTATTACAGTGTATTACTGTAGTCATCCTGACAGACCTATTACAGTGTATTACTGTAGTCATCCTGACAGACCTATCGCAGTGTATTAATGTAGTCATCCTGACAGACCTATTACAGTGTATTACTGTAGTCATCCTGACAGACCTATCACAGTGTATTACTGTAGTCATTCTGACAGACCTATTACAGTGTATACTGTAGTCATTCTGACAGAGCTATTACAGTGTATTACTGTAGTCATCCTGACAGACCTATTACAGTGTATTACTGTAGTCATCCTGACAGACCTATTACAGTGTATTACTGTAGTCATCCTGACAGACCTATTACAGTGTATTACGGTAGTTATCCTGACAGACCTATTACCAGTGTATTACTGTAGTCATCCTGACAGACCTATCACAGTGTATTACTGTAGTCAATCCTGACAGACCTATCACAGTGTATTACGTGTAGTCATCCTGACAGACCTATCACATGCATTACTGTAGTCATCCTGACAGACCTATTACAGTGTATTACTGTAGTCATCCCGGCAGACCTATTACAGTGTATTACTGTAGTCATCCTGACAGATCTATTACAGTGTATTACTGTAGTCATCCTGACAGACCTATTACAGTGTATTACTGTAGTCATCCTGACAGACCTATCACAGTGTATTACTGTAGTCATCCTGACAGACCTATCACAGTGTATTACTGTAGTCATCCTGACAGACCTATTACAGTGTATTACTGTAGTCATCCCGGCAGACCTATCACAGTGTATTACTGTAGTCATCCCGACAGACCTATCACAGTGTAATTACTGTAGTCATCCCTGACAGACCGATTACAGTGTATTACTGTAGTCCATCCTGACAGACCTATTACCAGTGTATTACTGTAGTCATCCTGACAGACCTATTACAGTGGTATTTGTAGCATCTGACAGACCTGATTACCTAGTGTATTATGTAGTCTATCCTGACCAGACCTATCACAGTGTTATTACTGTAGTCATCCTGACAGAACCTATCACAGTGTATTACTGTAGTCATCCTGACAGACCTATTACAGTGTATTACTGTAGTCATCCCGGCAGACCTATCACAGTGTATTACTGTAGTCATCCCGACAGACCTATCACAGTGTATTACTGTAGTCATCCTGACAGACCTATTACAGTGTATTACTGTAGTCATCCTGACAGACCTATCACAGTGTATTACTGTAGTCATCCTTACAGACCTATTACAGTGTATTACTGTAGTCATCCTGACAGACCTATCACAGTGTATTACTGTAGTCATCCTGACAGACCTATTACAGTGTATTACGGTAGTCATCCTGACAGACCTATTACAGTGTATTACGGTAGTCATCCTGACAGACCTATCACAGTGTATTATGGTAGTCATCCTGACAGACCTATTACAGTGTATTACGGTAGTAATCCTGACAGACCTATCACAGTGTATTACTGTAGTCATCCTGACAGACCTATTACAGTGTATTACTGTAGTCATCCTGACAGACCTATTACAGTGTATTACTGTAGTCATCCTGACAGACCTATCGCAGTGTATTAATGTAGTCATCCTGACAGACCTATTACAGTGTATTACTGTAGTCATCCTGACAGACCTATCACAGTGTATTACTGTAGTCATTCTGACAGACCTATTACAGTGTATTACTGTAGTCATCCTGACAGAGCTATTACAGTGTATTACTGTAGTCATCCTGACAGACCTATTACAGTGTATTACTGTAGTCATCCTGACAGACCTATTACAGTGTATTACTGTAGTCATCCTGACAGACCTATTACAGTGTATTACTGTAGTCATCCTGACAGACCTATTACAGTGTATTACTGTAGTAATCCCGGCAGACCCATCACAGTGTATTACTGTAGTCATCCTGACAGACCTATTACAGTGTATTACTGTAGTCATCCCGGCAGACCCATCACAGTGTATTACTGTAGTCATCGTGACAGACCTATTACAGTGTATTACTGTAGTCATCCTGACAGACCTATTACAGTGTATTACTGTAGTCATCCTGACAGACCTATTACAGTGTATTACTGTAGTCATCCCGGCAGACCCATCACAGTGTATTACTGTAGTCATCCTGACAGACCTATTACAGTGTATTACTGTAGTCATCCCGGCAGACCCATCACAGTGTATTACTGTAGTCATCGTGACAGACCTATTACAGTGTATTACTGTAGTCATACTGACAGACCTATTACAGTGGTATACTGTAGTCAGTCCCGGCAGACCTATTACAGTGTATTACTGTAGTCATCCTGACAGACCTATCACAGTGTATTACTGTAGTCATCCTGACAGACCTATTACAGTGTATTACGGTAGTCATCCTGACAGACCTATTACAGTGTATTACTGTAGTCATCCTGACAGACCGATCACAGTTTATTACTGTATCATCCTGACAGACCTATTACAGTGTATTACTGTAGTCATCCTTACAGACCTATTACAGTGTATTACTGTAGTCATCCTGACAGACCTATCACAGTGTATTACTGTAGTCATCCTGACAGACCTATTACAGTGTATTACTGTAGTCATCCTGACAGACCTATTACAGTGTATACGTAGTCATCCTGAACAGACCTATCACAGTGTATTATGGTAGTCATCTGACGACCTATACAGTGTATTACGGTAGTAATCCTGACAAGACCTATCACAGTGTATTACTGTATCATCCTGACAGACTATTACAGTGTATTACTGTAGTCATCCTGGACAGACCTATACAGTGTATTACTGTAGTCATCCTGACAGACCTATCGCAGTGTATTAATGTAGTCATCCTGACAGACCTATTACAGTGTATTACTGTAGTCATCCTGACAGACCTATCACAGTGTATTACTGTAGTCATTCTGACAGACCTATTACAGTGGATACCTGTAGTCATCCTGACAGATCTATTACAGGTTATTAACTGTAGTCTCCTGACAGACCTATTACAGTGTATTACTGTAGTCATCCTGACAGACCTATTACAGTGTATTACTGTAGTCATCCTGACAGACCTATTACAGTGTATTACTGTAGTCATCCTGACAGACCTATTACAGTGTATTACTGTAGTAATCCCGGCAGACCCATCACAGTGTATTACTGTAGTCATCCTGACAGACCTATTACAGTTGTATTACTGTAGTCATCCCGGCAGACCCATCACAGTGTATTTCTGTAGTCATCGTGACAGACCTATTACAGTGTTTTTACTGTAGTCATACTGACCGACCTATTACAGTGTTTACTTGTCATCCCCGGCAGAAACCCATACAATGTATTACTGTAGTCATCCTGACAGACCTATCACAGTTGTATTACGGTAGTTCCTGACAGACCTATTACAGTGTATTACGGTAGTCATCCTGACAGACCTATTACAGTGTATTACTGTAGTCATCCTGAAAAGACCCATCCAGTGTATACTGTAGTCATCCTGACAGACCTATACCCGTGTATTACTGTAGTTCCCCGACGACCTATCACAGTGTTTACTGTAGTCATCCTGACCGACCTATTACGTGTATTACTGTAGTCATCCTGGGCAGACCTATCCAGTGTATTACTGTTTGTCATCCCGACAGACCTATTACAGTGTATTACTGTAGTCATCCTGACCGACTATCACAGGTATTACTGTGTCATTCCCGACAGACCTATTACAGTGTATTCGGTTTGTCATCCTGACAGACCCCTTTTCAGTGTATTATGGTAGTCATCCTGACAGAAATATACAGTGTATTTCGGTAGTCATCCTGACAGACCTATTACAGTGTATTACGGGAGTCATCCTGACAGACCTATCACAGTGTATTACTGTAAATCATCCTGACAGACCTATTACAGTGTATACTGTAGTCATCCTGACAGACCTATTACAGTGTATACTGTTGTCCCTCCTGACAGACCTATGCAGTGTATTAATGTAGTCATCCTGGGCAGACCTATTACAGTGTATTACTGTGTCATCCTGACAGACCTATTACAGTGTATTACTGTAGTCATCCTGACAGACCTATTACAGTGTTTACTGTAGTTTATCCTGACAGACCTATTACAGTGTATTTCTGTAGTCATCTGACAGACCTATACAGTGTATTACTGTAGTCATCCCGGCAGACCCATCACAGTGTATTACTGTAGTCATCCTGACAGACCTATTACAGTGTATTACTGTAGTCATCCCGGCAGACCCATCACAGTGTATTACTGTAGTCATCGTGACAGACCTATTACAGTGTATTACTGTAGTCATACTGACAGACCTATTACAGTGTATTACTGTAGTCATCCCGGCAGACCTATTACAGTGTATTACTGTAGTCATCCTGACAGACCTATCACAGTGTATTACGGTAGTCATCCTGACAGACCTATTACAGTGTATTACGGTAGTCATCCTGACAGACCTATTACAGTGTATTACTGTAGTCATCCTGACAGACCTATCACAGTGTATTACTGTAGTCATCCTGACAGACCTATTACAGTGTATTACTGTAGTCATCCTGACAGACCTATCACAGTGTATTACTGTAGTCATCCTGACAGACCTATTACAGTGTATTACTGTAGTCATCCTGACAGACCTATCACAGTGTATTACTGTAGTCATCCTGAACAGACCTATTTACAGTGTATTACTGTAGTCATCCTGACAGACCTATTACAGTGTATTACTGTAGTCATCCTGACAGACCTATTACAGTGTATTACTGTAGTCATCCTGACAGACCTATTACAGTGTATTACTGTAGTCATCCTGACAGACCTATTACAGTGTATTACGGTAGTCATCCTGACAGACCTATTACAGTGTATTACGGTAGTCATCCTGACAGACCTATTACAGTGTCATTACCTGTAGTTCATCCGGACAGGGACATATTACAGTGGTATTACTGTAGTCATTCTGACAGACCTATATCACCGTGTATTATGGTAGTCATCCCGGCAGACCTATTACAGTGTATTACTGTAGTCATCCTGACAGACCTATTACAGTGTATTACGGTAGTCATCCTGACAGACCTATTACAGTGTATTACTGTAGTCATCCTGACAGACCTATACAGTGTATTACTGTAGTCATCCTGACAGACCTATCACAGTGTATTACTGTAGTCATCCTGACAAGACCCTATCACAGTGTATTACTGTAGTCATCCTGACGAACCTATCACAGTGTACTTTACTGTAGTCATCCTGACAGACCTATCACAGTTGTTTTACTGTAGTCATCCTGACAGACCTATTACAGTTTATTTTACTGTAGTCATCCTGACAGACCAATACAGTGTATTACTGTAGTCATCCCGGCAGGACCTATTACAGTATATTACTGTAGTCATCCTGACAGACCTATCACAGTGTATTACGGTAGTCATCCTGACAGACCTATTACAGTGTATTACGGTAGTCATCCTGACAGACTATTACAGGTATTACTGTAGTCATCCTGACAGACCTATCACAGTGTATTCCTGTAGTCTTCCTGACAGACCTATCACAGTGTTTACCAAGTAGTCATCCTGACAACCCTATCACAGTGTTATTACTGTAGTCATCCTGACAGACCTATTACAGTGTATACGGTAGTCATCCTGACAGACCTATTAAGTGTATTACTGTAGTCATCCTGACAGACCTATTACAGTGTATTACGGGTAGTCCCATCCCTGACAGACCTATTACAGTGTATTACTGTAGTCATCCTGACAGACCTATTACAGTGTATTACGGTAGTCTTCCTGACAGACCTATCACAGTGTATTACTGTAGTCATCCTGACAGACCTATTACAGTGTATTACTGTAGTCATCCTGACAGACCTATTACAGTGTATTACTCTAGTCATCCTGACAGACCTATTACAGTGTATTACTGTAGTCATCCTGACAGACCTATTACAGTGTATTACTGTAGTCATCCTGACAGACCTATTACAGTGTATTACGGTAGTCATCCTGACAGACCTATTACAGTGTATTACGGTAGTCATCCTGACAGACCTATTACAGTGTATTACTGTAGTCATCCTGACAGACCTATCACAGTGTATTACTGTTGTCATCCTGACAGACCTATTACAGTGTATTACGGTAGTCATCCTGACAGACCTATTACAGTGTATTACTGTAGTCATCCCGGCAGACCTATTACAGTGTATTACTGTAGTCATCCTGACAGACCTATTACAAGTGTAATTACTGGTAGTCATCCTGACAGACCTATCACATGTATTACTGTAGTCATTCTGACAGACCTATTACAGTGTATTACGGTAGTCATCCTGACAGACCTATTACAGTGTATTACTGTAGTCATCCCGGCAGACCTATTACAGTGTATTACTGTAGTCATCCCGGCAGACCCATCACAGTGTATTACTGTAGTCATCCTGACAGACCCGTTGTCATCCTGACAGACCTATCACAGTCTAATACTGTAGTCATTCTGACAGACCTATTACGTGGTATTACTGTAGTCATCCTGACAGACCTATCACAGTGTATTACTGTAGTCATCCTGACAGACCTATCACAGTGTATTACTGTAGTCATCCCGGCAGACCTATTACAGTGTATTACTGTAGTCATCCCGGCAGACCCATCACAGTGTATTACTGTAGTCATCCTGACAGACCTGTAGTCATCCCGGCAGACCCATCACAGTGTATTACTGTAGTCATCCTGACAGACCCGTTGTCATCCTGACAGACCTATCACAGTCTATTACTGTAGTCATTCTGACAGACCTATTACAGTGTATTACTGTAGTCATCCTGACAGACCTATCACAGTGTATTACTGTAGTCATCCTGACAGACCTATCACAGTGTATTACTGTAGTCATCCTGACAGACCTATTACAGTGTATTACTGTAGTCATCCTGACAGACCTATTACAGTGTATTACTGTAGTCATCCCGGCAGACCTATCACAGTGTATTACTGTAGTCATCCCGGTAGCAGTCCAGTATTACTGTCCAGGGAAATGAAGGTCAGTGACTCTGGGTTTTCTAAAGTGTTGTTGGTCTACTGTCCACTAGTGCCAGTCTGTTTGCTCTATCCTGATGACTCTTTGTTCTGCCAATCTGTTTGAGTTTGGAGTTGGCAAGAGCCAAAAAACTGGTCCGGGACCAGTCTAACTGTACACACCTTGGCTGTAGTAATTAGGTAAGTGCGGTACCAATGTCTCTAACTTGTTGTCCACTTTTCTGGAGTAGTGATTTTTTATGTGTTCACATAAAAAAGAAATCCTACAGTTTTATTTATTCTCTAAACTTCTAAGATAAACAAACAAAAATGAAAGGTACTGTTTTAACTGACATATGACATTTATGGGTCTCTTTAAATGTCTCTCTTTTGAATCAGTCTTTAATGTCCTTGCTCATACACCTGGCTATCCACAACCATGTAATAAAACTGTCAACATCCTCCACAGTATCCTCCTTTTACCCTGCATTATGGCCAACAATGTCGTCTCAAGCCTGAGAGCACGACTTTACTTCGATCAATCAGACATGGCTGTGGAGAAGGGAACAACTTAGAAGAGAAGTCAAAACCCAAGTCAAGTCAGAACAATAGTCTGAGACGTCAGTTCAACATTTGGACAGCCTGGGAAATGTATCGGAATCAAGTGTAGTCTCTATACTCTCCCTTTCAACCAACGTCTTCCTTTCTTTTTTTTGTAAGATTGTATTTTATATTTCATAAACAATACAAAACATGCACACACAAACGACATCATACAAACATCAACTACATCACCCCTGCCCAAACCCACCCGCTCACACCCCCAATCTCCTGCCTCGCTCTCCGCCACATGGCCTCAAACTGCACCATTTTGTTTCTCTCCGTTGCCCACGCACTTTCAATATTTAAATAATAAAGCAATCGATTTTTTTGCATTGTGTTAATGATGGCAGATTGATTTCCAAGATTTTAGTATAAGTTTTTTCAAGATGAGTGACGAGGAGAGCATTTCTGTACCAGTAAAATCCCACCACTGACACCAACCGCCCCCAGTTATCATAACCTTTGACCCAACGACACAGAACCTTTCAATCAATCCGGTTCTCCATACCTTTTGTTATCTTTTACCTCAGCATTTCTGTGCAAACAGAAAACAAAGGCACATGAGGGGATTTCCGTGCTGCTAACGCTAATTCCTGTTAACAGTGTTGACATGCTGACCCCCTGCCTTGCGCCACAGATGACCCCAATCCTCCCTGTTACACGCACACACGGACACGTGCGCACATAACACACTTTTATGATTAGCCCATAGGCCTATTAGGAGATTAGCCAGTGTGAATGAATCCTAGTTAGAGGATGACAGATGGCAAAAAACCACCAAGATGTTTCTCGAATATATAAGACCATGTATGTTTCTTGATTTGTATGCATGGCTGCCATTGAACAAATATTCAACATCAAATGTGCCACACAACAAATAGTACAGTATTTGTCTTGGTCATGGTAAACTGCATACTTTCAGAGGCTTAGAGAAACTAAAACTGACCAAAACGATACAAAGACATTCGATCCCAATTTGTCCATTAACTCAATCCCACTTAGTCCATTAAAAAGTTGTGAAAAGATTGTGAAGATTCATTAAAGGGTGTCATTTAAAAGGACAACAGCAGTAAACAACAGTGGAATAAGTCAAGCTGAAGAGGGTAGGAGGCAGAGAGAACAAGACAGAGGAAAGAGTTTCTGGAAGTGGGAAGAGGTTATGCAAGGCAGAGCGGCCAGGAGAGAGAGGGGCCAGAGAGAGAGAGGGGCAGGAGAGAAAGGGGCCAGAGAGAGAGGGGCCAGGAGAGAGAGGGGCCAGGAGAGAGAGGGGCAGGGAGAGAAGGGGCAGGAGAGAAAGGGGCCAGAGAGAGAGGGGCCAGAGAGAGAGGGGCCAGGAGAGAGAGGGGCCAGGAGAGAGAGGGGCAGGAGAGAAAGGGGCCAGAGAGAGAGGGGCCAGAGAGAGAGGGGCCAGGAGAGAGGGGCCAGAGAGGGAGAGGGGCCAGAGAGAGAGAGGGGCCAGGAGAGGGAGGGGCCAGAGAGAGAGAGGGGCCAGAGAGAGAGAGGGGCCAGGAGAGAGAGGGGCCAGGAGAGAGAAGGGGCCAGAGGAGAGGGGCCAGAGAGAGGGCCAGGAGAGAGAGAGCCAGGAGAGGAGGGGCCAGAGAGAGAGAGAGGGCCAGGAGAAAGGGCCAGAGAGAGAAGCAGGCCAGGAGAGAGAGGGGCCAGAGAGAGAGAGGGCCAGGAGAGAAGGGGCCAGTGAGAGAAGGCCAGGAGAGAGAGCCAGGAGAGAGAAGAGCCAGGAAGGAGGGAAGCCAGGAGAGAGAGGCCAGAGAGAGAGGAAGCCAGGAGAGAGGGCCAGGAGAAGAGAGAGAGGCCAAGAGAGATGAGGGGGAGAAGAAGAGAAAAGGTGAGCGAAGGAAAGAATGAGGAAGAGGAAACAAAGTAATGAAAGATGAGCAAGGAAAGAAAGGATGAAGGATGAAAAGAATTGAAGGATGGAAAGAATGGAAGGATGGAAAGAATGGAAGGATGGAAAAGATGGAAGGATGAAAAGATGGAAGGATGAAAAGATGGAAGGATGGAAAGAATGGAGGGATGAAAAGATGGAAGGATGGAAAGAATGGAAGGATGGAAAGAATGGAAGGATGGAAAGAATGGAAGGATGGAAAGAATGGAAGGATGAAAAGAATGGAAGGATGAAAAAGCATAAGAAGAGGGCAAGGTGGCGACCAGAAAGGTAGAGAGATCCACCAATTTCTCCCCAAACATACAAGGCAAACAGAACAAGAGAACGTGTGAGAAAGTCCTTACTGTATGAAGTGAGGAAAAGTAGCGAGACAAGGAGTACGGTACAGTTCTGGACAGCTCTCATGTTGCTGGTCCTTCTGGTCCTTCGTTCCTGGTCCTTCCCTGGAGCGATGCGATCACACAATGAAAAGCAGGTTGTTTGCTGCTAAACCCCTTCTGATCTTAATCCTGTCTTCTTCTATCAGGGAGCTAATGCCTCTGCACAGACCAGATCAGCGGTTACTGGTTAGCGGTTAGCTTCTCCACTGGGGGCCTATGGCTCGGTTAGCAACGTCTCTGTCTCTGTCTTAAGACCTGCAGGGTGTTTCCTTCCAACCACACCTAATCAGTAGAGAGAGAGAGATTGGGAAGTAGTGGGACTCATCCTACTGTGACCACTCCCTAACCACACATGACTCCGCCCAACTCCACCCTGCCTGCCTGCCTGACCCACCCCACCACACCCCTCTCAGTCATCACTTCTCATTTCCATCATCAACAGGAAACTGTCAGGAAGAAACTGATCAAGTTGATGAGGTGTTATTGTTACAGTAGAGCTAATGCAAGTAGCAACTAGGTAGGTAAAACATGGACTTAACCTACTAATAGACTTAGCTTACTAAACCATAGCTATCCAAGCACTCTGTGTAAATCTTCTACACAGTACCGGCAGAGGAGGAAGAGCCTCTCAAGGTTTTATTATTATTTACTCTGGATAAGAGCGTCTGCTAAATGACGTAAATGTAATGTAATGTAAATGAATGGAGAACGCTGATCCGAGAGCAGCACTGCATTTCTTTCAACCCCTGTCTGTATCGACACATGCTCTAACGAAGCACTTATTGGAAGTTCTCCCCTACGTGGTGTTCTGGGAAACGCATGTGAGTTCTTCGGCTGTTATAGAAACAATGCATTTGGACTGGACCAAATCTGAACCAATCATAGACATATATGTTTCACAAGTTTGGACAGCACAGTACAGTAGTGGTTCTCAAACCTCTCCATGTGGACCCCAGGGTGTTCCATGCATGTGATCTATTCCAGAACTAGCACACCTGATTCTATTCCAGAACTAGCACACCTGATTCTATTCCAGAACTAGCACACCTGATTCTATTCCAGAACTAGCACACCTGATTCTATTCCAGAACTAGCACACCTGATTCTATTCCAGAACTAGCACACCTGATTCTATTCCAGAACTAGCACACCTGATTCTATTCCAGAACTAGCACACCTGATTCTATTCCAGAACTAGCACACCTGATTCTATTCCAGAACTAGCACACCTGATTCTATTCCAGAACTAGCACACCTGATTCTATTCCAGAACTAGCACACCTGATTCTATTCCAGAACTAGCACACCTGATTCTATTCCAGAACTAGCACACCTGATTCTATTCCAGAACTAGCACACCTGATTCTATTCCAGAACTAGCACACCTGATTCAACCTGTCAACTGAGCTCTTGAATAGCTAGCTCAGAGCTACAGCTAAATGGTGAAACGTCTGGGGGTCCCCCGAGGAGAGGTTTGAGAACCACTGCAGTAGAGCACAGCAGAGTGCAGTACATTACAGTACAGTAGTTTTATTTTATTTCAGAATGGAAAAGGAACCTGATTTCAACATCCGGAAAATATGTATTTTCAACGTCCGGAAAATACGTATTTTCAACTTCCGGAAAATACATATTTTTAAACTTCCTGAAATACATATTTTCACCTTTCATTCCGAACCTAAAATTAGCCCAACTTCAACGTCTGGAAAATACGTATTTTAAACATCACTTTGCTTACTGAAAAGTAACTTAACACTGTTGATCAGTCAGTGCAAAATTGTATTAAAATGGCATGAAGAACATTACATTGACAGAGGAGGGTGTACTGAATTAATGCATCATAATGTAAGGGCTGGAATTTGTTCTGGATGCTCGAGCAGCAACGCGTCTGTCTCGTGTGATGAGCTAGCTAATTAGGTAGCCTAGCTAGCATGTGTACACACTGCAATGAGTTTAGTTGACAATGCACAGCCAATGCGCTACTCGCAACTGCATTGACCGGGTTTAGATTCAACGTAGCGAACATTTTCTTAGCAAGACGACATGTTTTAATCAGCTACAGCTACATTTAGTTTACACAGATGACTGCAGCCAAATGAAAAACCCTCCATAGAAAAATATAACTATCTAGCTAACTTCCTTTGCTAGTAGCTTGCTTCTCATCCATCTGGTGTTAGCTAGCTAGCTACAGCTGCTAGCATGCTACTAGCTAGCTGCTGCTGTTGCACACAGTTGTTGGTCCCGGGTTTTAGAACTCTGAGATTCGGCTGAAAATATGTTAGCATTGTCTTAATGGACAGAAGAAATCACGTGAGAGCGATAAATTATACATTTAATAAAAACGTGGTCAATTTGATTTTTTTAAAAAATCCAGTTGTCACTTTACGGACCCTGTAGTCTCGTTTTAATCCGAGGTCTAGAATTTGAGCTAGTTAGGCGCAGAAAATACTCCTTAATAAAATCTGGTACGTGGTTCTCAGTAACGGCCGGACGGCTCATGATGAGAGACGGGGAGTGTGTTGTGTACCTCCAATCATGTTGGTTGGCACATTTTCATCGAGATTGGTGTCATATCGGCTTAGATATGATGGTAGGGAGAATTGAATTTAACATTGAGCTTCAACCAATTCCTACACTATTGTAGGGGTGACATAACAATACAATCTGCCTCCTTCCTTACAGGTAAACACATTCACATATATGCTACCTGTTTGAGCAGGTCGGATAGGCCTCTGTTATCTCACCCTGTCCGGTAACAGCTGGCATCCTCCAGGGCAGTTCAGGCCATCCACTTATGATATATATTTAACACAACACTGTCCTGAAATAAACGAGGGGAGAGTTTCTGGCTTTGCTACAGCACTGGAAATCCCAGGTAGGGTAGGTGTGTGTGTGTTTGGGGTGGATGGTTGTGTGTGTATGTGGTGTGGTGTTGGGAGTTGGTTGTGTGTTGTTGTGTTGAACTGTCTGTGTGTCGGTGTGTGTGTGTGTTGTTTGTGATTTGTGATTGTCGTGGTGTGTGGTGGTAGTGTGTGTGGTAGTGTGTGTGTGTGTGTGTGTGTGTGTGTGTGTGTGTGGTGTGTGTGTGTGTGTGGGTGTGTGTGTGTGTGTGTGTGTGTGTGTGTGTGTGTGTGTGTGTGTGTTGTGTGGGTGTGTGTGTGTGTTGTGTGTTGTGTGTGTGTGTTGTGTTTAAAACACAGCCCATGTTGTTATTGCCATCCTTTATTGCACGTTGTAAGCAGATGATGTACAGTATAGCTGTGCAGACCTGGGTTCAAACACTATTCAAAATCATTTCAATTACTTTATATGTGTTTGATTGACCTTTCCTGGCTTAAGAGACTAATAAAATAGTCTCAAAACTGCAAACTCCGCCCATTTGTCACTCCGGGCCAGGCTAGAGCAAACGCTGAAAGTATTTAAAAGATTTCAAATACTATTTGAACCCAGGTGTGTCGCTGTGCAGAGGTCTTTTTCAATGGCTCCCACCGTGTGAAGACATCAAACCATAGCAGAACTGTGACATACCGATCAGAAACGTAATTCATCAACTACCCTCTGTCCCAACAGCTGATTATTGCAGTAACAATTACTTTTCGTTATCAATAATATCAAAATAAAGTCAAAAAAATAAAATACCCATCAAGTTTTTTCTCCAAGAAAGCTATGACCCAAAACATGCCGCAAAAAAAGTATCTACAAGGTATTTAAACTGACAGAATATTGTGTGAAAAATGCTAGTGTATATTTATTATAATCAGCGCAATGTCCTATTTACAAGTTTATATTTTATACCTCCAACATGCAGTTATCTCTGTGATCAAGTATATCTCTTATTAACAGAACGATTCATTGATTTAGTCTGTAATAAACACTGAGTGTACAAAACATTAAGAACACCTGCTCTTTCCATGACATAGACTGACCAAGTGAATGCAGGTGAAAGATCTATGATCCCTTACTGATGTCACTTGTTAAATCCACTTCAATCAGTGTAGATGAAGGGGAGGAGACAGGTTAAAGAAGGATTTTTAAACCTTGAGACATGGATTGTGTATGTGTGCCATTCAGAGGGTGAATGGGAAAAACAAAAAATGTAAGTGCCTTTGAATGGGGTATGGTAGCAGCTGTGGGAAGCATTGGAGTCAACATGGGCCAGCATCCCTGTGGGAGGCATTGGAGTCAACATGGGCCAGCATCCCTGTGGGAAGCATTGGAGTCAACATGGGCCAGCATCCCTGTGGGAGGCATTGGAGTGCCACCTTGGGAAGCATGGAGTCAACATGGCCAAATCCCTGTGGGAGGCATTGGAGTCAACATGGGCCAGCATCCCTGTGGGAGGCATTGGAGTCAACATGGGCCAGCATCCCTGTGGGAAGCATTGGAGTCAACATGGGCCAGCATCCCTATCGAACGCTTTCAACACCTTGTAGAGTCCATGCCTCGACGAATCGAGGCTGTTCTGAGGGCTAAAGTGCGTCTCAATGTTAGGAACGTGTCCTTAATATTTTGTACACTCAGTGTGTATATATATATAATATATACACGATATTGCTGTTTGTCTTTTAATCTGTCGTTCATTCTCTCATGTTAAGAACTGATGACATCATCAGCAGTCCAACAGTCTTTCCCATCACTTGATGTCTTCAATCAATTATCTTTCTCTCTGTCTCACACGCACAGACACACACACACACACAAACTCCTACATAGTCTCATGATCTACATGTAAGTTCATGAGACTGGGTTGAACATGCGTGCATACAGACACCACACACACACCACCCACACCACACACACACCACACCACACACATACCACACACATCACACACACACCACACACACTCTCTCTCTCTCATTTATGATATAGAGTACATTTCTAAAAACCCTTTCACCGGACCCCTGATACAGGATACGTGGTACACATTACACATCAAAATGTACAGGGTGATACAAAGGAAGCCATTGACCAGGAGTTATCCTCCAATACTCTGGGGGGCGATGTTGCCAGTAGATACATGGAAATAGTCTGTCAGTAGTGTAGAACATCCAGAGACCACTTTGGCCTCAGTTGGACAGACGGACGGAAGTAGAACAGAACACTTCCTGTCTTTCTTCGCTCTTCCTCCGAGGCCCTGGAGACACGGGCAGGACCTGGCAGCGTTGCTAGCTCCTCCCCATCTTGGCGATCAGCTCGTCACAGATCTTGGTCAGCTCTTCGATCTCTTTGTTCTTTAAGGAAGAGAGACAAAATCAGGAGGTTAGAGTACATCCCTCTGAAAAGCTGACAGGAGACCTGGGTTCCATTCTGTCATGTTTAGTAGGCCTGAGGACTTCCATCTTGGCTTTTGCTCAGAGGGCTAACACAGTCTTGTGGCATGCAGGACACCTGGGTTCGAATGCAGTCTTTCACATATAACGTGTGAGTGTGTGGTGG
This sequence comes from Coregonus sp. 'balchen', assembly GCA_902810595.1. Lineage (NCBI taxonomy): Eukaryota > Metazoa > Chordata > Actinopteri > Salmoniformes > Salmonidae > Coregonus > Coregonus sp. 'balchen'. The sequence continues at coordinate 45,421,849 of LR778283.1, forward strand.
TGTGGTGGTGTGTGTGTGATTGTACCTTCTGCTCCAGGGTTCTCTCCAGTGAGTCCACCTTCATGGTCTCCTTCCTGAGAGAGGCCTGGTATGCTACTGTCTCCTGACGGGCCCTCATCCTCACCTGGGCGATGTCAGAGTTCGCCCTGGGGGTTAGGAGAGACACAGAGTTTATGGCACATTTCCGCTGAGGATTTACCCCGGTGTTTTACCCAAAAGGCTCAGACTTTTCTGTTTCCATCTACGCGGGCCCGGCACCCGTGTCTCACTGGGTCATGTTTCCGGCGGACCTGCTCTGACTTGGTGCCAAGGCAAGGCCCTGGGTAATTTTTCAGCCTCCATTTACATAACAATGGCTAACAGTGAACTTAAACACCTTCTCATAAAGCAACAGTATTGAATGATACAGAGGCTTGATTCTGCTCGCCCCAAGGTCTTTAGTGTCACCCTCCTGATGGAAACACAATCAACACTAGAGATAACATTAACATACAACCCTGGCAACCCCCTGGCGTTGGGGTAAGTCTACATGGAAAAGCACCAGTGTCATCTCATCAGCCTTTATCAACAATGAACTGAAGCCAAGTGGCAAGGAAAAACTCCCTAGAAGGAAGAAGGAGAGGAACCAGACTCAGAGCGGAGGGAGGCCCAATCCAACTGGCTGTGTGGAGGAGGGAGTCCCAATCCAACTGGCTGTGTGGAGGAGGGAGTCCCAATCCAACTGGCTGTGTGGAGGAGGGAGTCCCAATCCAACTGGCTGTGTAGAGGAGGAAGTCCCAATCCAACTGGCTGTGTGGAGGAGGGAGTCCCAATCCAACTGGCTGTGTGGAGGAGGGAGTCCCAATCCAACTGGCTGTGTGGAGGAGGGAGTCCCATCCAACTGGCTGTGTAGAGGAGGAAGTCCCAATCCAACTGGCTGTGTGGAGGAGGGAGTCCCCAATTCCAACTGGCTTTGTGGAGGAGGGAGTCCCAATCCAACTGGCTGTGTAGAAAGACTACATGACCATTAGGTCTGGACTCACCTGTCTAGTTTCTCCTCTGCATGGATCTTCAGGGCCTGGTAACGTTGTTCCTCCTTCCTCACCCGGGACAGGTATTCCTGAGCACACTTCTTCAACACCTCCTCATTCTGATGGGGGAGAGACACGAAGGGAGAAAAGGGTTTCAGAACGAAGGACCTCCATATCAACTAGCAACACACACAGAGAGAGAGAGAGAGAGAGAGAGAGACTGTGTTTGAATGGGTCTCATGTGAAGATGCCCCTAAACCAGACTATTTAATCCTAACTTACAGAACACTGACTCCACACAGGTTTTCTTATGTGATCACTGTGGAAATTGAACCCACGATCTTGCCGTTGCTAGCATCGCACTCCTTACCAACAGGAGCCACTCCAGACCACAAAGGCAGGACTAACAAATGACCAAATCAATTATTTTATTTTTATTTCACCTTTATTTAACCAGGTAAGCCAGTTGAGAACAAGTTCTCATTTTACAACGGCGACCTGGCCAAGATAAAGCAAAGCAGTGCGATAAAAACAACAACACAGAGTTACATATGGGGTAAACAAAACATAAATTCAAAAAATACAACAGAAAATATATTGTGTGTGTGTGTGTGTGTGTGTGTGTGTGTGTGTGTGTGTGTGGAACAACATCATGATTGACATTGATGAAACAGCCTTAGGCAAGTGGTGTGTGTGGTGTGTGTGTGTGTGTGTGTGTGTGTGTGTGTGTGTGTGTGTGTGTGTGTGTGTGTGGTGTGTGTGTGGTGTGTGTGTGTGCGTGTGTGCATGCAGTCGTCAGAAGTTGTGTGTGTGCTTTCCCCACCTTGCGGTAGCCCTCGAGGACATCCTTCAGCTTCTCGTATCGTCTGAACCGTTCCGCCAGCTCTTTTTCCCCTGAGTTGAGGTCTGAAAAGCCTGGTCCTTCTTAGGAAAGCTGCTGGAGGTTTTGTGGTGAGACAGAGACTTATCCTTTGCTCATCATCTGGAGGGAGGGAGGACACAGACAGACGAGAGAGAAGAGAGGAGGAAAGAGAGGAGAGGAGGGAGAGGAGGAGGGGGGAGGGAGGGGAGAGAGGGGAGGGAGGAGGAGGGGAAGAAAGAGAAGAGAGGAGGAGAAAGATGAGAAGAGAGAGAAAGGAGAGGGGAGAGGGAGAGGGAAGAGAGAGATTTGAGAGGGAGAGGAGAGGAGAGGGGGGAGGCGAGGAAGGAGGGGGAGGGAGGGGACCGAGAGAAAGAGAGGAAAAAAAGAGAAAAGAGGGAGGAGAAGGAGACGGAGATGAGAGGAGAGGGAGAGGAGGACGGGAGGAAGGAGGAGAGAGGAGGAGAGGGGGAGGGGGAGGGGCCTCGGGGGTTTGGGGGAAAGGAGAAGAGAGGGGAAAAGAGAGAGAGAGAGAAGGGGGAATGGAAAAGAGAGGGGGAGGGGAGAGGGGAAAAAGAGAGAGAGAGGAGGAGAGAGGAGGAGAGGTGAGGGGAGGGAGGAGAGGAGGGAGAGAGGAGAGGAGAGGAGAGGAGGGAAGAGAGGAGAGAGGAGGAAGAGAGAGAGGAGGAGCAGAAGAGAGGAGAGGGGGAGGAGAGGGAAGAGGAGAGAGAAGGGAAGAAGGGAGAGAGGGGAGCAGAGAGGAGAGAGGAGGAAGAGGAGGAGATAGAGAGAGGAGAGAGAGGAGGGAGGAGAGAGAGAGGAGTGAGATGGAGGGAGAGAGGAGAGAGATGGAGAGAGGAGAGAGAGATGGAGGAGGGAGGAGAGAGGGTAGGGGGAGAGGAGAGGAGAAACAAAGACACTAAAACATGCACGCAGACAAAACGCAGACACACACAAATATGTATATCGACACACACACACAACACACATGCTTACATATACACACGCACACAAAAACCCTGTTTATACCTGGTTCTAACATGTATCCTTTGTCCTGATCTTGTCCACATTTTGATTTTGCCCACAATTTCCAACAGATAATTGTTATCAAATCTTCCTCACCACCTTCAGCCAATCAGAGTGTCTGGATACCTTAAGAGACGGATCTGGACAGTGAAACCATTTAAATCATCAGTATCTCGCCTTCTAAAATCATTGACAGGTGGCACCATTGACTTATGGCATCAACTTGTGTCTTAAAATAAACAAATACTATTTTGAAAAGAAATGGCTGTCGCATCATTTGTATACAGAGAGGGACCAAGAAATCTGTTCACAATGCGGACACAGTAGACGAATATTAGACACATTTTAATACCATGTGTAAACATATTTGAGAAAAAGTGGGCACAATCAGAGTGCGGACAAGATCAGGTTAAAGGCGTGTTTGCGCCAAGTATAAATGAGGCTAAACAAAAACACACTGGTTCATTGGAGAAATTGTAGAGAATGGAATCAATAAAAAAACTGAGTATGTTCCTACACTAGTTAACGACGCCTGCATTTTGGTAAAGCTTGTGTTTCTGTGTGAAGCAGAACAGACACTAAACGATGGGAGAAATGAATGAGACCCAAAGAGACTTCCGGAAAGAGCAACACACTGACAGAGTATTGCAACGTTCTGATCCCCCCCCCCCCCCCATTAACCCTATTGTAGCAGTGGTTAGTTTACAGGAGACCAGGGTTGTTGTTGTTGTTGTTGTTGTTGTTGTTGTTGTTTGCTCCAGTACATACCTGAGGCTTCTGTCTAGATCAGGGGTTTTCAAACCTCTCCTCTTGGACCCCCTGCCATTCCATGTATTTTAACTATTCCACAGCTAGCATACCTGATTCAAGTAGTCATTAAGACCTTAAATAGGTTAATCAGGTGAGCTAGTTCAGGGCTACGACAACATTGTGAAAAGTCTGGGGGTCCCCGAGGAGATGTTTGAAACCCCCTTATCTACAGAGGTGTGACACATGTTTTTGTTTGTTTTGGCTCTGATACAATGACACTTCTACACAGTGGTGGAAAAAGTTAAAAATAAATAAAATCAAAAGTACCCAATTGTCATACTTGAGTAAAAGGAAAGATACCTTAATAGAAAATGACTCAAGTAAAAGTGAAAGTCACCCAGTAAAATACTACTTGAGTAAAAGTCTAAAAGTATTTGGTTTTAAATATACATAAGTATATCTAAAATGCATGCTCTTCAATCGACTGTAAACTCTCCTTCCAGACTCACATTAAGCATCTCCAATCAAAAGTTAGATCTAGAATCGGCTTCCTATTTCGCAACAAAGCCTCCTTCACTCATGCTGCCAAACATGCCCTCGTAAAACTGACTATCCTACCGATCCTTGACTTCGGCGATGTCATTTACAAAATAGCCTCCAACACTCTACTCAGCAAATTGGATGTAGTCTATCACAGTGCCATCCGTTTTGTCTCCAAAGCCCCATATACTACCCACCACTGTGACCTGTGCGCTCTTGTTGGCTGGTCCTCACTACATATTCGTTGCCAAACCCACTGGCTCCAGGCCATCTATAAATCACTGCTAGGCAAATCCCCGCCTTATCTTAGCTCATTGGTCACCATAGCAACACCCACCCGTAGTATGCGCTCCAGCAGGTATATCTCACTGGTCATCCCCAAAGCCAACACCTCCTTTGGCCGCCATTCCTTCCAGTTCTCTGCTGCAAATGACTGGAACGAACTGCAAAAATCTCTGAAGCTGGAGACTCTTATCTCCCTCACTAACTTTAAGCATCAGTTGTCAGAGCAGCTTACCGATCACTGCACCTGTACACAGCCCATCTGAAATTATCCCACCCAACTACTTCATCCCCATATTGTTATTTATTTTGCTAATTTGCACCCCAGTATCTCTATTTGCACATCATCTCTTGCACATCTATCATTCCAGTGTTAATACTAATTGTAATTATTTTGCACTATGGCCTATTTATTGCCTTACCTCCATAGCTTGCTACATTTGCACACACTGTATATATATTTTCTGTTGTATTTTTTGTCTTTATGTTTTTTTACACCATATGTAACTCTGTGTTGTTGTTTTTAATCGCACTGCTTTGCTTTATCTTGGCCAGGTCGCAGTTGGAAATGAGAACTTGTTCTCAACTGGCTTACCTGGTTAAATAAAGGTGAAAAACTAAAACAAAATAAAATAAAGTAAATGTAATTGCTCAAATATACGTAAGTATCAAAAGTAAAAGTATAAATCATTTAAAATTCCTTATATTAAGCAAACCAGACGGCGCCATTTTCTTGTTTTTATTTATTGATAGCCAGGGGCACACTCCAACTCTCAGACATCATTTACAAAATAAGCTTTTGTGTTTAGTGACTCCACCAGATCAGAGGCAGTAGGGATGACCAGGGATGTTCTCTTGATAAGTGCATGAATTGGACCATTTTCCTGTCCTGCTAAGCGTTCAAAATGTAACGAGTACTTTTGGGTGTCAGGGAAAATGTATGGAGTAAAAAGTGCATTATTTTCTTTTGGAATGTAGTGAAGTAAAAGTAAAAGTAGTCAAAAATATAAATAGTAAAGTAAAGTACAGATACCACAAAAAGTACTTAAGTAGTACTTTAAAGTATTTTACACCACTGCTTCCACATTAATGTGGATGCTACCATGATTACGGATAATCTTGAATGAATCGTGAACAATGATTTACATTTACATTTTAGCAGACGCTCTTATCCAGAGCGACTTACAGGAAATATTAGGGTTAAGTGCCTTGCTCAAGGGCACATCGACAGATTTTTCACCTAGTCGGCTCAGGGATTAGAACCAGCGACCTTTCGGTTACTGGCACAACGCTCTTAACCACTAAGCTACCTGCCACCCTGATGAGTGAGAAAGTTACAGACGCAAAAATATGCTCGCGTCACTGGGCAGCTCGCGGCTGGGTTTCCCTTTGTAGTCCGTAATAGTTTACAAGCCCTGCCACATCCGACGAGCGTCGGAGCCGGTGTAGTAGGATTCAATCTTAGTCCTGTATTGACGCTTTGCCTGTTTGATGGTTCTTCGGAGGTCATAGCGGGATTTCTTATAAGCGTCCGGGTTAGAGTCCCGCTCCTTGAAAGCGGCAGCTCTACCCTTTAGCTCAGTGCGGATGTTGCCTGTAATCCATGGCTTCTGGTGGGGACTATGTCGTCGATGCACTTATTATAATAATGATGAAGCCGGTGACTGATGTGGTGTACTCCTCAATGCCATTGGATGAATCCCGGAACATATTCCAGTGTGTGTGTGTGTGTGTGTGTGTGTGTGTGTGTGTGTGTGTGTGTGTGTGTGTGTGTGTGTGTGTGTGTGTGTGTGTGTGTGTGTGTGTGTGTGGACACCAGAAGTCCCCACAAGAATAGTAAACCAACAAAAATTGACCAACTGGGGACATTTTGTTGGTCCCCACAAGGTCAAATGCTATTTCTAGGGGGTTTAGGGTTAAGGTTAGAATTAGTGTTAGGGTTAGTTTTAGGGTTAGGGTTAGGAGCTATGGTTAGGTTTAGGGTTAGGATTAAGGTTAAGTTTTTGGTTAAGGTTAGGGTTAGGTTTAGGGTACAGTTTAGCTTTAGGGTTAGTGGTTAGGGGTTAGGGAAAATAGGATTTTGAATGGGACTGAATTGTATGTCCCCACAAGGTTAGCTGCGCAAGACTGTGTGTGGAAGAGGTTTGGAACTCTCTCTCTTATTGGTTAATTAACTAATTTATCGCCTGGTGATGTCACCAGGCAGGCCAAAACTCCATCTCATCAAAACAGGCAGACATTTCAGGCTGTCTTTTCAAACAGCTCTTACACTAAAAGGGCATTATCATAATTCTCACAATTTCACAGTATTATTCCAACCTCAAAGTGTGGAAATATATATAAAACACAGGAAAATCTGATGTTTTACTGAACTGGGCCTTTAAAGGGCCCTGCTTTACATGTTATCCCATGAATGAAAGGCTCCTTAAAGAAATCTGGTGTTGTGCATTGTAGAAACTAAGGAAGGTACAGTTTGCTGACAAAAATGTCAAAAAGTGAAAGACAACAAAAATGGAAAGACAAATGTCACCAGACGAAGAGAGTTCTGTCTCTTTAACAGACAGATGTGATCTGAAGACACAAACTCCTCGATACTCACCTGGCAGCCCTGTTGGAGAGAAATTATGCAATAGGAACAGGCCAAGATGAAAGCAGAACAGAAAATAAGGGTTTGTGTTATAAGTCAAGCTGGGAGGGCAGCAGGAGACATGGGTCAGTTCCATTTCAACAGAAATGCAAAATTCCAAATTTCAAATTTGTCTCATAAAGACACATTGAGGAAAATTGGAATGGAAATTTCAACTTAATTCCTGAATTGAAATGGAATTGACTCCAACCCTGCCAGACACGTGAGAGAGACGTATCTGTGTGTTAGAACAAAACAATGCATCACTCCTTTACAGTGTTGTACAGGGTTGGGGTCAGTTCCCTTTCAATACGCTCCATTCATGAGTAACCTGAAATTCCAATTCTAATTCTGTTTGTTTTCTCATAGAGAAGCATTCAGGAAAATTGGAATAGGAATTTCTGTTTACTTCCTGAATTGACTGGATGGAGTTGACCCCACCCCTGGTGCTGTGTGGATAATGGAGTTGACCCCATTCTGGTGCTGTGTGGATAATGGAGTTGACCCCACCCTGGTGCTGTGTGGATAATGGAGTTGACCCCACCCCTGGTGCTGTGTGGATAATGGAGTTGACCCCACCCCTGGTGCTGTGTGGATAATGGAGTTGACCCCACCCATGGTGAGGTGTGGATAATGGAGTTGACCCCACCCATGGTGAGGTGTGGATAATGGAGTTGACCCCACCCTTGGTGCTGTGTGGATAATGGGATGAAATCATCAAGTAGCAAAAATCAGAGCAGAGCTTCAGAAATGTCCAGAGGTGGACAGGGAGAAATGAACGAGAGTAGTGAGATAAAACAGGACAAAGAGGGAATCTTGTGGGTTTGATGTGGAATGGAAAAGTGAGGCTGGAGAGCATCATTAGATGTCTTTATATTATACAACAAATAAAATTTGAAGGGTGAAAGGTGGAAACATAGTTTACGTCAATAGCAGATTCAGATTCAGAGTGTTTAATCCCTAAGATACGTACTGAAAAGGTTGTGAGGGAGAACGAACCAAATATTGATATAAATCCTCTTTCATGTTAAGGCCCCTATTTAGCCCCCTACGTGTTGGTGTACGAAGCGCTCTGTGGACGCGGCAGGGGCCAGTGCCTTATGGTGCCAGAATCTCCAGCTTGTCTGCTTTCAGCTCCCGGTCTGTCAGCCGGAGTGACAGGTGTCAGGTTTCACACCCCACATTTGCATAGGGAGTAACGTGTCACATTTTCTGGCCAATCCAGACGAATAATCAATTTGATTGACGGCGCCTGGGAGACGGGCGGCATGTGAAAGGGGAGTATCTCGCTGTGATATTCTCAGCCTGATTTAGAGCTCTCAGCATGAAAAAAAGATCCCAAAATAATTTTGTAGAATTGAAACACGACCACTTTCTCTTTGTCACTGAGGGACGAAATCACTTTGTGCGTAAAGCTGAAGTTGTAACGAGTCTGCAGACATTCGAATGGCGTCTCTGCGTCGCTCAGAGGAAGCTTGGCAGAAAATGCTCTGTCGTCAGTTATTTGAAATGGGGATCATATTTATTTTACAGTTATAAGGTGAACTCTTATAGTAAGTCGTTTATAATTTGATCGTTGCTATATTTAGAAAAGTATTTCAGTCATTCAAGCTTTATTCCCCCACTTTTGTTGAATAGGAAAAAAAATAACACATGATTTTTAACATTTTAATTGTTTAATAATATTTGTAGTAATGTAGTTGAGGTTGTGTTCTCTAAAGTGAACCAATTAAAAGCTATTTATTTATTTTTAAATCCAGAATGGTGAGTTCCATCATTTTCTATAACTATGCATCATTACTAGATATTGTGTATGACCCTCTCATGACAAATAATTACTCTGGGTATGTCTATTTAGGCCCAAAAAAAATCTACATTTTTGCCATAATGTTCAAGAGGATCATTCTAAAGCATGTATAAAACCCCCCCTGAGCTATGATGGGGTTGGTTCATTGGACTGTAGCTTTCTGTCTGTTGAGAGCATTCACCCAATTAATTATTGAATAATCAATTAACACTCACCAATCATCTGTGCGATGGTCTTCTCATACTCTGCCACGATTCTCCTACGAACCACAAACGGCAAAGATTCATTGTTTAAATGTTTTTTCCGAAAGATGCACATGAGCTCAGCAGACAGGTACTAATGTATTACTGTAATTACTGTGTTACTGCAATGATGCTGTTAATGTGTGCAATGCAGGTGGTCAAAACACCAGTCGTGCTTTTCTTTGCATAGGTGATCATGCACAATGTATTCACTCAAAAGTAGGGCTGGTGCAATTACCGTATAACCGTGTAACCGATGGTTACGGATGAACACTGACATGAAAATATAATAACCATCATAACCGTAAAAATATATATACACACACATACAGTATATATACACATACGAATTCCTGGCCGTCAGCTGTATATTATATTTTACAAATATAATATATTTTTATATACTGCAAATAATTTACATTTACATAAGTATTCAGACCCTTTACTCAGTACTTTGTTGAAGCACCTTTGGCAGCGATTACAGCCTCAAGTCTTCTTGGGAATGACACTACAAGCTTGGCACACCTGTCTCTGCACATCCACTCAAGTTCTGTCAGTTTGGATGGGGAGCGTCGCTGCACAGCTATTTTCAGGTCTCTCCAGAGATGTTCGATCGGGTTCAACTCCGGGCTCTGGCTGGGCCACTCAAGGACATTCAGAGACTTGTCCCGAAGCCACACCTGCGTTGTCTTGGCTGTGTGCTTAGGGTCGTTGTTCTGTTGGAAGGTGAACCTTCGCCCCAGTCTGAGGTCCTGAGCGCTCTGGAGCAGGTTTTCATCAAGGATCTCTGTACTTTGCTCCGTTCATCTTTACCTCGATCCTGACTAGTCTCCCTGTCCCTGCCGCTGAAAAACATCCCCTCAGCAAGATTCTGCCAACACCATGCTTCACCGTAGGGATGGTGCCAAGTTTCCTCCAGACGTGACGCTTGGCATTCAGGCCAAATAGTTCAATCTTGGTTTCGTCAGACCAGGGAATCTTGTTTCTCATGGTCTGAGAGTCTTTAGGTGCCTTTTGGCAAACTCCAAGCGGGCTGTCATGTGCCTTTTACTGAGGAGTGGCTTCCGTCTGGCCATTCTACCATAAAGGCCTGATTGGTGGAGTGCTGCAGAGATGGTTGTCCTTCTGGAAGGTTCTCCCATCTCCACAGAGGAACTCTAGAGCTCTGTCAGAGTGACCATCGGGTTCTTGGTCACCTCCCTGACCAAGGCCCTTCTCCCCCGATTGCTCAGTTTGGCCAGGAGGCCAGCTCTAGGAAATTTCTTGGTGGTTCCAAATTTCTTCCATTTTGGAATGATGGAGGCCACAATGTTTTGGTGCCCTTCCCCAGATCTGTTCCTTGACACAATCCTGTCCCGGAGCTCTACGGACAATTCCTTCAACCTCATGGCTTGGTTTTTGCTCTGACATGCACTGTCAACTGTGGGACCTTATATATAGACAGGTGTGTGCCTTTCCAAATCATGTCCAATCAGTTGAATTTAGCACAGGTGGACTCCAATCAAGTTGTAGAAACATCTCTAGGATGATCAATGGAAACAGGATGCACCTGAACTCAATTTCAAGTCTCATAGCAAAGGGTCTGAATACTTATGTAAATAAAGTATTATGTATTCGCTTTGTCATTATAGGGTGTATAGATTGATGAGGATTTTTTTTTTTAAATCCATTTTAGAATAAGGCTGTAACCTAACAAAATGTGGAAAAAGTCAAACGGTCTGAATACTTTCCGAATGCACTGTATATATACACATTAAACATTTGGAATGAACAGTTGACCGAAGAAGGGACGGCCGGGAATTTGTGCGGTTGAGTCAGTTTCTGCGATTACATGGACTCTTAACAACGTGATGAAGCCGTCATAGACTTGAATGGGGACGCCCATTTGATTCATTCCGTGACAGCACATGCAGTCAGGAGCACATAAAATGAGCTATTCGAACAGTTATTATGGAGACCGGCTGTAATTGGCCGGCCAATTACCGTCATTCCAAAATTCTATGACCGTCACATGCCTACCCACACAGTGAGTTGGACTAGCTCAAGACCTCTTCAGGTATCTGTCTAAATCTTCCTCAGCTTGTTTTGGGTTAGATGAGGGCAGTAGAAATGTATGCACACATGACTGTAAGTCGCTTTGGATAAAAGCGTCTGCTAAATGGAATATATTATTATTATTATTATTATTATTATTATTATTATTATTATTATTATCATATTATTAGAAGGGTAACAAATAGGCTGCCAGTACTATGCAGTACTATGCAGTACTATGCAGAAAACTACAGTGAACTATTTACACGTAGTATTTACAAAGAATGCATACAGGAGCAGATCAGCCTATAGTTTACATAACATCAGCACACACAACTGCAGTGCGTTTCGAGTCTTTTTCAGGCAGCTTTGTTTTAGTGTTTCCAGATAGAGAGGTAAGCGGGTGGATTAGCCGTTCCTCCCCTCTTAGCTACTTAACCCTTATTATCGTCAGGGCCAATCAGCCTAATGAAATAAGTCCCCTAGCTAATCTTAACTACACTCTTACAAAACAAAACAGTGCTGTCTAGAGCCTAAAAGGGTTCTTTGGATGTCCCCATAGGAGAACCCTTTGACAAACCCTTTTTGGTTCCAGGTAGAACACTTTAGGGATCCATGTAGAACCCTTTCCACAAAAGGGTTCTACCTGGAACCAAAAGGGTTCTACCTGGAACCAAAAGGGTTCTACCTGAAACCAAAAGGGGTTCTATCTGGAACAAAAAAGGGGTTCTCCTATTGGGACAGCCGAAGATCCCTTTTGGAATCCTTTTTTTCTAAGACTGTGGGCTCTCCTGGCCAGATGGACCCCACCACTACTCTGCACCAACCTGACTGTTGTCATAGGAACGTGCCTGACTGTTGTCAAGGTAACGTGACTGACTCTTGTCACGGTATCGTGCCTGACTGTTGTCAAGGTAACGTGACTGACTCTTGTCACGGTATCGTGCCTGACTGTTGTCAAGGTAACGTGACTGACTCTTGTCACGGTATCGTGCCTGACTGTTGTCAAGGTAACGTGACTGACTCTTGTCACGGTATCGTGCCTGACTGTTGTCAAGGTAACGTGACTGACTCTTGTCACGGTATCGTGACTAACTGACAGTTGATCATCTCACCTCATCTCCAGCACTTCCTGTCGACTGTCCTCGTACTTCCTCTGCCACTGCAGTAACTCCTGCTCCTTGGACACGATCTGAGAGGGAGGAAGAGAGAACTTTATTAGGTGCAGTTCATGTGCACATCATAAGGAGAACTATGAAGGGATCTGTCTGTATAAGGTAAACAGCAGCATTTGTATGAATACGACTACATTCTACATTTAGCAGACGCTCTTATCCAGAGCGACTTACAGTTAGTGAGTGCATACATTTTCATATTGCCCCCCCCCCCCCCCCCGTGGGAATCGAATACTACTGAATGTCAACCTGTTCCTCCAATACAGATACAGTAATAATTCATACAATGGATATGAACTTGACAGTGAGTAGTTTGGGTGCAGGTGTAGGTAGAGGGGCACCTCTTCTCGTGCGATGCCCAGGGAGCGATCTAGATCTTTGGGTAGGTAGGGGCTCTCTCTCTCCCCCTCTCCATGGTCCACCGTCCGGGTGTAAAGGGAACTCTTTGTCACCGTGCTGTCCCTGTCCAGTGTTGATGACATCACTTCTCTGTCTCTCTTCTGCCCCAGGTCAAGGGTCAGGGAAGAAGAGGAAGAGGAGGATGAGGGGGGTAGAGAGACAGGGACAGACAGTTAGTTTGGTATCTGGTTGATCTAATGATGGGTTGTGTTCTGGTAGCTTTCCCAAAATCCTCAGGTTTTCCCAAAACCCCAGGTTTTCCAGAAATCCCCAGGTTTTCCAGAAATCCCCAGGTTTTCTAGAAATCCCAGTGGGAAGATTCCCGGAAATCAGGAGGGAATGAGCAGGACATCTGGAATCCTTCAACCTGTATTTAAAACCCTACATAATACACTCTGTATAGGATCCTGAACTAAACCAAACCACTATGCAGCATCGTATTGGATCAGAAAGATGCCCCACACCACAGCCAAACTCTATATGCAAAATGAGGCAGCCTCTGCAATGATGGTAGATTCTAAGTGGGACCCTTGGGTCTTCCCTACCCTAAACCTAACCCTAACCATAACCTTTACCTAACCCTAACCCTTACTTTAACCGTTTTAAATGTAAACTTCAATGGGGTGACATCAGAGTTGGACGTCCCAAGGATCCCACTTAGATTTGTCCTTGCAATGATGCTCCTGGAGATTTGGGCAGCTGGTAGCAACATAGGCAGTCGTCAATGCCAGAGTTGTGGCCCTGTGATTGGCTGAGGCTGCAACAGCTTTGTCTGTGATTGGGTCCAGGCAGGGGAAAGAGGCGGCATTGCTTGGGAAGAGATTGGAATAGGGTAGCAGCTGGGGCTCTGGCAGTCAGCCGGTGATTGGTCAAGCAAATAACTGTCTCACGGTAATTGACCGGCAATTAACATAAATACATTTAGCATCTCCTGGCTTCCGCACATGGCTTACAAGCCACTGATGCAGACCTTTGGGAACATCTACATTTTAAAAAAGTCTAATAAATCCATGTAATATAGCCTACACCTTCACAATAAATCCATTATTTATTTTAGACAGGTCTAAAGAAACACGATATGAATAAAATGTAGTCTATTTCAGAAGAACAGAATAGCATACTCTGAGTTGTCCTTATGTTAGGTCCTGATCTGGCTATGCCATATGGTTGTGGGCTACACTAGTTCATTTCGCAGACAATATTTGCTAAGAATTCCATGGCATTATTTTATATTATTTTAGTGTATGAAGAATACAATTGAACATAGCTGAATAAAACAGAAAGGATATTTTTTTCCAAACGATGAGGGAGTGCGCACATGCGGCTATTCTGTGTTGAGCGGTTAACAAAGAAACAGGTCCTCCTAAATGCTTCATTTAGAGTTATTTATACAACTTTAGCTGTGATACAAACGTTGGGCTATATGTTTTGATGTTTCATGTCTAAGGCTGCATGATACGACTCTAATGATGATTTGAAAAAAGTTGCATGAAAGGCATGAGCTCTGCATAGTTTTTTGCGCAGGCTGTACACACTTCATCAGTCTCTCATTCACAATTGGTCAAGCACTTGATAATGCCTCGAATTTCCCGGCGGCATCCCCTTTGTAAATAATCATCCCCTTTGTGCCCCCTAAAAAAGAATCCATGCCTTTTGCAGCTGGTGGCCGTTGGGCTGAATATAATAATTATAATTCCCTTCTCCCGTCTGCGTGCTCAGATATCTCAATTCTTATTAGCCAATGCCCGTTACGTGATCGATTCCTTCTCACAGGCTACAAGTGAAGACAGACACATGCCTTGTTGAATTCCAAGGCGCATATTGAAAATGTTGGAAGAACTGTCCAAATTTACTTTTCATCAGCCAACAAGATGAGTAGGCCTAACGAACAGCAAAAGCACTAGCCTATGTCAATCTATTATCCCCCATAGTACAAAAGTTTGACCTATTCTATTCTGTGCGAGAAATAAATATTCCAAACATAGTCTGGGACAGTTGTGGGATGCGATAGATCCCAAATTAATACAACCACTCGCATCGAAAAACCTTTAAAAGCAATAAGGCTGATGCAACAGATGAGATCATTTAGCTTAAAACCGTTATCATGCACCTGTCTTGGGGCAGGGGGAAATTAAAACACATGTCATCTATGCACTTAAATATTGAATGGAGGACGTTTTTCCCACGGTTCATTTTCATGAGAAATAAATATAGTGAGCCTATAGAAAGCTGATGGGATCCTCTTATTTTGAATAGAGGCCATTGAAACTCTGTTTTCTCATTGCCTATAGAAATGTTACACAACATGAGCTCATATGAAGTGTTTGATTAGATTTTCGATTACATTTGCATTGATGTCAGAGTGATCAGAGGGACAATAGAGTGCTGAGTACCAGGCAGTTAGCAAGTTTGGTAGGCTACTAATGACCATCAGCAGCATCAGAGCTTGGAGAAGCCTAATTACCGTGACTAAACGGTCACCTGGAATTGGAGAAGCCTAATTACCGTGACTAAACGGTCACCTGGAATTGGAGAAGCCTAATTACCGTGACTAAACGGTCACCTGGAATTGGAGAAGCCTAATTACCGTGACTAAACGGTCACCTGGAATTGGAGAAGCCTAATTACCGTGACTAAACGGTCACCTGGAATTGGAGAAGCCTAATTACCGTGACTAAACGGTCACCTGGAATTGGAGAAGCCTAATTACCGTGACTAAACGGTCACCTGGAATTGGAGAAGCCTAGTTACCGTGACTAAACGGTCACCTGGAATTGGAGAAGCCTAATTACCGTGACTAAACGGTCACCTGGAATTGGAGAAGCCTAATTACCGTGACTAAACGGTCACCTGGAATTGGAGAAGCCTAATTACCGTGACTAAACGGTCACCTGGAATTGGACCGCCGTCCGTAGCAGCTCTAGTGGCAGCACAGGGGTCATCATTTACATTTTTACATTTTAGTCATTTAGCAGACGCTCTTATCCAGAGCGACTTACAGGAGCAATTAGGGTTAAGTGCCTTGCTCAAGGGCACATCGACAGATTTTTCACCTAGTCGGCTCGGGGATTAGAACCAGCGACCTTTCGGTTACTGGCACAATGCTCTTAACCACTAAGATACCTGCCGCCCCGTGACTCATGTTACTGGGCGCATCACAATGTAAGAGGAAGTTGATAATATTTTGATAGGTGTAAACGATCCTGTGAAAAACAATTTCTTTACAATCTGACCTGGAACCAGTTTTGTAGTGACAGGGTTATCCATAGAAGACAAATTCCGTAGTGCTTGGCCTCCGCGGCAAAGCAAATCCAGCTAAAATCAAACATGACGTTAACTGTAATAAAGAAACGCACGAAATGACAACTCTAGTCACCTGAAATATCTGAACATAGAATCCAACCCAGAATCTGATTATGACTAACTAACTTTATTGACCCCCCCCCCCCCCGAAACAGCCTTGGATGGTTTAATCCTCCCTATGGGGGATTAAAGGATGAGTTGATTGATTGGGGCCTCATGGGGGTGTAGGGGATTTACAGCCCCTCTAATACAGTAGGCGTGGAGAGAGGGGTCGGGTCTAGCAGCAGCATTTAACCACCTTTATTATTCTATAGTATTATAAAATAATAATAAAAATAAACATTTTTACGTATGGGGTGGTCCCCGGGGGATCGAAAACCCGCTACCCTGGCGTTACAAGCGCCGTGCTCTACCAGTTGAGCTACAGAGAAGCCCACCCATAACACTGGCTCTGCTGCTTACGGTCCATAGAGACATACTGTAGTAGTTGTAAGGATGAGCAGGTCCAAGAAGACTTGGAACTCCATCCATCAACTGTGCTAGCCAACCTACTGTATTGTAGAGTTTATATATATAATCAACCAGCAGGTTACATGTCTCTGCCGTAGTCTCATAGACCTAAAGCCTTGGTTTGTTCTGAACTGGCTCAATTAGCCTGCGGCCAACCGGGCACGCAGCCCTCTCAGGCTCGTACAATCAACAGCCAGGTTAAGTCATAGGGGTACATCCCAAACAGCGCCCCTATTCAAGTTTCAAGTGTTAATGTCGCATGCACAAGTTCAGTGAAATGCCTATCATAGGACTCTGGTCAAAAGTAGTGCACTATGCAGGGAATAGGGTACCATTTGGGACCCAGTCCTAGTCATTACTGACATAAAGCTTCCCTCTGCCAGGTCTTTATCTCAGTCAGATTGGTCCTTAGTCGGCCTGCCACCAAACGGGCATGCCTTCCCTCTGCCAGGTCTTTATCTCAGTCAGATTGGTCCTTAGTCGGCCTGCCACCAAACGGGTATGCTGACCTCGCAATCCAAGTTTATAATCAACAACCAGCTTAAATAGCTCTGGAAAGCACTGAGTCCTAGTTATTACTGACATCAAGCCAGTGTGAAGAGGATCTAAAGGTGTGGTAAGACGAGGGTATGTAAGGGTAAGATACTTTACATACAGGAAAAATGTTTTATCCTTCTCCCTACCTCCCTCCATCCCTCTCTCTCCCTCCCTCCCTCTCTCCCTCCCTCCCCCTCCCTCCCTCCCTCCCTCCCTCCCTCCCTCCCTCCCTCCCTCCCTCCCTCCCTCTACCTCCCTCCCTCCCTCCCTCTACCTGCCTCCTTCCCTCCCTCCCTCCCTCCCTCCCTCCCTCCCTCCCCCCTCCCTCCCTCCCTCCCTCCCTCCCTCCCTCCCTCCCTCCCTCTCTCTCCCTCCCTCCCTCCCTCCCTCTACCTGCCTCCTTCCCTCCCTCCCTCCCTCCCTCCCTCCCTCCCTCTACCTCCCTCCCTCCCTCCCTCTACCTGCCTCCTTCCCTCCCTCCCTCCCTCTCTCTACCTCCCTCTACCTCCCTCCCTCCCTCCCTCTACCTGCCTCCTTCCCTCCCTCCCTCCCCCCTCCCTCCTCGCCCCTCCCGTCCCTCCCTCCACTCCCTCCCTCCCTCCCCTCCCTCCCTCTCTCTACCTCCCTCCGACCGCTCCCTCCCTCCCCCCTCCCTCCCTCCCTCCCTCTCTACCTCCCCTCACCTCCCTCCCTCCCTCCACCTCCCTCCCTCTAACCTTCCCTCCTTCCCTCCCTCCTTCCCTCCTCCCTCCCTCCCTCCTCCCGCCTCCCTCCCTCCCCTCCTCCTCCCTCCCTTCCCTCCCTCCCTCCCTCTCCCTCCCTCCCTCTCCCTCCCTACCTTCCCTCCGCTCCCTCCCTCCTCCTCCCCCTCTCCCCCTCCCTCCCTCCCCTCCCTCCCTCCCTCCCTCCCTCCTCCCTCCTCCCTCCCCTCCTCCCTCCCCCCTCTCCCTTCCTCCTTCCCTCCCTCCCCTTCCCTCCCTCTCCCTCTCCTCTCTACCTCCCTCCCTCCTCCTCCCTCCCCTCCCTCCCCTCTCTCCCTCCCTCTTCCCTCCCTCCCCTCCCCCTCCCTCCACCTCACTCACTCCCTCCATCCCGCTTCCTCCCTCCCTCCCTTCCTCCCTCTACCTCCCTCCCTCCCTCCCTCTACCTCCCTCCCTCCCTCCACCTCACTCACTCCCTCCATCCCCGCTCCGCCCTTCCCTCCCCTCCCTCCACCTCCCTCCCTCCCTCTACCTCCCTTCCTTTACCTCCCTCCCTCCCTTTGAGGATGAGGATAGAGAGAGAGACAGAGAGAGAGAGAGAGAGAGAGAGAGAGAGAGAGAAGAGAGAGAGAAGAGAGAGAGAGAGAGAGATCTATAGGAACTCTATTTACAGACCTTTTAGATAGAAGTGGACAGGTTCCTTTAGAAGCGGATGGGATCTAGTTCTGGCTCTAGTTGGCATAGTGACAAGGGGGCAACATTACTCCTCTTACTTTGGGTGAACCGAAGAGGTTCCGCCTGCGAGGGCTGGGCTTCTAGAGGCGGGACTGTGGAGTGAGTGTGTGAGAGAGAGTGGTGAAACATCAGATAGCATGAGAGAGAGAGATGGGAGAATAGAGGAGGAGGAAGACTTATGGGAATAAGACCGATGTCTTCTTTAAGAAACTCTTCAGACGTTTTCAGAAGATGGGCAAGGACTTTGCTGTTCTAGCATCAGGGTGAAGCTGGTTCCACCATTGGGGTGCCGGGACAGAGAAGAGCTTGGACTGGGCATAGCGGAAACTGACTTCCCATAGGGGTGGGATGTCCAAGACACCAAAGGTGGACCGTAGATTACTTTCAGGGTGATGAAACATCTAACATCAAGTTGTGAAATCCTGAACCTTCTCCAAACCTTAAACCAGGGGTCACTGAACCTTTTTTGCAGACATTCAACCTGAAATGAGGTTATGTAGTGACACTGGAGTAACCCAACGGACCTGTATTCACTTTCAGCACATCTGGTGTGACCCTGTTTTTGTTTATCAATGTTGTTATTAGTTGTGTTATTTAGGAGAATAGGTCAGTCTGTCAAATAAACAACAGGAGATCATCATGATCATCTCTCTCATCAGATTGAGGAATGACTAGAGATTGATGAGTAGGGTCGCACAATTCCGGTAACTTTCCCCAAATTCCCAGGTTTTCCACAAATCACTGTTGGAAGACTCCCAGAATCAAGATAGAATAAGCAGGTGGAAATCCGGAAACCTCCAACCAGGATTTCTGGAAAACCTGGGAATTTGGGGAAAGTTACCGGAATTGTGCTACCCTAGGAATGAGGATAAAGTAGAGTTATCAGATGCTGATGAAGCAAAGGATATCACAAGTCACAAGTGTTTATCGAAGCCTCTCCTGTTCAGGCCGACAGGCAACATGCATGTTTGGTTTGATACAAAGCCAAGGACAGAAAAGGCCCAGCACTCTTTCCTGTCAGAGGAGTGCTGATTGGTTCAGGAAAAGCTGGGGGGTTGGGGGTTCAGGGGTTACAGGTCAGGGGCTGGAAGCCATGTTAGAGATGTTACATTGGGGAAATACAGGGAGAGGCAGCAGCGGTTGTTGTTATTGTTGAGTAACGGCAATGGGTTCACACACACACAATGGTGTGACTAGAGGGTTCAGGAAGGAGGAAGGAGGAAGGAGGAGGGGGGAGGGGGGAGGGCAGGCTGAGACACGTTCATGCTGCTCACACAGTCGCAGTCACACACACACACACACACACACACACACACACACACACACGGTGTGCAGCTACAGGTGAGGGCTGGTTCAGCTCAGTACCTGGGGGGTGACAGTGGAGAGGGAGTGACTGTCTGAGATGTGTTTGGCTACCTGCAGAGCCTCTATCCTCAGAGCCGCTAGAACCAGTTCCTCCTGAGACGCAGGTAGGATGGGGGGGGGGGGGGGGGAGGGAGGGGGGGCCGGAGGGAGGAGGCACGGGGGACAAGGGGAGGAGACATAAAGAGAACCAGAATTTGAGGCTACTTACTTCCCACCTACAGTACCCACACACTCTCACAGATCAACGAACAGTCACATACACATAGTCAACACTTAACAGGCTTACATACTGTAGATAAAGGCAAAGGAAGCTCAATGGAAATAATGGAGTGAGTAAGGTAAAGGAAATTGACTAGACAACAGACTAGACAACAGACTAGACAACAGACTAGACAACAGACTAGACAACAGGGTGAAAATAAAGGGAGGCAGAGACAGTCACACTCAATCTCACACACCAATAATATAACTATTATAAATCAATAATATAACTATGAAAAATCAATAATATACAGTGGGGGAAAAAAAGTATTTAGTCAGCCACCAATTGTGCAAGTTCTCCCACTTAAAAAGATGAGAGAGGCCTGTAATTTTCATCATAGGTACACGTCAACTATGACAGACAAAATCTTGCTTGTTTGTAGGTGACCAAATACTTATTTTCCACCATAATTTGCAAATAAATAAATTAAAAATCCTTCAATGTGATTTTCTGGATTTTTTTCCCTCATTTTGTCTGTCATAGTTGACGTGTACCTATGATGAAAATTACAGGCCTCTCTCATCTTTTTAAGTGGGAGAACTTGCACAATTGGTGGCTGACTAAATACTTTTTTTCCCCACTGTAACTATGATAAATCAATAATATAACCATGATAAATCAATAATATAACCATGATAAATCAATAATATAACCATGATAAATCAATAATATAACCATGATAAATCAATAATATAACTATGAAAAATCAATAATATAACTATGATAAATCAATAATTGAACTACTATGCCAATGATAGAGAGAGTCCAAAGGGAAGGATGTTGGCACGCCAGGAAGGGGGGGGGGCACAGCACACTGTCTGCCTCTAATCAACACACCTGTAGTTTGAGAGCGAAGGCAGTGGGGTTGGTCTCTGCCAGGTCAGGCTCCAGGGGGTCAGGGCACTCAGGCAGCCTGGTTAAGAGGGGTGTGTCTGGGGCTGGGACCTCCATAGGGCCCTGGGTGGGTAGCTACAATACAGAGGGTGGCAGCAGGGAGGAGGAAGGGGGTGAGGAAGCGGGGTGAGGCGGGGGCGTGGAGCGGGTCAGCATTGCGTAGCAAAGCTTTGGGCAGTGTCAGCAGGAGGTTGGGAGTGGCTGAGTTGCTGAGGCGGAGGTATGAGTTGTTTCTAGCTGGCTGGTAGGTCGTTTATGGTAGTAACCTTGTGGAAGTTAACTTATGACAGGGCTTTGAGCGTTTAACTGGGGTAGCATCTACACCGTAGGCCATTCAGTATTTAAGGTTGGCACAGTCGCCCTCTAGTGTCTACATGACCACATGACAATAACGTGGACAGACAGTTGAGAGGCCACAGCACAGTGAGCTGGGAAAGAAAATCTGACGTAACATTTTATTCTGAGATGAGCCTGACACAAAGAACATTCAGATGAAAGACGATGAGAAACATACAGTACATGCATCAGGTGTATTGATTGATTTTTTTCACACTTGAGGTAGATTGACCCAAGATTCATTTGTGACCCCGCTTCCTTCCCTCCCTCCCTCCTTCCATCCCTCTACCAAACCTCCCTCCCCCCCCCTCCCTCTACCCTACCTCCCTCCCTCCCTCCACCTCACTCACTGCACTCCATCCCGCTTCCGCCCTCCCTACAACCTCCTTCCCTCCCCGACTCCCTTCCTTACCTCCCTCCTCCCTTTGAGGAATGAGGAATAGAGAGAGAGACAGAGAGATGAGAGAGAGAGAGAGAGAGAGAGAGAAAGAGAAGAGGACACGAGCGAGAGAGAGAGAGATCTATCGGAACTCTATTTACACGACCGTTTCGATAGACGTTGAACAAGGTTACCTTTAGAAAGCTGGGCCTTCAATTCTGGCTCTAGTTGGCATTAGTGACAAGGGCAACATTAACAACTCCTCTTACTTGGTGACCCGAAGAGGTTCCCTGCGAGGGCTGGGCTTCTAAGGCGGACCTGTGGATGAGTGTGTAAGAGAAGTTGTGAAACATCAGATCAGGAAGAGCGAGATGGGAGACTAGAGGCGGAGGAAGACCTATGGGAATAAGACCGATGTCTTCTGAAGGACAACTCTTCGAGACGTTTTCAAAGATTGGCAAGGAAACTTTGCTGTTCGAACAGACAGGGTGAAGCTGGGCCACCATTGGGGTGCCGGGACAGAAAGAGCTTGGACTGGGGCATAGCGAAACTGACTTCCATAGGGGTGGGATGTTCCAAGACCGCCAAAGGTGGACCGTAATTAGTCTTTTCATCAGGTGATGAAACATCTAACAGCGTTGTGAAATCCTGCACCTTTTCTCCAAACCTTAAACCAGGTCACTGGAAACCTTTTTTCAGACTGCAACCTAGAAATGAGGTTATGTAGTTGACACTGAGTACCCAACGGACCTGTATTCGACTATATCACACACAAGCTGGGTGTGACCCCTGTTTTTGTTTATCAATGTTGGTATTCGTGTGTTATTTTAGGAGAATAGGGCAGTCCCCCTGGTCAACTACAACAACAGGAGATTACAGCATGATCCATCTTCTCTCCATAGATTGCGCATGACTAGAGCTTGATGAGTAGGCGCACCATTGCACGGTCAACCTTTCCCCAAATTCCCCATGGTGTTCCACCAATCACGGTTGGAAGGACTCCCAGACATCCAGAATAGAATAGCAGGTGGAAAGCCGGAACCCTCCAACCAGGATGTCTGAAAACCTGGGAATTGGGAAAGTTTAACCGAATGTCTACCCGAGAATGAGGAAAAGAGAGTTAGCAGATGCTGTGAAGCAAAGATATCACAAGTCACAAGTGTTTAGAGAAAGCCCTCGCATGTTCAGGCCGACAGCAACATGCCATGTTTGGTTTGATACAAAGCCAAGGACAGAAAAGGCCAAGCCTGTTCCTGTCCAGGAGTGCGATTGGTTAGAAAGCTGGGGGTGGGAGGTTAAGGGGTTCAGGTCGGGGCTGGAAGCCATTAGAGATGTTACATTGGGAAATACCAGGGAAGGCAGCAGCGGGTGGTGTTAGTGTTGAGGTAACGGCATGGGTCACACACAACAATGGTGTGACTAGAGGGTTTGGTCGGAAGGAGGAAGAGAAGAGGAGGGGGAGGGGGAGGGGCAGGCTGAGGCCACGTTCAGCTCATGCTGCTCACACAGTCGAGTCACACACACACACACACACACACACACCACCACACACACACGTGTAAGCTACAGGTTAGGGCTTGGTCAGCTCAGACCGGGGGTGAACAGTGGAGAGGGGTGACCCTGTCGAGATGTGTTGGGCTACCTGCAGAGCCTCATCCTCAAGCCGCTAGAAACCATTTGTCCCTCCTGAGACGCAGGTAGGAGGGGGGGGGGGGGGGGGGGGACGGAGGGGCCGGAGGGAGAGGCACGGGGGACAAGGAGAGACAGAAGAGAACCAGCAGTTGAGCTCTTACTTCCCCCCTCCAGTACCCCCACCTATCCCGAAGTTCCACGACCGTCACATACAACGAGGCAACACACTTAACCAGGCTTACATACGTAGATTAAAGGCAAGGAAGCGCAAGGAAATACATGGAGTAAGTCAGGGAACGGAAAACTGACTAGACACCAAGACTAGACAACAGACTAGACAACAGACCTAGACACAGACGAGACAACGGGTAGAAATCAGGAGCAGAGACAGTCACACCTCAAATCTCAAAAACACCAATAATAGACTATGTATAAATCAATACTATAACTATGAAAAATCGAATAATATACATTGGGGAAAAAAAGTATTTAGTCAGCCCAATTGTGCAAGTTCTCCACTTAAAAAGATTAGAGAGGCCTGGAATTTATCACATAGTACCGTCAACTATACAGCAAAATCTTGCTTGTTTGTAGGTGACAATCTTATTTTCCACCATAAATTTGCAAATAATAAATTAAAAATCCTTCAATGTGATTTTCTGGATTTTTTTCACCTCATATTGTCTTCAAGTTGACGTGTACTATATGAAATTACAGCGCTCTCTCATGCTTTTTAAGTGGGAGAAACTTGACACACGTGGTGGATGACTAAAGACTTTTTTTTTTTTTGTCCCCCACAGAGTAACTATGATAAATCAATATAGAACCATGATTAAATCATAATATAACCATGATAATCATAATTAACCATGTAAAGCAATAATATAACCAGGATAAAGTCAATAATATAACTATGAAAATTCACGGTAGCGGTATAAGACTATGAGAGAGGGGGGGAAATCAATAATTGAACTACTATGGGCCAATGAGAGAGAGAGTCAAAGGGAGAGGAGGGGTGGGGGTTGGCACGCCAGGAAGGGGGGGGGGCAACAGCCACGTCTGCGCTAAATCAAACACCTGTGTTGGTGTGCGGGTAGGTGGGGGGGGGCTGCTGGAGGGGGCAGGGGGTTTGGTGTGGTGGCTGGCGTGGGGGCCAGTGGGGGGGGGGGGGGGGGTGACAGGCTCGGGCAACAGGGGAGGCCGCCGAGTTTCACACGCAGGGGGTCAGATTGGGGCACTCAGGCAGCTGTTAAGAGGGTTGTGTCCTGGCTGGGACCTCCATAGGCCCTAGGGTGGGTAGCTACATACAGGCAGCAGGGAGGAGGAAGGGGTGAGAAGCGGGTTGAGGCGGGGGCGTGAGCGTCATCTTTGCGTCAAAGAGTGCTTTTGGCAGTGTCAGCAGAGGGTTGGGAGGGGCTGAGTTGCTGAGGCGGATGGGTATAGTTTGTTCTAGCTGGCTGGTAGTGCGTTATGGGTATAACCTTGTGGAAGTTAACTTAGGACGGGCTTGTGTAGGCGTTTAAAACTTGGGTAGCATCCTACACCGTAAGGCCATCAGTAGTGAGAGGTTGGCGAGCAGGTGGGCGGCCTCTGACTCGTAGTTGGTCTACATGTGACCACATGACAATACGTGGACAGACAGTTTAGAGGCCACAGCACAGTGAGCTGGGAAAGGAAAGTCCTGAGCGGTAACATTTTGAGTTCTGAGATTAGCCTGACCACAAAGATAACATTCAGAAGAAAGACCGGGGAGAAACAACAAGACAATGCAACAAGGGGTATTGATGGAGTTTTTTTTGTCACACTGAGAGGTAATGAACCAGCCAGAGAGTTCATTATTGGTGGACTCACCGCTGCAAGGGATACCTTCGTGCCTGTGGCCGGCTGATGACTGGCTCTCTCTCATCCTGGCTTCGCTCTTCTCTCCGCGGACCCCTTCCGGTGACCGGCCCGAGACCACCTGTACCGGTCCAAGAGCCACACCGGGTTCCTTCATTCATCTGCCTGGTGGAGCTGGGCCTCTAGCTACTCAAACTCCTGAGGAGGAGGGAGAGCAAGGAGGCAGGGGGAGGGATGAGGAGGAGGAAAAGGGTAGAAAGAGGGAGAGCGGAGGGGAGGAGAGGAGCAGGAGGAATAGAGCAGGCGGACAGAGGAGAGGAGGAGGAGGGACGAAGGAAGGAGGCAGAGGAGAAGAGGAGTCGGAGTCGGCGGAGGCGGAGGTCGTACGGAGGGGGCGGGGTGGCGTGGGGTGAGTGGGCTGGGGGGGGGGCGTGGGGGGGGTGGGTATGAGGGGTGGGGAGGGTGGGAGGGTAGGGCCGGGGGTGGGGGGGGGGGGGGGGGGGGCGTGTTTGTGGGGGGGGGGCGAGGATGTGGTGCGGGTCCAAGATATAAGGAAGAGTTCGATAGATGCTGAGGGAGGGCGGGGGGGGTTGTGGTGCGTAGGGATTGTGGGAGTGCGGAGGCCGCTGCGGGGGGGGGGGTGGGGGGGGATGGGGGGGTGGAGGGATCGGTGGAGGGGGGGGGGGGTACGGTGGGGAGGGGGGGCGGTGGTGGGGGGGGGAGGATAACCAAGAGGGGAATTGTGGGAAGGGGGGGGGCGGTAAGGGGGGCGGGGGACAGGAGAAACGTGCAACAAGGGTGGTGGGGAGGGGGCGGGACCCGCTTCAGAGAAAGTAGAAAGACAAGGGAGGGGGGGGGCGGGCGGGGGGTGGGTGGGGGGGCGTGGGGGGGGGGGGAGCTGGCTTACGTGGGGGGGTGCGGCACGTCTGCGCGGCGTATGGCTGGTTGGCTCCGCGGGGGGAACACGGGAGTGGCGGGGTGCAGGCCGCTTCTGCGTGATGAGGGGCTTCGGTGCCCTGGGGTGGCCGGCTGCGGGGGGGGGGGTAGCGACGGGGGGGGGGGCGGGGGGGGCGGAAGGGGCGGGGGGGGGGGGTGCGTCTGTTGGTCCTCATCTCGGGGGGGCTGCGGCTCGCCCCGGCTCTTGCATTCCCTGATGCTGACCGCGCACTACATGCTTTCCCCGATGCATTGCTCCTGTTGCTTATGTGTGTTGCCTCGAGGGTGTACCTATGTGGGTTGTTACGTTTGTGTGTGTGGTAGGTGTGGTGTGTGTGTGGGTGTGTGTCGTGTGAGTTGTGGTTATGTGTGTGTTTTGTTTGTGTGTAGGGGTTGGTGTGTGTGTGTGTGTGGTAGTGTTGTGTGTGTTGTTGTTTGTGTGTGTGTGTGTGTTCCCCGCGCTGTGTTGTACCCGTGCCCAGGCGCGTTTTGAGTTCGTGCGTCCCTGGGTTCGGCTTGGTCGGCTGGGCTGCCTGTCCACCGCGTCTTCTTCCCGTGCGCCAAGGTTGTCTTGGGCAGGGCCGGTGTGCAGGAGGCTGGAGAAAGAGAGCGAGCAGGCAGACGTGTAGACAGAGGAGCGAAGTGTGTCTGTGTTAGACGAAGAGAGAGGCGATAAATCGAGAGAGGCAGAGAGTGGGGGGCTAGATAGATAGCGTAATGGGGGGGAAAGAGAGAGAGGGAGAGGGCGCGCTCGATCGAGGAGAATAGAGCCGCCCGCGCGAACGACTGAGCCGCGCGGCTCGAGGCTAGGCGAGCCCGCGCGCCGCGCCCCAGCGAGCAGCGACCCGCCGCTCGCGCTGCCGCGCTCTCGCGCTCGCGGCGCGATGGTCGCGCGCGCGAGGGCGCGCGCGAGGCAGGCGGGCCGGCGAGCGGGCGCGCGACGAAGCCACGAGAGGCGTTCGCGAGATAGGGAGAGAGCAGATCGAGCAGATAGGAAGAGAGATCTAGAGGGGGGGTAGGAGAGAGGGTGAGTGAGCTTCGCTCTGGGTTAGTTGGGGGTTGTCGTCGCAGCTAGTCTGGGGCTCGGCGGGGGGGGGGGGGGGAGGCGGGCTCGCGCTGCGTCTCGTCGGGCGGGGTGGCGCGTGCGCGGGAGTCTGCGGCGTCTCGTTGGCGGTACTTGGGAGGGCGGGGGTCTGTTCGCTGGGCGTCGGGCCCTGGGGGGGGGTTGAGGGCGCGTGGCGTTTCGCGGGCTCTCGCGGCTGGCGTGGCGGGGGGGGGTGGCTGGGGGCCGGGTCGGGGTGTCGGAGGGGATGTCGTGCGCGGATTGGGGCGGTTGCGCGGGTCTCTCTCTCTCTCCCGCAGCTCTATCGCGACACGCCCCCGCCCTTCCGCTCCGCTCTCTCTCTGCAGCGCCGCGGGGGGCGGTGGGTGGTTGTGTCGTTGGGTGGGGGGGTGAGAGGAGGTCGCGCGCTGGAGGCTAACTCCAGCGATCCTACTCTGCCCTCCCGGTCCCGCTCGGGCGCGCGCGCGCTCCTCTCGCTCGCCCGTCTCCTATAGCTCTCGCGAGCTCTCTCTCTCTAGCTCGCTCGCAATCTCTCAATGTTCTACCTCTCGCGCGCGCTCCCGCGCTCCGATCGATCCCGCTCGTTCCCTGCTGCTCTTCGTTCATCTCTCGAGTCTCTCTAGCGCTCTCTCTCACGCTATCTCTCCTCTCGTCTCACCGCGCTCTCTCAGCTCTCGCTCTCTCGAGGTCTTTGCGCCTACCTCCCTATCGTCCCCTCTTTCCCGCCCCCCCACCCACCACCCTCTTCTTTTTTCCCCCTCCTTCTGCCATTCCCTCCCTATCTCCTTGCCCTCCGTCTCCCCGACTTCACCCGTCATTCTCCCGGCCCGTCCCTCATCCCTTTCTTCTCCCTGCCGTCCCTCTCCAGGCCAAGTCCGTCTCCCGTCCAGTCCGTCCTCAAGGAAATCAGTCTCAAGGACCAGTCAGTCTCAAGGCCAGGTCATCAAGGACATCAGTCTCAAGGACAGTCAGTTTTCACAATGACAGTCAGTCTCAAGGACCGTCGTACTCAAGGACATCCGTCGCAAGACATCCAGTTCAAGGACAGTCAGAGTCCTCAATACAGGTCATCTCAATGAACATAGTTCTCAAGGACAGGCATCTCAAGACAGTCAGTCCAAGGACAGTCCGCAAGGACAGTCAGTCCCAGGACAGTCATTCAAGGCAGTCATCTCAAGACAGTCAGTCTCAAGGACAGTCATCCAAGGACATCCCAGTCTCAAGGACAGTCAATCTCAAGGTCAGTCGCAAGGACGTCATCTCAAGGACAGTCAGTCTCAAAGGACGTGGTTCAGTCCTCAAGGACAGTCAGTTTGCCAAGGACATCAGATCTCAAGGAACAGTCAAGTCTAAGGAAAGTCCCAGTCTCAAGGAAGTCAGAGTCTCAAGGACAGTCAGCTCAAGGGAGGACATCTTCAAGGACATATCTCAAGGACATCAGTTTCATCAAAAGGACAGGTCAAGTCTCAAGGAAGTCATTCTTCAATCAAGGACAGTCAGATCCAAGGACAGTCATCGCCAAGACAGCATCTCAAGCCTCAGGTCCGTCGCAAGGACAGTCAATCTCAAGTGACAGTCAGTCTCAGGAGAATCAGTCTCACACGACAGGTCGTCCCCTCAAGGCAGTCAGTCTCACAAGGGGACGTCCCTCAGGACATCAGTCTCAAGGACAGGCGTTCTCAAGACAGTCATCTCAGACAGTCATAGTCCGCAAGGACAGTCTCAAAGACTAAGGAAGTCCTCAAGGACAGTCAGAATCTCCTCAAAATACAGTCGTCGCGAAGGACAGTCAGTCTCAAACGGCAGTCTCAAGGACCAGTCCGTCGCAAGGACATCTCAAGGACAGTCATTCTCAAGGACATCTTCCAAGAAAGTCATTTTCAATTCGCAATTACATCAAGTCTCAAGGACATTCAATTCCCAATCAAAGTACAAAGTCAGTCCTCAAGACATTCAGTCTCACAAGGAACATCATCATTTTTCAAGGACAGTCTCTCAATTATGACAATTCAGATTCTCAAGGACATTCCAGTCTCAATTACGATGGCATTCTCAATGACAGTCTAAGATTCTCATCAAGCGTCTGATGTCAGGCGAACATATATACAAATACTTTAATTAACCATTAAAATCGAATCTTCTTTAGATAAAGAATCAAATTTTTATCATTTTCACTTATACTCCCTAAATATACCAGCCCTTTGTACCATCTGAATCTTACAGACAAGCAAAGAGCACGACTGTTGAATAGATACTCACCCTCACCGGCAAACGCACACTCAACACACAGAACACCGGCAAAATAAGACCAGCCGATAATTCCTCCATCTCCCAGCTGTACTCAATCTCATAGTCTGACCCTGAGGAGACAGAAACAGAAAAGACAGTTTAGATCTCATTAGTCGGAACCCTGAGGAGACAAACAGAACAGACATTTAGATCTCAATAGTCTGAACCCTGAGGGAGACAACAGAACAACAAAGTTAGAATCCTATATCGACACTGATGGAGACAACAGAACATAAACACAGTTAGATCTCATATCTGACAACTGATGAGACACACAGAACAACAGAGAAGTTAGAGATAAGGATAAATAGCAATAGTTTGGCTTAGAATGATGAGAGAAGAGGAAGCACAGGGACAGTTCAAACAGCATAACGGCTGGACTGGAACTGGTCTATATGTGACGGTGGGGTGTACTGGACTAGGTTGGACTGGACTGAGCGAGGCTGTACTGGACGTGGACGGGACCTGGGCTAAGGACTGGACTGGACTGAGACTGGACTGGTACTGTACTGGAGCTGGGCGGAGGACGTGGACTTGACTAGCTGGACATGACTAGGCTGGACCTGGACCCTAGACTGGGACGGACTGGCTGGGCTGGACGGACTGTGGCTGGACTGGACTGGACTGGACTGGACTGGACTGGGACTGGGCTGGACTGTGGCTGGACTGACTGCTGGGCTGGACTGACGGACTAGGCTGGACTTACTGTAAGGACTAGACTAGACTGGAACCTGGGGCGTGGACTGGGCTGGACTTGCTGGACTGGGCTGACTGGACGAGGCGGACGTGGCTGGACTGGACTGGAGACTGACTAGCTGGACTGGACTGGACTGGACTAGACGGACTGGCTGGACTGGTCCTGTACTTGACTGGGACTAGCCTGACGGGCTGACGGACTGAAGGGCTGGAACTGGGCTGGACTGGACTGTGACTTTGGACTGGTCGAGACTGTACTGGATTGACTAGACTTGGGACTGGATGGACCTGGAACTAACTAGACTAACCGGACCTGGACTGGACGGGACTGGACTGGACTGGGACTGACGGACTGGGACTGGGCTTTTGCTGGACTGGACTGGGCTGGACGGGAATGGGGGGCTGGGACGGGCTTTGCTGGACTGGACGGGGCTGGACTGAGACTGGGGGCCTGGACTGGACTGGACTGGACTGGACTGGACTGGGCTGGACGGGGCTGGGCTGGATGGGCTGGACTGGACTAGCTGGACTGGACTAGGCTGGCGGGACTGGCATTGGAGGGACTGGACTGGTCTGGACTGGTTTATTGGAGGGACTGGACTGGTGGATGGACTGGATGGATGCTGGATTGGAGGCTGGGGGACTGGACTGGTCTTGCTGGACTGGACTGGACTGGGCTGGACTGACTGGCTGGACTGGATAGCTGGACGGACTGGGCTGGACTGGACTAGGTTTGACTGGACTAGCTGGACTGGACTGGAACATGTCGGGTTTTTAAGGCTGTAAACGAAGGGACCACTTAAACCAGCGGCGACTCCTACTGGGTGGGGGGGCTCTGAATGCTGTGAGGCGACTGGAAGCGATGGCGGAGGCGGCTGGCGGACTGGACGAGACCTTTTAAATGGTGAATGACTGAAATGGGACGCACTTCCCTCCAGCTCCTCTGTTCCTAACCCTCCTCCCGTCCCTCTTCTTCTTCTCGCCTTCCTCTTTCCTAGCCCTCTCCTCCTCCCTCTCCTTCCTCTCTCTCTCTCCTCCCCCTTCCCTCCTCTCCTCCCCTTTCCTCTCCTCTCCTCTCCTGTTCTAGGGGTCAGGGTTTAGTAGAGAACTGGTTAGGTAGCTAGCTGCTTGAGTCCAAATTGAAATCTTTAGCGATGCTGCTAACAGCATGAAGACATTGTCCAATTGTCCAATAATTACATTAAATTTTTGAACTTTCTGGCTCCATTTGATCAATGTCAGCCTTGTTTCGGAGCATACATATATTGAAGGATACACACACTCAATTACCTCGACTGTTCTCATTGACAAAGGCTGTGAGGTCAGAGGGCTGGGGGAAGTCCTCCTGGGGGTCAGAGGTTAGCTCTGCCTCCATGGATGCCCACTTGTGGTTGGCTGAGGACACCAGCTTCTCTTTGTGATTGGAGGAAGAGGCCAGCTTCTCCTCGTCTGTGGCGTGGTCATCCTGTAGCGGAGGCTGGGCTTCATCTACTGGGGTGGGCCCCTGGAGAGGAGGAAGGAAGGAGGTGAGGAGGTGAGGAGGGGTGGGCCCCTGGAGAGGAGGAAGGAAGGAGGTGAGGAGGGGTGGGCCTGGAGAGGAGGAAGGAAGGAGGTGAGGAGGTGGAGGAGGGGTGGGGTGGGGGGGGGGGGGGGTGGGAGTGGGGGGGGGGGGAGGGGGGGGAGGAGGTGGGGGGGGGGGGGGTGTGGGGTGTGGGGGGGGGGGGTGTGGGTGGGGCGGTGGGGGTGTGGGGGTGGGGGGGGGGGGGGGGGGGTGGGTGGGGGGGGGGGGTGGTGGGGGGGTGGGGGGGGGGGGGGGAGGGGGGGGGGGGGTGGGGGGGGGGGGGGTGCGTGGTGGGAGGGGGGGGGGGGGGGGGGAGGGGGGGGGGGGGGGGGGGGGGGGGGGGGGGGGGAGGGGGGGGGAGGAGGGAGGGGGGGGGGGGGGTGGGGGGGGGGGGGGTGTGGGGGGGGGGGGGGTGGGGGGGGGGTTGGGGGGGGGGGGGTTTTTGGGGTTGGGGGGGTGTGTGTGTGGGTGTTTTTGTGTGGGGGGGGGGTGTGTGGGGGGTGGTGTGGGGGGGGGGGTTGTGTGTGGGGGTGGGGGGGGGGGGGTTGTGTGGGGTGTGTTGGGTGTGGGGGGTGTGGTGTGTGGTGTGGGGGTGCGTGAGGAGAGGACTGACTAACTTGTGATGATGGATCAGACGTGGGCGACCTCTTTGGGGACCTCTTGACTCTGAAAGTGTTACTGGAAGGAGAGAGAGACTGGATGATCAGGAGTCACTGAACACAACATGTCATCCCTGGCAGAGACTTAATCAATCAATACTTAATAAATAAGTCAAAACTTAATCAGGACGTCAACTCTATTGTCTTATTAACAACAAGAGGTATATTTCCAACGATTATTCTCTCCCTCATATCGTGTATGTTTAGCTCAATAAGATACATGTATACTAGTCATTCACAATACAGGGGGGATTTTGAAAAAACTATGATTTCCATATGCATGAAATGTGTCATGTAAAGCAACATCATCTGTGTATTGACTCTGCATCGATACTCAAAAAGCTTAATACACACATGTTGTTGGATTGAACTGATAATAAATGTTTAAGGATTTAGCGTCACTAGTTTAGTTAGGGTACAGTTGAAGTCGAAAGTTTACATACACTTAGGTTGGAGTCATTAAAACTAGTTTTTCAACCACTCCACAAATGTCTTATTAACAAACTATAGTTTTGGCAAGTCGGTTAGGACATCTACTTTGTGCATGACACAAGTAATTTTTCCAACAATTGTTTACAGACAGATTATTTGACTTATAATTCACTGTATCACAATTCCAGTGGGTCAGAAGTTTACATACACTAAGTTGACTGTGCCTTTAAACAGCTTGGAACAATTCCAGAAAATGATGTCATGACTTTAGAAGCTTCTGATAGGCTATTGGAGGTGTACCTGTGGATGTATTTCAAGGCCTACCTTCAAACTCAGTGCCTCTTTGCTTGCCATCATGGGAAAATCTAAAGAAATCAGCTAAGACCTCAGAAAACAAAATGTAGACCTACACAAGTCTGGTTCATCCTTGGGAGTAATTTCCAAACGCCTGAAGGTACCACGTTCATCTGTACAAACAATATTACGCAAGTATAAACACCATGGGACCACGCAGCTGTCATACCGCTCAGGAAGGAGACGCGTTCTGTCACCTAGAGATGAATGTACTTTGGTGCGAAAAGTGCAAATCAATCCCAGAACAACAGCAAAGGACCTTGTAAAACGAGTGCTATATCGACATAACCTGAAAGGCCGCTCAGCAAGGAAGAAGCCACAGCTCTAAAACCACCATAAAAAAGCCAGACTACGGTTTGCAACTGCACATGGGGACAAAGATCGTACTTTTTGGAGAAATGTCCTCTGGTCTGACGAAACAAAAATAGAACTGTTTGGCCATAATGACCATCGTTATGTTTGGAGGAAAAAGGGGGGCTTGCAAGCCGAAGAACACCATCCCAACCGTGAAGCACGGGGGTGGCAGCATCATGCTGTGGGGGTGTTTTACTGCAGGAGGGACTGGTGGACTTCACAAAATAGATGGCATCATGAGGAAGGAAAATTATGTGGATATATTGAAGCAACATCTCAAGACATCAGTCAGGAAGTTAAAGCTTGGTCGCAAATGGGTCTTCCAAATGGACAATGACCCCAAGCATATTTCCAAAGTTGTGGCAAAATGGCTTAAGGACAACAAAGTCAAGGTATTGGAGTGGCCATCACAAAGCCCTGACCTCAATCCTATAGAAAATTTGTGGGCAGAACTGAAAAAGCGTGTGCGAGCAAGGAGGCCTACAAACCTGACTCAGTTACACCAGCTCTGTCAGGAGGAATGGGCCAAAATTCACCCAACATTGTGGGAAGCTTGTGGAAGGCTACCCGAAACGTTTGACCCAAGTTAAACCATTTTAAAGGCAATGCTACCAAATACTAATTGAGTGTATGTAAACTTCTGACCCACTGGGAATGTGATGAAATAAATAAAAGCTGAAATAAATCATTCTCTCTACTATCATTCTGACATTTCACATTCTTAAAATAAAGTGGTGATCCTAACTGACCTAAAACTGGGAATTTTTACTAGGATTAAATGTCAGGAATTGTGAAAAACTGAGTTTAAACGTATTTGGCTAAAGGTGTATGTAAACTTCCCACTTCAACTGTACATCGTTAATGTGACTAGAACCACAGTAGATTGGAAGTTCATTTCTGCCCCCCCAAAAAAAATTACTGGCATGATTCACATTGATGGTATACATTAGTCTGGGGTTCCCAAACCTCTCCTCTGGGACCCCCAGACGTTTCAAAACTCTCCTCGGGGACCCCCAGATGTTTCAAAACTCTCCTAGGAGACCCCCAGGCAATCCAACCTATCCTCTGGGACCCCCAGACATTTCAAAACTCTCCTCGGGGACCCCCAGACGTTTCAAAACTCTCCTAGGAGACCCCTAGATGTTTCAAAACTCTCCTAGGAGACCCCCAGGCATTCCAACCTATCATCTGGGGACCCCCAGACGTTTCAAAACTCTCCTAGGAGACCCCCAGACGTTTCCAACCTCTCCCCAGATATTTCACAATTTAGTTTTAGCCCTGAACTAGCACAACTGATTCAAGTAGTCAAGGGCTTGAGGATTAGTTGACAAGTTGAATCAGGAGCTAGTTCTGGAATAGATCAAATACATGGTAATGCTGCATTAGGCAACAGTTAGCGTGTTAGCGATATGAGATGAAATGGTCTAAACTAGAGCTGTCATGATACCAGTATTGCGATATCTACTATACCAGATTTTCTTGAAGCAGACTTCACTCTATAGTCCTTTAAAACCTACTTTTGTAAAATATTGGGTGAGTTTGTTTTTGCATGGCTCGGTGCCCCTGGTGGGCGAAGTTAGCACATTTTAGATCATTCCATTGGTCCTTAAGTGAAAATCTCCACCCAGCCGTGGCACCGGGCCATGCAAAGCGAACTCGCCCACTGTGGGCTATACAGTAGCAGCTTGCAAAAGAAACAAATGCCAATCTGTGTGTTTCCAACATTATAGACATTAAGTCTGCTTCATGTTTTGTTTCCTTTCCACGATACGGGTATTGTGACAACCCCAGGTATCTGCAACCAACCTTAGCCCCCCCAGACATACTGCACCTTACAGTGGCCACGACTAACCTCTGTTGGCCTTCAATAGAGGAGGCACTACCTTGTGAATGTTCTCTTTCACTTGGAGAATGGGTGCACCTGTGCAAGACATGTTACATTTATGTGTCAGGATGCTCACTGAAGAAGATAGGCATGGTAGAGCTTCTCTGATTGGTTTCGTGGGCATGGTAGAGCTTCTCTGATTGGTTGGTGGGCATGGTAGAGCTTCTCTGATTGGTTGATGGGCATGGTAGCGCTTCTGCAATTGGTTGTCTTTATGTTACAGTTGTGTTAATAAGGAGGAGGACAGGGTTGCAAAACTTCCCAAGTTTTCCAGAAATCCTGGTTGGAAGATTCCCAGAATTTCAGGAGAACCTGTGAATTTGGGGAACGTTACCAGGATTGGCAAACCTAGGAGGTGAGGATGGCAGGACGGGGCAACATGCTCACTCTGAGAGTAGGATGTTTACAAAAAGTAAAATATTAAAGAAACAGTTAGAGGTCAAAACAGTGAACAGTAATGTTCTGCTGCCTTTACTGTACTTACAACAGACAACACAGAGAGGAACCCATGGACTTCCTGTGGCATACAAGAATACACACAGACAGGTGACAGAGACAGACAGGAGACAGAGAGACAGACAGGAGACAGAGAGACAGACAGGAGACAGAGAGACAGACAGGAGACAGACAGGAGACAGAGAGACAGACAGGAGACAGCGAGACAGGAGACAGAGAGACAGACAGGAGACAGAGAGACAGACAGGAGACAGAGAGACAGGAGACAGAGAGACAGACAGGAGACAGAGAGACAGACAGGAGACAGAGACACAGACAGATGACAGAGAGACAGACAGGAGACAGCGAGACAGACAGGAGACAGAGAGACAGGAGACAGAGAGACAGACAGGAGACAGAGACACAGACAGATGACAGAGAGACAGACAGGAGACAGCGAGACAGACAGGAGACAGAGACACAGACAGGAGACAGAGAGACAGACGGGTGACAGAGAGACAGAAAGGTGACACAGACAGACAGACACATTCTCTCTTGTGGATGTGTAACAATATCAAGTCCCCAGTTGGATAGAGAGATGACAAAACACACAGACACACACACACACACACACATACACACATACACACACACACACACACACACACACACACACACACACACACACACACACACATCTAAAAGGATTCACTACTACACATACAAACATAAACACTTAAACGAATGGTAACGTGAAAGTGACTTATAATCACCTAATAATGCAATGGATCGGTTTGGTATTCAAACTTACGATTTGATCGGTTTCTTCTTGGTCTTGGCCGGTCTGTTCCGGTTGTGGTCCTCCAGCTCCCTAACTTCATCATTATCGTTATCAACCTCATTGTCATTGGCCGACACCTCGAAAGAGGCGGAGCCAGAGGCGGCCTTGGGCGGAAACTCAGCCATCCTATTGGATGAACCCTTGAAGGGGTTGACAGCTGAGTCATGGAAGGCGTCAGGGTCAAAGCTATACGAGGGTTTGTTCAGCTTGGGAGAGATAGGGATCCCGGCGTTAGAGCCGAACGGGTTGATGTTAGGGTCGTCCCACTGGGTGGGGTCGAAGATATAGGAGGCCTTAGGGACGGGGACGTCATCGGGGACGGTGACGGGGTGTTGTCCTTCCTGGGCTTCCTTAGAGGCATCTAATAATATGAATAATAATAATAATAATACATAATATTAATAATGATACATTTTATTAATTTTAAGCGCTTTTCAAAAACACCCCAAAGTAACTTTACATAGTCAGCAAGATAATCATCGAAACAAAAATCAAATATTTAAAATCTGCAAGAATATAAAACGTACACATAAAACATCAAGAAGACGGACTAACCAAGGAGCGCACTAAACATGATGACAGACTAACCAAGGAGAGCACTAAACAGGATGACAGACTAGAACTGCAACATTTCGGGAATCCAACTGGGATTTCTGGAACATCAGGGAATTTGGGGAAAGTTACCGGAATTTTGCAACCCTATGACAGACTAACCTTGGAGCCTGGTTTTCTGCCCAGCTTCTTGGGTGGTGGAGAGGCCTTGGGAGGCTCCTCTAGGGTCTCCTCAGAATAGTCAAACTCCAGTCTGACCGCCCCCGAGGTTCGAATAGGGGGGCTTGTTGAGGGAAGAGCTGGCTCGTCGTTAGAGATAGTAGGAGGGCGCTCTGGGGGGTTAGGGTTAGAGACAGGGGCGACGGTTTTGGGAGCAATGGACAGCACGACTCCTTTCCTACCCAACGGGGGGGAGTTAGCGACTCCTTTCCTACCCAACGGGGGGGAGTTAGCGACTTTACTCCCTCCGGTGTTGAACGGGTCGATGTTTTCAAAGTTGTCTGGGTCCCATTTGTAGGCCCCACTGGGGGGAGAGCCTTCGCTGCCTGGGGGGGCCTCTGGCACGGAGATGGGGGTGTCCTCCTGTTGGAAAGGTATAGAGATAGCCTGGGTCGTGGTCAGAATAGAAGTAGGGGCCAGGATAAGTTGGCTATCTGTCTCTGGGCTAGTGTGATTGGTCTCTTCAATGAGAGGGGTGGGGCTTTCCACACATGGCTTCCTGGTTCTGCAGAGCGTGCCTTCTGGACTGGGCGTGGCCGAGGTAGGGCCAGGGGCGGAGTCTACTGTGGCCCCTCCTACTTGCGGATCCTCAGAGCCCAATAGGGGGCTAACTGCTCTGGAGGGATTGGCGCTCTTCTTTAGCTCCGGTGTGGTACCAGAGGATGGAGGTTGGGGGCTCTCTACGTTAGAGCTCTGCCTGGAAAGAGGCTTCTTTTTCAGGGAGCCGCCGGGGAGGAGAGGCCCCTTCTTGGAGGGTCTGCGGAGGGTCCCTGGAGCGCTCTCAGTACCGCTGTCAACACTAAAGGCCTCAGCTAAGGGACGTGAGTCTCCGATCGAGATGGAGGATCCTTCGCCGTCTAGGGGGTCGGAGCCGTCTAGCTCCCCAGCCTGGAGGCTCAGAGAGCGGGTTAGAAGTGATCGGCTCTGGGCCTCTGCAGCTGCAGCAGCAGCTATGAGCTGGTCTAGGTTATAGGCCCTCCCGCTAGCGGCTATGGGCTTGTCCTCGTCAAAGACTATGGACAGAGAGCTACCATGGTGACCTTTAGCCTCTGACCCGGGTTCACCGTCTGCCTCAGAGTCACAGCCAAGACCTGGAGGATCAGAGCAATATAAATGATAGGTATTATATACTCATGATGACACAATCCATACATGGTGTAAGAATGAGAGAGAGAAATTACATTATTCTGATGCTTGTTCGTTGTGTGTTTGTCTGAGAGAGAGAGAGAGAGAGAGAGATATATATATAGGGAGAGAGATAGAGAGAGAGAGAGAAGAGAGAGAGAGAGAAGAGAGAGAGAGAGAGAGAGAGAGAGAGATAGAGAGAGAGAGAGAGAGAGAGAGAGAGAGAGAGAGAGGTAGTGGCATACAGCAGGTCAGCCACCAGGGGGAGACTCGTCGAGGCCTGGTAACAGATGGATAATACATCACGAGGAGGTGGCTCCATCTGCTGGACGTGCCAGGTCTCGACGGGCTCCCAGACAGGACTAATTGGGGCTGATTGGGAGCTGGTGAGTAATTAAGGGCGGATTGCTCACCAGCTGTGCAAGGCCCATAAAGCTGCCAGAAGGGCAGCACGTGGAGAGGACTGGGGGAAGTAAGGTAACTTCTGTGTAGTTGGAGACGGTATCCTGGAGAGGGTCTCATGGGGGAGACCTAACCTTTTCTTTTGATTATTTTATTAATAAACACCCTTGAAACCGAGCTAATCATACTCTGTCCGTGTCTGATCTGTGTAAACGTCTTGACCCAACCCCCTGATCTGCCACAACATATATATATATACACACTGCTCAAAAAAATAAAGGGAACACTTAAACAACACAATGTAACTCCAAGTCAATCACACTTCTGTGAAATCAAACTGTCCACTTAGGAAGCAACACTGATTGACAAATGTAACATGCTGTTTTGCAAATGGAATAGACAACAGGTGGAAATGATAGGCAATTAGCAAGACACCCCCAATAAAGGACTGGTTTTGCAGGTGGTGACCACAGACCACTTTTCAGTTCCTATGCTTCCTGGCTGATGTTTTGGTCACTTTTGAATGCTGGCGGTGCTTTCACTCTAGTGGTAGCATGAGACGGAGTCTACAACCCACACAAGTGGCTCAGGTAGTGCAGCTCATCCAGGATGGCACATCAATGCGAGCTGTGGCAAGAAGGTTTGCTGTGTCTGTCAGCGTAGTGTCCAGAGCATGGAGGCGCTACCAGGAGACAGGCCAGTACATCAGGAGATGTGGAGGAGGCCATAGGAGGGCAACAACCCAGCAGCAGGACTGCTACCTCCGCCTTTGTGCAAGGAGGAGCAGGAGGAGCACTGCCAGAGCCCTGCAAAATGACCTCCAGCAGGCCACAAATGTGCATGTGTCTGCTCAAACAGTCAGAAACAGACTCCATGAGGGTGGTATGAGGGCCCGACGTCCACAGGTGGGGGTTGAGCTTACAGCCCAACACCGTGCAGGACGTTTGGCATTTGCCAGAGAACACCAAGATTGGCAAAATCGCCACTGGCGCCCTGTGCTCTTCACAGATGAAAGCAGGTTCACACTGAGCACATGTGACAGACGTGACAGAGTCTGGAGACGCCGTGGAGAACGTTCTGCTGCCTGCAACATCCTCCAGCATGACCGGTTTTGGCGGTGGGTCAGTCATGGTGTGGGGTGGCATTTCTTTGGGGGGCCGCACAGCCCTCCATGTGCTCGCCAGAGGTAGCCTGACTGCCATTAGGTACCGAGATGAGATCCTCAGACCCCTTGTGAGACCATATGCTGGTGCGGTTGGCCCTGGGTTCCTCCTAATGCAAAACAATGCTAGACCTCATGTGGCTGGAGTGTGTCAGCAGTTCCTGCAAGAGGAAGGCATTGATACTATGGACTGGCCCGCCCTTTCCCCAGACCTGAATCCAATTGAGCACATCTGGGACATCATGTCTCGCTCCATCCACCAACGCCACGTTGCACCACAGACTGTCCAGGAGTTGGCGGATGCTTATAGTCCAGGTCTGGGAGGAGATCCCTCAGGAGACCATCCGCCACCTCATCAGGAGCATGCCCAGGCGTTGTAGGGAGGTCATACAGGCACGTGGAGGCCACACACACTAATGAGCCTCATTTTGACTTGTTTTAAGGACATTACATCAAAGTTGGATCAGCCTGTAGTGTTGGTTTTCCACTTTAATTTTGAGGGTGATTCCAAATCCAGACCTCCATGGGTTGATACATTTGATTTCCATTGATAATTTTTGTGTGATTTTGTTGTCAGCACATTCAACTATGTAAAGAAAAAAGTATTTAATAAGATTATTTCATTCATTCAGATCTAGGATGTGTTATTTTAGTGTTCCCTTTATTTTTTTGAGCAGTGTAAAATTTTTTAGGATTTTTTTTTGGGGGGGGGGGGGGGGGGGGGGGGGGGGGGGGGGGGGGGGGGGGTTTTTTTTTTAAAAAGAAGGGGGGGACCCGGGGGAAAGAGGGGGGGGGGGGAAAACCCCCCCTAATTTTTTTTTTTTTGGGGGGGGGGGGTTGGCTTCAAAAAAAACCTTTTTTTTTCTTTTGGGGCCAACGGTTGGGTTTATGTTTTTTTCTGATTGGCCAACTGGTTTGGTTATATGTGGGCGTGGTCAAAGGCCCGCATGCGTGTAACTGGCCACTAGAATCCTGGTTAATCCGGGTCTTCGCCCCCCCGGCCGCGACCGGAATCAGGGGCGGGCCACAATTGGCCAAAGCCGTCCCCTGAGGGAGGGAATGGGGGGGGGGGATTTGTGCTCAGTTGATGAGCATGGGTTTTGAAAAGGGCAGGGTTGGGGGTTCGTTCCCACGGGGGGGCCTTTTAAAAAAAAAAATATGTTTAAATAACTGTAAGTCGCTCTGAAGAGCGTCTGCTAAATACTAAAAAAGTAAATGTTTTTTTTCCCATGGGGTTTTTTTTTTGTTTTTTTCCCTGGTTTTTTAAAGGTTTTATGTTTTGGGCCAAAGGGTTATGGATAGTTTTTTAAGTCCCCTTTTTTTTTTTGAGATTCCCCCCATTTTAGGGGGGGGAAAAAGATTTCAACTTTATGGAGAGTTTTTTTGGCCAAGTTGTGTTTTTACTAGGAATTTTGGGGGTTTTTTTCATTCCCTGGGGGTGTTTTTTCTTTTTTTTGTCTCTTTTTCTGCCTCCCTTTTCCCTCTCCCTAACCAAAGGGAAAAAAAAAAAAGTTTTCGAAGCTTTTTTTAAGGGGACGCTTTTTTTTTTTTGCTTGTGCGGTTCCCCCCCGGCCCTTTGGAAACAGGGAAAATTTTTCCCCTTTTTTCCCTTTTCCCCCTTTTCCCTTTTTATTTTTTTCCCCCCCCCCTCTCTCTCTCCTTTTTCCTCCTCTTTCTCTCTCTTTCTCCCCTTCTCTTCTCCTCTCTCTTCTTTTTTTCTGTTCTCCTTCTCTCTTCCCCCTCCTTTTCCTTTTCCCCCCTTGTTTTTCCCTTCTCGTTTTTCCTTCGGTGTCGGCCCATTTCTTTTTAAAAAAAAAAAAAATTTTTTTTTTTTTTTTTTTTTTTTTTTGGGGCCCCCTTTTTTTTCCCCCCTTTTCTCTTCTTCCCCTTTCCTCTCTCCCCCTCTCTCTCCCTTCTCCCCTCTCTCTCTCTCTCCTTTTTCTCTCCTCTCCCCCTTTCCTTCCTTATATTCTACGCTTCCTCTTGCCAAACCCTTGGGGCTCTCCTAAAAAAAAAAAAAAAAAACTCGTATCTCGGTAGACTAAGATTTTAACCAACCCTGTGAACCGGTTTAGTATCTCATAATTTTGTACATTAGCAATGAAGGTCGGTAAGTTGGAAGCTTGTGTAGTATGACTTTGTAAACAAAAAGGGAGTCATTAATTGATCTACGGGACTTTAATGAGGTCCAGCCAACCTTTTGATACAGGATGCAGTGGTGAGTATTAAAACTGTCACCTGTGATAAAGTGAAGGGTGCTTTGGTAGACAGCATCCAATGGTTTAAGAGTAGTGGCTGCTGCATTCTGGTAAATGGAGTCACCACAATCAAGAACTGGCAGGAAAGGTGACTGTGCAATCTGCTTCCTGCTATTTAGGGAGAGGCAAGATCTATTTCTAAATAAGAAGCCCACTTTAAATCTTAGCTTTTTAACTAGCTCATCCATATGTTTTTTTAAACAGCAAGTGTTTGTCAATCCAGATGCCCAGATATTTGTAGGCGGGAACCCAATCAATGGGAGAACCATCCAATTAATAAATATATAGTCCATCTGAAACATCTGAAACATTCTTGCGAGAACTAGAGAACAACATGTATTTAGTCTTGCCCACGTTAAGTACCAGTTTTAAACCAACCAGGGCTTTCTGTAAGGTAACAAGGTCACATTGCAGCTCTAACATTGCCCGGTCAACAGTTGGGGCAACGGGGTACATAACAGTGTCATCTGCATACAGATTAATATTACAAGTTTTAACAGATAGGCCAATACTATTTATATAAATCGTAAAAAGAACCGGTTCCAATACCATCCCCTGCAGTATACCTTTTGTCATATCCAGAAAACTAAACTTAACACCGTCAGAGATAACACATTGAGTACTGCCTGACCGATAATTTTCAAACCCAGGCCTATTTCAGCCAACTTTTGAATGAGAATGTGATGGTCAACGGTATCGAAGGCCTTGGAAAGGTCTATAAATAAGGCAGCGCAATTTCTTTTATGATCCAAACAATTTAACACATCATCTAAAACAAGCATAGTGGCTGAAACTGTGCTATGTCCAGGTCTAAAACCAGATTGGTGCACATTAAGAATAGAGTGAGATTGGTGCACATTAAGAATAGAGTGAGATTGGTGCACATTAAGAATAGAGTGAGATTGGTGCACATTAAGAATAGAGTGAGATTGGTGCACATTAAGAATAGAGTGAGATTGGTGCACATTAAGAATAGAGTGAGATTGGTGCACATTAAGAATAGAGTGAGATTGGTGCACATTAAGAATAGAGTGAGATTGGTGCACATTAAGAATAGAGTGAGAAGTTAAAAAAGTTATTAGC
Organism: Coregonus sp. 'balchen'; assembly: GCA_902810595.1. Lineage (NCBI taxonomy): Eukaryota > Metazoa > Chordata > Actinopteri > Salmoniformes > Salmonidae > Coregonus > Coregonus sp. 'balchen'. The sequence goes on from LR778283.1 coordinate 45,465,398, forward strand.
TGAAAGTTAGTCAGGGATTCTAAAACGTTGGAAAGGCAAGATATTCTGGAAATTGGACAGTAGTTATCTAAGTCAGAAGGATCTGTATGCAGGGGGAATACATCCACTTTCCAGATCTTAGGTATAACACCAGAAACAATTGTCAAGTAAAAAATATAGATCAGTGGTTCTGGAAGTAGTGGGTTAGAGAGCTGCAGTAAGAAGGGATCAAGTGAATCAGCCCCTATGGATTTAACATCAATCTGTACTGCAGTAAGAAGCGATCAAGTGAATCAGCCCCTATGGATTTAACATCAATCTTTAGCAAATAACTTAGTAGAACTCATAGACATCAAAGGGTTGAAATTAAAATAAAGTATGTGAGTCTGTTAGTGCGTCATTCTCCACGATCTGTTCTGAGGTGACTAAAGGGCTCCCTCTAGTGGGATGAGATGAATGTTCAGAGATTATCCTTTCAAACAGGTTCAAACCAGTGAAGCAAAATGGTTATTAAAAGCATCACAAACTTGGGATCAAAACCTGCTGGGGTAACGAGGGGGTGGAGTTTGGTTTAAAAGATTTGACCACTTTCCAGAAGTTGGCTGGATTACCACCACTCTCCGATACACAATTCAAGAAATACGTTGATTTTGCTTTTCTAACCAGTGATACACATCTATTTCTCAAATGTCTGAAGGACTGCCAGTCAGAGGTAGAATCAGTCCGTCTAGCCTTAGCCCAAGCTACATTTATTTCCTGTAATTTCTCAGACAATTCATGCGTAAACCAAGGATTACATCAGTCTTTTTACCCTTAGTTTGCTGTACATCACATTTTATCTGCAACATAAGTTAAACAGGGAAATAAAACAATGAAGGGCCTGATCCGAGTTCCTGACAGTTGACACAACATCCCCCCGGGGCAACGTATGTTGATAAGTTAGTGACAAAAGAGAACACTGTACATTCTCTGGAAATAATGAACCATGTGCAGCGGTTTGAAAGGCACTGGCGATCGCTCTGTTCTAAATCAACATTAGCATATCCCTTAGTATGAAGACATGTATAGTATGGAATACAGTTGCAAAGGGAGGGCATATTACTGGTAACCAGGGACGCAGCTTTGGTTTTAGAAGTCGGGGGGGGGACCAAAAAATATATAAACACTCAAAAGCCACCCTATGATGGAGGCGTCCGCATGGTCCTAAGCACACATTGGCTCGTTTTGGTTATCACATCCAATGATTTAAAAATGGGGGGGGGGGGGGGAAAAAAAAATGCAATTCAAATAATGTGGGGGAACATGTTGGTAACTACCAAATTTGGAAACTTTACTAAGTTTATTTTATTTTATTAGTTTATGGCTTTTGGGTACTTCAGATTATCAAGGGTTGCAATTATCTGGGACCTCTGCACAGCTTCAATGACTATTAACTACAGGTTGGAACCATCACAGCTTCAGATCAGACTATTAACTACAGGTTGGAACCATCACAGCTTCAGATCAGACTATTAACTACAGGTTGGAACCATCACAGCTTCAGATCAGACTATTAACTACAGGTTGGAACCATCACAGCTTCAGATCAGACTATTAACTACAGGTGGCCACACAGCTTCTCAAAGGCCTATTACTACAGTTGGAAAACCCTTTTGTCAATCCAGAAAACAAAAAACCCTTAAAACCCGTTCGGGGGTTTAAAACATTGAGTACTGCCTAAACCGAAAATTTTCAAACCCGGGCCCTTTTAAATTTTCAGCACCAACTTTTTTGAATGAAAGGTGTTTGGTCAACCGGTATCAAAAGGGCCGGGAAAGGTCATAAAAAGGGGCCAGCCCCAATTTTTTTAAATGATAAAAACCAAATTTTAACAACAAAAACCCTAAAACAAGCATAGGGGGAAAAACGGTGCTATTTTCCGGGTAAAAAACCAGGGGTTGCAATTTAAAGAATAGGTGAGATTGGGCACATTAAGAATAGAGTGAGTTTTGGTTCCAATTAAAAAATTTTAAGTGAATTGGGGCCCCTTAAAGAATAAATAAATTTTGGGATGCACTTAAGAATAGAGTAAATTTGGGTTTGCACATTAAGAAAAGATTTGAGATTGGTGCACTTAAAAAATTTATAGGGGAGTTTGGGGTGCACATTAAAAATAAAAAGGGAGATTGGGCACATTAAAAATAGAGTGAGATTGGTGAAACATTAGAATAAGTAAATTTTGGTGCAAAATTAAGCAAAAGGGGTGGATTGGTGAAACATTAAGAAAAGAGGAAAAGTTAAAAAAAGTTTTTTAGCTGAAATTTTAATCAGGGATTCTAAAACTTTGGAAAGGCAAGATATTCGGGAAAATTTGGGGACAGTATTATCTAACCCAGAAGGTTTGGTTGCGGGGGGGAAGCCCACCCCCATTTTCCCAGATTTTTCATTATAACACCAAAAAAACCAATTGTAAATTTAAAAATATAGATCGGGGTTTTGGGGAAGAAGTGGGTTGGAGAGCTGCAGAAAGAAGGGATCGCCCCTTTTGATTTAAAAATCAATCGGGACTGCAGTAAGAAGGGTTTAAAGGGTAAATCAGCCCCTTGGGATTTAACATCAATCGGGACTGCATAAAAAGGGGATCAAGTGAATCAGCCTCATGGATTTAAAATCACTCTGTACGGGCATTTAAAGGGATAAAGTGAATCAAAACCCCTAGGGATTTAACATAAATCTTTAGCAAATAACTTAGTAAACTCATAGACATAAAAGGGTTTGGGGAAATTTAAAAAAAAAAGTATGTGATCGGGTAGTGCGCATTCCCACGATCTTTTTCTGGGTAAACAAAAGGGGTTTCCCTTTGGGATGAAAATAAGTTCAGGTTATCCTTTCAAAATTTTTTAAAAAAACCAGTTGAAGAAAAAAGGGGTTAAAAAAGCTCACAAACTTGGATAAAAAACCCTGGGGTAACGGGGGGGGGAGTTTTTTTTAAAAAATTTACCATTTCCCCAGAATTTGGCTGGTTTAAAACCCACCATTTCCCGGGATAAAACCAAAATTTTCCGGGAAAAAAGGGTTGATTTAACCCTTTTCAAACCCAAAAGGAAAACAACCCTTTTTTTCTTTTTTTCCCAAAATGTCTGAAGGACTGCCGTAAAGGGGGTAGAATCATTCCATCAGCCTTACCCCCAAGCTAAATTTTTTAATTTCCCCTTTGGAAAAATTTCTAAAGAAAATCTGGGCGTAACCAAAAAAAAAGGATTTACCAAATTTAAAAAAAAAACCCCCTTAAGGTTCCCGGTACATTCCACTTTTTAACCTGCCAAAAAAAATAAAGTTTCCAAAATTAAACCCCCATGAACCCCGGCCCGCCCCCAATTCTGCCCTTTTCCACAAATCCCCAGGGGCCCCGGGGTTTTTGAAAGGGCACAAACGAAAACTTGACATTCCGGGAAATTTTAATAAACCCCAAAATTGAGGGGTTTTTGAAAGGCCTGGGGCCCCTTTTTCTAAATAAAAACCTTACAATCCTTAGTATGGGGAAAACATGTATAGTATGGAATAAGTTGAAAGGGAGGGCATTTTTACTGGAAACCCAGGGGACCAGTTTTGGGTTTTTTAGAAGTCGGGGGGGGGGGACATAAATATATATATTTTTAAACCATCGGATTAAAGTCAGCTTTGGGAGAGCACGGCGCGTTTTAACGCCAAGGTGTGGGGGGTTTGACCCCCGGGGCCACCCATACACCAAAAAATTTACACTTCAGATCAGACTATTTAAAAAAAAGGTTGGAAACCCCTACAGCTTTAAAACAACTATTAATAAGGTTGGAAAACCATCACAGCTTCAAAATCAGGGGCTATTAACTACAGGGTTTGGAAAACCCTCAAAAGCTTAGATCGAATATTAACTAAAAGGGTGAACCCCTCAAAAGCTTTTAGATCAGAAAATAAAAATTTAATACAAATTGGAACCCTCCCCCAGCTTCAGATCAATATTAAACTACAGGTTTGGAAAAAGTCCAAAAAACCCCAAAAAAACAAAAGTACATTGGAAAAAACCCCCAAAAAAAGGCCCTTCAATTAATATTAACTACGGTTTTGGGAACCCTTTACAGCTTCAGATCAGACTTTTAACAATTTTTTAAACCTACAGCTTCAGATCAGACTATTAACTACAGGTTGGAACCACAAGCTTCAGATCAGACTATTAACTACAGGTTGGAAAAAAACCGTCACAGCTTCCCGATCAGACATTAATAAAAAAGAACCCTTTTTTAAAAAACCCCCAGCTTTGATCCCCGATATTAACACAAGGTTTTTAAAAAAAAAAAAACCCCCAAAAGGCTTTAAAAAAAAGAAAATATTTAAATACAGGTTTTTTAACCCCTCACCAAGGCTTTAGTCAAATATTAAAATAAAAAGGTTTTGGAACCATAAAAGCTTCAGATCAGCCCATTTAAATCCCGGTTTGGGAACCCCACCTTTCAAGATTAAAATTAAATACAAAGGGTTTGGAAAACCAAAAAACAGCTTCAGACAGGAAATATTAAATACAAGGGGTTTGGGAAAACCATCACACTTCAGAACGACTTTAAATTAAACTAAAAAGGTTGGAACCATCCACTTCAATTTAGCTATTTTAACCCACAGGTTGGAACCATCACAAATTTAGATCAGAAATTTTAATACAAAGGGTTTGGAAAACCCTCCCCAACAAACAAACTAAAGGGGGAAAACCCCAAAAGCCTTTAGATAGACTATTTTACAGGGTTTGGGAAACCTCACACTTCAGATCAGACTATTAAATTTAAAAGGGTTTGGGAACCCCCTCCAAAAGCTTCAGATGATAATTAACTACAGGTTTGGAAACCCCCCACAGCTTCAGACAACATTAACACAGGTTGGGAAACCTCACGGGTTCCCGATCAACATTAACTACAGGGTTTTGGAAAAAATCACAGGTTAATCAGACTATTAACTACGGTTGGAAAAACCAAACCCCAAAACTTCCAAAAAATCCCCGACTAATTAAAATACAAAGGGTTTAAAAACCAATCCAAAAGCGGCAGATCAGGGCTATTAACTACAGGTTTTGGGAACCCCTCACAACTTTGATCAGACATTAACTACGGTTTTTGGGAACCCAATTCAGCCTTTTAATCTTTGGCCCTTACAAAAAACCCTTTTTCGGCAAACCCCCCGGGGGCCAAAAACCCGGACCCCCCCAGCCCCCAGGCAGACAAACCCAAAACCCGACATCCAAAAGCAGAAACAGGGGAAAAAGGTTAAAGGAAAAAAATGGGGGGAAAGTCAGTAACCCCCCCTGGGGGTAAAAATTTAAAAAAACCCTGAATAGGATCATAAAAAACCCAGAAAAAAAAAGACAAGGGGCCAGGGCACAACCCCCCTGACCAAAAAACACCCACACAAACCCCACCACCCACACCACAAACACAAAACTGAAAAGGGAAAAAAGGATCATACAACAGCAGGATGATGACCCAGTAAATTAAAAATGCTGTCATTTCAGAACAATCACGGCAGGGGGGGGAAAAACCCTTTTGTTCAGTAAACCCGGGCTTCCCCTTTGGGGAAAGGGCACGGAGATGGAGGAAGGGAGAAGGTTTTTTCTCAAGCCCTCTGTGGTTCTTTTAGTTTTCCATAAAAACCACCCTTTTTAAAAGATTTTCCGTAGTAAATGAAAGCGTTTCCCCGTTTCCAATGACAGTGCGTTTGGGGATCTGTACTAAAGGGTGGGATAAGGAGGAGGTTTTAACCCGTATGGCAGTTTTTGGTTTTAAAAAGATTTCCCTCAAGTAAGCTACCTTCCAATTTATCATCTATTTCCCCAAAAGTCCCCCTACCTTCCAATTTTATCATCCAAATTTCCCTTTAAAAGTCAAAGCTAACCCTTTTTCCCTTCATCAATTTCCCAAAAAATGTCAAGCTACCTTCCAAAATTTATCATCATATTGGGCCCCATAAATGTCAAGCTAAAACCCTTCCCAATTCCCTTCCTATTGCCCTTTAAAAGTCAAGCTAAATTCCAAATTAAACATCAATTGCCCCATAAAAATGTCAACTAAACCCTTCCCAAATTTTATCTATTGCCCTTAAAAAAATGTCAAGCAAAAATTCCAAATTTATACATATTGCCCCATAAAAGTCAAGCTCCCTTTCCCAAATTTAAATCAATTGCCCCCAAAAAATGTCAAACTCCTTCCAATTCTCATCCCCCTTGCCCTATATTTAGTAGTAATTAAAAGATATTGGATATGAAAAATTTTAAACCACATCTGAAATTGTTTAAACCCTTCTCCCCCAAACCCGGATCAGACTCATCCAAACCCTTTTGGGTTTTGGGGGTCACACCAAAATACAGGGTGGGTATCCCCTGGGGGGGAACGCCCCTACCCAAGAAAGTGTGATCCCACACACCGGCCCCAAAAAGGGGAAAAATACAAAAGGTCCATGGTAACCATAATCCTTTAAAAACCATAATCCATAGGGTCCAAAAAAGTAAACCCTAAACCTTAAAACCATAATTTCCCTAGGAAACCATGGGAACCAAAAATCCCCTAGGATCCAAAAATTAACCATAATCCCCGGATCCATAGTAGGTAATCCTTTGGGGGCCAAATAAATTTAAACCATACGGGGGGTCCATAGAAACCTTTTTCTTAAATTAAACATTTGGGAAAAAAGTTAACCCCTAATCCCTTGGGAAAAAATCATTGAAAACCTCATTTTTTCCCATTTTTTGTAATGAAGGGAACCCTAGAAACCTCCTTACCGGGTTTTCCATGTTTCCTTTGTAATTTTCCTTTTTAAAAGGGGGCCAAAAGGAACAGGGTATAGTTTTAAACCCGGGTCCATGCCTTTAAAGTTTTGGAACCAAAGGTCCATAAGGGAAACCCCCCCCCCCCTGTAAATTAAATTTTCCCCTTTCCCTTTTGGCCCAGGGTCCATGTTAAAAAAGGATTTTATTCCTAAAAAGCGTTCCCCGGTCCTAGGTTAAACCTTGTGGTGTGGATCCCTGTCCCGTGGCCCGGATCTGGGGGCCAAAGATTGTAATCCCATAGTTCCAGAAAAGGGGGGGAAAAAAAATAAGGGAAAAGGGGGGGGAAAAGGAAAGGTTGGGGGGGGGGGAAAAAGGGGGGAAAAACAATGATTTTGGGGAAAATTTGGGAGGGAAATAAAAGGTTATAAAGGAGAGAAAGGGGGGAAGGGGGGGGCGGAAGGGTAAAAGGGGGCCTGTTTAGCAAGGGCCCCCTATTTTTCTGAATTACCTTTAATTGTTTGACCCATGGTAAGGGAGAGATTTTCAAACCCTAAAACGGGCCCCGGGGTTTAAAAATTAAAATTTTACCAACCCTCCCCCTATCCAAACCATACACCAAATAAAACCCCCAAACACAAAACCATTTAACCAAACCAAACCAAACCAAACCCAAACCAAAACCCAAAACCCAAAAAAACCCCGCAAATGTACCAGGACCAATCCCGGGTTTTCCTAACCCCCTTAAAAACCCTGGAATTTAAGGGGTTCCCCCCTTTTCCGGATTTCCCCCCGTAACCCCCGGCCCAAAACCGGACCGAAAACATTTTTCAAAAGTTCCCCTTTCCTGAACCTACCATTGTCCATAAGGGGGCCCCGGGAAAGAAGATTTTCCCCAAAATTTTTTTAACCATTTAAAAAAGCAGGTTCCTAGGGGCCCCGTTTTCCCGTCCCCCCCCCTTTTGGCCGATCCTTTTAAAACCAAAGGTCCTGGAACCCTAAAAAAAGAACCGGAACCATAGTAAAACCGGGGGGTTTAAACCTACCCATAATTTATAGACCCCTTTGTAACCCCTTTAGGCCCCTTTTTTGGTTAAATTTTAAATTTAGAGGGGTTTGTTTTTTTTGGAAAATCCTGGGTAATTAAAAACCACCCCCCCGTCCATGCAATAATTTTCGGGTTACCCCTTAACTTTGGGAAAATGGAGGAAAATTTATGTTGGATAAAATAAACCCCCAATGGTTTTTCCCCACACTCCCCAAAAAAAAAACCCCCAAAATTTAAAAATAGGCAACGACCACAACAACAAAAAACAAAAACACAACCCCAAAGGGAAAAGCCTGCTCCCCGAACCTAGTTTCCACCCCGGGGCCCCCCCATAAAATTTAAAAGTTTGCCACCCCCGGGTTAACCTTTTGGTAAAACCCCCCCCTTTCTAAAAACCCTTTTTTTAAATTTTAAATTATTGGCCCGAACCCCCAAAAAAAATTTTGGAAAAGGGGGGGGAAAAATTTTTTTCAAATTTTTAACTCAAAACGGAAATTCCAACCCCCCTGAATCCCCCCCCCCCCCCGGCTCCTGGGGGCCCTTTTCCCCCCTTTCCCCCGAAATTTTGGGCATGGTTTAAAACTTAGGGGCCCCCCCCCTCAGCCAGGGAAACCCCTTTATAACCCGACAACCCTTTTTTTGGGCCCCCCCTAAAAGGCAGATGGGAAAAAGGGCTGGGAGGGGGGCCCCTTGTTTTGGGGATTTTTATGGGGGGTTTTTTAATAATTTTAAAATTTTGTTATTAAGTAAGGGGGGAGGTTTTTTATGAAAAGAATAAAAAGGGCCCAAACCCCCCAAAATTTTTTAAAGTTAAGCCACGTAACTCAAAACACTTGGGTTTTTCTGCGGCCCGTTTTTTCGGAGGGTTTTTTTTGGGCCACCCCTTGGGGAACCCCGTTGTTGCCCCCTGACGTTTTTTTTCAAAAAAAAAAAGCCCCCCCCCCCTTTAAAAGGGGTCTGGGAAAAGGCCCCAAAAAATTTTTACCCCAACCAAATTTGTTTTAAAGGGGGATTTTATTTTTTCTCAAAATTAAAAGAAAATTAGACCCCCTTTCCCCCCCCCCGAAGGCCAATTTAAAATCCAAAAGGGTTTTCTTGGGAGGTATTTACTTTTTTCTACCATAAAAACTATAAATTGCCCCCCAAAAGTTTTTGTGGCACCCTTCAAAAGGGGAGGCATTTGGAACCTGTTTGAAAAGGTTTTAAAAATCCGGAACCCCCAGGCCCGAAATTTGTTAGGTCTAGTTTTAGCCTGGGGGTTTTTCCCCTTTTTGGGAAAATTTTTGACCACTTCCCCCCTTTTTCCCCGCCTTTTTCCCCTAAAAATTTTGTTTAAAAGACCGCCTTATTCTAAAATTGTTTTTTTATTTATTTCCACCCCACCATTTTTAAAATTTTACCCAACAAAAAAAACCCCATAATGAAAAAAAAGAAAAAAACCCCCTTGGTTTTTTTTAGAAAAATTTTGCTAATTTTAAAAGGAAAAAGGATTTTTTTTTTGTTTTGGGGGAAATTTTAAAATTTAATTAAATTTTTTTAAACCATTTTAAATTTTTTTTTAATTTTTTCCCCCTTTAAAAATCCCAAAAATAAAAAAATTTTTGAAGCAATTTTGGGAAGTGGAAATTAAAAAATTTGAAAAAACCCCTTGAGTTTCTTTGGGGTTTGATGTTAACAAGGCCCTTGGGTTGGCCCCCATCTCTATTTTAAGGTTTTTTTTTTCCCATTCTTCTCTGCGATCCCTCTCAAGCTTGTCAGGTTTTGGGTGGGGAGGCGTTTTGCTTTAAAAGCTTTTTTTAGGTCTCTCAGGATGTTCCCATCGGGGTTTTAAGTCCCGGGGTCTGGCTGGGCCACCCCAACCCGGGGCCTTCAAAAGATTTTCCCGAAAAACCCCCCCCCTGCTTTTTTCTTTGGGTGTGTGCTTAGGGTCGTTTTTTCCTGTTGGGAAGGGTTTTAACCTTTGCCCCAGTTTGAGGTCCACACTCTGGGAGGTTTTTTTTCAAAAGGCCCCGGGACCTTTTTCTCCCTTCACTTTACCCATCCCGCTAGTTTTTCCCAGTCCCCTGCCACGAAAAAAAATCCCCACAGCATGATGCTGCCACCACCCTGTTTCACCGTTTGGGGATGGGTTTCCAAGGGTTTTTTTCCCGAAATGACACTTGGCATTAAAGGGCAAAGGTTCAATCTTGGTTTCATCAACCAGGGGGTCTTTTTTTCATGGTCTGGAGTTTTAAAGGTTTCCTTTTGGGAAAAATCCAGGGGGGGCCCTGTCATGTGCCTTTTAAATGGGAGTGGCTTCCTTTTGGGCCCCCTAATAAACCCTAAAGGCCCCGAATGGGGGAGTGCTTTCGGGGAAAGGTTTTCCTTTGGAAGGTTTTTTTTTTCCACAAACCCAACTCGGGGGGCTCTGTCAGAGAGTGAAAACCCAAAAGGTTCTTTGTCACCTTCCCCTTTCCCCCTGATTGCCCAGTTTGGGCCGGGGCTGTCAGTTCAGGAAAAAGTCTTTGGGGGTTCCAAAAAATTCTTTTTCCCTTTTTTTACGGAAAATTGAATTTCTGGGACTAAAGGGGTTTTTAAAAAAAAATGTGAGTCTTTAAAAAACAGGGTTTTCCCCAAACAGTTGAGGTGAAAAAGGGGCTCCCTTTTGGGATAAAAGGGGTTAAAATTTTTTTTAAAAGGTTCAAACCCCAGTTGGGAAAAAAAGGTTATTAAACCAAAAAAAACTTGGGATCAAAAAATCGGGAAAAGGGGGGTGGATTTGGTTTTTAAAAAGTTTTCCCACTTTCCAAATTTTCTTTTTCCCAAAATTCGAAACCAATTCAAGAAAATGTTATTAGTTTTTCCCGGGGGTCCTTTTATTCTAAATTCGAAGGGACTCCGTAAAAGGTAAATCAGCCCTTTTCCCCTTTTCCCCGTACATTTTTTTCCGTATTTTAAAAAATTTGGTAAAAAAATTTAATATTTTTTACCCTTAGTTTGCTTAAAAATAACGTTTATTCCTTAAGTTAAACAAAATAAAACAAGAAGGGGGCCGATCCAGTTCCTGCCCCAAGTTCCAACCTCCCCCGGGGAAATATGTTTGGTTTGACAAAAAGAGAAAAAACTTACTTTCCCTTGCAAATATGAACCATTGAGGTTTGAAAGGCCTGGCCTTCTTAAATCCCAAATCCTTAGTATGAAGCATGTATAGTAGGAATAAGTTGCAAGGGAGGGATATTATGGTAACCCGGGGGCCCAGCTTTGGTTTTAGAAGGGGGGGGGGGGGAAAAAAAATTTTTAATCCATCGGATTAAAGCTAGCTGGTAGAGCACGGCGCTGTAACGCCAAGGTAGTGGGTTCGATCCCCGGGACCCCAAATACACAAAAAACACACTTCAGATCAGACATTTAACATAGGTTGGAACCGTACAGCTTCAGACAAATATTAATAAGGTTGGAACCCTCCCCCAGCTTCGATAGACTATTAACCAGGTTGGAAACCCTCACAGCTTCAATAGACTTTAACACAGGTGGGCGTCAGCTTCAGATCAGACTATTAAAAATACAAGTTGGAACCAACACAGCTTCAGATCAACTATTAAAATCAGGTTTGGAACCGTCACACCAAAACAAACACAGGGTTGGAAAAACCCCACAGCTTGATAGACTATTAATACAGGTGGAACCTCACAGCTTCAGATCGACTATAACTACATTGGAAACCTCACAGGGTTCAGATCAACATTAAATCAGGTTGGAACCTCACGCCAGAAGACTATTAAAAAAGGTTGAACCGTCACGCTTCAGATCAGACTATTAACTACGGTTGGAAAAAACCACAGCTCGATCAGATATTAAAAAAGGTTTGGGAAAAAAAAAAAACAAAAAGGGTTTTTTTCAGAAAATTTAAACCCGTTAACCCCCCACACTAAGATCAGATATTAACTACAGGTTGGAACCTCAAGCTTCAGATCAGCTATTAAACACAGGTTTGGCCCAAATAAATCAAGATAACTATTAACTACAGGTTGGAACCATCCGCTTTTAGACAGACATTAACTACAGGGTTTGGAACCATCCCCCACTTCAGATCGACTTTTAACTAACTTGGAACCATCACAGCTTAGATCAGAATTAACTACAGGTTGGAACCACACAGCTTTAGATCAGAAAATATTAAAATACAGGTTGGAAAAATCACACTTCAGACGGAAAAACAGGGGAAAAACCCCACAGCTTTAAAAGGGCTATTAAATACAGGGTTTGGGAACCTCACAGTTCAGACAGACTATTAAAACGGTTGGACCCCTCACAGCTTCAGAAACATTAACTAAGGGTTTGGAAAAAAAACACGCTTCAGATCAAACATTAACTACGGTTGAACCTCCGCTTCAGATAAAATTAATACAGGTTGGGAAAAAAACACAGCTCAATCAGACTATTAACTACTTGGAAACCACCCCGCTTTTTAGAAATTTAAAAACTATTAACTAAAGGTTTAACCATCACAGCTTTAACAGACTATTTAAATACAGGTTGGAACCATCACAGCTTCAGATAGCATTTTAAATTTTAAAGGTTTGGAACCAATTTTCAGCCTAATCTGGTCCTACTCCCCTTCTCTGCAGCCCCCAGGCGGGTTAAAAAAACCCAAAAGACAACAGACAGACAGCAGACCAACAGACAGTAATTAGCAGTAAAGGAGAGTTGGGGGAGAATGGGGGAGTCAGTACCCCCATGGATGAGATTAAAAAACATGAATAGGATCCCCTAAAACCAGACAACAGACAAGGGGCCAGACCAACCCCCCTGACAAAAACACCAACACAAACACACCACAACACACAAAAACAAACGACAGGAAAATGGGTCATAAACGCAGGATGATGACCCATGTAAATTTAAACCTCCCGTCATTTCAGAACAACACGGCAGGGGGAAACCTTGTGTTTTAGTAAAGGACTTTCCCCTGGGGCAGGTCACTGCAGAGATGGAGGACAGGGAGAAGGTTTTACTCAAGCCCTCTGTGATGTTCTTTTAGTATTTCCATAAAAACTACATTTTTATAGATTGCCGTAGTAAATGAAAGCGTGACCGTTTCCAATGACAGTGCGTTGGGGTTCTGTACTGGCTGCATAAGGGGGAGGTATTACCCGTATGGCGTTTGTTTTAAAAAAATAGTCAAGCTACCCTTCCCAATCATCATCAAATTTCCATAAAGTCAATACTTCCAATCATATCATATTGCCCTTTAAAGTCAAGCTACCTTCCAATCATCATCATTTGCCCCATAATGTCAAGCTACCTTCAATTCACCCTCATATTGCCCTATAAATTCAGCTCCCCTTCCAATTCTCATCAATTGCCCTATAAAGTCAAGCTACCTTCCATTCATCATCAATGCCCTATAAGGTCAAGCTCCCTTCCCAATTATCATCATATTGCCCTATAAATGTCAAGCTACCTTCCAATTCATCATCATATTGCCCTATAAATGTCAAGCTACCTTCCAATTCATCATCATATTGCCCTATAAATGTCAAGCTACCTTCCAATTCATCATCATATTGCCCTATATTCAGTAGTAATATAAAAGATATTGGATATGAACAGTTTAGCCACAGTGCAGTGACATTGTAATCCCTATCTCCCCCAGCAGGATCAGACTCACTCCAACCAGGATGTTGGGTGTCACACCAATACTACAGATGGGTATCCCCCTGGGAGCTAACGCACTACCTATAGAATGTGTGATCCCACACACACAGGCAAACAGGCATAATACATAGGATCCATGGTAACCATAATCCTTAATAACCATAATCCATAGGATCCATAGTAACCATAATCCTTAATAACCATAATCCATAGGATCCATGGTAACCATAATCCATAGGATCCATAGTAACCATAATCCATCGGATCCATAGTAGCCATAATCCATACGATCCATAGTAACCATAATCCATACGATCCATAGTAAACATAATCATTAGTAACCATAATCCATAGGATCTATAGTAACCATAATCCTTAGTAACCATAATCCATAGAAACCATAAACCATAGTAACCATTGTACATAGTAACCAGGATCCATAGTAACCAGGATCCATAGTAACCAGGATCCATAGTAACCATGATTGTAGGATCCATAGTAACCAGGATCCATAGTAACCAGGATCCATAGTAACCAGGATCCATAGTAACCATAAAGAATAGTAACCAGGATCCATAGTAACCAGGATCCATAGTAACCATAAAGAATAGTAACCAGGATCCATAGTAACCAGGATCCATAGTAACCAGGATCCATAGTAACCATAAAGAATAGTAACCAGGATCCATAGTAACCATGATTGTAGGATCCATAGTAACCATAAAGAATAGTAACCAGGATCCATAGTAACCATGATTGTAGGATCCATAGTAACCATAAAGAATAGTAACCAGGATCCATAGTAACCATGATTGTAGGATCCATAGTAACCATAATTCATATGATCCTTAGTAACCATTAGGCCCAGTTAATATAGGTCTAGCTCAATGGTCATGAGTAATGTGTTTTGGCAGTAATCTGCTGAGGTAATTAACGGCTGTTTAGCAGCCCAGTCTATGCTGAAGTGGACCATTTTCACATTGTGTATGACACCATGGTAACTGGGAGATGCTAGCCCTACACCACATGTTCCACTGTGGTTAAGAACTCAAACTGCCAGCAGGCATGCCGTCCTCATGGCCAACACATACACACACACACACACACACACACACACACACACATACACACACACCCCACACACCACAAAACACACACACCCCACACACACACACACCACACAGAGAGACACGCACATGCTCACGCAGACACAATCAGGTTTTCCTACACTGAGTGTACAAAACATTAGGAACTTTAATAAGAGTTCGTAGCTTTCACCTGGATTCACCTTCGTACCCACCGCCCACCTTGCGAGCGAAACATTTTTACATTTTAAAGTTCACTTCCTGCAATTCACAATTTTGCCATAAGGGGGCGGAGAGAAGATTTTGCAATTTTATAACTCATTTACTGCAGTTCTAGTGTCACGTCTCCTCCCGCTCCCCCTCTCCTGCGCTCGACTTTGCCGGTCTACTAACCACCGGTCCTGGCAACCCATCATTACGCACACCTGGCAACCCTCATTACGCACACCTGGACTCCATCACTACCCTGATTACACCCCCTTTATCTAGCCCACCCTAGCATCACTCTTCAGGCAGTATTGGTTCAGTTTTTCATGTCCAGACGCGTCGCTTGTTTTGTAACGCTCCCATGTTCGTTATTATTAAACTCACCACCTGCTTCCTGCAATATACGTTACATCTACACATTTTGTCATAGGGTGGAGGAAAATATGTATGATAACTGATAAACAATGTGCCCCACCCCGGTCAATAATTAAACTACAAGTTTAGATAGTCTAACTGCCAGCTAATTTGCTAATCTAAAAAACAAAAATGCTGACATGGGCTAATTAGGTGACTGCTGACGGCGCTTGTAACGCCAGGGTAGTGGGTTCGATCCCCGGGACCACCCATACGTAAAAATGTATGCGCACATGACTGTAAGTCGCTTTGGATAAAAGCGTCTGCTAAATGGCATATTATATTATTATATTATGCTGACGCACAACCAAATTTAGAAATTGCACATTGTGTATTCTATTATTCTAACTCAAAACAGGAAGTTGAGACCCCGACTGAATTCCCCCCCCCCCCCCAGACCTCC